>CM046955.1:50692855-51892855 GCA_025698515.1 Gossypium sturtianum | reverse complement strand
ACGGTTGGTACGGGGGCGTGTAGCGGATGGAAACCTAGGCAAACGGGTTGGGCCTTGCATATTATTTGTTATTAATTTCTATTATGAGTATTAAACTATTTACTTTGTTTAACGGGCTTAAGGCCCAAAATCTAGTGGTGCATGAGGGTTGCACACTGAGTCTCGCGACTCACCCTATTAATTAACCTTTCAGGTGATACCTAGTGCTTGGACCGGCCGAGAGGAACGCAAGGTGGCCATGCAAAAGACCAACTGGATCCAAAGAAAAGTCTCAAGTTAATACTTTATATTTTTAATTAATGGATTTTAAATCTCGTTGTAATAAGGCTATGGGCCACTAGTTTATGTTTTGTTTTATTTTGGGCTTTAATTACTTTTAGTTATTTAAATTCTTATTGAACTAATGTATCTATTTAAATTTGGGTTTTTAATTTATAAAGGCATATTTTATTTAAACTATCAACTATTAAATTTCTCTCGAATAAGAAGATAAACTTTAGAAAAATATTTTTCTGAAAATACGACATGTTCTTCCAAAATTTTCTTAGTGACATACCAGATCCGGTCGTGGTGTTTGGGCTGGGTTTGGGGTGTTACAAAAATGCTATGTTAATTGACTCCAAAGGTTGAGCTTATTGAATGTTTGGCAGCTTTCTTGACATGCTATGTTGTAAATGTGGCATTTTGTAAATGGTATTACTGTTATACTTTTCATTGTGTAGGTTTTGGGTCGAAGTGGGATGGATTGTGAAGGGCTTAAAACTTATTAAATGTTTCTTATATAAATAAAAATTAAATGTATTAAAATTTTAAATATAAATAAAATACATACATTAAATCTATATTATTCATTTTTACCTTTACATGAGATCCTTATATTATACATGTCCAATAACATAAAAACAATTTGTAAACAACATAACAATTTCATCAGTTCTTTCTTTTGTTGTATTTCAATATCTTTGAGTAAAAATATTTGATACAAGAGAGACGTATTTTCCATTTTTTTTCCTTTTTCTTTTAAATTATTCTCTAATTAAAATATAGATTATGGCTATATATTATTTTTCTAATATTATATATTATTATTGTTAAATTATATTTAATAATAATTTTATTAAAATATGATTAAATTATTTATTAATGTTTTTATTAAATTATATTTAATAATAATGTTATTAAAATTTAATAACAATAACCATTCATCTAAAAAAAATCTACTAAGGGTATTCTGGCCATTTCAGCTTCTTTTCTTATGCTATTACAACTCTATTCTATTCAAGCAAACATAAGAATACTATTACAGTTCCATTCCATTCCATTCAACCAAACAATTGAATTACTGATTACAACTCTGTTCCATTACAACTCTATTCAATTACAGCTCTATTCCATTACAGTGATCCAAACGTGACATATAAATATGTAACAATATAGTGATTCAAATTATAGAAATACAAACAGAAAATATGAATTACTAGTTGTCAGCTCTCGTCTTTTCTTTCCCTCTCGAAGTCCTTGCGTCGTCTTTAGCTATGAATTGTAATTTGACAATACAAAATATCAAGTTCTATATAAAATCACATTCAATTACAAAGTCACACTTATTTTTCAATTTATTCAATTTAGTCTTTAAAACTGGGACTAGCATAACTTTCAATTTAAACCCTTGGATTAAAATCTTATTTCACCAAAACTCATTCGGGACCTACTATTTTCTATCCCTACAAATAATTCATGAAATTTTTTTATTTTATTGAATTTGGTCCCTAATGTACGAAACTAACAATTAAAATTTACAATTTAGTCCTTTTCATATACTAAATTTCTAACAATTTCACATCTAATTCTTCAAGAAATCAACAATTGCAACTTTTTAAAACTTTATCAGTTTTACAAATTGGTACGTGGGCTAGCTAAATCAAGCTCTCATGACCTCAAATGTCATAAAGAAAGTTTGAAGCTTAGCTAATTGTTGGCTATTGAGGACGACACAAATGAATGAAAATGGTGAACATCCACTAACTTTTCCTATTTATAGTTTAATTAAATTTTAATTTGTTTAATTTAATTAATTTTTAATCTTAATAGTTCTTTATTAATTAAACTAATGAAACTTAACATCATCATCGACTTTCTCCATTTAAAAATGGTCTAATAACCACTTTGTCCCCTTCAATTAATTGCTATTTAAGTCCTTAAGTCATTTTCTAATTAAAAACTATAGCGATTGGACTTTTACTATTTAGTCCCCTAGTCACAATTAATCACTAATTTGACTAAATTACTTAGCCATTAAAATCAATACGATAGCTCTGTTTACGGTAATGAGGTCCCAAAACCATATTTTTCAACGCCACTGGAAACATAGTCATTACATAAACAAAGCAAAATTTTGGCAGATTTATGCTTAAACTTCTAGGCCATTTTTTGGTGCGTCTTAGACTTTTCTTTGGCTTGAGTCATGAAATAAATTCAGTTAGAGCTTACAATTCCCTTCGAATAAGTACATTATGGGCCCAAAACAAAGTTATGTAGCTTAAGTTATGACCAAAATACTGAAGTGATGTTGTGTTGAAACTTTAATCCACAAAAATTTGGCAAACTTTAAGATTATATTTTTCTCCAATTATTCCCTAAATCCATAATAAATAAATATAAGTCTAAATAATATAATTAAGAACTTAAGTAACATAATTAAAGAGGAGAAACATCATGTAACACCCCAAACCAGGTCTATGCGTTTAGACGAGATTCGGTTAGTTACACCAATCGAATATTCATTTAATTCTCTAGTGATTAAAGTAAAACATTACTACCAAAACCTTTTGGAAATAGAGGTTAACAAAAATTTAGTACGATAATTCAAAATTGATGATTTAAGAAATTACTCGTTTGAAAATCTTATTATTTAAAATATATTTGTCAAAACCTTTCAGTAATTTTAAAAGAACTTGAAAGAATTTAAAAGAGTAATTTAGGTGTTTCAAAATGTTATAAAACGCAATGTTTAAGAAAACTTTAAAAATTTAGCATAAGCCCATAATGAGAGTCTTAAACAAAATTAAATCCATCCACACATAAAAATCCATAAAAACATAATTAGAGGCCTTATTACATCATACCCAAAATAGTAAATAAAATGAATAACTTAAATAAAGTTCATAGTTTATAAAAACCCATGCTCGTAGTATGGCCTCCACCAAGTCATCCCCGGCCCAAGTCCACATCAATTTCCATTACCTGAAATGGGTAATAAAACGGGGTGAGTTACAAAGAACTCAGTGTGTAACCCACTTACCACCGTTGTTGGGCCAGACCATCAAGGCATTAATTTGGGCTTGAGCCCAATTACAAATTTCAACGATATAAATATGAAATAAATAAATAAAATGCATGTAAAAAATGAATTTCCCAAACCAAGCCTAATTTTCCATCCGCTACACACCCCCGTACCAACCAGCACACCTGTGGGGATCAAGTCAACCCACCCCGCCAAACACACCAATCGTAGGCATTAAGCCTTTTTAATAATATTGTAGTGCACTACATGAACTAGATTGTGACATAGTCACCGAACTAGAGGCATTAAGCCAAAATTTGTGGCAGAGCCACCGAACTAGATACGTGGCCACAGCCTTTTCTTCTCTTCATCAAATCCCATCCCATGCAATTATGTATGAATAAAAACTTTAAATCATAAAAATTTTATCAAGTAACCCATAACACAAATGAGTCTTTAATAAAACCTTTCATTTGGGCCTATTAACAATATAGTATTAAACTTTGGCCCATATCTCGAACTAGAGGGTTTTGGCCCATTAGCGATCTAGCAAACTTTAGCCCATATTTATCGATCTAGCGCTTTATGGCCCAATTTATCGATCTAGCGCTTTATGGCCCAATTTATCGATCTAGCGCTTTATGGCCCAATTTATCGATCTAGCGCTTTATGGCCCAATTTATCGATCTAGCGCTTTATGGCCCAATTTATCGATCTAGCGCTTTACGTAAATTTCTCGGTTTAGCCGTTTTCATGCATTTACACAAAAGTACTAATTACTACAACATTTCCGATTTGGCCATTTTTACGATTTATCAAATTTCTTACGGTTTAGTATCTAACCCGAAAGATAAGTGTGAAGTTACACACCGGTTATAGTGAGAACTAGACTTTCCCGCTCGTCAACACCTATACGTATCACGATAATTAGAACACTATAATTTATTAATGAAACCGATCTAAAAATAACGATCTAAAATTTTACCCTCGGGTTTTGAACTACTTCTACTCGCGGTTTCTCCCGATTGATGGTTCGTTAACCGAATCAAATCCACGAACAAATAATGGTTCGGAGTACGAACGACTTCGAGCAGTTGATTCTCCTCGGATGAACGTCTCGCAACCCGTGGGAAATCCTGATTGTTTGAAAGCGATCCTTCGCTTAAACTTAGGGGAATAACGGAACCACCCTCTTCTTCCGAACACTATTCACCGCCTTTTCTTCCCTATTTTGATTGTCTTCAAAGACAAAAGATCGTTAATCCAATCTAATATTACATCGAAATATGACTAAGGGTTTAAGGGTGAAATTTGCTTACCACAAAGATCCTTGTTCCAAAATATGAGAATCGATCAAACGTTCCTTTATCACCTTAAATCGATTCCAACGTTCTAAGATACCCACGAACACTTGATTTCCGATCTTCCGCTATCGCACTATTATCCACGATTGGAAAGAGACGATTGAGAAAGATGTTTGTGCAAGATGGAGGATTCGGCTATATGACCAAAAAAAATAGAAAAAAAAAGATTCGGCTATGGGTACATCAACATTCGGCCATGAGAGAAAATAATAGAGAAAGTATGAGTATCAAGAATAAAAGATGAGAGAAGAATGATGATGATGTTGTTTCAATTTTCAAAGAGAATAAAAGAGAAAGAAAGAAAGAGATGAGTTTTGGGAGCAATGTATATTCGGCTATGGGGAGAAGAAAAGTAAAGAATGGGTTTTTGGTGTTGGTAGAATCGGCACTATGAGAAAGGCACAAAATTGAACACTAAAGTGAGAAGCAAAAATGACCAAATGGTCAAAATAATCAAGGCTTACCAAAAGATCAATTTCGGCCAAAGGGAAAAGTTGAGAAGAGGAATGCAAAATTTTGCACAAAAACTAAAATGACCAAAAGCAAACTCCTAAACCTTACCAAGCTACTAGCTAAATTCGGCCAACCTTCCCCCTAGCCATATTGCCCTCCAAATTCATTGGTCAAATGACCATGAATTTGTTTCCAAAACACTTTCCTTGATACTTGCCCTATGTCTCCATATCTTTCCATATTTTCTTGATTCCCTACCATAAATTCACTCTTACCTTATTCCTTTGATATACTAACCAAAATAACAAGGTCAACACTTACCATAAATAAGCTTGGCCGACACTTACCATAGAAGAGCAAAATAAAAGTTGTCAAAATGCCATCCAAGGGATTCAAACTACTCCCCTCATGCTATAACCCATGCGCCAACACCACCTTGCCATTACTCATCTTATGTCACTTATTAACACTTAAATTAACTTAAGTGTCAATGCCACTTGCTCCACTTCAATAAATTTTCAAAACTAAAAATTATTCCATAACCGAATAATTCTATACTCTTCTTCAGACTATCATAGGCACGAAAAAGTAATAAGAAAATTTTTCCTTTATAAACTAATCACCAAAACATGCAATATATCAAGACTCGAATTTTTAGGGTGTTACAACTCTACCCTCCTTAAAGAAAATTTCGTCCTCGAAATTTACACTGTTGAAAAAGGTGAGGGTATTATTGCCGAATTGCATCTTCGGGCTCCCACGTAGCTTCCTCCACTCCGTGATTACGCCATAAAACCTTGACCAACGGCACGGTTTTCTTTCTTAGCACCTTAACATCTCGGTCTAAGATTTCCACCGGTTCCTCCTCAAAAGACAAGTCTGAATTCAACTCCACTTCTTCTACCTGCAGGTACTATGTGCGAAGGATCCGATCTATAGCACCTCAAAGATGGAAACATGAAAAACATTATGAATCGACTCAACTCCGAGGTAATTCGATCTGATAGGCCACTTGGACCAACACGCTTCACCACACGATATGGTCCAATGTATCTAGGACTCAACTTGCCCTTCTTCCCAAACTCGAAAATCTTCTTCCAAGGTGAGACCTTCAAGAAAACTTGATCCCCACAAAGATACTCGATACTTCTACGCTTGGATCTGCATCGACTTTTGTCTATCCGAAGCTTCCTTTAACCGTGCTCGAATAGCTTTTACTTTTTCTTCCGCTTCGCAGATCACCAGACCTAACATCCGCTCGTTCGCCCAATTCAGTCCAACAACTAGGAGAACGACACCTCGACCATATAATGCCTCGTAGGGTGCCATCCGAATGCTAGATCGATAGCTATTGTTGTAAGCAAATTCTCGCCAACGGTAGAAAATCCTCCCAACTACCTTTGAAGTCGATTACATCATCCCCTTAACATGTCTTCCGAATCTGAATTACTCTTTCTCGATTGACCATCCATGCGAGGATGAAAAGCCAGTCTTGAAGTTTAGCTTTGTTCCCAAAGCTTCATGCAAAGCTTTCCAAAACCGTGACGTAAACCTAGGATCCCTATCTCGATATAATAGACACAGTACCCCATGCAACCTCACGATTTCGGATACATACAAATTTAGCCAACTTCAGAACGAGTAATCGTCGATGCAACCGGTAGAAAATGAGCGAGTCTTCGTCAAACGATCAACAATTACCCAAACGGAATTTTTCTTAGTAGGTGTTAAAGGTAACCCAATAACAAAATCCATTGTTATCCGCTCCCATTTCCAAAGAGGAATCTTTACCGGTTGTAATAATCCTGACGGCAATTGATGCTCCGCCTTCCCTTGGCGACAAGTTAAACATTTTCCCACAAATTCGTAAATCTCACGCTTCAACCACGGCCACCAATATTGTTCACGAAGATCCCGATACATCTTATTTCCTCCGGTGCATAGCATAAGGGCTACTATGCGCCTCCCGTAGAATCATTTGTCTCGAGATCTCGAGTCCTTAGGCATACAAACTCTCCCACGAAAACATAACACACCTTCCGCGTTTATGCTAAAATCCTCTATTCCACCATTTTCAACTTGTTGAATTAAAAGTCCCAACTTCTTATCCGATATCTGCTTTTTCCTTGATTTGCTCTAACCACGCAGGCTTCACCAAGTTCCGCTATCGACTACCATCCTCGTACAAACTCAAATGGGCAAACATTGTTCTCAAATCGATACCATCTTACGACTTAACGCTTCTGCTACCACATTAGCTTTTCCAGGATGATACTCGATTGAGAAATCATAGTCCTTTAACAGCTCCACCCATCTTCGTTGTCTCAAGTTTAATTCCTTCTGAGTAAGAAGATACTTAAGACTCTTGTGATCCGTATAGATGATAGACTTTTCACCGTAGAGGTAATGCCTCCAAATCTTTAGAGCAAACACTACTGCAGCTAACTCCAAGTCATGAGTAGGGTAGTTTACTTCGTGCGGTCTCAACTGACGAGAAGCATAAGCCACCACTTTCCCACTTTGCATCAATACACATCCTAAGCCCGTGTGTGACGCATCGCAGTAAACTATAAACTCCTTTCCACCTCAAAGGTTGAATCGATCGCGGCGCTTAGTAAAATCTTCTTCAATTTCTCGAAACTTTCTTGCATTTATCGGTCCATATATATGGTACTCCCTTTCGCAAAAAAGCTTAGTTAGGGGTGTAGCAATCAACGAAAACCCTCAACAAAGCGTCTATAGTAACCACCAAACCCAAGAAACTCCGAATCTCACTCATCGACTTTGGTGTTTTCCAATCCAATACAACCTCAATCTTCCGAGGATCCACCCTTATTCCTTCCTTGGTGATACCACATGACCCAAAAAAGTCACTTCCCTTAACGAAATTCACATTTACCGAATTTGGCATACAATTGATTATCTCAAGTAATCGCAATACAATTCGCAAATGCGAGTCATGCTCCTCTTCATTCCTTGAATATACCGTAATGTCATCTACGAATACCACCACAAACCGGTCTAAATATGGTTGAAAGACCGGTTCATCATATCCATAAATGCACTGGTGCATTGGTCAACCCAAACGGCATCACCAAAAACTCATAATGTCCATAACGAGTTCGGAAAGCCGGCTTGTGAATATCCGCTTCTTTCACCTTAAGTGGTGATAACCCGATCTCAAATCAATTTTGGAGAAAAAGCAGCGAAGCTCCTTCATTTGATCAAACAGTCATCAATTCTTGGCGGAGGGTACTGCTTTTGATCGTCAATTTATTTAATTGCACGTAGTCAATACACATACGCATCGACCCATCTTTCTTCTTAACAAACAAAACCGGTGCTCCCCACGGAGACACACTCGGTCGAATAAAACCCCGATCCAACAATTCTTAAATTTGAGCTTTAAGCTTCGCCAACTCCTTCGGTGCCATTCTATAAGGAGCAATGGACACCGGAGCTGCTCCGAACAAGAGCTCAATACCAAATTCCACTTCCCGATCTGGAGGTATGCCAGGAAGTTCTTCAGGAAATACATCTGGAAATTCCTTCACTGTTCTCACATCTTCCACTGACAACTCTTTGGCATCTAAAGCACTAATAAAAGCTAGAAATGCTCCATACCCCTTCCGCATCAACTTTTCTGCCTTTAACGCAGATACCACATTTGCCAAGTAATTCCTTCGTTCGCCTATCATAACTATTTCTTTATCCTCCACCGTCCTTATTGACATCCGCTTTTCAGCACAATCCAATTTCGCCCGGTGCTTAACCAACCAATCCATGCCCAAAATGATATCGAACTCGCCGAAAGGCAATTCCATCAAATTCGCCAAAAATATTTCTCCTTGAATTTCTAAGGGCACATCTCTAAACAGTTTATTTACCAACACCGACTGTCCTAAAGGACTAATTACCTTCATCTCACTATCGGAAATTTCAGAGTCTAAATTCAAGTTTCCGATATATGGTGCTAGCAACATACGAATGGGTAGAACCAATATCTATCAAAGCAATAACAGTACATCAAAGATGAAGAATTATCGATTATCACATCGTGTGCATTGCCATCCTCACGGCGTCTAACTGCATATACCAATCCCGGGCCGTCTTGCATCCGTGTTGCCTCTAGGACCATTGCCTCGACCATTTGCACCTTGACCACGTCCGGCCCCATTACCACCACGACACGGTCCACGACCTCTCGGTGGTTGCTGAATTCCTCTTGCCGGTGGTGCATCGAGATTACGAGCTTCCGAGTTGTATCCATTCGACGAGGGCAATTCCTATATTGATGATCCATCGACCGCATTTATAGCAAGCACCCGTTTTCTTCCAAAGACTCCGAATGCCTCTTCCCACAATCAAGCACAATCTTGACTCGATTCACGATTCTGGTGTTCTACCTTGAGTGGTTCATCATTCCGAGGCCTCTTGAAACCTTTTTGAAGAACCCGAATACTTCATATCTCTCTTGCTTCTAGCTCGTTCCCGATTCGACGTTACGAGTTCTTAGCCTCTTCGGCTATCTTGGCCTTTTCCACAAGCGTGGCAAAAGTTCTAACTTGTTGTGGGGCTATCAAAACTCGCAATTCATCGTTCAAGCCATCCTCAAAGCGTACACAACGCTCATGATCTGCTGCCACTATTGTTCGAGCATAGCGACTCAAGCGCAAAAACTCACTTCATATCTGCCGCCACTGTCTTATTCCTTGGACCAGATTCGTGAATTCCTTCCTTCGGCATCAACATAACTCGTTCCTACATATTTCCCTTGGAAGGAAACTTTAAAGAATTCCCAATTAACTAATGCAGCTTCGATTGCCTTCTCGACAAGATAAGCCACCATTGGTATGCTTCGTCCCTTAACAAGGACACCGCTCCCTTAGTTTTTGTTCCACCGTGCACTCAAGATCGCCCATAATTCGCTCCACCGCCTCAAGCCAATATTCAGCAACATTTGGAGCTACACCGAGACACCTCGAAAACCTCAAAGACCACTTGATTTCAATCGTTCCGATATCGACCCACGAGCTGTTGGCCCAGTTCTAGCTCCAGCGACCCTTTCAAGGACTCGCAGCATTGCTCGTGTCACCGCATTATCTTCTTCCATATGATCATGTGATCCCGTCTCACTTTCGAGTGACGCAGGTGCATCCATTTCCGGCATATGATCCGGCGCTTCAGTTGCGCCTCTAACACCTCGTCCTCTACCATGGCCACGTCTACCGCGTCCACGACCACGTCCTCTAGTGCTCATAATAACTAATTTGATTTAATCTGATTAAGAGTTTTATGAATCAGAATACTATTTCAATGTTTATTAACGATGTTTTATGATATAAAAGAGATAGAGTTGTTTCCGCAATCATATCCTATTGTCTCAATCTCTACAGTTTCAACACCTAAAACTAGAAGTTCTAGAGTGTTTCTTATGATCATATCACAATGATAATAAACAATCAATATACAGATACTTACTTGACTTGGCGCGGGATGCTCATGGTGCCATACTACCTTTAAATCAAAAAGTCTAGAAATTTGAGTTGTTTCTCAAACAAATATCTTTGTTGAACCCAAACCACAGTAGAGTTTTGAAACTTGCTCGATACCATTAAATGTAACACCCCAAACCAGGTCTATGCGTTTAGACGAGATTCGGTTAGTTACACCAATCGAATATTCATTTAATTCTTTAGTGATTAAAGTAAAACATTACTACCAAAACCTTTTGGAAATAGAGGTTAACAAAAATTTAGTACGATAATTCAAAATTGATGATTTAAGAAATTACTCGTTTGAAAATCTTATTATTTAAAATATATTTGTCAAAACCTTTCAGTAATTTTAAAAGAACTTGAAAGAATTTAAAAGAGTAATTTAGGTGTTTCAAAATGTTATAAAACGCAATGTTTAAGAAAACTTTAAAAATTTAGCATAAGCCCATAATGAGAGTCTTAAACAAAATTAAATCCATCCACACATAAAAATCCATAAAAACATAATTAGAGGCCTTATTACATCATACCCAAAATAGTAAATAAAATGAATAACTTAAATAAAGTTCATAGTTTATAAAAACCCATGCTCGTAGTATGGCCTCCACCAAGTCATCCCCTACCAAGTCCACATCAATTTCCATTACTCGAAATGGGTAATAAAGCGGGGTGAGTTACAAAGAACTCAGTGTGTAACCCACTTACCACCGTTGTTGGGCGGCACCATCAAGGCATTAATTTGGGCTTGAGCCCAATTACAAAATTCAACGATATAAATATGAAATAAATATATAAAATGCATGTAAAAAATGAATTTCCCAAACCAAGCCTAATTTTCCATCTGCTACACACCCCCGTACCAACCAGCACACCTGTGGGGATCAAGTCAACCCACCCCGCCAAACACACCAATCGTAGGCATTAAGCCTTTTTAATAATATTGTAGTGCACTACTGAACTAGATTGTGACATAGTCACCGAACTAGAGGCATTAAGCCAAAATTTGTGGCAGAGCCACCGAACTAGATACGTGGCCACAGGCCTTTCTTCTCTTCATCAAATCCCATCCCATGCAATTATGTATGAATAACAAACTTTAAATCATAAAATTTTTATCAAGTAACCCATAACACAAATGAGTCTTTAATAAAACCTTTCATTTGGGCCTATTAACAATATAGTATTAAACTTTGGCCCATATCTCGAACTAGAGGGTTTTTGGCCCATTAGCGATCTAGCAAACTTTGGCCCATATTTATCGATCTAGCGCTTTATGGCCCAATTTATCGATCTAGCGCTTTTATGGCCCAATTTATCGATCTAGCGCTTTTATGGCCCAATTTATCGATCTAGCGATGTTATGGCCCAATTTATCGATCTAGCGAGTTTTATGGCCCAATTTATCGATCTAGCGCTTTCGTAAATTTCTCGGTTTAGCCGTTTTCATGCATTTACACAAAAGTACTAATTACTACAACATTTCCGATTTGGCCATTTTTACGATTTATCAAATTTCTTACGGTTTAGTATCTAACTCGAAAGATAAGTGTGAAGTTACACACCTAGTTATAGTGAGAACTAGACTTTCCCGCTCGTCAACACCTATACGTATCACGATAATTAGAACACTATAATTTATTAATGAAACCGATCTAAAAATAACGATCTAAAATTTTACCCTCGGGTTTTGAACTACTTCTACTTGCGGTTTCTCTCCCGATTGATGGTTCGTTAACCGAATCAAATCCACGAACAAATAATGGTTCGGGAGTATGAACGACTTGAGCAGTTGATTCTCCTCGGATGAACGTCCGCGAACCCGGTGGGAAATCCCGATTCTTTGAAACAGTCCTTCGCTTAAACTTAGGGGGAATAACGGAACCACCCCTCTTCCGAACACTATTCACCGCCCTTTTCTTCCCTATTTTGATTGTCTTCAAAGACAAAAGATCGTTAATCCAATCTAATATTACATCGAAATATGACTAAGGGTTTAAGGGTGAAATTTGCTTACCACAAAGATCCTTGTTCCAAAATATGAGAATCGATCAAACGTTCCTTTATCACCTTAAATCGATTCCAACGTTCTAAGATACCCACGAACACTTGATTTCCGATCTTCCGCTATCGCACTATTATCCACGATTGGAAAGAGACGATTGAGAAAGATGTTTGTGAAAGATGGAGGATTCGGCTATATGACCAAAAAAAAATAGAAAAAAAAAGATTCGGCTATGGGTACATCAACATTCGGCCATGAGAGAAAATAATAGAGAAAGTATGAGTATCAAGAATAAAAGATGGGAGAAGAATGATGGTGATGTTGTTTCAATTTTCAAAGAGAATAAAAGAGAAAGAAAGAAAGAGATGAGTTTTGGGAGCAATGTATATTCGGCTATGGGGAGAAGAAAAGTAAAGAATGGCTTTTTGGTGTTGGTAGAATCGGCACTATGAGAAAGGCACAAAATTGAACACTAAAGTGAGAAGCAAAAATGACCAAATGGTCAAAATAATCAAGGCTTACCAAAAGATCAATTTCGGCCAAAGGGAAAAGTTGAGAAGAGGAATGCAAAATTTTGGACAAAAACTAAAATGACCAAAAGCAAACTCCTAAACCTTACCAAGCTACTAGCAAAATTCGGCCAACCTTCCCCCTAGCCATATTGCCGTCCTAATTCATTGGTCAAATGACCATGAATTTGTTTCCAAAACACTTTCCTTGATACTTGCCCTATGTCTCCATATCTTTCCATATTTTCTTGATTCCCTACCATAAATTCACTCTTACCTTATTCCTTTGATATACTAACCAAAATAACAAGGTCAACACTTACCATAACTAAGCTTGGCCGACACTTACCATAGAAGAGCAAAATAAAAGTTTTCAAAATGCCATCCAAGGGATTCGAACCACTCCCCTCATGCTATAACCCATGCGCCAACACCACCTTGCCATTACTCATCTTATGCCACTTATTAACACTTAAATTAACTTAAGTGTCAATGCCACTTGCTCCACTTCAATAAATTTTCAAAACTAAAAATTATTCCATAACCGAATAATTCTATACTCTTCTTCAAGACTATCATAGGCACGAAAAGTAATAAGAAAATTTTTCCTTTATAAATTAATCACCAAAACATGCAATATATCAAGACTCGGATTTTTAGGGTGTTACACATCACAAATAATTTGAGATTTATGCACTTATAAATAGTTGCTAATGGACTAAATATGATAGAGTAAAGGCAAAAGCAATGGAGCACTAAAGAAGGATGGTGACTTCAGTGAAATAGCTCAACATGAAACAATATCGTTTTGTAGCACTTTGTTTTTTCCCTTCATGCACTAGAAGATCATAGTTTGTTCATAGTGCTGATAGGGTAATGGTAAATTTAAGCATATGTTGATTGTTTAGGGGCAAAGGTTTGAGTAAGGCATATAATAACCCGGTTTCTAGTGGTGCCAACAAATGCTATTTCGGGACCTTGTTTTTGTAAACGAAGTTCATGAATTGAAATTTGGATAAGCAATTTATTAAAAAATGTGGTTACTTAAGGCCTAGAGACTAAATTGTAAAAGTTCAATCATTATAGGTTTTTAATTAGGAAAAATGCTTGGGGACTTAAATAACAATCATCCAATAGACTAAAATGGAAAATAAACCTATTTTAAATGGATGATAGTGGGATGTGATGCTAAATGTCATTAGCTTAAATTAGTTAAAGATTAACATGATTAAGTTAATTAAATAAGCTTAATTAAAATTAATCATAATATATATATGAAATGTTAGTGGAAAAAGATAGAAATCATTATCTTATCCAACCTTCATACCATCCTCCATGGAAGAAAAAGCTTAAGAACATATTTGAACATTCGACCCTTAATTACAAGTCCCTAGCCGTTTTTCTTTGATTTTTATAGATTTTTTTTTTATCATGGAAGCTTGATTAAGCTAACACATGGATTATGGATCTGTCCTCCATGCTAATTTGGTGTGTTGGTAGGAAAAACCATGTATCTGTCTGAGTTCGAGTTAGGTTAATAGGGTTTATAAATGGTAAACTTGATAAGTGATACTAAAATGAACTAATAATGATATGGGACCAATCTCATATGTGATTATGGATTATGAATTGAAGACAATATGTGATCTATTATGCATAATGGTTGAAAATGAGCCTGGAGGCAATAGTATAAATGAAGGAGTCGGTAGACTTCAGAAAGAGTTCAAATGATATGTCAAAATGATTTGTTGATGAGAAATTAATAGGAGATTGAATGTAACAATGTCATGGTTACGCAAAATTAAGTTATGAATTAGTATTGATAGCTAGTATGTTTTGAGATTGGTATTATATATGTAATTGAATTGTTTATACTATGGACCTGATAGTGGATTTGGTTTAATCTTGGTATGTGCATCCTTTATGTGGAAAATAGTTGTGAATTTGTGATTTGATGTATGTGCATTATGTTACATTTCCATTGCTACCATATGTTATATTATCTTAAATCATAAATGTACCACTAAGCCTATTGCTCAACGTACGATTTGTTTGTTCCATGCATAGGTATAGATATTCTCGAAGCCCCGAGAAAGTGAAATCGACATCCAAATAGCAGCAATTGACTCAACTTAAGTTTTTATAGTCTTTTTCATTATATTAATGGAATGTACCTAGGGATGTTGATCAAGTTTTAGAAATGGTCAAAAATGGATTGTATATAAGTGTGGTTATGTTAGTTGATTTTTAATTAGGCATGGAACTGATGTTAATGGCTTGATAATTATGTTTTGAACATGTTTCAAGGGTGTGGAATGGTGTTAAACTATGCTTTATTTGATAATATGTTTTGATATAACAAATTAAAGTATTTTTGAATAAAAGTTAAAGTTGAACAAAATTGACAAAATGATTTCTCAAATGAAGTCTAAGAGATAAAAAATTTCAATTGTTACTTTGAACTCTTACAAAATTTTGAACCAACTTTAAAATCAAGTTAAAATGATTTTAATCAAGTAAAAGTTCTTTTAACTACTCAAACTATTTTTCAAACAAGTCAGTATAGCTATAGGCCAAAAAGTATCGATACTTTTTGGCTATGTATCAATAATTTTCAAAATATCAATACCCCTCTTAAAAATAGTACCGAATTTACATTTTGGTTTTCACAAATTCAGCTAAGTATCGATCCGGTATCGATACCTTTCATCTGGTATCAATAAAATTTGTCTGGTATCGATATTTAAGCTCCATTGGTCACTGAATTTTGCATTTAATGCAAAAAATATCGATACTATTTTATCTGGTATTGATACTCACTATTGTAGGTGAATTAAATGTACTTTGGTTTTCACATCCCCAATGACTCTATTCATATCTCCAACAACCACAATGGTTGGAAATTAATTAGGGGGTATAAATACCAGGTTCTAAATATCCTACAAGAACTAGAGAGAATATTCAAGCTTAAAGATCAATATAAACAACCTTTGTGTCAAATATTTAAATGCATTTCTTTCATACACTTGTGATCTTTATTTCCATTCTATTTGCTCAAGTGTTTTTCATTATAATTGAGTTTAATTTGCAAACACATTGATCTTTTGCTTCTTTGTATCTCTTTGAGAGGGATTATGTCTTAAGGTTTAGGATAGAAATCTTAAATGAGTTTCTAAGGTTAAACCTTGTACTCAAAGGTTATCAAATTAGTGAATCTTGGAAAATCCTTAGTAGTGGAAAGCTAAGGTAGTGGAGTAGGCAATTGGGGCCGAACCACTTCAAATTCTTGTGTCAAATTTTTCTATCCTTTCTCTCCAGCTGTCACAAATTTTTTAAATACCAATTCACCCCCTCTTGGCATTTTTGGTTTGATTATTGAAGCTAACAATTGATATCAGAGCTAGTCTCTTTTAGACGGTTTATGTAACATCCTAAAAGTGGGGTTATTTGTGATTGAATTATTTTTCTTGTGTTTGTATTGCTGTGATATTAATTGTGGTGTAGTAAGGCTTAATTAGGGGTCTTGAGTAGGCTCGGAATAGTGGGAAAATATTTTTATAAGCTTTAAAGGTAGGGAGCCTTAGCAAGTAGGGGTTACAAGGTTAAAAGAGGGAACTTTTGACACAGAAATGGCCTTGGAAAAGTGGCAAAAGGAAGGCCACTTAAGAGTTGGAGTTGACGCCACAGGGAGAGCAAGGGGAGCTTGTGTTCGAGTCGCGAAAATCCCCTTTTTGCTCTTAATTGGGACGGCATAGGGGGGGAGAGATTTTCTCTCTTCAAACTCTTTTTGATAATAAGGATAATGAGGATATTATGTAGATATTAATTGGATTTTAATTTGATTAATTCCAAAAAAAGATGGCAAAGAGAAAATATAGGCATTTGAGTATTCAAATGATTTTGAATATTTTAAACAATTGGCCAAGAGGAATTTTAGGTGATTGTCGAAATTTGAACTCCTTGATTGATAGGAGTGGACGGCAAGTTAGGGGGGGAGAGTGCCAAAATCCTTCATTTGATTCCTAAACTCTCTCATCTTCCATCTTTTCTTTTTCTCTTTTCATTCTCTCTCAACCGAAAATACCATTTGCCATCTACCTCTCTTATTCTTTTTGACCCTTAGCCGAAACACCTACCCTCTTTCCCTCTCTTTTTCTCCCTCATCTTCTCAAAACCGAAACTCCATCTCCCTTTTTCCCATTATTTTCTTCCTCTAGCCGAACCTACTCCCTACCACCTTGCCGAATTTTTTTCCTCTATTTGGTGTAGCCTTGGCCGAATATCAAAGCAAGGGTGATCCCTTCTCGGTGTTTTCCAAATCGGTTGGGTAGGTAAGTGTGTTAGTCGAATGGCTATTTCTTCCCTCTCTGTTCTCTGTCGACTTTTACAAAGGTAAGAGTTGGTTTCGGCAATTGTTGTTAAGGGTGCTAATCACATGTTGAAATCGATATGTCATAGGGCCTTCGGGATTTGGAAGCGAGCAAATGAGTCCATCATCTCTGATCAATCGGTTTTGGGGTAAGGTGGTAAGGATCTATTTTTACTTGGTATTCGATTAAGCCGAAGGCTATTAACTTAATGATTGCCGATTTAGGGAAGCAGAAGCACTTTGAGGGTGGTGGCTAGTATTCAAAGACATTTTGGGTAAGGTTTCGGGTTCACAAGGAACCCTTTTCAATTGTTTTGGTTTGGCCGAATAGGCCATGGCACTAACCTTGTGGTTGGCCGAATATAGGGACAAGAAAGTAAGGGTGGCCGATTGACTCTTTGGGGGTTTAGAGTTAGCGTTTGAATCAGGTGTGTACATACACACTTTATGATTAATTAAGCATGCTAAATGTTTGTGTATGCTAAATCTGGTTTATGTAGCTTTGGATTTAATACCATAACGATATAAGCGATGATTCAGGTAAGACTCTGTTCATATGAGTTTACTATTTGATGCTTTTGGAAAGCATGGCATATTTGGTATATGCAATTTAAATACATGTTGGCATGAATTCTGTTATATATATATCATGGACTAATGTGGGTTGATGAGAGGAGGGGGCAGTGATATTCGTGTCGACGGACACCAGTGGTTTGGTACCACATTGTGACTACGGTCACCAGAGGTTTGGCACCTCCAGAGGTTTGGCACCTCATAGCGTCTCGTCCCAGTGGCTTAGCACCACGATGGGTTGGCCCCATCATTTGATTTGTGACTACGGTCACCAGTGGTTTGGCACCACAATATGACGGATTTTGTGACTATAAGTCACCAGTGGTTTGGCACCACCAGTGGTTTGGTACCACACGGGGTAGAGAAAGGTGTTTGGATGGCTAGGTTGGGTGCATGATTTAGTGCATGTTAATTTGTTATAAATTTTGTATGTTGTTGCACTAATTTGGGGAAGGGTTACACATTGAGTCTTGGTGACTCTCCTTCTTCTTTAACATTTTTCAGTTGACTCGTAGATGGCGGTTGAGGAGCCGGTTGGACTCGAGGTGGCCATGCAGTGGAATTTGAATTTAATGAACTTGAATTCTAGTTTATTTTATTTTTATTGTTGGTTTATTTTACTCAAGTTGTAATAAGGCCTCCTAGGATTATTTTTATTATCTTCACATGTTTTGAATATTTTGTTTAAACTATTTAATAATATTAAAATGGGTGCACATGTTTTCTCAAATCAAACGCAAAATGTTTTAAAGTGCCATCGGGTACATTTGGAACCTGTAAGAACTTGACTTAATAAAATATTTTTAAAACAAACTAAGTATGGTTTTAGCAAGATAATTGAAAATGAAGATGTTTTCATCAAAACTCAAATCGGCTAAAGGGATTTTCCAAATGGTTTTCTCTGTGACATACCAAATTCGGTCGTAATGTTTGGGCCGGGTTTGGGGTGTTACAAAATTGGTATCAGAGCCCAGTTCAAAGCTCGGTACATTGTAGGGCCCAAGGCCCAAAATGTTTTGGTAAGTTTTTTGAAATATTTTTGGTTTTGAACAAAGATGGCCCGAGTCTCCGGCACCAATCCGCCCAGGTAAGTACTTCTGACTTTTGTATGAATTATTACTGGTAGAAGGGTAGGTATGGGACGTAGATAGCATGATAAACTTTAGGACTAGTTTACCCCAACAGAATACATAAGACTTTAAATGCTTAAGTAAACAAACCTAGTCGCCGAGTTAGGGTGTGGTAACCCCTGTGCGCATGTCTAGGATTGGATCCGGAAGAGCTTGGTATTTAAGCAGTCCTTGTGACTCACCTCCTCTTGCAGATTCCTACAGTGCGTAGCTTCGGTTCACCCTAACCAAGAGGACTCGGTCATAGGCCAAACACAATAAATAATACCCTGACTTTAGAAATTTACGAAAACACCCCTGTAGGAAAAAGACGAAACTACCCCTGGGATGAGTGAATAAGTATGAAAGATATTAGGGAATGGATGTGCTCTTCTGTGTAAACTAGGATAGAGGACTTAAACCTTTGATTGATCGAAAGAATTTCTATTAAACTCTCTTTATGAAATTTCTTCGCGGATAACAAAGTGGAACAAGCACTAATCCATAAAAATTTCTTAATCGAGTTAAAGCGCGATAGTTAGAATGAGCTCTAGAGGACGCGGGCGATCGTGGGCGCGGTAGGGGTAGGATGACCGTGTCGAACCCGTTAGGTCGGGTCAAGGGTCGAGAATGAGGTACCACACCACCACCACCCCCAACTTTTGGAGCCGAGGAACAGGATCGGGGCGGTGGTGAGGCGATGATCGCAAGGCGTGTTGCGAGTCCTTGAGATGGTGGTCGAGCTAGTGGAGGAATGGGAACTCAAAAATGCATTTCCGGCGACTCCGATCCAACGGAGCCGAGGTATTCCGGGGTGTGTCGGGAGTGGCACCCGAGTCTTGGCGGAATATTGGTTGGAATCGATCGAAGGATCATGGACGATCTCGATCGAGAAATGAGGAGAAGCCGAAAGGAGCGGTGTCGCTTCTAAAGGAGGAGTCATATCAATGGTGGCTCACGATTCGGGATGGTGCTACGGCGGATGATCTTACTTGGGAGTATTTCAAAGCCGCTTATCGTAAGAAGAAGTATGTGGGCACCACTACACCGATGCTCGAGGAAAGCCTTTCCGGGATTGGTACAAGGAAATAAGTCGATATCTCGAGTATGAAGCGAGTTCTTAAAGTCGAGTCGATATGCTAGAGGCATCGTGGCTCACGAACATGAGCGGTGTGTCCGCTTTGAAGACGGACTTAGGGATGAATTAAGGTTGTTGATTGCTCCACAGCAGGAGCGTGAGTTTGCTGTTCTGGTAGAAAAGGCTAAGGTAGCCGAAGGGGTCAAGGAGTCCGTGAGACAGAACTATGACAAGAATAAGCAGAAAAGAGGCTTTGGGTCGTCCGGATCGAGTAGTAATGCGCAGAAGAGGGCTAGGCAGAGTGGGCCGAATCGCAGACGAGAGGCCCATGGTGCTAATCAGAGACCGGCTCAGTGTAATCGCTGTGGGAAATCACATTGGGGAGGTTGTTGGACCGGTGATAAGGGATGTTTTGAATGTGGATCATTGGATCACCGTGTAAGGGACTGTCCTCGGAAGTTAGCTAAGAATCGGCCAGAGGGTTAGAATCGTGCTCAGGTTAGAAATGTAGGACCACCACAGAGGGGTCGTGGTAATGGTAGAGGAGGTAATGGTTCTAATCGAGGTCGCGGAATTCCTAGAAGAGGGGCAGGCAACACAGAGGCAAGGCAGCCTGGTTTAGTCTACGCAGCAAGGCGTCGAGAGGAGGGAGACGCACCGGACGTCATAACCGGTACGTTCCTAATTTTTGGTCTTCCATATGTTGCATTAATTGATGTGGGTTCGACGCATTCATACGTTACTAGTAGTGTGGTAGAGACTATGAACTTAGACTTTGAGACTGCTTCTAGGGAGATGACAGTAATTAGCCCTCTAGGTCACTCTGTAGTTGTGAACAAGCTATATAGAGATGTACCCCTAGAACTCCAAGGGGTAGTATTTTTGGCTGATCTGATGGAACTGATTTTTGGGGAGTTTGATTTGATTCTTGGAATGGACTGGTTGGTTAAGTATTAAGCAAGGTTGGACTTCGCTGTTAAGCGCATGGTTCTGAAGATGGCTGAGGGTGATGAAGTGGTCATGATAGGCAATAGAAGAGATTACCTATCTAACGTGGTATCTGCTTTGAAGGTTGAGAAAATGGTCAAGAAGGGTTGTGAGGCGTTTTTGGTTCGAATTTGTGCCTTGGAGGCTAAGGAGTCAACAGTTGAGAAGGTCCGAACAGTAGGGGAATTCACTGATGTGTTTCCAGAAGAACTTCCGGGTCTGCCTCCAGATCGGGAAGTTGAATTCAGTATAGACTTATTACCCGGAACGGCACCTGTGTCTATAGCACCGTACCGAATGGCACCAAAGGAGTTGGTGGAGCTGAAGGCTCAAATTCAGGAGCTCTTGGATAGAGGGTTTATTCGACCAAGCATATCTCTGTGGGGAGCACCTGTGTTGTTTGTCAAGAAAAAGGACGGTTCGATGCGGATGTGTATAGACTATCGCCAGTTAAATAAGTTAACGATCAAAAACAAGTATCCTTTACCCCGGATCGATGACTTGTTTGACCAACTGAAAGGTGCATCGGTGTTTTCGAAGATAGATCTTAGGTCAGGTTATCATCAACTTAAGGTGAAGGAGGTTGATGTTCACAAGACGGCATTTCATACTCGGTATGGGCATTACGAGTTTCTAGTGATGCCGTTTGGGTTGACCAACGCGCCGGCAGCATTCATGGACTTAATGAATAGGGTGTTTCAGCAGTACTTGGATCAATTTGCCGTGGTGTTTATAGACGACATATTGGTTTACTCAAAGACGGAGGAGGAGCATGACAGGCATTTGCGTATAGTTCTACAAGTATTGAGGGAGAAGCAGTTATATGCCAAATCCAGTAAGTGCGAATTCTGGCTTAGAGAGGTGGCTTTCTTGGGTCACGTAGTGTCAGCTGAAGGGATTAGAGTGGACCCTCGTAAGGTTGAAGCGGTGTTGGATTGGAAACCGCCTAGGTCAGTGGCAGAAATTCGAAGTTTTCTGGGTCTGGCAGGGTACTATCGAAGGTTTGTGGAAGGGTTCTCTTTAATCGCAGCGCCGTTGACTAAGTTATTAAGGAAAGGAGTTCCATTTGTTTGGTCAGAGAGACAGCAAGAAAGTTTTGATAAGCTAAGGAAGATTCTGAAGGAAGCTCCAGCTTACAATACGACTGAGCGGGAAAATTGTTCACGGTTTATTGCGATGCATCCCATACCGGTTTGGGATGTGTGTTGATGCAGGAAGGGAAGGTAGTGGCCTATGCATCCCGTCAGTTAAGACCGCATGAGGTTAACTATCCGACTCACGACTTAGAGTTAGCAGCAGTGGTCTTTGCTCTAAAGATATGGAGACATTACTTGTATGGGGAGAAGTCGATAGTCTACACGGATCATAAAAGTCTGAGGTATCTTTTGACCCAGAAAGATTTAAACTTGAGGCAGCGTCGATGGATTGAGCTGTTGAAGGACTACGACTGTTCAATTGAGTACCATCCGGGCAAGGCTAACGTGGTGGCTGACGCGTTGAGCCGGAAGGTCGTGACGGACTTAAGAGCGATGTTTGCTCACCTCAGTCTATATGACGATGGAAGTCTGTTGGCAGAGCTACAAATTAAGCCAACTTGGATTGAGGAGATTAAGGAAAAGTAATTGGTGGATGATAGTTTGAATGCAAGGAGGTTGCAAGTTCAAGAAAGTGGGTTAGAGGGGTATAGTTTGACCGGTGATGGTGTACTATGCTTTCAAGGACGAGCATGTATGCCGAAGGATGTGGAATTGAGGCAAAGAATTCTCCAAGATGCACATAGCAGCCCATACGCTATGCATCCTGGAGGAAACAAGATGTATGGGGATTTGCGGAAGCAGTTTTGGTGGCCAGGGTTGAAGCGCGAGGTAACTGAGTTTGTGGGAAGGTGTCTGACGTGTCAACAGGTTAAGGCTGAACATCAGTTGCCATCAGGGTTACTTCAACCAGTGAAGATCCCTCAGTGGAAATGGGAAAGGATCACTATGGATTTCGTCGATGGGCTACCCTCACCCCAAAGAAGAAGGACGCAGCTTTGGGTGATTGTGGACCGTCGACTAAATCACTCACTTCATCCGGTGAGAGTGAATTACTCACTTGAAGCTAGCTAAGCTGTATGTGTCGAGATAGTGAGGTTACATGGAGTGCCAAGATCAATCATCTCGGATAGGGATCCCGATTTACGTCAAGGTTCGAAAAGCGTTGCATCAAGCTTTGGGTACGGTTGGATTTCATCTGACTTTCCATCCACGATCGATGGGCAATCGGAAAGGGTCATTCAGATTTTAGAGGATATGCTGAGAGGTTGTGTTTTGGATTTCAGTGGTAGTTGGGAGGAGTACCTACCGTTAGCAGAATTTGCTTATAACAATAGTTATCAAGCGAGTATCCAGATGGCACCATATGAAGCACTGTATGGACGAAAGTGCCGTACTCCTACATGTTGGAAAAATTTAGGTGAACGACAAGTTTTGGGTCCAGAGTTAGTGACAGAAACGGAAGATAAGGTTAAGGTAATTCGAGCTCGTCTCAAGGAAGCGTCAGATAGACAGAAGTCTTATGCTGATCTTAAGCGTAAGGAAATGGAGTATGCGGTAGGAGATAAAGTTTTTCTAAAGGTGTCACCTTGGAAGAAGGTCTTGAGATTTGGGCGAAAAGGGAAGCTAAGCCCAAGGTTCATCGGGCCTTATACAGTAGTGAAGCGAGTGGGACCGGTAGCTTATCAGCTCGAGTTGCTGGCAGAGTTGAGTCAGATTCATGACGTCTTTCATGTGTCGATCTTTGAGGCGGTATCGGTCGATCCATCACACGTTGTGCTGTGGCGTAGATTGAGGTAAACTTCGGACTTATCTTTCGAGGAAGAACCGATTCGAGATCCTAGATCGAGATGTCAAAGTTCTACGAAGGAAATCAGTACCTTTGGTGAAAGTGCTATGGCGAAACCATGGTGCAGAGGAAGCTACATGGGAACCCGAGGATGTGATGCGGCAGCAATACCCCCACCTCTTCTGATCAAGTAATTTCGAGGACGAAATTATTCTAAGGGGGTAGAACTGTAACATCCTAAAAGTGGGGTTATTTGTGATTGAATTATTTTTCTTGTGTTTGTATTGCTGTGATATTAATTGTGGTGTAGTAAGGCTTAATTAGGGGTCTTGAGTAGGCTCGGAATAGTGGGAAAATATTTTTATAAGCTTTAAAGGTAGGGAGCCTTAGCAAGTAGGGGTTACAAGGTTAAAAGAGGAACTTTTGACACAGAAATGGCCTTGGAAAAGTGGCAAAAGGAAGGCCACTTAAGAGTTGGAGTTGACGCCACAGTGGGGAGCAAGGGGAGCTTGTGTTCGAGTCATGAAATCCCTTTTTGCTCTTAATTGGGACGGCATAGGGGAGAGATTTTCTCTCTTCAAACTCTTTTGATAATAAGGATAATGAGGATATTATGTAGATATTAAATGGATTTTAATTTGATTAATTCCAAAAAAAGATGGCAAAGAGAAAATATAGGCATTTGAGTATTCAAATGATTTTGAATATTTTAAACAATTGGCCAAGAGGAATTTTAGGTGATTGCCGAAATTTGAACTCCTTGATTGATAGGAGTGGACGGCAAGTTAGGGGGGAGAGTGCCAAAATCCTTCATTTGATTCCTAAACTCTCTCATCTTCCATCTTTTCTTTTTCTCTTTTCATTCTCTCTCAACCGAAAATACCATTTGCCATCTACCTCTCTTATTCTTTTTGACCCTTAGCCGAAACACCTACCCTCTTTCCCTCTCTTTTTCTCCCTCATCTTCTCAAAACCGAAACCCCATCTCCCTTTTTCCCATTATTTTCTTCCTCTAGCCGAACCTACTCCCTACCACCTTGCCGAATTTCTTTCCTCTATTTGGTGTAGCCTTGGCCGAATATCAAAGCAAGGGTGATCCCTTCTCGGTGTTTTCCAAATCGGTTGGGAAGGTAAGTGTGTTAGCCGAATGGCTATTTCTTCCCTCTCTGTTCTCTGTCGGCTTTTACAAAGGTAAGAGTTGGTTTCGGCAATTGTTGTTAAGGGTGCTAATCACATGTTGAAACCGATATGTCATAGGGCCTTCGGGATTTGGAAGCGAGCAAGTGAGTCCATCATCTCTGATCAATCGGTTTTGGGGTAAGGTGGTAAAGATCTATTTTTACTTGGTATTCGATTAAGCCGAAGGCTATTAACTTAATGATTGCCGATTTAGGGAAGCAGAAGCACTTTGAGGGTGGTGGCTAGTATTCAAAGATGTTTTGGGTAAGGTTTCGGGTTCACAAGGAACCCTTTTCAATTGTTTTGGTTTGGCCGAATAGGCCATGGCACTAACCTTGTGGTTAGCCGAATATAGGGACAAGAAAGCAAGGGTGGCCGATTGACTCTTTGGGGGTTTAGAGTTAGCGTTTGAATCAGGTGTGTACATACACACTTTATGATTAATTAAGCATGCTAAATGTTTGTGTATGCTAAATCTGGTTTATGTAGCTTTGGATTTAATACCATAACGATATAAGCGATGATTCAGGTAAGACTCTGTTCATATGAGTTTACTATTTGATGCTTTTGGAAAGCATGGCATATTTGGTATATGCGATTTAAATACATGTTGGCATGAATTCATTATATATATATCATGGACTAATGTGGGTTGATGAGAGGAGGGGCGGTGATATTCGTGTCGACGGACACCGTGGTTTTGGTACCACATTGTGACTACGGTCACCGAGAGGTTTGGCACCTCCGGAGGTTTGGCACCTCATAGCGCCTCGTCCCGGGCTGGCTTACACCGATGGGTTGGCCCCACGCTTACATTATGGGATTGACGCCAGGTGATTTGGTATCACACGATGGGTTGGCTCCATCATTTGATTTGTGACTACGGTCACCAGTGGTTTGGCACCACAATATGACGGATTTTGTGACTATAAGTCACCGGTGGTTTAGCACCACCAAAGTGGTTTGGTACCACACTGGTAGAGAGAAAGGTGTTTGGATGGCTAGGTTGGGTGTATGATTTAGTGCATGTTAATTTGTTATAAATTGTGTATGTTGTTGCACTAATTTGGGGAAGGGTTACACATTGAGTCTTGGTGACTCACCTTCTCCTTTAACATTTTTCAGGTGACTCGTAGATGGCGGTTGAGGAGCCGGTTGGACTCGAGGTGGCCATGCAGTGGAATTTGAATTTAATGAACTTGAATTCTAGTTTATTTTATTTTTATTGTTGGTTTATTTTATTCAAGTTGTAATAAGGCCTCCTAGGATTATTTTTATTATCTTCACATGTTTTGAATATTTTGTTTAAACTATTTAATAATATTAAAATGGGTGCACATGTTTTCTCAAATCAAACGCAAAATGTTTTAAAGTGCCATCGGGTACATTTGGAACCTGTAAGAACTTGACTTAATAAAATATTTTTAAAACAAACTAAGTATGGTTTTAGCAAGATAATTGAAAATGAAGATGTTTTCATCAAAACTCAAATCGGCTAAAGGGATTTTCCAAATGGTTTTCTCTGTGACATACCGAATTCGGTCGTAATGTTTGGGCATGGAACTGATGTTAATGGCTTGTTAATGGCTTGATAAAAATGGCTTGTATATAAGTGTGGTTATGTTAGTTGATTTTTAATTAGGCATGGAACTGATGTTAATGGCTTGATAATTATGTTTTGAACATGTTTCAAGGGTATGGAATTGTGTTAAACTATGCTTTATTTGATAATATGTTTTGATATAACAAATTAAAGTATTTTTGAATAAAAGTTAAAGTTGAACAAAATTGACAAAATGATTTCTCAAATGAAGTCTAAGAGATAAAAAATTTCAATTGTTACTTTGAACTCTTACAAAATTTTGAACCAACTTTAAAATAAAGTTAAAATGATTTTAATCAAGTAAAAGTTCTTTTAACTAGTCAAACTATTTTTCAAACAAGTCAGTATAGCTCTAGGCCAAAAAGTATCGATACTTTTTGGCTATGTATCAATAATTTTCAAAATATCAATACCCCTCTTAAAAATAGTACCGAATTTACATTTTTGTTTTCACAAATTCAGCTAAGTATCGATCCGATATCGATACCTTTCATCTGGTATCAATAAAATTTGTCTGGTATCGATATTTAAGCTCCATTGGTCACTGAATTTTGCATTTAATGCAAAAAATATCGATACTATTTTATCTGGTATTGATACTCACTATTGTAGGTGAATTAAATGTACTGGTTTTCACATCCCCAATGACTCTATTCATATCTCCAACAACCACAATGGTTGGAAATTAATTAGGGGGTATAAATACCAGGTTCTAAATATCCTACAAGAACTAGAGAGAATATTCATGCTTAAAGATCAATATAAACAACCTTTGTGTCAAATATTTAAATGCATTTCTTTCATACACTTGTGATCTTTATTTCCATTCTATTTGCTCAAGTGTTTTTCATTATAATTGAGTTTAATTTGCAAACACATTGATCTTTTTGCTTCTTTGTATCTCTTTGAGAGGGATTATGTCTTAAGGTTTAGGATAGAAATCTTAAATGAGTTTCTAAGGTTAAACCTTGTACTCAAAGGTTATCAAATTAATGAATCTTGGAAAATCCTTAGTAGTGGAAAGCTAAGGTAGTGGAGTAGGCAATTGGGGCCGAACCACTTCAAATTCTTGTGTCAAATTTTTCTATCCTTTCTCTCCAGCTGTCACAAATTTTTTAAATACCAATTCACCCCCTCTTGGCATTTTTGGTTTGATTATTGAAGCTAACAATTGATATCAGAGCTAGTCTCTTTTAGACGGTTTAACAACCAAAGAGAAGATCATTGAGGAAGGTCAACAATCATCAACTGCATTCCTACAATGACGTCTACTTCCAGCTCATTTTTTCTTGGTGAGTCTCAATCTATCTCTAAGCCTCCTTACTTTAATAGTGCTAACTATTCATATTGGAAGGCAAGGATAATTTTATTCATCCAAGCAAATGATCTTGCGGTATGAGACATTATCATGGATGGCCCTTCAATACCACACAAGCAAGAAGGAGAGCTCTTAGATCCAAAGAGTAAGAAAGAATGGAATGAAGAAGATAGAAGCAGTATTCAACACAACACCAAAGCTATGCACACTCTCTTTTGTGCACTTGGTCCGAATGAGTATAGTAGAGTATCGTCATGTTCAAATGCTAAGGAGATATGAGATAAACTTGAGGTAACTCAACTAGCCAAGTGAAGAAATTAAAGGTGGGAATCCTCACTCTCAATTATGAGACCTTCAAGATGAAGCCTAAGGAGGACATCAAAGCAATGTCCGATGGATTCACCATCATCATCAATGGGCTAAAATCCTATGGGAAAACCTATCCCAATGAATAAGTTGTGAGTAAGATGTTTTAGAGCTTGCCAAAATCATAGGAAGCCAATGTGATCGCTCTTGAAAAAGCAAAGAATTTAAAAATGTTGACCTTGGATGAGCTCATTAGTTATTTGCTTACACATGAGATGAGGCTTAATGAAGGGGTTGGAAAAGCCAAAATTGAGAAGAAGAAGGTTGGCGTTGCTCTCAAATCCACCACAAATGAATAAAGTGAATCAAATGAAGAGGTGGATAAAGACAAAGAGATGGTCATGTTTGCTAGGAGATTCAAGAAGTTTATGAGGTCCAATAGAGGCAGAAAATACCAAAAGAATGAGGGACTCAAGCTTGAATCTACCAAGGAAAAGGACCCTATCATATCCTATGAATGCAAGAAATTGGGACATATCAAGTTTAATTGTCCCCAATAGAAGAAAAAGAGGACAAGCAAACAAAAGCTCAAGGCTCATGTTGCTACTTGGAGTGATAAAGATTCATTCGAAAATGAAGATCAAGAAGTAGTCAACCTTTTCCTTATGGCCATTGATGATCCTAAGGTAACTTCCAACTCATCTATTTCCAATTCTTATTCTTTTGATGAGTTGCAAGATGCCTACGATGAATTAGGCTTGGAGTTTGAATTAATGGTTTCAAAATATAGGAAAAATATTTCAAAACTAAAAGATGAAAATAATTCACTCTCCAAAGTCAAGCATGAAATTGAAAGTAAAATAAATGATATGCAAGCTATTCTAATAATTTTGAGAAAAAGAATTGTGACTTGCATAATTTACTTTCTAAAGTTCATGATGACCATCAAAAGCAACTTGAGTTGCTTAAGAGTGAAAAAGCTCACCCAAACAAAGTTTTACATAAAAAAATAAGTGAAGAAAGTTAAAAATAGAACTTTGTTAAAACCAGCTTTAATTTCTACAAACATAGAAGTCCCCTAAGTTTTTACAAAGGAAAAATTATTAAAAGTGTTTAGGTCCCTAAATGACTCATAACTACTCAAGATAAGGACATTCTTTCAAAAATGGATACCTAAAGGGACTAAAATTATTGGAACTAATGCTTATAGACTCAAAAGAATTTGGGTACCAAAAATTGAAGTTTAATTTTATGTTTGTAGGAAGAGGGGAATTGTTTCAAGGTGGGCAATTCAAGCAAAAATTCATGGTACCGTGATGTGGATGCTCAAAGCACATGACCGGTGACAAGAGCCACTTTATCAATTTGAAGCCAAAAAAGTGGAGGAGAATTTACATTTGGTGACAACTCCAAAGAACAAATAGAAGGAATTGGATCTATTGGTAAAAACTCTTCAATTCTTATTGAAAATGTTTTCTATGTCAAAGGTCTTGAGCATAATCTACTAAGTATTAGTCAATTTTGTGATAAAGATCTCAATGTCATTTTTTAGTCTAACGGAGGTAAAGTAATTGACATTGTGTCTAATGGGATTATGCTTGTAGGACATACAATAGGAAGTACTTATATGGTGCATTTAGATGACTTGAATGATTCATTCATATGCCTTGTTGCTAAAAATAAAAGTAATTCTTTATTTTGATATAGAAAACTAGGACATGCTAGCATGATAATTTTTTTATAAATTAGCCAAAAATGACTTAGTGAGGGGTTTGCCTAAAATTGATTTTGAATTAGATAAAGTTTGTGATGCATGTGTTAAGGATAAATATAGAAGAGTCTCCTTTAAACCTATTAATGATGTATCAACTAGTAGAGTTCTTCAACTAATTCACATAGACTTATTTGGTCCTATTAGGACAACTAGCTTGGATGGAAAACAATATGCTTTTGTGCTTTGTTGATGACTATTCTAGGTTTACTTAGGTTCTTTTCTTAAGTACTAAGGATGAGGCTTTACAAAAATTTATTACATTTTCAAAAACGAATCGAAATGAAAAAGGTTACTCTATCACTAGCGTTAGAAGTGACCATGGAATCAGATTTCAAAATCTTGTTTTTGAAAATTTTTGCAACTCAAATGGAATTAGCCGTAATTTTTCTACACCTAAAACCCCTCAAAAAATGGAGTTGTTGAGGGGGGAAATAGAAATTTAGAAGAAATGGCTAGAATCATGCTTTGTGAAAGCAATTTACCAAAATATTTTTGGGCGAAAGCCACAAACATCGCTTGCTATATTGTTAATAAAGTAATGATTAAGACTATTTTAAAGAAAACTCCATATGAACTCTTCAAAAAATAAAAAGCCTCACATTATCTATTTTTATCCTTTTGGATGCAAGTGTTTTGTTTTAAACTGTAGCAGCCCGATTTTGGGGCTAGTCAGAATAGTGGTTTCGGGACCACTAATTCGAGGTTGAAGAAAATTATTTTGATATTATTTTATGTGTTATAACATGTTTATAAAGATGCATGAGAATTTTGGTGCTTTAATTTTAGCAATTGCATGCTTAATTGTGAAAAAGGACTAAATCGCATAAAGTGCGAAAGTTCTATTTTGCAAGCTAGGGGTGTCTAATAGCCATAGAATATTAAATTGGAGGTCCTTAATGTGCAATTAGGACATTGAGAAAGTGATGGCCGGCCATAGGGACAAGGATATTAAATGAGTCAATTGGTTAGGTGAAATTTGGTGACTAGATTGCTTTTTAAGCATAAAATAAAGAAAAGGGTGATATCATTTTTTCTTCACCACCTTCACCGAAAATACCAGAAAAAAAGGGGGGTTTTGAGAGCTTTGAAATTTCAGCAACTAATCCTCTTACAAGTAAGTGATTTTGGTGGTTTTATTTGATAATTTTTGTACTTTTGGAGCCCCCAAAGCTTAAGCTAGCTAATGAGGGGACTATTTTGCAAAATGGTTGAAAGTTTAGGGACTTTCCATGAGAGTGTTCTTGTTGTTTTCTGAGTTTTTATGGAAGAAAATGAATGTTAGTGAGTTAAGGAATAACTTTTGTGAAGGGTGTTATCATGAAAACACATAAATAGGACTTATTTGTAAGGGTAGTAATTGTGTAATAAATGCATGAAATAATTGACTTTGTGAGTTGTTGTAAGAGGAATAAATGTTCAGCTAGGCTTGCTTAATAAGAAAATGTGATGAAAAATGATTAACGAGCCTAGGGGCAAAATCGTAATTTTGCCAAAGTATAAGGGCAAAATGGTCATTTTTGCCTAACTAGAAATTTTGGTGTATCATGCATTATAAAGGGATTAAATGAGTGAATTTCATTATTATAGATCAAGAAGAGCGCGGAAACCACCTTGACCGGGGAAAGGGCAAGGTTACGAATTAAGTCGTCGACTTATACATTTTACACCGAGGTAAGTTTATGTGTAAACGATACGTCTTTAATACATATGTTGCTACTTATTGGTGCATTGTATGAATGAGATCATTTATGATGGAAATTGATAGATAGTGAATAATTTCTGTATGAACCTCGGAATAGATATGTAAGTGCGAAAAAATATCCGTAATTATTCTTTTAGTGGGCTGTGTGCGATACCACCTTATTACTTATTCACGATGGGCTAAGTGTGATACCATCATTTATACTATCATTTGGTGGGCTATGTGCGAAACCACTATATATATTCTTGTTGGTGGGCTAAGTGCGATACCACCCTATTATTATATTCTTGTTGGTGGGCTAAGTGCGATACCATCCTATTATTGATTAATGGTGGGCTGTGTGCGAAACCACTGGATACTTAGTATTATTCCGAGAGGTTCATCGAGAATTTGTATAAGTGAATGTTTCATGTTGCCTTGTGGTGTTGAGTGCAGGGAATGTGTACAAGTGAATGTGAGCAATATAATTGTTATGTGGTTGGATTGTGGTAAGAAATGAAATGAGTAAGCATGATTGTGGAATTGTGAATTGTTCTTGCTTAGTATATGATGTTATTGATTGTTTAGCACATGTTATGATGCTTATTGTTTACATGTGAACTTACTAAGCTTAAAGCTTACTCCCTTTCTTTTCCCTTGTTTTATAGTGTCAAAGAGCTAGTTCGGGATTCGAAGATAATCGAAAGATCACCCACACTATCGACTCATCTCGGTATATTTAGATTTAGCATTTTGAGTATGGCATGTATAGGGGCTAGGCTTAATGAAATGTTTTGTTGTTTTGGCCAAGTGTGTTGGCTCTTTTAGAGATGAACTCTTTTGTATATTGCCATAGTTGATGGCTCATTAATTCTAATATATGAAAAGAAGAGGTTATTTATGAATGTGTTAGATGCTTGATTGGGTTGCTTGGTAAATGGTTGAATGGGATTTTATGTTATGTGAATTAGGGTGATAAAAGAGCTTGGCAAATAGCCTTGTTCTTGTCCACACGAGTAGGCACACGGGCGTGTGTCTAGGCCATGTGTGACACACGGTTAGTCTCATGGGCGTGTGACCAGGCCGTGTGTCCCTTGCATGCTAGTGTTTCAAGCCAGTGTCGACCACGGGCTAGACACACGGGCGTGTGCCTAGGCCGTGTACCCCTTATGATGTTGCTGACATCATAAACAGAATACCCAAGTTTTCACACATGGGTGAGGACACGGGCGTGTCCGGCCGTGTGAAAACCCATGTAGGTTTGAAATGAAAAATAAATCTCACACGGGCTAGGGACATGGGCGTGTGTGACCACACGGCCTGCCCACACGGGCGTGTGGCCCTGTTAAGGCAAAACTTTTCTAAGTATATCAAAGTTCTCGGTTTAATTCTGATATCCTCCGTTTGCATGTTTAAGGCCTCGTAGGCCCATAATAAGGTTGTTATAAATTGTAATCGAAAAGTTTTAATTTGGAAATGAAATTCCATAGCTCAAAGTTGTATGTTCGAGTGAGTTATGTCCGGTAATGCCTCGTACCCGGTTCTGGCGATGAATACGGGTTTGGGGTGTTACATTTAGTGTTATTAGAGCTATAGTTTAGTCGGTTCTCAGACTACCGTAGCGTGTGTAAGGGTCTAGCTATACATGCCATAGAATACAATGATAGTGTGGTGACTTCTGACTATATTTAACTATGTTTTTGTATAGTAAATGGATCCCGACTGAGCAGCTACTGATGACGCTGCTAGTAACGCCCCGGCTCCCGCGCAAGGGACCACGCCTGTAAAGAGTAAACCCTAGACTATGGGTCAAAGTGAAGAGGCTCGGGAAGCCTTTCTCCACATGATGAGTAATTGGTACATGGAGTATGTACGAGCGAATCCTAATGCTCAACCTCCTCCACCCCCTCCTATACCTCAACAAGTCCCTGTCGCTCCGCAAGGTATAGATTTGGTGAAAACGACCAAACCCCCGGTAGATAAGCTTCAGAAGCAAGGGGCCAAGGATTTTAGGGCTAACATAGACGATGACCCCGAGAGGGCGGAGTTCTGGCTTGAGAACTCAATGAGGGTGTTTAATGAACTCTCCTGCACACCTGAGGAGAGCTTGAAATGTGTTGTGTCATCGTTGAAGGACTCGGTATATCGTTGGTGGAAAACGTTAACATCGGTAGTTCTAAGGGAGAGAGTGACATGGGACTTCTTCTTAGAAGAGTTCCGAAAGAAGTATATAACTTAGCGATTTGTTGACCAGAAATAGAAGGAGTTCCTTGAATTGAAGCAAGGCAGGATGACCGTGGCAGAGTATGAGCGCGAGTTTGTTAGGCTCAGCAAGTATGCACAAGAGTGTGTGTCTACAGAAGCTATATTGTGCAAGAGGTTTGAAGACGGGCTGAATGAGGATATCAGACTTCTAGTTGGGATCTTGGAATTGAAAGAATTTGTGGTGTTGGTTGATAGGGCATGTAAGGTCGATGAGCTGAATAAGAAAAAGAGGAAAGCCATGAATGAGGCCCAAGTTGCGAGAAAAAGGCCAATGGGTAAATTGTTCCAAATTCAATCAAAGAGGTCCAAAGAGATCTGGGCAATACATACTTAGGCTCGAGAGTTTAAGCCACCTCGATGGCCAGCATGGGCAATCCAAAGTCAAATAAACCGGAGTGCCCAAATTGTGGCAGACAACATACTGGGGAGTGTTGGGGAAACAATCGTAATTGTTACAAGTGCGGTTCACCCGACCATTTCATCCGGAATTGTCCAAAGAGAGATGAGAAGGAAAGAAAGCAGGAAGTAAGACCAAGTAATGTATCTTCGAGAGGAAGATCACAAAAGAACCCGGGAGGTGGGACTAGTAGTAGAGGTGGGCCAAGAGACTCTGCTATGAGATCGGAGGGTCGAGCACTTGCAAGGACTTATGCCATTCGCGCTCGCGAAGAGGCATCATCTCCAGATGTGATAACGGGTACTTTTTCTCTTCATTATATCTCTGTAGTTGCTTTGATTGACCCGGGGTCTACTCATTCTTACATTTGCATAAAATTAGCATCTAGCATGATTATGATTATTGAGTCTACGGAATTAGTAATAAAAGTGTCAAACCCGTTAGGCAAGCATGTGCTAGTTGACAAGGTGTGTAGGAAGTGTCATTTGACAATTAGAGGTAATTGTTTTTCGGCAAATCTCATGTTGTTTTCGTTTGATGAATTTGACTTGATTCTTGGTATGGATTGGTTGACTGCTCATAATGTTTTAGTAAACTGCAGTAGTAAGTTTATTGAATTGAGATGTGTAAATGGAAATGTCATTCGGGTTGAATCTGGTAAATCAGATAGTTTGCCTGTAGTGATATCGTCTATAGTAGCTGAGAAACACTTGAGAAAAGGGTATGAGTCCTATCTCGCCTTTGTACTGAATACCCAAGAATTAGAGATAAAGATTGAATCAGTGTCGGTGGTATGCGAGTATCTAGATGTGTTCCCGGAAGAGTTACCCAGATTGCCTCCAGTTAGAGAGGTCGAGTTTGGGATTGAGTTAGTTCCGGGTACAGCACCTATTTCTGTTGCCCCGTATAGGATGGAACTATTGGAGTTGAAAGAATTGAAAGTTCATTTGGAAGAGTTAACGGACAAGGGTTTTGCAAGATCGAGCTATTCACTGTGGGGTGCTCCGATACTTTTTGTAAAGAAGAAAGATGGGTCGATGAGATTGTGCATAGACTACAAACAACTCAACAAGGTGACAGTGAAGAATAAGTATCCTTTGCGAAGGATAGATGATTTATTTGACCAATTGATGGGAGCTACGGTGTTCTCCAAGATAGACCTAAAGTCTGGCTATTACCAGTTGAGGGTTAAGGAGCAAGATGTGCCGAAAACTGCATTTCGGATGAGGTATGGCCATTATGAGTTTCTTGTCATGCCATTTGGCTTAACGAATGCTCCTGCAATTTTTATGGATCTAATGAACCGCATCTTCCGACCGTATTTGGATAAATTTGTGGTTGTTTTTATCGACGACATATTAATTTATTCCCGGGATGAGAGGGAGCATGTAGAGCATCTGAGAATTATTTTGCAGGCTTTAAGAGACAAGCAGTTGTATGCTAAATTCAACAAGAGTGAGTTTTGGCTCCGAGAGGTCGAATTCTTAGGACACATTGTGTCGGGTGATGGCATAAGAGTTGACCCAAGTAAGTTCTCGGCTATTGTGGAGTGCAAACCGCCAATGAATGTGTTGAAAATTAGAAGCTTTTTTGGTTTAGCGGGGTACTACAGATAGTTCGTAAAACGGTTTTCCATGATTTCTACCCCGAAGACGAAACTGTTGCAAAAAGATGTTAAGTTTGAATGGACTGAGAAATGCCAACAAAGTTTCGAGAGATTGAAAGTATTATTAACTGAGGCGCCGATTTTGGTACAACCTAAGTCGGGGAAAGAGTTTGTGGTCTACAGTGATGTGTCATTAAATGGTCTCGGCTGTGTGTTGATGTAAGAGGGTAAGGTAGTAGCTTACGCCTTGAGACAACTAAAACCGCATGAGAAGAATTATCTGACTCATGAGTTGGAGTTGGCTGCGATTGTCTTCTCTTTAAAGATTTGGCGTCATTATTTATATGGTGAGAAGTGCCAAATCTTCACCGATCACAAGAGTTTTAAGTACTTAATGGACTAAAAGGATTTGAATTTGCGACAACAGCGGTGGCTTGAATTATTAAAGGACTACAAGTTAGTAATCGATTACCATCCGGGGAGAGCGAATATGGTTGCGGATGCCTTGAGCAAAAAATCCCTGTATGCTTTGAGAGCTATGAGTACGAGCTTAGCATTATCTGATGACGGTGCTATATTGGCCGAGTTGAGGGCTAGACCGTTATTTATTCAGCAGATATGTGAAGCTCAAAAGAATGATAGTGAGATGCAAGTTAAGAGAGCTCAGTGCGAATCGGGGAATAACTCAGATTTTTGAGTTAGTTCCGAGGATTGCTTGATGTTTCCTGATAGAATTTGTGCACCAAAGGATAATGAGGTAATCCGAAAAGTTTTACATGAAGCACACAGTGGTTGTTTGTCAGTACATCTGGGCAATACAAAAATGTACAATGATTTGAAGAAATTGTATTGGTGGCCGGGTATGAAAAGAGACATCGCTGAATTTGTTATGAAATGTTTAGTTTGTCAACAAGTGAAAGCCAAGCACCAAGTGCCCTCGGGATTGCTTCAACTGGTAATGGTTCCAGAGTGGAAGTGGGATCGAATCACAATGGATTTCGTAACGGGGTTACCTATGACTCCGAGAAAAAAAGATGTTGTGTGGGTTATTATTGATAGATTAACAAAGTCGGCTCACTTTATACCGATTCGTGTGGGTTACTCACTTGATAAGTTGGCCGAGTTTTATATTGTTGAGGTGGTGAGATTGCATGGGGTGCCTATATCTATTATCTTGGATAGAGATCCGAGGTTTACTTCGAGGTTTTGGAAGAAGTTGCAAGAAACCTTGGGTACAAAGTAGAATTTTAGTACTACTTTCCATCCTCAAACTGATGGCCAATCCGAAAGAGTGATTCAAGTCCTTGAGGATATGCTCCGATGCTGTGTGTTAGAATTCGAAGGTAGTTGGGAAAAATATCTACCTTTAGTTGAGTTTGCCTATAACAACGCTTATCGATCGATCGAGTATACGGATGGTACCGCATTTAAGCTTTGTATGGTCGCAAGTGTCGGACTCCTTTGTATTGGACCGAGCTTAATGAGAAGCAAATTCACGGGGTCGACCTAGTTAAAGAGACTGAGGAGAAAGTGAAAGTAATCTGAGATAGTCTGAAAGCTGCTTCGGATCGACAAAAGTGGGTGACAAGGTATTCCTGAAAGTATCTCCGTGGAAGAAAATATTGAGATTCGGTCGAAAGCGCAAATTGAGTCCATGATTCATAGGACCGTATAAGGTTATTGAGAGGATTGGGCCAGTAGCATACTGTTTGGCTTTGCCGGTAGAGTTAGAGAGAATACACAACGTGTTCCATATGTTGATGTTGCGGCGATATCGTTCTGATCCTTCGCATGTGATCCCTCCAACAGAAATTAAGATACGACCGGATATGACTTATGAAGAGGAACCAATTAAGATTATGGCTCGAGAGGTTAAACAATTGAGGAATAAGAGCTTAGCCTTAGTAAAAGTGTTATGGAAAAAAAATGGTGTGGAAGAGGCTACGTGGGAACCGGAAGAAGCCATGAGAGAACAATACCCAAACAACTTTACCAGTAAGATTTTCGAGGACGAAAATCTCTAAAGGGGGAGAGTTGTAACAGCCCGATTTTGGGGCTAGTCGGAACAGTGGTTTCGGGACCACTAATCCGAGGTTGAAGAAAATTATTTTGATATTATTTTATGTGTTATAACATGTTTATAAAGATGCATGAGAATTTTGGTGCTTTAATTTTAGCAATTGCATGCTTAATTGTGAAAAAATGACTAAATCGCATAAAGTGTGAAAGTTCTATTTTGCAAGCTAGGGGTGTCTAATAGCCATATAATATTAAATTAGAGGTCCTTAATGTGCAATTAGGCCATTGAGGAAGTGATGGTCGGCCATAGGGACAAGGATGTTAAATGAGTCAATTGGTTAGGTGAAATTTGGTGACTAGATTGCTTTTTAAGCATAAAATAAAGAAAAGGGTGATATCATCTTTTCTTCACCACCTTCATCACCGAAAATACTAGCAAAAAGGGGGGTTTGAGAGCTCTAAAATTTCAGCAACTAATCCTCTTACAAGTAAGTGACTTTGGTGGTTTTATTTGATAATTTTTTTACTTTTAGAGCCCCCAAAGCTTAAGCTAGCTAATGAGGGGACTATTTTGCAAAATGGTTAAAAGTTTAGGGACTTGCCATGAGAGAGTTCTTGTTGTTTTCTGAGTTTTTATTGAATAAAATGAATGTTAGTGAGTTAAGGAACAACTTTTGTGAAGGTTGTTATCATGAAAACACCTAAATATGACTTATTTGTAAGGGTAGTAATTGTGTAATAAATGCATGAAATAATTGACTTTGTGAGTTGTTGTAAGAGGAATAAATGTTCAGCTAGGCTAGCTTAATGAGAAAATGTGATGAAAAATGATTTACGAGCCTAGGGGCAAAATCATAATTTTGCCAAAGTATAAGGGCAAAATGGTCATTTTTGCCTAACTAGAAATTTTGGTGTATCATGCATTATAAAGGGATTAAATGAGTGAATTTCATTATTATAGATCAAGAAGAGCGCGGAAACCACCTTGACCGGGGAAAGGGCAAGGTTACGGATTAAGTCGTCGACTTATACATTTTGCACCGAGGTAAGTTTATGTGTAAACGATACGTCTTTAATACATATGTTGCTACTTATTGGTGCATTGTATGAATGAGATCATTTATGATGGAAATTGATAGATAGTGAGTAATTTCCGTATAAACCTCGGAATAGATATGTAAGTACGGAAAAATATCCGTAATTATTCTTTTGGTGGGCTGTGTGCGATACCACCTTATTACTTATTCACGATGGGCTAAGTGCGATACCATCGTTTATACTATCATTTTGTGGGCTATGTGCGAAACCACTATATATATTCTTGTTGGTGGGCTAAGTGCGATACCACCCTATTATTGATTAATGGAGGGCTGTGTGCGAAACCACCGGATACTTAGTATTATTCCGAGAGGTTCATCGAGAATTTGTATAAGTGAATGTTTCATGTTGCCTTGTGGTGTTGAGTGCAGGGAATGTGTACAAGTGAATGTGAGCAATATAATTGTTATGTGGTTGGATTGTGGTAAGAAATGAAATGACTAAGCATGATTGTGGAATTGTGAATTGTTCTTGCTTAGTATATGATGTTATTGATTGTTTAGCACATGTTATGATGCTTATTGTTTACATGTGAACTTACTAAGTTTAAAGCTTACTCCCTTTCTTTTCCCTTGTTTTATAGTGTCAAAGAGCTAGTTCGGGATTCAAAGATAATCGGAAGGTCACCCACACTATCGACTCATCTCGGTATATTTAGATTTAGCATTTTGAGTATGGCATGTATAGGGGCTAGGCTTAATGAAATGTTTTGTTGTTTTGGCCAAGTGTGTTGGCTCTTTTAGAGATGAACTCTTTTGTATATTGCCATAGTTGATGGCTCATTAATGCTAATTTATGAAAAGAAGAGGTTATTCATGAATGTGTTAGATGATTGATTGGGTTACTTGGTAAATGGTTGAATGGGATTTTATGTTATGTGAATTAGGGTGATAAAAGAGCTTGGCAAATAGCCTTGTTCTTGTCCAAACGGGTAGGCACACGGGTGTGAGTCTAGGCCATGTGTGACACACGGTCAGTCTCATGGGCGTATGACCAGGCCGCGTGTCCCCTGCATGCCAGTGTTTCAAGTCAATGTCGACCACGGGCTAGACACACGGGCGTGTGCCTAGGCCATGTACCCCTTATGATGTTGCTGACGTCATAAACAGAATACCCAAGTTTTCACACACGGGTGAGGACATAGGTGTGTCTAGGCCGTGTAAAGGACACGGGCCAAAGACACGGGCGTGTGTCCGGCCGTGTGAAAACCCCTGTAGGTTTGAAATGAAAAATAAATCCCACACGGGCTAGGGACATGGGCGTGTGTGACCACACGGCCTGCCCACACGGGCGTGTCCCATTTCACACGGGCGTGTGGCCCTGTTAAGGCAAAATTTTTCTAAGTATATCAAAGTTCTCAGTTTAATTCTGATATCCTCCGTTTGCATGTTTAAGGCCTCGTAGGCCCATAATAAGGATGTTATAAATTGGAATTGGAAAGTTTTAATTTGGAAATGAAATTCCATAGCTCAAAGTTGTATGTTCGAGTGAGTTATGTCCGGTAATGCCTCGTACCCAGTTCCGGCGATGAATACGGGTAAGGGGTGTTACATAAACAATGACAAAGACAATCTTGGTAATTTTGTTGCAAAAAGTTATAAATGAATTCTTTATTATAATTTAAATTCTAAAGCTTTTCAAGTGTTTAACAAAAGAACTTTAGTAGTAGAAGAGTCTATACATCTTGTTTTTTATGACTCTAACCTTCCTCCTAGAAAGGATTCTTGTATTGGTGATGATGATGCATAAATTTTTCACAATGATAATAAAGTTGATCAATCATCAAGTGGGAAGATACAAGAACAAACTCAAGATGCTCTAAATGAGCTTTCAGTAGAAGAGATGGAAGTCACTGATCTAAGAGAGTTAAACTATGGGAAGAATGGTAAGATTTTGGGAGTTCCATCCATAGAGGTAACCACTCGATCTTATTTTAGAAATACATGTAATTATGTTGCATTTATTTCATTCATTGAGCCTAAAAAATCAAAGAAACATTAAATTGTGAATATTGGGTATTGGCTATACAATAATAGTTAAACCAATTTGAGAGAAGTAAAGTATGGACCATTGTTGAAAGACCTAGTGAAAAATCTACTATAGGTACTAAGTGGGTTTTTAGGAATAAGCTAGATGAGAGTGGAAACATAGTGAGGAATAAGGCTATCTTGTTGCTCAAGGTTACACTCAAGAGGAAAGAATAGATTATGATGAAACATATGTACCCGTAGATAGAATGGATGCCATTGGGATGCTTTTAGCTTCTGCATGCTTTAATGACTTTAAATTATATTAAATGGATGTAAAAAGTGCTTTTCTAAATGGTTTTATAAATGAAGAAGTGTATGTTGAACAACCGCCCAGTTTTGAAGATTCAAAATTTTCAAACAATGTTTTCAAACTTTTAAAAGATTTATGTGGTTTGAAACAAGCTCCTAGAGCTTAGTATTAAAGATTATCAAATTTTCTTGTTGAAAAAGTTTTTATTAAAGGGAAGGTTGACATAACACTTTTTATTAAAAGAAAAGGCAATGATTTATTAGTAGTTCAAATATATGTTGATGATATTATTTTTGTATCTACAAATGATCTTCTTTGTCAAGAATTTTCAAAGTTAATGCAATGTGAATTTGAGATGAGCATGATGGGAAAACTAAACTTTTTTTTGGGACTGCAACTAAAGAAAAGGAAAGATGACATCTCCATCAATCAAGCTAAGTACACAAGGGAAATGTTCAAGAAGTTTGGGATGGACAATCTCAAACCACAAGCTACACCAATGAGCTGTTCTGCAAAGCTTGACAAAGATGAAGAAGGTAAATGTGTTGATTTAAAATTATATTGGTCTATGGTCAGTTCTTTGCTTTATCTTAATGTAAGTAGACCAGATATTATGTTTATTGTTTGCTTGTGTGCTAGATATCAATCATGTCCTAAGGAATCACATTTAAAAGCCCTTAAGAGAATCTTTAGATGTAACAGCCTAATTTTTTATAAAATCGAAATAGTGGTTTCGGGACCACAAATCCGAGCTCGGAAAGAAAAATTATATTAATACTATTTTATGATCTACAGTATGGTAATAATATTGTGTGAAATTTTCGTAAAGAAATTTTATCGATTACATGTTTAATTTGATAAAGGACTAAATCGCGTAAAATGAAAAAGTTGGATTCTAGTAGCTAGAAGGATCAAGTAGCTATGGAATTCAAAACTTGAGGTACTTATATGGTAATTAGACCATTAATGAAAAGTTAGTAGATATTTTTGGATGATTCATCCGTGGAAAATTAGAAAAGGGCTAAGGACTAGATTGGAAAGTGATAAAATTAAAAGATGATAAATAATTCAAGAGAAATAAAAATCATTTTATATCATCTTCTTCCCCAAATATTCCATGGAAACCCTAGGAAAGAGAAATAAAGCTTTCTTGGCCAAATTAGGTAAGTATTCAAGCCCCGTTTTTAGTAATTTTATATTTTTGAAACCGGGATAATCTAATCTATCTATTTGGGGGATTAATTTCAAAAGTTATCAAAGTATAGAAATTATGTCATGGATGAATATGCTGAAAATTTGAAATTTATGGTAGAATATGAAAGGTTGATGATAGATAAACAACTTTTACAAAGTGATTTTTGATGAAAACATGATTTAGGGACTAAATTGTAAAGTTGTGTAAATTGAAGAAAAATTCTGAATTTTATAGAATACATGTGCTGTAAATTTTATATTGAAATTTTGGTTAGGCTTTGAATAAGAAGTAAATTGCATGAATTTCATTTTCCGAGCCTAGGGACGAAATCGTTATTAATTAAAAGTTTAGGGGCAAAATGATAATTTTGCCTAAGATGTAAATTGGACTGAATTGAGTTTAAATTGTATTAAATTGATGTTAAATTTACTCGTATAGGTCCTGATAGACCAAATTCGGAGCTAGAACGAGGAAAAGAGAAAAATGTCGGATTAGTAGATTTTACGCACACGAGCATTTGTCGAGGTAAGTTCGTGTAACTAAATTGTATATTTAAATGCTTGAATTAGATTTTTGTATGTGAATTATATAAATATCATATATATATGACATTGAAAACATATTTGACAAAGCTCGATCAATGATAATGCTTGATAAATGATAAATGATAAAAATTTTACTTTTACACTTGAAATGAATATGGAATGTGTTTATTTAAATTATATGAATGTTATAGATGTATGAAATAATCACATTCCTGATAATGCTTGAAAAATGTTAAATCCCATTTGAATAAATGAAAATCAATGGATAAAGGTGATTTCTCGAAATGAAGGAGGTCATGCATTTGTTGCTGACAGAATTTAGCTCGGACGAGTAATTCCATTGACCTTATTTCTAAAAGGATTTAGCCCAGACGGGTAATCCTGATATAAGTCTCTCGAGCATATGTTATGGATTGGATTTAGCCCGGACGGGTAATCCAGATTAAGCTTATTAAAGCATATGCTACAGAAAAGATTTAGCCTGGACTGGTAATCCTGAGCATTTACAGAGATAGGATTTAGCTTGGACTGGTAATCCTGATCTCACTTGATAGCAGAATTTAGCCTGGACTGGTAATTCTGTTATATGCTATGAGGCTCGAGAGTGTGCTTTCTAATTAAGTGCCGTGTTAGGGTACCTCTGAATATGAATTGACAAATTTACTGATTCGTACACTTTGTGTGTATTATCTGAGTATCCATCGATATTTCAAATAAATTCAACAGGAAAAATGCTTACATGAAAAGAAATGGTTTTTACACGTGTCTGCCTGAAATACATAAAAATGATGATATTTGATAATTGGTATATAGAAATATGAGATGATGAAATTTATACATGGAATTTATTTGATGAATATGCTCATCCTTGATTATAGATTTGTACACCTTGAGTGTACTCCTAGTGTGGCATTGATATTTCGAATTACATGAGTAAAGTTTTGACATGAAATAATCTGAACTCAAGATGAATTATTATGAAAGTATACTTGTAATATAAAGATATGATTTATACGTGTTAAATGAATACGTGATGTGGAAAGCATATGTGCCTGGAAACCTGATTATTGTTGAGCCCATAAATGTTTCTTGGTTTTATTATGGAATATAATACTAATAAGGGCAATGACGATATGTGTAGGGCTTAAGATCAAATTGATTAAATATGCCTTACATGTTTTTCTTGAAATAGAATAAATGGTAAGTTAAGTACCATGTTATACGAACTTACTAAGCATTATATGCTTACTTAGTTTTATTTCCCTGTTTTATAGTAAATCGGAAGCTCGTTGGATTGGAAGCTTGGCGGAGATCACTTACACTATCCATCAGCTCATTTTGGCACATATGGTAAATTAGTTATGGTTATAATGGCATGTATAGGTTAATTGGCTATATTGGCATGTAAAGGGTTGATTGTAATCTAGCCATTTCAAATGACTAGTAAAGATTTGTTTTGGTAAAATTATAAGGTTATACCATGATGAATATCCATATGTTTAGTGTGGTTGATTAACTTATGTTAACATGTATGTTCACAAAAGGGTAAGATTATAAACATGAATGCATGTAATGATGTACCATGTTAGATGTTAAAATTTACTTAATTATGATGCTTGAATTGGTTGGTATATGAATGAAGGTTTTGGTGTAGGTCATTGGCAAAGTTTGGGTGAGAAATAAAGCTGGAAAATGGCTTTATTTTGTCCACACGGGTAGACACACGGGCGTGTGTCTTGACCATGTGTGACACACGGCCTGGTACATGGGCGTGTGGTTAGGCCGTGTGTCCCCTGCACCTTAAATTTGAAAAACAAAATGCTCAGAATTGAGCACACGGGCAGAGACACGGGCGTGTGTCTCAGCCGTGTGTGTTACACAGCCTAGCACACGGGCGTGTGGCCGGTCGTGTGGCACAAGTCAGAGAGTTACACGGGGTCGAACGCGGCCTGCAGCACGGGCGTTTCCTTGGACCACACGGGCGTGTGTGCCCTGTATCTTGGAAAATTTTAGAAATTTCGGGAAAAATTTGCTGAGTTTCCAATTTAGTCCCGATTCGATTCTAATACTCGTTTTGGGCCTCGAGAGTTCATTTAAGGGATGATATGAATAATATTCGGAAACAAATAGAATTTGACATGAATTTTCTGTAAATGTACTTAAAACTCTGGTAACGCTCCGTAGCCCTGTTCCGGCGACAGATACGGGTCGGGGGTGTTACATTAAATACCTTAAAAACACTCTTAATTTAGGTCTTTGGTATTGTAGAGCTCATCCTTTAGCTTGCATGCATTATCGGATGTAGATTTAGAGGTTGCAAACTAGACAGGAAGAGCACCTCCGGTACTTGTCAATTCCTAGGCAACATGCTCATATTATGGTTTTCAAAGAAACAAAATAGTGTTGCATTGTCCAACACCGAAGCGGAATATATTTTTGCCAGTAGTTGTTCGTGCTCAAGTTTTATGGATGAAAAGATACCATTCCTGTAACGCCCCAAAATTTATGTTAATGTTTTGGTGAAATATTAACACAAATATCTGTCTGCTTTAGTGGTTATGTGTTCTGGGTATGGGTGAGAGGTCCCAAGTTCAAGTCACAACTTGGGTAAATTTTGGCTTTTTATGAATAAAGCTCTCATTGGGGTCGGTAGGCTTTTAAGTTTTTGTTGGTAAAATGATATCAGAATGGGCCTGCTGGTCTGGTGGTTAAGTGGAGTGTTTGATTGCATGAGGTCTTGTGTTCGAATCCCTGCGCGAGCGTGGGATAGTTTTATTTTGCTCATTCGACTGAAAGAGTTTTAGTTGAACCGAAATTCTGATGTGGTTGAGGATGAGAGAATATGGGGATAATGGGGAGTTATCAAAATTATTTTCTTTTGATTTCAAATTATTTTCCCTCATCTCCCCAAGATTTCTTTTCCAACTTTTTGTCGTCTCCCTAACTCTTCTGCCGAAAATCTGTCTCCCCATCTATTTTCCCTTTCAATTTCTTCTTTCCAATCCATCTTCTTTTGTTCAGCGTTGGTTTTCGCTCGTTCGATAAGTCGTGTATTAGTAGAAACTTAGTATTGTTTCGACAAAGTGCTTAACGTGAGAGTTGTGTTGTTTCTCTCGATATCAGGTGAAGGGCAGGAATCTGTGGGAACTCTTGCAGCAAATTGAGCACTAGGAGTCTTCGTTAGCGGTAAGTTTACAAATAAGCGTTGGGTATTGTGAAGTTTCGTTGGTGGATTAATTTCGTTAAGTTGGAAGTAGTGTAACGCCCCGAATTTGGGCCTAGTAGAATTGGGCCTATTGGGCTTTGGGTCTCAGAAAATTTTTAAGTGAGCAAGAAAATGACAAATGACATGTTGGCTTTAAGGGTTTAATAAACTTGGAGTGTCTAGGGGTATTGGAGAAGTGCTGGGTTCGAACTTTGAGGAGAAGGAATTTTTAATTAATTATTAAAGGAACCAGGGCGATGAGTAGTTGGGCTTTTAAATAAAAATAGGGAAAAATGGCATCAAAGAGTCTTGTGGTAGAATGGCTAAGTAACGACACTTAGGGTATAGGAAGGTGGCGTTATGGGCTAGCAAGGAGATCCTAGGTTCGAATCCTAGCTTAGTATTTTTTTAGGAGTTTAATTTTGGCCTTCTAGAAGGTTGGAAGTGGTGTGGTAATGGACTCTAAGGAGAGTGATTAGAAGAGAAAATTTAGGAAAAGGATTGGGGAGTTATCAGGGAGAAAAACGAGGAGATGAGATGGGGAAGAGTTGGAGCCGATTGGGACTTTGATGAGTTTTAGTTTTGTGTATAAATAGGGGGTGCCGAATTCCCTCTGTGCTATTTCGACAATTGGAATTCCCTTTGTGCTATTTCGGCAACTATAGTGCTCTGCCGAATTCTCCTCCACTTTTTCTGTTCTAAACCTCGCCTCTTCCTTATGTGTTTTCTTTTCTTCTCTCCTAAAGCCTTAAATCGAATATCATTCTTTTCTTTCTCCATTGCTTGTACCGTCCCACCTTCATCTCAATTGTTGGGGACCAAATATTCGTGACTTCAAAAGCCGAAAACCTTTGCTCTTGAAGTTGATTTCTTCATCGCCCCAAACCTTGTGTCGAATACTCTAGTGACCAAATCTCTGTCGTGCTGTCATCATTCCTTTGATTTGGTGGATTGAATCTTGGAAAAATCAGAATTAAGCTTGGATCTGCAAGTCTCTACCGAAAAGCTATCCATACGTTTCGGCTTTTGGGTAAGTGTTCTTGATTTTGGGATAAGTTGGCCGAATAGTCTATAGTAAGGGAAAGGGTGACTTAAGTGGATAAAAGTCACCTATTATTTTGTCTTTAACCATTAAGATTGATGCAGATCTAGGGGATATTCGTGAGTGGTAGCTAAGAAAGGGCTATTAGGACTGGTGGCACACGGTAAGGTTATTGTAACAGCCCGATTTTAGGGCTAGTCGGAACAGTGATCTCGGGATCACTAATCCGAGGTTTAAGGAAATTATTTTGATGTTATTTTATGCGTTATAGCATTAATATATGACTATGTGAAAATTTTGGTACTTTAATTTTAATGATTGCATGCTTAATTTTGAAAAAGGACTAAATTGCGTAAAGTGCGAAAGTTCTCATTTTCAAGGTAGAAGTACCTAATGACTATAGAATGTAAATTAGAGGACTTTAAGGTGCAAATAGGCCATTTTGGAGTGTGATGGCCGGCTATATGGTATGGGGAGACAAGAGCATTTAATGTTTAGTCAAAATTAGGTGAGAAAAGATGAATAAAAATATGGTAAAAGAAAAACTATCATCTTTCACTATTCACTCATCTCTTTCCACTGAAAATTGAAGAAGAAATAGAGCTCTTGGGGGTTTAAACTTTCAGCCACTCAATTCATATTCAAGTAAGTGATTTAGGTGGTTTTAATTGATGATTTTTGTGTTTTTGGAGTCCCCAAAGCTTAAGCTAGCTAATGAGGGGACTAATTTGAGATATGGTTGAAAGTCTAGGGACTTGCCATAAGAGTAGTTAAGTTGTTAGCTGAGTTTTATAGAAGAAAATAAATGTTAGGGAGATGAGAAACAACTTTTGTGAAAGATGTTAGCATGAAAACACCTAAATAGGACTAGAATGCAAATATTTAAATTGTGTCATAAATGCAAGAAATAGTTGGAATGGTGAGTAGTCGTAAGAGAAATAAATGTTTACCTAGGCTTGTTTATTGAGAAAATGTGATAAAAAATGATTTACGAGCCTAGGGGCAAAATCATAATTTTGCCATAATACAAGGGTAAAATGGTCATTTTTGCCTAAGTGTAGATTTTGGTGCATTATGATAATAGAATGATCTAAATGAATGAATTTTATTGTTATAGATCAAGAAGAGCGCTGAATTAACCTTGACCGGGGAAAAGGCAAGGTTACGGATTAAGCTGTTAGTTGACACGTTTTGCACCGAGGTAAGTTTATGTGTAAACTATACATTTTATATACATACATTATCATTGTTGATTGGTGCATGGCATGATTGAGAACATGTGTGATACAAGTGGATTGAATGCGGTAGTTATGGTATAATTATTGTATGAATGACGAAATAGTCATATAAACGTGTAATAAACACTTGATGGTGGGCTATGTGCGATACCACCTAGTTATTTAATTATGATGGGCTATGTGCGATACCATCGTCTATTTATCAATTGGTGGGCTATGTGCGATACCACCGTAACTAACCTTTTTGGTGGGCTATGTGCGATACCACCCTAATAAAGACTGATGGTGGGCTAAGTGTGAAACCACCGAGTAATTTGATTATGAGTAATTGACTAAGAGTTTGTGATGTGCTGTATTATGTGACATTGTGGTGCTAAGTGCAGGGAAGCATGCTAATGAATGTATACATTAAGCTAGTGATAAGGTTGGAATATAGAAATGGAAGAAATGAGTAAGGTTAATTATGAATGTGGATCGTTTCTTGTTTAGTATGTAATGCTATAACTTTTTATTGTTTACATGTAAACTTACTAAGATTAATGCTTACTTCCCCTTTCTTTTCCCTTGTTTTATAGAGTTTAAGAGCTGAGCCAGGGTACACCGATAATCAGAAGATCGCCCACACTATCAACTCATCTCGGTATATCTAGACTTAGTGATTTTGTGTATGGCATGTATAAGGGCTAGACTAGTTAGATTATTTTGTTATTTTGGCCAAAATGTGTTGGCCCCTTTTAAGATAACTATTTTGTATATTGTCATGGTTGATGTCTCACTTTGTTATTTATGAAAATATGAAATTACTCATGGAAGTTCCTATTGCAAATTATGAGTGTTTATTGATATATGAATTGAATATTTAGATGTGTATTTGGGTCATGAATTACATTGAATGGAATTTGGAGTATGTATGTATGCAATGTAGGGTGGCAAAGGGCTTGGTAGATAGCCTTCTAATCGTTCACATGGGTAGACACACGGGGGTGTGTCTAAACCGTATGGGAGGCACGACTAGTACACGGGCGTATGCCCAGGCCGTGTGAAGTCTGCACCTTGCAATTGGAATTTAATTCGCCACATCGGTGAAGTACACAGTACCGTGTATATGGCCGTGTGGATATGTCGAATGTCAGGTTTGGCACGGGCCGGGCCCACGGCGTGCCAAGGCCGTGTGAAGTTAGTCAGTGTCGACCACGGGCATCGAACACGAGCGTGTGAGATGATACACGGGCGTGTCATCTCCCCCACGGGCGTGTGGCCCCTGTTTAGGCAAAATTTTCTTAAGTGCGTAGAAGTTTCCGAATTATGTCCGAAACCATTTGGAAGCATATCCAGGGCCTCGTAGGTCCATTATGAGAGTGATAGACACATGAATGGAAAAGTTTTAAATTTGAAACGAACCTAATAGCCCAAAGTTGTATGATTGTGTGAGTTAAGTACGGTAACGCCTCGTACCCAGTTCCGGTATAGAATACGGGTAAGGGGTGTTACATTTATGGTAAGGCTTCGATTTTTGGTAAATATTGTGGTTAAGTGTGTGATTGATTGGAGTTTGGTATTGGTTGTAGTTTCAAGGCTGAGGATAGTGTAACACGTCTCATTTACCAAGTGTGTACATACACTTCACACACGACAAATCGGCAAAAGCCGAAATACCGAAAAACTGGAATGCTGAAAATCTGAAAAGCCTAAAGGTTGGCACCGGCAACCACACGAGCGTGCGAACATTCGTGTGGGAACACCGATACGATTATCGGGACCAAGAGAGCGATCTCATGGTCTCGGGCCATCATTACCAAGCGGGCGGCGAGAAGGGCTAAATGGGCTTGCTTAGAGCTCGTGGGCTCAATTCGGCAAGAGTTGATATGTGAAATTGAATGATGGATTGATATGGATGGTTGTATAATTTGATTATGATCGGGCCTAATGGGCCATATGAATGTGATTTGGGCCAGGTGGGCCATACGAATGTGATTTGGGCTTAGTGGGCCATACGAATGAGATTGGGCCTGATGGGCCATATGAACGTATGTGAATTTGTATGGGCTTTGTAAGGGCTCTTGGGCTTAGTAATTGGTAATTGCTTAACCTTACATAAAACTTTAATTATTAACTAATTGTGACCGTGGACAAGTCATAAGGTTAAGGTGTGGCAATGGGTATATGCATGTATAGGATTGGATCGAGGGAGAGCTTGGTACTTAAGCGGTCTTAATGACTCACCTCCTATTCTCTGGAATCCTTCCTGGTGCATAGTATCTGTTCACTTTAGCCAGAAGGACTTGATAACGGACCAGGTAAGTAATAGACCCATAACAATGAGAAAAGACCGAAATGCCCCTAAGGGCAAAAATAACTAAAATGCCCCTATGTGTTGATTGTAAGATTTATGGATGTTACATGTACATTTGCTGCATTCATATGATATTCTGTTTAGGTTGCATATGGGGTGGGAATTATGAAACGGAGGAAGTATATGAGGATCGCATGGTTGCTTGACAACTGTGGATCCACCGATGGCTTTTTAAGCCTATTATATGATAAGCAGCCTTGCTGCAACGTTTGGTAGTACCACAATCGGGCTACCCTTGATGTGTATCGGATGGGTGGGTCGATTTAGAAATCCCCACAGGAGTGTAGGGTTGGAAGGGAAATGTTGTGTATCGGATGGATTATTTGGGAAGGGTTTGCATTGCATTGCATGTATGATACTATTATGTTATTATTATGATATGTATGCTATTGGTTTGACGGGGGTCGTACACACTGAGTTTTCGAAAACTCACTCCCTCTTTTATTTTTCTCAGGTGATCCTCAGTAGGCAGTTCGACGGATGGAAGGACTCAGAGGTGGCCAACGAGTAAGACGATTAGACTTGTTTTCCTTAATATCTAAATTCTGGATTTAATTTGTTTATTTTAAGTTATTTCAGATTGTATAAGACTTTCCCTCTAGTTATTATTCCATTACTTTCACTATGCATTGAAATTTTGAAACGGAACCTGGATTTATTTCTTTTAAACGTATTTCAAGTTTTTTTTGAAAATAATTGTGTTTTAAGAACGAGCTTCCGCTGTCAAAGGAAATTTTTACATAGTAACAAGGAAATGGTTTTTGGCTACACCTCGTTTTGAAAGCAAAATGGATTTTACTTAACTTTTCTCTAGAAGGGTTTTCAATGAAAACAAGGTTTTCGCTAAAACACTTCAATGTGACACGCCGGGTTCGGGCCTAACTTCTAGGTCAGGTTTGGGGTGTTACAGGTAGTGACTGAATTTGGGTGATGGTATTCTGATTTTTAGGTACGTGTGGTCTCGGGAGTGTTTTTGCTTCAAATCAACACCAGGTGTGTACTCAGAAACATAGAAAACGAGAATCGGTGAAAGCCAAAAAATGATTCTATCGACGCCACACGGCCGTATGGTAGGCCATGTGCAAGGCTATGAGCCACAACACGGCCGTGTGATCGACGAGCCAGGCCGTGCGCAAGTGACACGGTCGTGTGTTGGCCGGGCAAGGTCGTGTGCGACACACGGGCTTGACCTATTAGGCCATGTGGGCCACACGGGCGTGTGGAATTCTGGGCCAGGCCGTGTGATCCACACGGCCAAGGCCAATTTGGGCCAAGTGGGCCACACGAGCAGGCCATATGAGCGTGTGAGCCCATTTTTCTGAAATGATCTGTAAGGTTGCACGGGTCGCCCAAGTCGATTGTGGACCTACTGTAGGGTCGGTAAGCGTTACTTAGACCCCTATTTATGTGATCTAATTATATGGTGTCTGACTGAGCGTGATATCTGTACTAAACTGAATGTATGATCGGTTATTTGCATGTTGCATGTCATATTTGGTATGTTGCATTGCATCGGGGAGGGTTGATGATATTTCGGAGGAAGTGTCCAAAAAGCTTAAGCTCATGTCTGCGGCTCACCGCATTATTCTGTTTATGTACCGCATTTCGGTACAGTATGGTGTGTAGGGAAGGAATGGTTGATTATATCCTCACATGGTGTGTAGGGCTGGACGAAGATGGTGTGTAGAGGCTGGTGGGTAGGATTCTGATATTCTGATATGCATTCTGTATTTGATTGGGCTGAGGCCCTAATATATTTTTGACTCTGTATCTGATTGGGCTAAGGCCCGGTATATATATCGATTCTCAGCATCCGAGTGGGCTAAGGCCCAAATCAAGCTTCGTAATGGGCTCCGCCCGATCTGCGATTTCGATTTACGGTGATTACTCATGCGTTTGATATATGTGGGGATTACACACCGAGTTGCGAAACTCACCCTTTTCTCGCTTAATCTGCTCGGGTAATCCCCAAAGATTAGACGAATCGGTGCGTGAAGGACTCGGCGATGACCGCTGATACGCCTCACGTTAGATTTATGGTTTATACTTATCATGGTTTTAATTTTTATTTGGGAAATTTTAATGTAATTATGGCCATTACGTAGTTTTTTTAAAATTTGGGATTCGCAACGTTTATGGTTTTACTGCTATTAGTAGGAAAACTCAATTTTTCAATACAAACAAACATTTTATCAAAATACACACAAATTTGCAAACTATTTTAAAAGCTTCCGCAAAGTATAACGTTTTAAAAATGGTCTTAACGTCAATGCGATTCCTAAAGCACTATCATGTGACATTGCCAGATTCAGCCATAACGTCTAGGCCGGGTTTAGGGTGTTACAATTCCTATCAAGTGTGACAATACTAGTGGAATTTTTCTTACTAAAAATCTCATCCAACATTCTAGGACTAAACACATTGAAATTAGACATCATTTCATTAGAGATCATGTTAAAAAATGAGATGTAGTTATAGAATTTGTTGACATTTTGAACCAATTAGCTGACATTTTTACAAAACCTTTAGATAAAGAAAGATTTTGGACACTTAAGAGAGAGTTAGGTATTACCATCTTACCTTGAATTTTTGTTTATGTACATTCTTCCACTTTGATGTTTTTCAAAAAAAATTATGGGTTGAAATTGTTTGAAAAAGCATGATAATATGGTGTTCATCGCTCTTGTATGCAATAAGATAGGGGAAGTTTTTATTTGGTTGATTGATCTATTTTGACATTATTTGTCTAGCATGTCACACCCCAGTTCAGACGGGTTTAAAGATAAGGCAATAGTAGTGAAAGAAATTCGCCCATTTGTTTCTTTTGGAGTATGCTTGTGGGTGCATAGTATACGCCGAGTAATTATGTGGAAATTTTATTTTATATTATTCTGATTAGCCAAAGAGTAAAGGTTTTAGCTAGACAAAAAGGTAAATTATAGTATGATTTATTGCCAAATGTATAATACACCCAGTTTGTCTTAGCACTGTTCTCGTTTGGTTGTGAAGTGCTTGGTTAGGAACCAACTGAATTGACTGTCTTAATATTTATTATGCATGATTTTTATTTATGTTTCTTTTGGTGTCTATAGGCCAATAACAGAGACAAGCTCTGAATTTAAGTGACACATGTTGAATGTCTATAAGGGAGATTGGATTATATATATGTGAGATAAGGGTTCTGAGAGGAGTTTCTTCTTGATTCAAAATATTACTCTCTGAATCTTTTCTAGAACCAATTTCATTTCTTCTTCCTTGTACTGGAAACTTATATTCTTGGTTTAACTAGTGTAACATCCTGAATTTTTGGGCCTATGCATTTAATGGGTGAATATGTGTAATGAGTTAGTTTGAGCATTAGGGGTCCAAATTGGGCTCGAGATTGGTGAAAGCCTTAGTTAAATTTTTGTTTGGGCACTATAGGGTTTAAAAAGTGGTATCTGAGTTTAAAATATCAAAATGGGCTTGTGGCCCAGTGGTCAGTGGCGCCACTTAGGGAGCAAGGAGGTGACGCCACACAAGGGAGTAAGGGGCCCAAATTTAAGTTACATGGAGCCCAAATCTTTTAATTTAAGTTAGCTAAATTTCGGCATTAGGGTTAGGTAGAGTGGACGGCAACAAGGCTCAAAAATAGGAGGATTTATGTGAATGGGATAATGTAGATAATATAGTTGATAATATGGAAGGAAAAAAAAAAGGAGAAAAGATAGGAGCTATCTACAAGGCTAGGAGTTGGCCGAAATTCCATCACCTAGAGAAGTGAAGAAATCGGTTTCTTTATGGCAAAGGGGGTGCCGAATTTTCCCTTTTTATTTGATTAATTTTTAGTTATCAGGAAGGGCACTTTCAGTTTTTCATAGGAGAGTGCCGAAATTTCTATAAATAGGGAGGGTTCTCTTCTTTATTTTTCGGCATTTAGGGTTTCCACCTTTTCTTTCTCTTCTTTCTTCTAAAAGCCGAAAACCCCATTATTCTTTTCTCTTCTTTCTTCTAAAAGCCGAAAACCCCATTATTCTTTTCTCTTCTTTCTACTAAAAGCCGAAAACCCCATTATTCTTTTCTCTTCTTTCTTCTAAAAACCGAATCTCTATAGATTTCTTCGAATCATCTTCTCTTCTGATCTTCTCAAAAAGACGGAATCTCTAAGGGGTAGTCGAATTCTCTATGTTAAGGTGAGTGCCGATTTTCCTATCTCTTCAATCTCTCTTTCGGTTTTTAAGAGACAAGGCCGAATGGCCACTTGGTTGTTAAGGCTACCGAATGAAGCTAATATTTCCTCTCTTTTGCGTTTGGGCGGCATTCCGGGATTTGAAGGAAACCTGATCATCTAGATTTAAAAGCCGGAAATCGCTAGTCTCCAATTTTGGGATTTTAAGGTAAGGTGATTTTCCCTAGATTTTCACTAGATTCGTTCATCGCATGCGAGATCTTAACTTTATGATGTGGATTAACGATCATATGTTGTGATAGTAGTTCTGACAAGGACTTGTGATGGAATTAAATATGGATCAGGCAAAGGAGAGAATCCCTAAGTTTAAGAAACGAGTTATATCAAGAAGATGCGGGATTGGCCACCGTGTTGTGGACCGCTTCCGAACAACACCTTAGGCAAGTAGCGATTGTATCGACTTACGATAGTGTCGACATAGAGAGAGTGTCGTTCTAACGGTAATCGTGTGTGTAGATCTCTAACACACAAATAATCTGTATGAATGTATATATATGTTTATGTTATGGGCTAAAAGCCGGATAATAGGATGTGTAGACAGTGGAATAAAACCCTAAAAGGGTTAGGCAAGGATGCAAGGTACGTAATCATAGAAATCTCTATGTGTATCGAAATATATGAAAGCCTGTATGATGTTTTCTTTATGTGTGTATGCATGGGGTGGGATTATGATAATGAAGGGGAAGTGCATGATAGGTCACAATAGTGATCGGTGGTAGAAATCCCACGTTATATAAATGTTAGGTCACATAGTGATCGGTGGCTAAGCCACGTTTAATGATTCCTAACTAACAGGAATAGGCGATGCAATTTGTCGTTATGGTGTGTAGCGGATGGAGGGTTGATTGTAGAAATCCCGAGGTGTGATGGTTGGTACGGGCTGGTGTGTAGAGGATGGAATTCTAGGATGGGTTGGGCTATTCATCATTTCTTCGTTGATCATGTAATTACGATTGTTGCCTCTATGTATGGGCCAAGGCCCATAATGTGTTTGTGGGCCTCAGGTCAGTGTTTTAGGGATTTATACACTGAGTCTTGGTGACTCACCCTATTATTTTTTCCTAACCTTTCAGATGAGCAGTAGATCGTGGACAAGGGAGCCGAGGCGGACTCGTGGGGCCAACAAGTCTTTTATTTATTAAATTTCCATTTTATTTTAAGTTTAAATTTTGGAATTATTTGATGTAATAAAGCCTCCATCGCTTAGGTTATCAGTTGATACTTGTCAATGCTTATGTTTTTTTCATTCATGATCAAGGACTTATGATTAAAAGAAATAAAAATGGGATTTTCACAGATTATTTAAAATAACACTTGTTTTGGAAAAAATAAAATTTCAAAGATTTTCTACCATTGCCACCTATTTAAAGATTATCTACAAAAACGACTAAGTTTTTCGAATCATTCAAGTAAAGTTTTTAACCTTAAAACCGTAGCATACCGATCATCCGGTCGTAACGTTTGAAATTTGGGTTTGGGGTGTTACATTTTGGTATCGAGCCCAGTTCAAAACTCGAGCCGTGAAATGGGTCTAGTCTTGTTTTAAAGTTGATAAGAATTTGGAAAAGTTTGGGTTGAGAAATGGCCTTGAGTCTACTAGGCATCCGATCCACGCAGGTAAGTATTCTGAACTTTTGGATGTGATATGTATGTTGGGCTTGATGGGCTTGATGGACGTAGGCTAGTATATTAGACATTGATGGACTTTAGGCTTAGTTTAAACAACTCTCTAAATTCATAAGATTTAATCCAACCAAACAAACCTGTGAACAAGTCGCCGAGATAGGGTGTGGCAACAGGCATACGCATGTCTAGAATTGGATTTAGGGAGAGCTTGGTATTTAAGCAGTCCTAGTGACTCACCTCCTCTTCGCTGGAATCCTACCTGGTGCGTAGTGACTGTTCACCTTAGTCATGAGGACTTGTTGACGGGCCAAAATTTATAACTAAAACCCGAAAGGGACCAGCCACTCTATTTTGTAAAACTACTAAATTACCCCTGATTTATAAATAACCAAAATATCCTTGATTTGTAAAATTACCGAAATACCCCCAGATTACAAATTTACCGAAATACCCCCGGATTACAAAATTACCAAAATACCCTTCTCTCACAAAATCACCAAGGAACCCTATTTCAAAAAATTACAAAAATACCCATGTAGGATAAATTACGAAAATACCCCTGGGTAGTGGAATGACGAAAATACCCTTAGGTGATGAAGGTAAGTTCGTGGATGCTTTTTGTATGTTGATGTGAAATGATTGAATGCATGTGCTTTCTAGAACTAGAAGATGCGGACTTGAGACTGAATTGTAGATATAATTGCGAATCCAAAAGAACTACTCTTAAAACTACTATTCATAAGACTGTTCGTGGTTAATCAGTGGAAGAAAACTAATAATTCATAAAATTTCTAATAAGATAAACGCGAATCGGTAGAATGAGTACAAGGGGACGAGGACGCTCAGATGATCAAATGCAAGTGCGTACTCATCATATTATCCTAAGTGTTTCTTTTGGATTTAGAATTAGAGTTCGCAGCGGAAGCATAGTGGTGAGACTTGGGTGGTATGATTAATAGTTAGTTGGAAATTTCGAGGACGAAATTTCTTTAAGGGGGGTAGAACTGTAACATCCTGAATTTTTGGGCCTATGCATTTAATGGGTGAATATGTGTAATGAGTTAATTTGACCATTAGGGGTCCAAATTAGGCTCAGGATTAGGCTGAAGCCTTAGTTAAATTTTTGTTTGGGCACTATAGGGTTTAAAAGGTGGTATCTGAGTTTAAAATATCAAAATGGGCTTGTGGCCCAGTGGTCAGTGGCGCCACTTAGGGAGCAAGGAGGTGACGCCACACAAGGGAGTAAGGGGCCCAAATTTAAGTTACATAGAGCCTAAATCTTTTAATTTAAGTTAGCTAAATTTTGGTATTAGGGTTAGGTAGAGTGGACGGCACCAAGGCTCAAAAATAGGAGGATTTATGTGAATGGGATAATGTAGATAATATAGTTGATAATATGGAAGGAAAAAAAAGGAGAAAAGATAGGAGCTATCTACAAGGCTAGAAGTTGGCCGAAATTCCATCACCTAGAGAAGTGAAGAAATCGATTTCTTTATGGCAAAGGGGGTGCCAAATTTTCCCTTTTTATTTGATTAATTTTTAGTTATCAGGAAGGGCACTTTCGGTTTTTCATAGGAGAGTGCCAAATTTCTATAAATAGGAGGGTTCTCTTTTTATTTTTCTAGAGCTAGGGTTTCCACCTTTTCTTTCTCTTCTTTCTTCTAAAAGTCTGAAAACCCCATTATTCTTTTCTCTTCTTTCTTCTAAAAGCCGAAAACCCCATTATTCTTTTCTCTTCTTTCTCCTAAAAGCCGAAAAATCCATTATTCTCTTCTTTCATCTAAAAGCTAAAAACTCCATTATTCTCTTCTCTTTTTTCTTCTAAAAACCGAATCTCTATAGATTTCTTCGAATCATCTTCTCTTCTGATCTTCTCAAAAAGACAGAATCTCTAAGGGGTAGTCGAATTCTCTGCGTTAAGGTGAGTGCCAATTTTCCTATCTCTTCAATCTCTCTTTCGGTTTTTAAGAGACAAGGCCGAATGGCCACTTGGTTGTTAAAGGTCATGAATGAAGCTAATATTTCCTCTCTTTTTGCGTTTGGGCGCGTTAGAGATTTGAAGGAAACTCGATCATCTAGATTTAAAAGCCGGAAATCGCTAGTCTCCAATTTCGGGATTTTAAGGTAAGGTAATTTTCCTAGATTTTCACTAGATTCGTTCATCGCATGCGAGATCTTAACTTTATGATGTGGATTAACGATCATATGTTGTGATAGTAGTTCTGACAAGGACTTGTGATGGAATTAAATATGGATCAGGCAAAGGAGAGAATCCCTAAGTTTAAGAAACGAGTGTGTGTCGCTGATGACATGATTGGCCACCAGGTTGTGGACCGACTTCTGAACAACACCTTAGGCAAGTAGCAGTTGTATCGACTTCTGATAGTGTCGACATAGAGAGTGTCGTTCTAACGGTAATCAAGTGTGTAGATCTCTAACACACAAATAATCTGTATGAATGTATATATATGTTTATGTTATGGGCTAAAAGCCGGATAATAGGTTGTGTAGATAGTGGAATAAAACCCTAAAAGGGTTAGGCAAGGATGCTAGGTACGTAATCATAGAAATCTCTATGTGTATCGAAATATATGAAAGCATGTATGATGTTTTCTTCATGTGTGTATGCATGGGGTGGGATTATGATAATGAAGGGGAAGTGCATGATAGGTCACAATAGTGATCAGTGGTAGAAATCCCACGTTATATAAATGTTAGGTCACATAGTGATCGGTGGCTATGCCACGTTTAATGATTCCTGACTAACATGAATAGGTAGTACGGCTGTCGTTATGGTGTGTAGCGGATGGAGGGTTGATTGTAGAAATCCCCGAGGTGTGATGGTTGGTACAGGCTGGTGTGTAGAGGATGGAATTCTAGGATGGGTTGGGCTATTCATCATTTACTGTTGATCATGTAATTACGATTGTTGCCTTATGTATGGGCCAAGGCCCATAATGTGTTTGTGGGCCTCAGTCGTTGTTTTAGGGATTTATACACTTTGAGTCTTGGTGACTCACCCTATTATTTTTTCCTAACCTTTCAGATGAGCAGTAGATCGTGGACAAGGGAGCCGATGCGGACTCGTGGGGCCAACAAGTCTTTTATTTATTAAATTTCCATTTTATTTTAAGTTTAAATTTTGGAATTATTTGATGTAATAAGGCCTCTATCGCTTAGGTTATCGGTTGATACTTGTCAATGTTTATGTTTTTTCATTCATGATCAAGGACTTATGATTAAAAGAAATAAAATGGGATTTTCACACATTATTTAAAATAACACTTGTTTTGGAAAAAATAAAATTTCAAAGATTTTCTACCAAAGCCACCTATTTAAAGATTATCTACAAAACGACTAAGTTTTTCGAATCATTCCAAGTAAAGTTTTTAACCTTAAAATCGTAGCATACCGGATCCGGTCGTAACGTTTGGGCCGGGTTTTGGGTGTTACAACTAGTGGTTATTCAATCTCTGGGTAAGTATTCCAACTTTACATGTTAAATTCCGAAAGAGTAAGTTTATAAGGAGTGTATGAATAGTAAGGTGTAGGTATAAGGCTTTGCATGGGGGTTGTTAGTGCGTGAGATGATGGTTAGTTGTATACGAATACGTTTTTAATGGTGTTTCTATGCTCTCTAAGCAGTGGTTGTTACTGCTTCATGATGGATGATTGGGTCGAGAGCTTCAAGTTATTGTGGGTGAGTGGAGGTGAGTCTCGACTCTGACTCTACTATGTGTAATGTTCAAGTATATATATGGCAGAAGATATTTACAATAAATGATAAGAGTATGAGTATAGTAAGGATGAGCTATGCGCTATGTTGATATGTATAAAAATTCTGTAACAAAAAGTGATGACTGGTAAGCATGCAGGTAAATTCTGATGTAAGAATAGTGTAAAATGGTCAAAAGTGTTAACCTATCTAGGTAAGTGAATGCTATGTGAATGTCCCTTTATGATGCCTCTGGTATGATAGCAATTGTGCTAACCAGATTGGCAAGCAACAATCCGAAAAGAAATGAAAGACCATGTGGTTATGATCTATGGCTTGGTATGATTTGGAACCATTCACGGTGTAGCCTCTAGTAAGATGAAACTGGAATTGCAGAGCACGATACATGAATGTGTGTAGGACCATGTTGTTAAGTCCCACAGTATGATATGATATTTCTATATGTATTGTTCATGGTGAAGCCTTTGATAATGTGTAAATCGAAATGGCAGATCATGATACATAAAATTCTGTTTAAGTTTATGAAGGAGAAAATCATGGCATCCTCTGTGAAGTTCGTCAGGATAGAAAACACGAGGTTCTGTATGATGCCTTTATGGCATATTCTATTTTCCCTTTGTGGCGTAATCTGTCATGTATGTCTGGTTAGTTGTGTATATCTTTTTTTATGGTAAATTATGGATAAATTCTATTGATTCTTAAATAATGTATGGCTATGATAAGGTATTGATATGCTCAGGGTTAAGGGTGGAGTAAGATCTGTAAAATTAATGAATAAGTTTTGAAAATAATTGTGTGTCCGTATGTTAATAAAGGTATTCATCATGATGGTCTGACAATGTTGGACATGGATATATTCGTAGCAATGTGTGACTTAAGAAATGTACAATGTGGGTTTTATTGTGTTATGAAATGGTTGAATTAGAGTTATATGGAATATGTTTTGTTTGAGTTGTATAATGACTTTGTCTAAAACCATATAAAATTTGATTATTGATTATTTGAGAGTCTGTGGTTCTGGAGTAAAATGGAATGGAAGTCATCTAAATGATCTATGTAGTACATTATCAGTATAGTTCTGTGTAGTATTGAACCAAGATACAATTAGAGTGTGAGTTTGATGGTATCTAGTTTTGTGAAAGTATTCACTAAACGTATATGTATCTGCCCGTGATGAATGTTTGTGAACAACTGTTTGAGATAAGTGTACGTGTTAAGATAGGGTCAATTTGAGGTGGGCTTTGTGGGCATGTTTTTAGAGAAGCACATACGTGACAAAGAGATTTTTGAAATCTCTGGAAGGATATTCAGTTAGATAGATAATGAAGATATGGGTATGATAAGAGTATGATAGTTGGCGGGTAAAGAGCTATAACTGTAGCAGTATCTGCTCGAAATAAATGGTTTAGAAGAAATGTTGGCATATAGGAGTTCCTATGAAAATAGAAAGTATCCACCAAGGTAATTCTATGATAAAGCTCACTAAGTTCTCTTGAACTTATTTATGTTGTGTTTATGTTTGAAGTTTCTATGTTAAAAGATTGCGCCTAGAAGGGCAGTGCCAGGACTACGCCAAGGAAGAGACGTATCGGGTTATTATGCATATAATGTTGTTGGGGTGGTGTATTATAGGAGTTTACTTTAATGAATATGTAATTATCAGATGGTTGTTTTAAGAAATATTTATTGTAATTTTGTAATATTTTATGTTTAAGTACCGTATTTTTTTATTTAGATTTAGTCTTTAAACGTAATTTAAAAGAGTATGTTTTAAATAAGAGGTTATCCAATAAGGTTTCGTTAGTTTCACTAAGAGGTTATCCAAGCCTCAAATCTTGTCAAAAACTTTAAATTTTTAATGAAATCTTGACATTCAAATCCTTCCTAACACCTTAGCATCAAGATTTCAGCAACATTGCTCAAGGTTTTCAATATTTCAACACTTTTGAGGTAAAACCTAAAATTTTCATTTTGATTTTATGCAATGTAGGTTGAAATATTGCTTTTTGATGAGTTATTGGGATGATTTGAACTATATATATTGTGTTTTTTTGTAGGGGTATCCTATTTCTAAAATTTTTCTTAACATTTTGTTTCAAAACCTTTGCACACCAAGTGTTTGTTAAATTCCTAAACAAATTTTTTTGTGTCTTAGTGCATCTTTAGTGCTTAGAATTTTAGTATGGCCCCTAAGAAACATCCTAAAACTAGTGCATCATCTTCAAATTCTCCTAGTGGTCCTAGATCATCTTTCAATCAGTTTTTTCATTCTGATGCGTTACGTGAATGTTTCGATGGAAATTTTGCATCAAAACGGGTATGGGAGTCTAGAAAGATAGATGTAGCCATGTTAGAAGGGTTAAATTTTGCTTATCTTTCTATTTTTCAAAATTGGGGTTGGATGGATTTTCTTAAATTTTCTTCACTAAATTTTTACAATCTTGTTTGAGCTTTTTTCTCTAACGCTGAACTCGAACACGATGAGTCCGGCGATACTGTTATTACCATTACATCTTTTTTAATGAACACCCTCATTCGTCTAACATCGAAAGAGTTTGGAAATTTGCTTCATTTTCCTCTCGAAGGCAACTCCAACAAAAAAAAGATTGTTCAATCCCACTTTTTTCATTGAGTCTGAATTCACATCCGAACTCAATATCCATGATCGTGTTCTCCATTTGCTCATCACTTGGAACTTACGTCCTATCAAGAAACTTGCCAAGATTCGTAACACCGATTATTAGTGGCTCGATTCTATCTATTTCGACCGGCATCTCGACCTAGCCCTTATTATGTTTAATGACATCACTAAGGCTATCAGGAGGGCGATGAATACAAACCTCACCCTTTCCCATGGCACTTATTTGTCATATTTTTAAGAGGTTAAGCGTTAGTACCCTTGGAGACACCCCCATTTCTTCTAATCGGCCTATTAGTTATGGGGTACTTCACCATGCCAGTTATCATTATGATGTCAGCTCCGGTGAATGGGTCAAGAGCAGTCATCCGATTGCAAATGAAGATGACAATGTCGAAGGCGCATTTGAAGACATTATGGTACCCGAGCATGTTCCTCCTGTGGCTACTTCCTCTCAAGCTGCTCAACCTTCGTCTGAGATTAATGTTACCATCTTCAATGCTCTACACTCTTTAAGCGATGATGTTCGAGGACTTAGAGATAAATTTAAATCTCATAAAGATGAGGTTAACTCTCGGTTGTCGACGTTAGAGATGCAAACGGCATCTCTTCTCATTCATTTTCCTTCAAAACCTCCTTTCTCTCCTCGTGATGACGATTAGAGTATATTTTTAAGTTTGCATCTTCATATCATTGTTCATAAAATTTGCATTATTACCTTTGCTTATTTCCTAAGTGTATGGCTTGTTGAACCTTGATGTTTTTATTAGTATTATAAGATACTTTGGTGTTTTTTTACATGTTATTTCACTTAGTCTTTATTTTTTTTTATATCATCTTGAACTAACCATTTTTTTTCTCCTCAAGCTTTATTTGATTTTTTTATATAAAAAAGGGGAGAAAGTCAAGGTAAATTGATTGATATTATGCTATGCAAATTATGTGACCATTTTTCTTGAAAGTAAAAATGAATGTTAACTTTTGAATTTATGTCAATTTTTTTAAGCTTTAAATTGAAAATGACTTTTATAAAGGGGGAGCAATTTATTCAAAAACAAATTTACCATTTTTTTTGTTATATCAAAAAGGGGGAGATTGTTAAATTAAGCTTTATTTGATAATATGTTTTGATATAACAAATTAAAATGTTTTTGAATAAAAGTTAAAGTTGAACAAAATTGACGAAATGATTTCTCAAATGAAGATTAAGAGATAAAAATTTTCAATCCTTACTTTGAACTATTATAAATTTTTTGAACCAACTTTAAAATCAAGTTAAAATGATTTTAATCAAGTAAAAATTCTTTTAACTTACCAAATTGACATTCTATTTTTCACAAATTCAGCTAAGTATCGATACGGTACCGATACCTTTCCTATGGTATCGATAAAATTTATCTGGTATTGATATTTAAGCTCTAACGGTCACTAAATTTTGCATTTAATGCAAAAAAATATCGATACCATTTTATCTGGTTTCGATACTTGCTGTTGCAGGTGAATTAAATGCACTAGTTTTCACATCCCCAATAGCTCTATTCATATCAGCAACAACTACAACAGTTGGAAATCAATTAGGGGTATAAATTCTAGCTTCCAAAGATCCTACAAGAACCAAGAGAGAATATTCAAGCTTAAAGATCAATTAAAACAACCTTTGTGCCAAATATTTCAATACTTTTCTTTCAGACACTTGTGAGCTTTATTTCCATTCTATTTGCTCAAATGTGTTTCATTTTAATTGAGTTTAATTTGCAGACACATTGATTTTGTAAGGATTATTTCTTTGTTTGCTTCTTTATATCTCTTTGGGAGGGTTTGTGTCTTAAGTTTTGGGGTAGAAACCTTAAGGGAGTTTGTAAGGTTAAACCTTGTCCTCAAAGGTTATCAAATTAGTGAATTTGGGAAAATCCTTAGTAGTGGAAAGCTAAGGTAGTAGAGTAGGCATTTGGGGTTGAACCACTCTAAATTCTCGTGTCAAATTTTTCTATCCTCTCTCTAGCTTTCACACTTTTTTTAAAAGCCAATTCACTCCCCTCTTGGCATTTTTGGTTTGATTATTTGAGCTAACAAATGTTTTCTTGGGGCCTTGAGGCTATCTTATGATAATCATGTTAGGTTGAATCTAAGGTAAAATGGAAACTTAGTGGCCTGTTTCCAAAGTCGCGACTTCAGACCCTAAATGTCACAACATTGCCCTCCTCGTCGCGACATCCCCTGCTTGAAGTCGTGGCATAAACTCTATTTTATTTTGTAAGATTTAAAAATTGGTTCTCAAGTTGGGAAGTTTGACTATTGTCTTTAATGTCGTGACACCAAGTCCTGGAAGTCGTAACATCCACCTGAAATATTTTAAAAACTTTTCAGTTTAGTCTTAGTTGACTCTGGGATAGTATTGAGCTTTTGTAAGCTCGTATATGACCCGAAAATGATTATACATCATGTTTTAAGCTTGTAATACTTATAACTAAATGATTAATGATGGAATTTGTATGTAATCAATCGTTGTTGCTCCGAAAACGATTGTGGCATTCCGTAGCTCAGACCCGGCGATCGGCTCAGGTATGGGGTGTTACAAGGTAAAGTTCAAAATCATCTTCCATAAATGAAGAATATTCCAGAAAGCCTAGCAAGTACTATAGATGAGGCACACCCACACTATCCCTAAAAACATTATTTACATCTCCCATACTATTATTGCATAGTGGGCAAATTGAACTTAGGTAATGTGTTAATAGAATATGTGCCCTAATGGCAGAAAATTCCACATAGGATATATGAATTAATAAATCAAAACTGCATATTAATGAGTAATATTGCAAAGGTTTTCCTTTGTGTTGTGATTTTATTATAAGTAATTATTTTAGAAGTAATTGAATGAATAAAATTACCAGATGTTCATTTAATATTCTTTATACGATAGAATTCATCGATTTTTGCATGAAAAGTAAAATGAATAAGAAAAATTTAGCTCATTGGTTACCTAAGGTTTAACGAATAATAAGTTGCATTATATGGTCATATTATAATGTGAGAAGAAAACGTATATTAGTACATAATAGTGTATAGAATCAAATTGAGCAAATGATTCATGTTATGACTATTATGTCGTCTTTAAATCTAACTTGGGAGATACAATTAGAGCTGGATTAACTCACAAAAATAGAGACTCAAATATGATTGTATGGACTGACAATTATTGAAGTAGACTCATATTGAATTTATCCTAGATTCGTTTATGGATTTATTCACTTGTGGCAGTTATTGTGTGACTTACATAAATCTTGAGAAGTAGAAAACCTTATGTGTAACTCATGTACTTTGATATATTAAAAACCTATGCTCTCATCTTAGTATGCCAAAAGTTGGTATATGGAGTACATGACTTATGCATGGCATGACTTCACTCACAATAATGGAATCCTAACTTAATTAAAATAGTATGTTGAAAAATATGAAATTGACAATTTGGTCCCAAAGGGAATGCCCATTCCTCTGCCCATGAAATTTGTGTAGAGACAATTTTCATATTTAGGTATTGGAAATTTATTGAACCTTATATTTAGGCTATGTTGATTACATAGCAAATATCTAGCCCATTATGAAAGATAATACTGCTTGGGAATATAAATATTGGTGATTGATTTGGTCCAAAATTTCCCAAAGCAATCCCTTGGATCATGGACTTCAGATTTGATTGGGATTCAGTTGGATGAGCTTCCAAAATTCCATATTTTCTTCATATGTTATTATGTATTATACTACTCTTATTGTTTTAATGAGATTGTATTAGATCTTCAATTGTAAGCAAATCTTGAAATTAAAGTCTATATATTTGAGAGGCTTGTCTAGGATATTGTACGGAGAGTTAGGCACTTAATCTATTCTTGTGAGAATAACTTTGTAAGAGTTTTATTTTGATAATAAAACCTTTTGTTGTGGTTTTACTTTTTGTGTTTACAATGGGTGTACATAGTGGTGAGAGTATTGTATCTTCAAAGTACAAGGGTAAGGGAAAACAATCACAGTGTGTGTGATTGAGAAGCTTCACTTTGTAATTATTTAACAAAGTGCATATTTCTCATTTATCTAGGCCACAAATGTAGGGAAATTGAACTGTGTAATCAACTTGTTGTGCGTTGTGTGTTTGTTGTTTTCTATTTAGTGCTTGGAGGAGTGCCTATCATCTCAAACACCAATTCAGTAGTGCAAATTATTTCTTAGCAATGACTTTATCTTTTAGCTAGTGAATATCTGGAGTGTTGCTAAGATCTAGATATGGAAGATTCATCCATATTATGATCCTCTATGCTTGAAGTTGGCAATTATCCCTATTGAAAAGCGCGAATGAAGGCCTATATAAAGTCGATCGATGAGAAAGCTTGGCATGTTGTGTTAACTAGATGAAAAGCACCCAAGATGGATGATAAGAATGGTAGAGTTATAAAGCCAGAAATACAATGGAACACCAAGGAAGAGAAGTTGGAAAATGTAAATTCAAAGGCCTTATATGCAATTTTCTGTGTAGTGGATATACATGAATTCAAAAGAATTGTCAGATGCATAGTGGCAGTGAATGCTTGGGATATGTTGGAAATAGCACATGAGGGAACCTTCACAATCAACCAGTCAAAGATGAAAATGCTGACTTTGATATTCGAAAGCTTGAGGATGCAAAAGTCAGAGACAATAGATGGATTTTATGCAAAAATATGTGACTTATCAAACCAAGCTTTTGCATTAGGAAATGAGTATTCAAATGTCAAACTTGTGAGAAAGGTGCTCAAGTCTCCCCCTAAGAGATTTTCCATCAAGGTCACTACTATAGAGGTGGCCAATAATCTTGAACAGTTGGTCATAGATGAACTCATTGGTTATCTACAAATCTTTTAGATGAATCTGGATAAAGAAAAATGTAGAAAGGGAAAAGGTGACAAAAACATTGCTTTTTAAGTCAACGAGGAAGTGCCCACTTCCTAAAATGCAACCTTGAAGGGCTTACAGAAGCAAATAGCCTTACTCACTTAGAATTTCAAAAAAGCTTTCAAAAAATAATTAAAGATATTCAAGAAGTTTGAAGCTGGTGCAAACATTCTCAAAAACAAATTGAAGGGAATTGTGTTCAAAGAAGCACCTAAGAAGGACAAGAAAAAAAGGAGTGCAAGGCTATATAAGTGTGTTAACACTTTGAAGAAGAAGAAGAATCACTGTGTAACATAAAGTGATGAAGATTCTTCAAGTGGATTTGACTTACAAGATGATCACCAAAACTTCATTTTTTTACTACTAATATTAGCAACGAGGATTCTGATATAGAGTCAAGTGGTGGAACTAATAAATACTTCATAAAGACTTATAAGTTGATGTTAGGAAAATGGGAAATGGTGTGTGAGACCAACACTCAGCTATCTCAAGAAAACAAGTATTTGAAAGATGAGAATGTTGTTTGACCAAAAAAGTGGCTGTTAAAGAAGCACTACTGGCAGAACAAGTGAACAACATAGTGAAAATCAAGGAACAATTGGTTTATGCTCAAAAAATTCAACAATAATAGCAACAAGCTTGATGAGCTATATGCAATAGGAAAAATGGATCAAGGAAAAGGAGGATTAGCTTTGCAACTAAAAAAGAAGACTATTGAAGAAAATCCCATTGTGTTTGTGAAAGCTTTAAGATCAAAGGAAACTGGAGAAAGTTCCAAACCTATGGTGATTAAACATCTCTAGAAGACGGTTCATCCTCGTAAATTCATTTTCCATTAATGTGGTTCTGCAAGCCATATTAGACCTCAATGATACAAGATGAGACATGATTTGTAGGCAAATTTGGTGCCAAAATATGGACAGTTATAACAAAAGTTTACAAATTTTCAAAATCGATTAGGTTTGTGGTACAGCAAAAAACTTCTATCAAAAAGTACTTATGCTTTGTGCGAGACAGATTTAAAAATTCAGCACATTATGACAATAAGTAAGCTAGCATGATGGATGAATTTGTATGTTGTTTAGGCTTGTTTATGTCAAGCATGTTTGAAAGTGTTTTGGTGTGCATTTTATGTGTTTCAAACTTGGTTTTTATGCCTTATAGGTGTAATTTGACATAAGGTACATTTAGGTGCCAAAACAAGATAGTTACAGGGTTGATTGTTTATTGCAGAGACCCAGGGTTCAATATCTCCACTCTAGGTATCGATACCTAGCTTGGTAGGACGCAAATTTGTATAGTAATAGAGCTAATATCGATACCTAAGGCCACATGTACAGATACTAGGTCATTGGCAGGGTTCCTACACTATTTTGATGCATTTAAACCCTTCGGAACTTGTACTTAGCCCCGAACACCTCTAGGCATCTAAAGATCGTTTAAAAATGTTTTCACCTTGATTTTAGAGTTTTGAAAATAAAATTATTATTATGGATTGGTTTTACTAAAATTGTTTTTAACTTGTTACTTAGTGAGTATAATAGTGGTCTGAATTACTTCAACAACGAATGTGATGTTTCGCATTCGAACCCAGTGACCGAATTGGGTGTGGGGTGTCACATTTTAAATGTGTATAATTGAATCAAATGAAAGTTTCATGTATATATTTGAATCGCAATCAAACTTTCATGTGTATAATTGCACCAAATCAAAATTCATATATCAAATTTCATATTAAATCAAAAGTTGTGTATAGTTTTGAGATTTATCCCTTATTTTTATTATTCATATAATAAATGAGATATTTATGTATTTATCTTTATCATATAACAATTAGGAATATATTAATAAATTATTATTTTCATATTAATTTAATAATTTAATGAATAATGTGCTTGATAAAATATAATGAATAATAAATGATATTGTCACGTGCATTTATATATATTAGAAATTCTATCACATTTATATATGTTTGGAAACCACGTATTTAGAACAAAAGTGTGTTTAAAAATAAAAAATAAAACTAATAATAACAGCACATGCAATATATGTATGAAATTTAAGTAGTTAAATATATCACATTTAAAAATATTAAATATACTTCAATTGTTTATGATGAAGTTATCATTTTTCTAAAGTTAATATCAAGTTGACTTGCGATGTTAACTTAATCAACGACATTATCAATATATACAAATAATGTGAGTGAAACAATTTGTTTAAAAGCATTGAAATGCATAAAAATATTAAGATAAAGTTTTGGTTGATGTGATAAAGAAAATATTTTATAAATGTTGGTGGCATATGTTCAAATCTCAACATTTGCAAATTTTTTATTTTTTTATCTTAAGAAAGAGATAAAAGTACCCTTATAATAATATAATTTATTTAAAATATAAAAAAGTTTTTTTAATAATTTCCTTGATTAAATTGGTGTCGATTTGACTTACGATATAAACTTAATCACATATTTAAGTAATAGTATAAATTATTATAAAGGGATAAATATCAAAACTGTACATAAACATTGATACAATGTGTAATGTTGTACGTGAACTTTTATTTTGTGTGATTTTATACATAAAATTTTGACTTGATTTGATTTTTACAAATTACTATTAACAATATTGAATTAGCACAATTTTACATTGATATATATTGCATACATGAACAATTATATTAATCCAATATGAAAATTAATTTATGTAATCATTTATTTAAATGTGTACAATTGAATCAAAATCAAAGTATTATGTATACATATGAACCACAATTCAAGTTTCATGTATATAATTGTACCAAATCTAAGTTCATATATCAAATTACACATTTGATCAAAGTTCATTATAAATTTGATATTTACCCCTATTATAAATTATAGATTTTGTGGGGAATGCAAATAAAAATAAAAAAGGTAAATTATCTAGTTGGTCACCCAACTTTTAGGGTGCTTTCATTTTAGTCACCCAACCGTTAAATCTCTAATGTCAGTTAATTGTACACACCACATCATATTTACACTTTCATTTTGGTCACCCAACTTCTAGGTTGCTTTCATTTTGGTCACAAAAAAATATAACTTTTTAAGAATTGATTGGGTAAAAAAATTTAAGTATTAAAGTGAAAAAGTAATAGAAACTAAAATAATGCTTTGAACCCCATATGATAGCCTAATAGTCAGGGTGTTCACCGTCCCAGGTGTGGTTTAGGTTCAAGTTGTGGTAGTCATGTTTGTTGTTTTGAGCTTTGCCATGTTCTTGTAATTCACAAAAAAAAAAAAATAATGCTTTAAAAATTGTCAAATTATACTTGTTTACCCTTGCCAAAAGTTCTAATTTTTTTTTATATTGAAACTTTAAATTTCAAAACATCAAAATCAATTAAATAAGTTATTGAAAATCTTTTATCTCTTGATAATGTCAACGATTTGTTATTATAATATTAAAAATAATTAATTTAATTAATTTAAAATTTAAAATTTATATTTTATATTTTATGTTTCCAAATTAAAATAAACTCAAATGAATCATCTTTTATAATTTTCCATAAAACCCAAATTTATTTTAATTATATGTTCTTGAGTATTTCATACTAAGTTAAAAGTAAAGAAAAATCCTTACCATTAATTAAATTAATTAATTTTATCTTCCTTGTCAAACAAAATCGAAATTTTTTTATCACTTCTTTACTCAAACGAAGAATAAGCAATTAGTTTAATTAATTGCAATGATTTTTCTTTACTTTTAGTTGAGTATGGAAGATTCAAAATTATATAATAAAAGAAAATTAAGTTTTGCAGACAATTATGAAACATGAGTTATCGATTTGATTTCATTAAGAATAATCTAGAAATATAAAATAATATTTTAAAATTTAGAAAAAGATTAATTTAATTAATTTCAATATTACAGTAACAAATTGGTTGACATTATCAAGGGATAAAAAAATTTCAACAAGATACAAGCGAGTACCGTTAACCACCGTTAGAGATTTAATGATTGAACAACTAAAATAAAATTACTTTAAAAATTAAGTGATGAAATTACAAAAATTTCATTTTAAGTGACCAAAATAAAAGTGCACTAAAAATTTGGTAACTTCTAATTAGTTTACCCTAAGAAAAAAGAAAACCCGTGTCCCAACTCCAAACCCGATAACAATTGGAGGACGGCCTGTTTTCGTAAAAAAGGAGTTTCTTGAGCGAAAGGAAAACGAAACACACAACTCCATTAAAATTATTATATAGCATCAGATCATCTTTATCGTTCCCCTTTTTCAATCTACCGATCTATACCCTTAAATCAGAATGAATGTAAGTTATTCCATTACCCTCTTTTGTTTTCTTAATCTAACACTTCCTACTTCAAAACAACCGCAGGTTTTACCTTTTTCTCCTATTCTTTTTAAATTTTTTTTCTAATGCAGTTCATGGCTTCAAAGCAACCCGAAAATAGCTTGCTCGGCCCTGAATCTGACTCTCAAAGGACTCTGTATGTTACTTGCCTTATTTCAATTGAACTAGGGTTTTCTTTGGATGTTGGGTATTTGAAAATCCCCCCTTTTTACTTTTTTTTTTTTTTAATTTTTAAATTTTAAATTGATAGGTACCCCTATGTGACTGGAACATCTGTTGTGGCTTTAAAGTATAAAGATGGGATTTTGATGGCTGCTGATATGGGAGGTCAGCTCATACAGTTTCTTAAGCATTTTCTTTTTCTTCTGATTTTTTATTCGTCTGAGTTGGTTTTGTTATTTAAAGTACATAATGCTCTTGGAAAAGCATGCAAGTGGAAAAATTAAAATGAAGTTTTGTGCCCTTTTGGGGTGTTTTAGGATTTAAAAGATGAATTCAATTATAGCTTGAAGCAGCCTTGATCCGAATTCATTTTCTTTTTAATGCTTTTGGATCGTAGTTATAAATGTGAATTATGGAATGATCCTTTATCGACCCTGTGATTCTGTATGTAATGATGTTTTAAAATATATGATTCAATTGGAGGATTTAAGCATTGCTAAGTAGCTTAAGAATTGTCAGTTTAAGGTAATACTTTGTTGTAGCTTCTGACAACTTTTTTTTATAGAAAATCTGGACATAGCATATATTATTTAACATAGCATTTGATACAATGCTTGTTTGATGGTATGCTCGAAATGATCAGTACTTGATATAGATTCCATATTGTAGGCTAGAACATGGAGTCTGTATATGTTTGTTTACTTGTAGCCTCATTTGTATAATTAGGCCTTCGTTATTAAATTTCTTGTCTGCTGTCTACCCTATTTTGCAAAGTGAGTAACATAATTCTCCTTATGGAGGTAAAAGAGATCCTGTTGAGGCATTTTGTGTGGTTGCGAGATTATCATAGAGGGAAATGGAGTTGGGAGTTATTTAAAGCTCTCTGTACTTCTCAGTCTCATGGTATTTCACATTAAAGTCCTAAATTAGAAGACTTCTTCAAATCTGTATTTCCCATAAAACAAGTTTGCATTTACTAGGAAAGTACATTTTGCTTATAGTTCATTTGCTATGCATGCTTTGTAGCCTTTGGTTTTCATTCTCCTTCCTCTTCCCTCTTCTTTTCTTGTTTTGTGCTGGAAGTCTGCTGTTTCAAGCGCCCTGGTGTTGCTCCAAAGCTAAAATGCGCTATTTGAGATTCATTGCCTAAGTCAATGGTCCCTACTATCACTACACCAATGAATGCACTTGTTTTATGCCTAAATCCTGTTAATTGACAGGTTCTTATGGGTCTACACTGCGGTACAAGAGTGTGGAGCGAATGAAGCCTATTGGCAAGCATTCTCTTCTGGGTGCAAGTGGAGAAATCAGTGATTTCCAAGAGATTTTGCGTTATCTTGATGAGCTTATGTAAGGATTGACTGTCACTAAGGCTTTGCTTGGTAGAGTGGAAAGAAAATTGAAAAGATGGAAAATTGAAGGGTTAGAAAAGTGGAAAGAAAATATAATTTATCTTTCCATATGTGTGCTTGGTTGGAAAGATGGAAAAATTTAAAAAAAAAAAGAGTAATTTTCTTTTCATTTATTGCTTTGTAGAGTTGAAAAATGAGAGGAAAGAAAATGAAACTTTTAAAAAAATACATAATTCTACATTTGTCATTTTCTCTCCTCAATTTGGATTGATTGGTTTTTATGCATTATGATGGAAAATAGTTCTCTCACCTCTTTTTTTCCTCTCATTTTTCTCCCTACCAAAGCCCACTAAAATTTTTTTCCCCACTTTTCCACTCCCTCCTATCCCTCTATTTTTTTCACTCAACCAAGCACTCCCTAAGATTATAAGTACTTTTGTTTTGATTACTCATTCATGAGTTATCTTATTCCTTTTTCTTTCCCTGAATTTTCATTTGGATTTTGTTGGTAACATTCTGACCGAAAATTGTTTCTTTTTTATGTTTGATTATTGTAGCTTGTATGACAATATGTGGGATGATGGCAACTCTTTGGGGCCTAAAGAGGTGCACAATTACTTGACTCGAGTCATGTATAACAGGCGTAACAAGTTCAACCCATTGTGGAACTCCCTTGTACTTGGTGGGGTTAAAAATGGACAAAAGTATCTTGGAACGGTAGGTTCAAAGTTTTATTGTTCTATTGTTCAGAAATGAGCTATTTGTGGCTTATTGTAACTGACCATTCTTATAACTATGACTCATCAGGTCAGTATGATTGGTGTAAACTTTGAGGACAACCATGTTGCAACTGGGTTTGGAAATCACCTTGCTCGGCCAATTCTTCGTCAAGAGTGGCATGAGAACTTGAGCTTTGAAGATGGTGTTAGACTATTGGAGAAATGCATGCGTGTTCTCCTTTATCGTGATAGATCAGCTGTTAACAAGCTTCAGGTTCGGTCTTTTCTCTTTTTAACATTTTGACTGCTTTCTTTAAATTTTTTTTTTTCAATCCATGCCATTTGACAGCAACTTCTAGAACAGTACAAATGTGCATGGTGTCCTAGGCTTTTGCAAGTAGTTAATGATCTCAATGGATGTTACTATTCTTATAGACTAACTGGCATTCGTTACATGCTGTGGACAACTGTTGTATGGTTGCTTGTTAAGATGGCTCTTAATCAAGTCTATTTGATGGCCGGGTAAATTTTTATCAATATTTTTGTTTCATGTACTTGTAATCTGTTGAATGCAGATAGCTAAAATTACTGAAGATGGTGTGACAATTTCCCAGCCATATTCATTGAAGACGTACTGGGAATTCTCTGCTTTTGAGAACCCTGCACAGGGTGCTATAGGATCATGGTAGCTGTAGCAAACTTTTCATCCCTTCTGGAATCTTCTATGCAATCATATGAAAAGAACATTAAACATAGATGGAAGACAACTTGTTTCATGTTTTATGTCTGGTTGAAACTTATTGAGTTTGAGGCTGATTGTCATTTGATTTAATGCGACAGCGTATGCTTTACTTTAACTATTTTTAGGCTCCGAGTGATGTTGTCCATTCTTGATGTTAGATTGACCATTCTCTTCCGGACTTGGCATTTTTTTCCAAAAAAATTATAATACAAATAAATACTAGTATGAGATGAATATACACATTAGTTATCTGTGTTACATATTCTTATTGACCCCAATAAGAGAATGATCGTAATGAACTATATAGGGTAATAAGGAGAAGTTTTCGTGAACTAAAATTTGAACCGATCATGGTCCAGTGTTAGCAATATAAGAGATCAAAAATAGCTGCTCATTCTGTGACAATAAAATCATAGAACCACCACGTGGAGCCAACTAGGTGAAAGTACCTGGCATCATAGGGATTGAGTCAGTTTAGTCCCTCAGAAGCAATTTAGTTAACCTTTATTATTTAAAAATTAATATTTATTATTTAATAAAATTAATATTTTGGACTTTTATGATTATGCGCAGGAATTTGACCATTGAACTATGTTTTTTTTTTAATTTTATTTTAAATAAACTCAATTATCATGTAACACATTTTGAGTGGTTGGGCTTTCTTATTGGTGAAAGAAGCTGAATCAGGTGACGTGTTAATTTAAGTACTAATCTAGAAAAAGAGTGAATATCGAAGTAGAAAAACAAGTATAATTCAAGGGTCAATTTGAGCATTAAATCTTATGCAAATGTAATCTTTTGTTTAGTTGACATTAGAGAATATTTGGTACGATTTATCTTATTTGATTTTTTTAAATAGGTACTTTCACCGAACAAACCAAATACCTCAGACATCTTGAAAGAAAACGGATATATGGCAGTGTTGAAGACTGTCATATATCATATCTCCTTTGCACTAAAGAAAGATAGGATCTGTAGATACTTGGAGAAGTGAGGGAATATAATCCATATAAAGCTAAACCAATTGAATAGATACGTAATCCTGGGGAACATAAACAAATATACAATGGAAACTTTATGTACTTGCAATCTAACTAAAACTTTGGATCAAAAGAGAAAAGGCTTCTTTGTTCCTCTGTAGGATTCAACAACCATCGGCAGAATATCCATGAAGCTCCTACTACTGATAACAACGACAGCAATGCTAGAAATCCAAAATGGGAAACATCATTTGCAATTATTGCAATTCCCAACATTAGAGACTCCGCTAAACTAGCAACAGAAATCTCTGTTGTTCCAATAAGATTTGCTTTGGATGATGGGATTCCTGTTTGCAGTATCTGGGCCCCAACAATATCATATGACATATGTCCCAACCTTGATAATACCTGCATATAGATGGTGAGGATGATTCAGGTATCTTGCTTATGTTAAAGACTGATCATTCATATGTTGCATGATGATTTCATAATTGCTATAGGGATTGCCTAACATGATGCCAAATTTCCCAGCCTTTTGTTAGAGACACCAAATTGGAAAGTGATGGTTGCAGTAAGTTCCGATATTGCCAAAATAAAAGTTACATAGACCTTTAAGGGATCTATTAGTACTTTCTGGTGGCATTAGCGGATAACTAATATATCTGTCACTGAATCTAAATTTCTATTAGATCTCCCACCATGACATGCTAAACACCAAACTGTCATTCCTTCATAGGTTCCTAGTTCACCAAGGCAGTTTGGGTTATATACTAAATGGTCTAGTCCATGAAGAAACCTGGAAGTTGAAGTTCTTACAATCAAACATAAGAAGAAAAGAAGGGGGCTCCTCTGGGCAAGTGGTCCACTCTGATAAATGGCAACAGCAATGGTGAGAAGCGAAGCCTGAAAAATTAATCCAACTGCTCCGGCCTGTTTGGAGGGAAAAATGGCCATTAGAACCAGGCCCCATTATAGAACATTCCAGTGATAAAACCAAAGACAAGAACCAACCTTTAAAATTCCAAATCTCCTAACCAAAGTTGCAGATATGAAGGTTGCTGCAACACCCATGAAAGCACATAATCCACTAAACCCCCCAATGATAGATGGATTTAAACCTGTTAAACAAATCCACATAGCATTTGGAGTCAAGGAATTTCTGCAATAATACAAGGCTATTTTCTTCAGCTTAAGTATAAAATCTATTCAAGTAATCAGAAGTAATCCAACAAATGAAGAAAAAGCCAGACTGTAGTTTACAACCAACTATTAGATATGGAATGAGATTTCAGGCATATCACTGCATGCAGTGCTTTAAGAGGTCAAGTTTAGGCAAAAACTCCATTAGCATGTTCTCAGAATGACGGCTGTTGTAAGCCCTCTTCTCTGTAATATATTGCTTTTGTTATCTTTCCAGTCCTCAAACCTGGGTCCAAACTATAAACAATCGGGAATTCTAAATAGATAGTATTAGATAGAAAGATACCACGTTGAGTTAAAAATGCTGTCATTAAACTTCCAGGAGTGAGAACAATATTGAAGTAGAGGAGTACATATGCTAGGCTTGCAGGAAGGACTGGCTGCTGTATGTACTCTCTCCATCCAAGCTTGATGGCTTTCAAACCAGTATCAACTGGTCATCCACAAAACACAATTACTTAATATAGCAAGCATAAATCAACCTTTGGAAAAGATTCAATCACTAAATATAGCAAGAAGAAAGCTAGGATTTGAATAGTAATCAGATGAACAAGTTTTACCAAGGTTATCAGCATCTGGAAGAGGCCCCTCAGCAGACGTTCTGCAACAGGATTGTGAACATTTAGCACGGTCAAGGACTCCAGCAGAAAGTTTGTTTGTTAACCATGTCAGAGCAATCTGAGGAATGGTGATAGAATTTAGAAGAGAAAGTAGATCCTTTCTCCAATTAAAATGGATAATTAGAACAAGCATATAAGCAATTACCATAACAGGTAATGACGACATCATCAAACCAGCAGCAAACTTTAAGCATGTTACTGGATCATATCTAGAGAGAAGAATTCCAAATAATGAAGTCCCAGCTACCTGCAATCATAGATGATAATCAATCTGTCGTTAAGAAATTGCAACAATGATATTTACAGTGAAAAACATTTCATAACTTGATTGCTAAGATAACTGCAAACTTATAAAATTTCTAGCATTTATTTAAGATCCATGCTCTATGGATTACAAGCAAACAAAGAATTATTTGGCTTGGACCTAAAAGCTAACTCCATAGACCAATGTTTTCAAAATATAAAAGATATTAAGATTATCAGGGTACAAACACCTTTCCGGTCCCTTTCAATTTCAATATTGAGCAAATTGGTCCCTCTCAAGAAAATTGGAGCAATTTAATCTTTGTCAAATTCAAAAGTGAGCAACAGAGGACAATTAATCACGGTGTTGATGTTTGCTGTCAATTGTACATAATTTGATTGGTTTAATAATAAATCTAGCCCCTGATGTGTATATATCCTGTGTAAATGTTGACAGCATGTGTAAATGTTGTGAGCTAAATTTGTTAAATCAAGGCCAAATTGACCAAATATATAAATGTTGCAGGCCAAACTTGTTAAATCAAGAACAAATTGACAGAATGTGTAAACTATAAAAGCTCAATTTGTTATTATACCAATGAAAAAATATGTACAATTGATGAAAAACATTAACATTGTGACTAATTCTCCTTAATTGCTCACTTTCGAAATTGACAGGATTAAATTGCTCTAATTTTTTTGAGAGGGATCAATTTACTCAATATCGAAATTGAGAGGGATCAGACAGGTCTTTTTACTGATTATCAAATACCTCACAAAGCAGGTCAATTCGATTGAGAACAGCATTTGCTTGTGCCAGTGCGATTGGTCTATTTGTTCCAGCTAACTGCAAACACAAGAACTATAGTTTAATTCGCAGTCCACTTTCCTAGAGATGGATGACCAATGTTCCCTGTGAAGAAAACAACCAAAATGCATAGAATGAGGTACTACCAGCACAACCCAGTCACGCTCCATAGCAACCCCCAGTGCCACTCCAGATAGCCTCTCAATAGCCCCTGCTATCACTAGCACAGCAAACCAAGGATGTAGAAGACTAGACGAGGCAGAAGCAGAAGAAAATGAATGAGCATGAATTATCATTGCCACTGACAATAACTGAGCAGAGGCCTGGAAGATGACAATAAATTTAGAAAACAAATTAGGACAGTGTTAATTTTACATTAATCCTGAAAAAAGTTATTGTCATTTGTAGTACCTGAACAGCATTCAAAAAGATATATGAAGGTACTCTAGGAGAATGATCCATAAGTTTGCCAACCAAAGGGCCTCCGATGATAATAACAAGCTATTAACATAAATTCTGTTAGAAAGTATTCCATTATCTCTTGTTCTACGTAGTGAATTTATGTTGTTGGACTAATCTATACCTTAGTGAAGAATCCCATGACAGCCACTGGTAGAAGGCTTGGATGAAGCAATGCAATAGCAGAAGGCCAAGCAAAATTCCAAAGCTGTTCCACTAAATTCCCAGCCAAGCAACTTGCATAAAATGCTGAAATATGAATACCACAATTTAGTAAAATGATAGAACAAGATACAAAAGTACAAGACATTGTTGCAAGTTTCAAGAACTTGATAACATACAAAATAAGAAAGTTAATTTAAAGAGGTTTATGCTCTATTGACAACTTGATAGAAACCTAATCCCTAAAGCACAAAGAGAGCAGAGGACTACAATACCTAACCTTCTGAACACATTGTACACTTACTGCTTAGAGACACAAAATAGGATCAGTTTAAGTCTATCAAGAGTATTATCTATTTACTGTGCTTTGGTAAGATGAAAATAGAATGTCCTACCATATAATCCCTCTGGGTGCGCCGGAGTTGCAGCGAGAGCTTCCTGCTCCTCCTCTGATAATACCTAGGCAAGAAAAAGAAAAAAATGATAGGAAAATGTTGTTGGATATTACACTCGAGTCGTAAATAAACTGATATACAAAGAGGAACATACTGGGAGTGTTGTAAAGAGACTATCTACATAAGTATCCCCAGTTATATTCAAAGATTCAGTCTCAAGAACATCAGATTTAAGCTGAAGTATTGGTGTTGTACAACAACAATCACTATCTGTTGCTGATAAATCCTCATCCTCGGTAGCCACTCGGTTGAAATGCACATCAGTATTTGTTATTGAACATCTCAATTTAAAGCTGTCAAAACTACGACTAAACAGAAAAACAAACCAAATAAACAAAATTGTTAGCTGCCTCATTCAAATATCTCAAATATAATAAAAATAGCTTTCTCAGGACAAATTGCAGACTAATTCGACTTTGAATCACCAGTCCTTCATGCAATAAGACATTATATCAAAAAAGAAAAAAGAGAGAGAGAATATTTTGCCACATTTAAATTAAGAGAACAAATTAAACAGTTACCTATGAGTATTAGTAGGAGGGGAGTTGAGACTCAACCATCGGCTAGAAGAGAAGCGATGGCGAATTCCAGAAGCAGCTTGTCTCGATATAAAGGCTTCTCTCCTAGAAACAGAGAAGTTAAACAAATTGAAAGAGAGCTGAGAATTTGTAACCGCGACCATTGCCATGCTAGCTTCAGCTGTTGCTTATTTAACTTGTTATTGCTCCAGAAATTGAAGCACCAATACCCACTTTTGAGTTTTTCTAAACTCATGCAGCTGTGAAGAAACCAAATTGAATAGCAATAAGGAGCAAAATTTACCGCGCTTGGGGTTTAGTTAGACAGCAAATGCTACCTAGGTTTAGGTTCAAATGAGTCCAAAGAAACAAAAGTTGGAACCTTTTTCTAACTGCTGAAATGAACTGGTTTGGTTTTTGAGATACAAAAAAGGCTATCTGGGTTTGGCGCCACAAGGAAATCAAAAGGAGCTTTTGAGTTTCTAGATAACAAAAACAATCTGGTAACTGTATATAGCCTTCAATTTAAAGGGGCAGAAAGAAAGAAGGGTTTGGGAAAGCTGAAATGATGAAGAAAGGGGAGGGTTATCCGTGGTATGATTTGTTGCGTAAGAGTCCGGCGGTGAGCGGAAAGATTTTGTGGCCACTAGATTTGAAGGGTGGCGGCACCCTTATGAAAGTGGGTCCATTAAAGCCAAGTTACTAATTTTCCTTTCTTCAACAATCAGTGTAAAGACGGCAAGCCAAGTTGCCATTTGATGTACGAAACTTTTGAAATTCATTTACAAAGTATGACATTCTAGTAGTTTCCATGATAATAATACAAAAAAAGAAATTTGAAATTTTTTTTGGAATAAATACCCAAAAAATCCTTGTAATAATCCGAGGTATGATCATGTACCATTGTTTGAATTGAAAAAAAAAAATATTTGAGTGTTAGTTGGATTAATATTAATATTATTATTAGTGTAATAAGACATGGTTTTGAGTGTATTGAAATTTATTATCATTTTATTTTAAGTATTGTATTAGAAAAATAGATATGATAAACAACCTATAATGATATTAATATTAAATAATAATAAAATAATAAAATATTCAAAAACTTCAAAACATTTATAAAAATAAATTAATAATTAATTCCAGACTTTAGGAGTGTTCAAACGGTTAATCAAATCGAACTAGTATTAACTGAATTAACCTAACTTTTTAATCTTTTAACCGTTAACCGAACTAAGTTTTTTTCAACAAAAATTAACTGAATCGAAATATTTCGGTTAATTCAGTCGGTTAACCGAATTAACCGAAATTGATTTTTTTGTTAAAACAAGTATAAAACATACAAAAAATAATCAAATTGATAATATTCATTTGACCGAATTAGTAATAGCTTAATACATATAATTTATAATATTATTTATAAAGTTTGGTTAATTCGGTTAATTACCCGATTTCAAACCGAATTAATCGTTAGCCGAAATTCCAAAAAACCTTTAACCAACCTTCGACCGAACTAGATCGGTTAACCGACTGATTAACCAAATTAGATCAGTTCGGTCAGTTAATTCGTTTTTAACCGAAGCTTGAACACCCCTACCAAACTTTTGAGAAAAAAAATCTAAAAAAGTTGTTTAATGGTTTATTTTGAAAGCATGATTTGGGTAAAAAAATTATATTTGGATTTAAAATTTAAATTTTTTTATTTGGTTAATAAATAAAAAGTTGGATTTGAATTTGAATAAATCCAAGTCTAATTTCGTAAAAATTAAATTTTGGATTTCAAAATCTACTTTAAAACTTAAATCTTTCAACACCATAGATTCATTAAAAAAAATATGAGAACTTTTTTGTTCTCTCTTCTTTCATACTTCTTTTTAAGCCCAAACAATAAATAAATAATTTTACTTATAATATATCATCAATGAAGTTCAAGATTTTCAAAATTGGATCAATAAGCAAATAAGTTAGACCATTTGTTCCTGATTTGACCGATCTAATCGGTTCAATTGATAAATTATTCAAAAATTAAAATAGATAAAATCGGTTCAATTAGTTTGATTGTCGATTTATCTGGTTCATGAGTCAATCAATCTGATCCCTTATTTTAGAATCGTACTCCAACCGATTCCCGATCTAATTGGTATGATCAGTCGATCCGGTTTTAAAAATAGCGGCAAAGCTTCATGCATTTAATTTAATACAATATAAATATTCAAAAATTTCATTTATACCATAATTTTCACAATTTTAATTTTAAACCCTTGAATTTTAATTTACACCTTAGTCTTCTTATACCCAATGCAATTGGTCTGACTAGTTGTTCCAGTCTGGTTTTTAAAATCGAATTGGTGATCGAACTAATTAGATCACTAGTTTTCTGGTTCAACTAATTCGATCGATTTACTCAATGCGATCGGTTAATCGATCTGCATTTATTCTATTAAATAAATCATTAAAAAATCATAAAAATATAAAATTAAAAAGAAAAGTTCAACCACCCAATCCATCAGTCCGTATCAATTCACAAGTCAATTGGTCTAATGCCTTTCTCTAGACTGATATCGGCTGATCGTTCCAGTCCGATTCAAATAACAATGTTCAAAATCCTCCTAAATAATTAAATTTAAAAAAAAAACATTTTTAAAGCTTAGAATTAGTTGAAATCCAAATCTATATTTGAATTATTCAAACAATGAATTTAGATTAATTCAAAATTTTGAATTTCAAATATTTTAATTTCCAAACAAATGATTTGGAAATAATGAATTCATAAATCATAAATTTCAAAGCTAAAATTTTAAATTTCAATTTCAAATTCTAGTTCCCAAACTGTTAGCTCAATAAATCAAACCAAAATTGTCAAGAGGGGGTGAATTGGCATTTAAAAATCTTGCGAAAGCTAGAAAGAAATGATAGAAAATTGAACACAAGAATTTAGAGTGGTTCGGCCCCAATTGCCTACTCCACTACCTTAGATTTCCACAACTAAGGATTTTCCCAAATTTACTAATTTGATAACCTTTGAGGATAAAGTTTAACCTTACAAACTCCCTTAAGGTCTCTACCCAAACCTTAAGATACAAACCCTCTCAAAGAGATACAAAGAAGCAGACAAAGAAATAATCCTTACAAGATCGAAGTGTTTGCAATTTAAGCTCAACTACAATGAAAAACACTTGAGCAAATAGAACGAAGTAAAGCTCACAAGTGTATGAAAGAAAAGTATGGAAATATTTGGCACAAAGGTTATTTGATTGATCTTTTTGCTTGAATATGCTTTCTTGTTGTTGTAGGATCTTTGGAAGATGATATTTACACCCTCTAATCCCGTAAAAGAATCAAAGTGAGCATTTGATTCAAATACTGAGAAGGATTATTATGTCGTCTACAATTCCAATAGGGGAGATGGCTAGTCTTGGTTAGCAGAGCAGTTGACTCCACGGGTAAAGACATAGATGTATTCATTGGTAAAATGATACATTAGACTGGACCCAAGATGAATTATTTCTGGATTCGTTTGTGAATTAATTCACTTGTGACTTTCATTGTGTGATTTACCTAAATCCTGAGTTAGTCACTGATCATGCGTATGCAACTCATGTGCATTGATAGTGGAGGCTTATGCTCTAAAGATGATCGAGCCCATAGCCGGTATATTGGGTACATGACTTGTGTATGGCATGACTTTGCTAGCAACAGTGGAATTCATAGCTCAATTAAAGAGTTAATGATATCCTTTCATTAGCATTGTGTGGATTGATAAATATGGAACGTGGCCACGGGTTGCTCGTTCTCGAACGAGCAATTTATCACAGTCATTTGTTGACAGTGATAATATTAATCATTAAGAAGACATAATGATGAAAATAAGATAAAATAAGATTGTATTGAGTGAACGAATTTAACTTAAAGGAATCAATGATGTCATATGAGGGTAACACACACATAAAGAGGTCATTGGATAAAGCAGTTGGATGAATTGCTTTCGTAAATAGTATACAATAAGGAATTTTCAATCATGGTATTTCTTGTGGACTAACTTGATTAAGTAATTGTGAATTATCGAAACGATGCTTCTGGACATAATTGCAATTACTAGAGCCAAATTGTATATGTTCGATTGGTCTCTCCGCTAGCTCAACAAAAGTTTGATCGGACTGCATTTGAATCAGAAGAAAATTCTACAACTTTGGAAATAATTTAATTGAGTCGATTTTTATTCGATGTGGAATTAAATTAGGTGGTCGTGAGAATTGTTCAACTAGATAATTTGATTAAAGAATTTTTTTTTGAAAAATTAATTTAGAAAATCTAAGTGTTTTTTGGAAAAAATAATTTTGATCAAGTAAAATTAAATTAATCAAAGTAGTTAAAATTAATATGATATTTTTTGGAAATTAATTTTCAAGTCAAAAAATTGGCCTAATGGGTAATTGAACTTGAAAATTAGACTTGAGATCGTAAATTGGGCCCGGGAGCCCAAAAACGATATCAAGATCCAAAAACAGGTTGAACCGGACCCAATATGTGAAACTGGGGTGACGGTCCAACCGGTGGCTTGACCGAACCAGTCGGGTTGTCACTAACCCGGACTGAACCGGCAATAGCCGAACTAGCTCAGGGTGCTGTAAGGGTTTCGCACCTGCATCACCGGACACGGTGGTGTCGGCGGCTGCGACGGCGGCATTCTGGTGGCCGGTGACAGTTGGTCTTCGGTGGTTGAGCAGTAGAATAGTTATTAAGATAATATTTATCTACATAAACATTCTATTATTTTAATAAGATTTAATATTATATTAATATAATATTTATCAAGATAAATATTATATTAATTTACTTGATAAATATTATATTAATTTAATATTATAGTGATCAAGTTTAATAATAGTTGAACACTCTAAACTCTCTCTATATAAAGAGAGTCTTGGGTCATTATTTTTCACACACTTGAATTTAAGAGAAAATTCTTTGAAGAGATTATTTCAGAAAATTTCTATAGATATTTTTTCTGATTTACAACTTGACCAAAAAGTTTAGAGAAATTGTGAAATTGCCCCACTGGTAATTTTTGTAAAAAATTTTCTGATTCGAAGCGAGCCTACACTCGGTAGACGTGAGCCTGAGGATAGCGGAGAAGACTACTTGGTTAAAGCGCTCATCCTAGACAACTCGAAAAGATACAAATTTGATTAAGTGCTTATTAATTTAGATATCACAACCAAGATCTTGTTTTGAAAAAAATTTTAAAACTCTGTTTTCCCTTAATTTATTTTCCGTTGCATTTTCCAAACCTGTTTTTTCCAACAATTAGTATCATGAGCCAGGTTGTGCTCTATCTATAAGTATAAGTAGATAATCAAAATAAATTTCTCTTCTTAAATTATTTGGTTACGTAAAAAGTGACATTCTTTAGATCTTATGCATGTTTTGAGTTATATATTGGAATGGATGCGATATTATATATTTGTTATATAATTGTTTCTTATTGCCGAGGTTGTAGTTCTTAGGAAATAGACCGTGGACTATCATCTCAACGTAAGGCTATTTTTTTTTAAATTCATAGAATTCTTATGAGCCGAAAATAGACATAAGACTTAAATGTAATTTTTCCAAAAAGAGTCCATGGTAAGGAAAATATGCGATGACGGTTAAAGACCCAAGGAATGCCTTGTGGGAAAAATTATGTAATTTTATTTTTTAGAAATAAAACCATGGAAACCTTGGCTGGAAATTTTATTTTAATTACCTATCGCATTATATATTTGTTTTATAATTGTTTATAATATTTATATTATGTAATGTTATAATTGTGATATATATGAGATGATCCACAGTTGATCGTTTAAAAATAAGAAGTGTGGTAATGAGAAAATACATGTGTTGTATTGTTCCGTTCACTTCTTTAGGTTATTTGATAACTGTGAGAAGTGTGGTAATGAGAAGGTGCATGTATCATGCAAGGTATAAGGGCCAACAAACTTTTAGAACTTGTGCACACTGATGTATGTGGTCCCATGAGCATCAGTTCCCAAGGAAGTTACGATAATTACGTGACTTTTATTGATGACTATTCTCGATATGGATATGTGTATCTAATGCATTGCAAAAGTGAAACCTTTGATAAATTTCGAGAGTTTGGCGCTGAAGTGGAAAAGCAATTAGGTTTATCCATAAAGAATCTTCGGTCTAACTGAGGTGGGGAATACTTGTCCGACGAGTTCTTAAGATACCTCATAGAGAATGAGATTTTATCCCAATTGACTGTGCCAGGCACTCCACAGCAAAATGATGTAGCTAAGAGAAAGAATAGAACCTTGCTTGACATGGTTCGTTCAATGTTAAGTTATTCATAACCTCTTACTTCCTTCTGGGGATATACAATACAAACCACTTGTTATATTCTGAATGATGTGCTAAACAAGTCTTCTTGTAAGACACCTTATGAACTGTGGCATGGAAAGAAACTCGCTCTAAATCACTTTAGAATATGGGGTTGTCCAACACACATTCTGGATAAGGATGTTAAGAAGTTGGATGCACAGACAGAATTGTACATGTTTGTAGGATATCCGAAAGGAACAAAAGGAGGATTATTCTACAATTTGAAATATAATACGATTAAAGTTTCTACTCATGTTACTTTCCTCAAGGAAAGCTAAATGGATAACTTTAAGCCTCGAAGTAAAGTGGTACTCGAGGAACTTTCAGGAGTGGTAGAATAATCACCAAGTTCAATTCTCGAGAAAGTTGTAGAAAGACTTACAAACGATCAACAATATAGGGGAATCCATCGTAGTGGGAGAGTTTCTAAGAAATCAAACTTCTTCACCTATGATGGTAGTATTTGTAATACGAAAGCCAATCATGAGGATGATGATCCACTCACTTATGAGGAGGCTATGCAAGACGTTGATTCCAAGCTCTAGAAACAGGCCATGGATGCCTAGATGAATTTTATGAAATCTAATATGGTGTGGGAAATTTTAGACTTACCAATTGGGATTAAACCCATATGGTGTAAGTGGATCTACAAGAAGAAGAGAAATGTGGAAGGGAAAGTGGAAACACACAAAGCTAGACTTGTAAGGAAAGGCTACACACAGAAAGAAGGCATCGATTATGATGAGACCTTCTCTCCGGTAGCCATGCTCAAGTCTATCCATATACTCTTATCCATTGCTGCTACTCTTGATTATGAGATCTGGCAAATGGATATCAAGACAACATTCTCGAATAGCTATCTTGATGAGACCATTTACATGGCTCAACCCACTGGCTATGTTGTCAAAGGAAATGAGCAGAAAGTTTGCAAACTGCTAAGATCCATTTATGGACTTAAGCAGACGTCCCGCTCATGGAATAAAAGATTTGATAAACGGTCAAGACTTTTGGATTTGAGCAAAACGCTAATGAACCTTGTGTTTATAAGCGTATAAAGGACAAAAAGGTGGTCTTCCTTATTTTGTATGTCAATGATATTCTACTTATCAGAAACGATGTAGAAGAATTGTTATCGGTTAAACTGTGGTTAGCTCAATAGTCTAGCATAAAGGACTTGGGTGAAGCTAGTTATATTCTTAAAATTCGAATCTTTAGGGATCGAAAGAATAAAACGATAGCTCTATCTCAAGTTTCATACATCGATAAGGTACCAGAAAGTTTTTCCATAACTGATGCAAAGCTAAGCATTCAGCCAACTGCATCAGGTTTTCATCTTTCTTTAGATGACTATCCTAAGACAGCAGAAGAAAGAGAGCATATGAGCAAGGTTCCATATGTTCAACAGTTGGAAGCCTTATGTGTGTGATGCTTTACATATGCCCAGATATCTGTTTCACAGTAGGAATGGTTAGTCAATATCAAGCGAATCCATTCTCAAGCATTGGCAAGTTGTAAAGCATATATTAAGGTATCTTAGGAGAACCATGGATTATATGTTTGCTTATTCTGGGGATAACCTTACTCTTGTTGGATACATAGACTCAGACTTCCAAGCTTGTAAAGATTTGAGGAAATTAATGTCGGGAAATGTATTCGTTCTAGGCTGTGGAGCCATAGTATGGAGAAGTGTAAAACAAACTTGCACTGCTGACTCTACTATGGAGGCCGAGTATGTGGTTGCTTCTGAGGCAACGAAAGAAGCAATATGGCTTCAAAAGTTCTTAACTGATCTTAAAGTCATTCTTGGTATGGAAAAAGCTATAACACTGTATTGTGATAACAGTGTTGCAATAGCAAATACCAAGGAAATGAGAAGTCACAAGAGGATGAAACACATTAATCGGAAGTATCACTTGATACGAGAGGCAGTAGCCGAAAGAATTGTAGATGTGATGAAAGTAGCTTATGAATATAACCATGCGGATTCGTTTACTAAGACTCTTGTAACTAAAAGTTTTAACAAACACGTCGAGGATATGGGAATGCGAAACATGACACATTTACTTCACTAGGGCAAATGGGAGATTGTTAGGAAATATGCCCATATTGTAGTAAACATGTAACTATTTTCTATTTATTTGAACGATGAATAAATAAATAAATTTAATTTCACATTTCAATATTATGACTTTTGCATTTCTGTCTTTTATATTTTGCATGCATAGCGAAATTGTGACAAACAAATATTAGCTTATTGATTATCTATGTTCAAACTGAAGATAAGTGACATTGTGAGAAAGACAAGTTACTTCAATAGATAATTTAAACGAGTCTGTAATCCCTTAAAATAATCAAAGTGAGCATTTGATTCAAATACTGAAAATGATTATTATGTCGTCTACAATTTCAATTGGGGAGATGGCTAGTCTTGGCTATCAAAGGAGTTGACTCCACGGGTGGAGACATATATGTATTCATTGGTAGAACGATACACTGGACTGGACGCAAGATGAATTAATTTTGAATCCGTTTGTGAATTAATTCACTTGTTACGTTTACGGTGTGATTTACCTAAATCCTGAGTTAGTCACTGACCATACGTATGCAACTTATGTGCTTTGATATAAGTGGAGGCTTATGCTCTAAAGATAATCGAGCCCATAGCCGATATATTGGGTACATGACTTGTGTATGGCATGGATTTACCAGCAACAGTGGAATTCATAGCTCAATTAAAGAGTTAATGATGTTCTCTCATTGGCATTGTGTGGATTGATGAATATGGAATGTGGCCACGGGTTGCTTGTTCTCGAACGAGTAAGTTATCACAGTTATTTATTGACAATGATCATATTAATCATTAAGAAGATACAATGGTGACAATGAGATAAAATAAGATTGTATTGAGTGAACGGATTTAACTCAAAGGAATCAAGGACATCGTATGAGGCTAACACACACATGACGAGGTCATTGGACAAAACAGTTGGATGAATTGCTTTCGTAAAGAGTATACAATAAGGAGTTTTCAATCATGGTACTTCTTGTGGACTGACTCCATGATAAAGTAATTGCGAATTATCGGAACAATGTTTCTGGACATAATTACAATTACCAGAGCCTAATTGTATATGTCCGATTGGTCCCTCAGCTAGCTCAACAAAAACTCGATCGAATTGTATTTGAATCAGAAGAAAATTCTACGACTTTGGAAATAATTTAATTGAATCGATTTATTCAATGTGGAATTAAATTAGGTGGTCGTGAGAATTGTTCAACTAGAGAATTTGATTAAAGAATTTTCTTGAAAAAACAATTTGGAAAATCTAAGTGATTTTTGGAAAAAATAATTTTGATCAAGCAAAATTAAATTAATCAAATTAATTAAAATTAATATGATATTTTTGGAAATTAATTTTCAAGTCAGACAATTGGCTCAATGGGTAATTGAACTTGAAAATTGGACCTGAAATCGTAAATTGGGCCCGAGAGCCCAAAAACGATATAAAGATCCAAAAACTGGTCGAATCGGGCCCAATATGTGAAACTGGGGTGACAGTCCAACCGGTGGCTTGACCGAACCAGTCGGGTTGTCACTGACCTGGACTGAATCGGCAACAGCCGAACTAGCTCGGGGTGCTGTAAAGGTTTCGCACCTGCATCACCGGACATGGTGGTGTCGGCGGCTGCAACGGCGACGTTCTGTTGGCCTGCGACGGTTGGTCTTCGGTGGTTGAGCAGTAGAATAGTTACACTCCTATCGGGACTCTACCAGAAAATTTAATTTCAGATTAACTATTCCAAAAATAATATTATTTTAATAGTTTAATATTAAATTAAATTTAATACTTATCTTAATAGTGTTTTATTAATTTAATATTAAAATGATTATGTTAATATTTAATTTAATTTAATGTTTATCTACATAAACATTCTATTATTTTAATAAGATTTAATATTAAATTTTATCTAATATTTTTCTTGATAAATATTATATTAATTTAATATTAAAGTGATTAAATTTAATCATAGTTGAACTCTCTAAATTCACCCTATATAAAGAGAGCCTTGGGTCATTATTTTTCACACTATTGAATTTAAGAGGAAGTTGTATAGAGAAAATTCTATGAAGAAATTATTTAGAAAATTTCTAGAGATATTTTTTTTATTTACAACTTGACCCAAAAGTTTAGAGAAATTGTGAAATTACCCTACTGATAATTTTTGTGAAAATTTTTCTAATTTGAAGTGAGCTCACACTTGATAGACGTGAGCTTGAGGATAGCAGAAAAGACTACTTGGTCAAAGCGCTCATTCTAGACGAATTGAAAAGGTACAATTTTGATCAAGTGCTCATTACTTTAGATATCACAATCAAGATCTTGTTTTGGAAAAAAATTTAAAACTCTATTTTCCCTAAATTTATTTTCCACTGCGTTTTCCAAACCCGTTTTTTCCAACAGCTACCCCTTTGGATGGATCTCCCAAAATCTTACCATCATTCACATAGTTGAACTCTCTTGGATGAGTGACTTCCTTCTCCTCTATTGTAAGCTCCTTTAGAGCATCTTGTGTTTGTTCTTGAATCTTGTCATTTGATGAGTGATCAACTTTATCATCATTGTGAAAATTTTATGCATCATCATCATCAATACATGTATAGACTCTTCTACTACTAAGTTCTTTTGTTAAACACTCGAAAAGCTTTAGAATTTAAAGAGTAACCAAGGAAAATCCCTTCATGACTTTTTGCATCAAATTTACCAAGATTGTCATTGCTATTATTTAAAACAAAACACTTGCATCCAAAAGGATGAAAATAGTTAATGATAGGCTATTTGTTTTTGAAAAATTCATATGGAGTTTTCATTAAAATAGGCTTAACTATTACTCTATTAACCATATAGCAAGCGATATTTGTGTCTTTCGTCTAAAAATATTTTGTTAAATTGTTTTCACAAAGCATGGTTCTAGCCATTTCTTCTAAAGTTTTTTTTTTCTCTCAACAACTCCATTTTGTTGAGGAGTTCTAGGTGTTAAAAATTTATGGTTAATTCCATTTGAGTTGCAAAATTTTTCAAAACCAAGATTTTGAAATTTGGTTCCATTTTCACTTCTAACACTAGTGATAGAGTAACCCTTTTCATTTTGATTTATTTTTGAAAATGTGATGAAATTTTCTAAAGCTTCATCTTTAGTACTTAAGAAAAGAGCTCAAGTAAATCTAGAAAAATCATCTACAAATACAAAAGCATATTGTTTTCCACCCAAGCTAGTAGTCCTAATTGGTCCAAAAAATCAATGTGAATTAATTGAAGAACTCTACTAGTAGATAGATAATTGATAGGCTTAAAAGAAACTCTCTTATTGCCTTTAACACATGCATCACAAAATCTAACTAAATCAAAATAAATTTTAGGCAATCCTCTTACTAAGTCATTTTTGGCTAGTTTATGCAATATGCTCATGCTAGCATCTCCTTGTAACACCCCCTTACCCGTATTCGACGCCGGAACAGGGTGCGAGGCATTACCAGACATAAACACAAGCAAACATACATTTTCGAGTCATAAATTTCCATCCAAATTAAAATTTTTCACACACATTCGTAACGTCCCTAAAACGAGCCTACGAGGCCCAAAACATGCATTGGAAGTGGTTCAGAACTAAACCGAGAACTATAGAAAATTTTACAAAACTTAGAAAATTTTTCATGTTACAGGGGTCACACGCCCGTGTGGATTTGGGACACGTCCGTGTGACCATGGGACACGCCCGTGCTACAGGCTATGTTCAAATTAGGGAGCTCTCTGACTTGTGCCACACGGCCGTGCCACACGCCCGTGTGCTAGGCCTTGTGGTTGATTTAATTTTCATAATTTTTCATAAAATAGGTGCAGACTTCACACGGCCGAGACATACGCCCGTGTCTCTGCCCGTGTGCTATATTCTGGACGTTCTGTTTCTCAAAATTTAGATGCAGGGGACATGTAACACCCCTAACCCGTAACCGACGTCGGACTAGGGTTAGGAGCATTACCGGACAGATCGGAAACTTACATAACAATTCATACATTACATTCATCATTAACACTCATAGTGTCCCTTAGATGAGTCATCAAGACCCTAAGCACGCATATAAACTGAGTTGGGACTAAACTAAAACACATACAGAATCTCATGGAAAAATTTAAACTTTTCTAAAATACAGGGGAGACACGCCCGTGGGAGGAGACCGTGTGCCCTCCATGGCTTCTAGACACCCCCATGTGTCCATCCGTGTCTATATACTGACTATATCAACACGGTCACTAGGCACGCCCGTGTGCCAAGGCCGTGTGCTACTAGGCCATATACTGACTTCCCCACCACGGCCACCAAGCACGCCCGTGTGCCATGGCCGTGTGCTCTTAGCTAGCTACTGATTTGTGCCCCACGGCTAGTTGACACGCCCGTGTCAAGGTCGTGTACTACAAGATTAAATCCTGATATTCACCCACGGTCCTTAGGCACGCCTGTGTGCCACATCTGTGTGACAAAATAGGCCATTTACAAGGCCAAAATGTCACCCACATGGGTCATACCTACAAGAAATATTTACCAACACATTTCATGCATATTTAATCACCAAGAACATACCAAATAGCCATTCAAACCACTACATTCAAACTCATTTCCAAACAATCCAACTTGCATGAATAAATATTAAGTATACCCAAGTATCACTCATCTATATTCTTACCATCACTTAACCATTTCATATTTCAACTAATCATACCCAAAACATACTTCACATATCATAGTCATTTAAGCAAATTACCAAAACATAACTAGCCAAATCACATGGCTAAGTTCACATAACAACTTATACCAAAATACTAGCCTATACATGCCATATTTAGCTATTTACATTTTCAAAGTGTACCAAAATGAGTTTAATAGTGTGATGATGATCCTCAACGATCCTGAGCCTTTAGTAGCTATGACGACCTATAAAACAGAGAAAACACACATAAAGTAAGCTTTCCAAAAGCTTAGTAAGTCATAATACCGATTAAACTTAGTATATAAACACCTAAAACATATAATCAATCTAAAATTTACTAATAACTCATTTGCGCCATCATAACTCTTCTTAGAACATTCGCTTTATTAGCTCCTAGCTTTTCTATCCGTATAACCTACTTACATTCCCATATTCAAATATATAATTCATCTAGGTAAGTTTAAGGAATTACTTACCTTCTTATACACACAATGTGTATTAGTCAAACTTACCTGAAACAAATATACAACTTACATATTTCTTGTTTCTCGAACTTGACCATTGAACTGTTTGTAATCTAATAAAATAGATAGAGTGCCCGGAATAGTTATACAATGCCAACGTCCCAAACGTGGTCTTAAATGTAATCAAATATTGATGCCACTGTCCCAGACATGGTCTTACTCGTATTTAGATATCGATGCCACTGTCCCTGACAGGGTCTTACTCGTATTCAGATATCGACGCCACTGTCCCAGATAGGGTCTTACTCGTATTCAGATATCGATGCCACTGTCCCAGACAGGGTCTTACTTGTATTCAGATATCGATGCAACTATCCCTGACAGGGTCTTACTCGTATTCGATATCGATGCCACTGTCCCGCATGGGTCTTACTCGTATTCGAATATCACACAGCGAGGGTCTTACTCGTATTCGAATATCAATGCCACTATCATCGCGAGGTCTTACTCGTATTCGGATATCGATGCCACTATCCACGGCGGTCTTACTCGTATTCGATATCGATGCCACTATCCCGCATGGTCTTACTCGTATTCGGATATCGATGCCACTGTCCCTGATAGGGTCTTACTCGTATTCAGATATCGATGCCACTGTCCCAGACAGGGTCTTACTCGTATTCAGATATCGATGCCACTGTCCCAGACAGGGTCTTACTCGAGTCTTAAATCAATGCCAACGTCCCAGACGTGGTCTTACATGATAAACAGAACAGATACCTATGTCATGACATAGCTAATCCTACCTATTCCTAGATTCGAACGGGACTTCTCGGACATTTTCATTATATCAATCTTATCTCGGAATTCATGTACAGATTGTATTGTAAGCACATATATATATAGCAACTGTCATAATAATGTACATAATTCAACACGAATACGTTTATTTGCATAATGACTTACCTCAGATTCGGTATGTCGGAATAAAAATGGTTACTCGGTTACTTTCGCTTTCCCGCAATCTAAGTCCGTTTTCCTCGGTTCTTGATCTTAATTATAGCTTGAAATAGCCGAAACCTTTAAAGCACTTGTTCTTCCTTTTTCTTTGCTAATTTCGGCCAAAATGGGATGAACTAATGGCCATATTTTATGCTTATAATTATTAAAGCATACATATTAATCCATTTCCAAAATTGCCCATTTAATATTCATATAAGGCAAGCATATATAATGGTTATCATGACATTCCACCATCCACTAACTAAATAGTGGTTAAATTACCACTTAAGGCCATAACTTTTAAAAGCCACAACACATTAGTACTTTAGCAAATAGCAAGCAATTTTCACATTTTATGCAAATAAATCCTTTGCTCAAATTAAACACACAAACGGTCAAATTAACCTACAGAAATTTAACACATACTTATTCACATATCAACGGCACAGAAAATAATATTAAAATATTATAAGGACTCGGATTTGTGGTCCTAAAACCACTGTTTCGACTAGGGTATAAACCGGACTGTTACAGGACACACGACCGGAACACATACCCGTGGGGCAAGCCGTGTGTCACACACGGCCTAGACACACGCCCGTGTGCCTACCCGTGTGGACAAAAATAAGGCTATTTACCAAGCCATTTTGCCACCCTTTAATACACACACCTGCACCATATAACATAGCACCAATTCAAGCATATACATACAACCAAATCAGCCACAACCAAGACATCAACACATCATTCACATGCTACCATCTATCATACACAAACATTACATACTTATCAACTCATATCATGTAAATTCCCACATCCATGAAAGGCATCATCATATAAATTGCTTATACCAACATTAACCAATTTCAATGGCCATTTACAAAATGAACTTTCAACCAATATAAGCCAACACATTTGGCCAAATCAATTATGACACATAACAAAATGACCAAGTCCCCTATACATACCATAACTCAAAATGTTAAATTTATTGGTACCAAAATAATTGTTGATAGTGTGAGTGGATCTCCGACGATCTCCGAACCCCGAGCTAGCTTGGTGACACTATAAGACATGGAAAGAAAATGGGAGTAAGCTATATAGCTTAGTAAGTTCATATGCAAATAATAAGCATCATAACCACACATTTAACATACAAATTATCATGATGAAAATTGGCATGAATGTTATTAAAATCTTATAGTCATAACTTAATCAATCATAACCTTACCGAGGTTTCATCACACACCGAGCTCATTAATTATGAGTTTTACGTACATACTTGTACCAACTCGCAACATAACCATATCCTTTCACAACTTTGACATTCCCGTTGAACACTCGGAATATTAACGGATACTCGAAAGTCTTACACATAAGGGCCATATAAGTAGCCAAAGCTACTTCATATCTCATAACACAAATAGGCTCGCTTTCGAGCTATTCACGAGCCTGCTCACACAAGCTGTCAGTCAAGACGTAGCTACGCAGTGCTGCTCACACAAACTGTCAGGTATCTGCAACACATGTCGGACTACCCAGCCACTGGTAGGACGTACGAGACCAGCACCCGGATCACATAATCGCATATACACATGGGTTCCTAGTGACATGTCACTTGTATCCTATTCTATTCCTAACGTTCAATCAGGATTTCTCGCTTGTCGAAACTTTGACGAATACTTCTGATAAACCATAATAGTAACATATTTTAATCCCACATTTAGCATGCTTTTGGATGATTTATCCATTGAATTATGGAATTTGGTACTCTTAATCCTTTAATTTCATATTTTATACTCAGGAGAGCATAGAAGGATGAAAAGAACAGAAAACGGGCTTCAAACGGACCAAATGGGCCAAAGAAAAAAATGCACACTACACGGCTAAGACCACACTACGTGCTCCTTCAAAGATGTTCGAACACGGCCTAGCCACGATTCACACGGGCGTGCTACACGGGCGTGTCCCTGCCGTGACAAAGAGGAATTTCACTTGGAATAGGAAACTTGGAGGCAAAGAAACACATTCCAATGCCTATATAAACACCCTAGGGGGCAACTTAAAGGGGGAGTTCGACGAAGCCCTCTGCATGCAGGCGTCGGCTAGGCCAAGGAGCCGAGCCGAGAGGTCAAAATTGTGGAATTTACTCGAAGAAAGCCAGTTGATTCATCTCAAGAAGCTGGAGTCATACTCAAGACGGAGGATCTTCTCTTTAATTCCTTCAGGGGGTTTTAGGGTTTTTCTTATGCTTTATTTTATCTTTTCTTCTGAGATGTATTCTTTTATAATTATGAACTAAACCCTCGGATACACAGGGGATGAAACCTAAGATGAATCTTGTTATCGTTTATCGAACTATATGATAAATACTTGATTTGTTCTTAATTATGTGTTCTTAATTCTTGCTTTGATATTCCGAGGATATTGATTCAAATCTTGATGTGCTTGGGTGGTGGAGCAAAGCCCCCGCCTAAGAGTAGATCTAGCATAGTTAAGCGGAGTTGCTCGCGCGCCTAGAGATAAGGTGACAAAAATCTGCTGGATTAGGGTCAAACCTAATATGGGAGTCCATAGATCGAGTTAATGCAATTCTAGGGGTTTTAATTAGAAAGAGATTTCAATTAATCAACCTAGGGTTAGACATTGGTTGCCTCGAGATAGGGATTAATATACATTAGGGAATCCTACGGATCAAATCAAGTGAATAAATCGTCTGGTTCAGAGTTAGATAACAAGTGAAGTCTAGGTGGATTCTTCCTTGGGTATTGTCTTAATCAATTGGTTTTCCCCACAAATATTTTCCCCAATTCATTCTCTTTGTCTTAGCGTCTTTAGCTTAGTAGTTAGTTAATTTTAGTTTAAACAACAAATTCTTTAAATCTTAGGTTAAATAATAGGAAGAGAGTCAGTATTAGTACTCTTGGTTCCTTTGGGTTCGACATTCCGGTCTTGCCACTAAACTATACTACTGTTCGATAGGTGCGCTTGCCTCAATCGTTGTCATAGTTAGTTTCTAGGCTCGATCATTCTTTATATAAAATTTTAAGACTCTGACATCGCACATCAAGTTTTTGGCGCCGTTGCTGGGGAACCAAAATATTAAGAACGCTCAATTTTTATTACTTTAGCCATTTTTTATTTTTGCAATTTACTTTTATTTTATTTTTAACTTTGCTAATTTTTCTTCTTTTATTTGTTCCTTGCAGGTACTTCTAGTTTATGACTAGAAGGAACCCGACAGGACCCCTAATTTACGACAGTGATATTGAAGGTACCATTTGTAGAAATCGTAGAGAGATAAGGCGAAGCTTAAATTACATAGAAGAAGAGCAAGAAGACGAAACCAATACCACCGAAGAGATGACTGAGAATAATCCGCTACCTCCAGAAGTGTCCGAAAATCGGGCTCCTCGAACTATGTATGATTATGCTAAACCTAATTTAACTGGAACTGAATCGAGTATTGTTAGACCTACTATTGCTGCAAATAATTTCGAACTGAAACCTAACACTAAACAGATGATACAATAGTTTGTTCAGTTTGATGGTTTGCAGGATGAGGATCCTAACACACACTTAGCAAATTTTTTTGAATTCTGTGATACCTTCAAAATGAATGGCGTTTCTGATGATGCCATACGTCTTCGATTGTTTCCCTTTTCGTTGAGGAATAAAGCCAAACGGTGGTTGCATTCTCTCCCCCGAGGATCAATCACTACATGGGATCAAATGACCGAAAAATTTTTATTAAAATATTTTCCGCCGGCCAAAACGGCCAAGTTAAGGAATGATATCTCTTCTTTTGTGCAGATGGATTTAGAAACACTCTATGATGCATGAGAGAGATACAAAGACCTATTGAGAAGGTGCCCACACCATGGATTACCCTTGTGGCTACAGGTCTAAACCTTTTATAACAATGTAAACCCTTCAACCAGTAGCTTGATTGATTCAACCTTACTGAACCACGAATAATAAAACACCAAGCGACTTACGAATTTATAGAGGAGATGTCACCAATAACTATCGGTGGTAAGTCACGAGGACAAAGCCCACGAAAGTCGCCGGTGTTTTCAACCTCGACGCAAAGAACCATGCTATCAAATCAGGTAGAGATGTTAAATAAGAAGGTTGATGGTCTATGTGGTTCTTTGCGTACAACCCGTTATGCGATCTGGCGAAGCAAGTGGAGGTATGGCGAATCCCGAGAGTACCCACCCTACGGACATGGCATAGAAGGCGAACAAATGAACTATGTAAGTAATAATTTTAGATCTCAAAATAATCCTTATAGCAATACTTACAACCCAGGTTGGAAGAACCACCCCAATTTCTCATGGGGTGGTCAAGGAAATCAAAGGCAACAACCCCCTCCAAACTTCCAACAACAGCCCTTCCCACAGGAAAAGAAGCCGAACCTTGAGGAGATGCTGACAAAATTCATAGCGGTGTCAGAAACTCATTTCCAGAACACCGAGACAACACTTAAAAATCAACAAGCATCGATTCAAGGGATCGAAAAACAATTAGGGCAACTTGCTAAGCTGATCTCCGAATGACCGTAAGGAAGCCTACCGAGCAACACAGAAACTAACCCAAAGGAGCAACTTCAAGCCATAACAACTCAGGAAAGTGTAGGGTTGGATGAGCCTAAGGTAAGCCAAGAGAATGTGGTAGAGGAAGGTAAGAATGAGGTGAACCATGATATACCAAAACCAGCAATTACAGAGTACCAACCTCGTGTGCCATATCTGATGCAATGAAGAAAGACTACACAGAGGAACAATTCGGTGAACTCACACTTCGTGTAGGCGACGAAACGATCACTCTTCACGCTCTTGACTCGACTAGGACATCGAGTAATCAAGGTAAAAATATAAATTCTATTAACAATCATTTGATTCAACCTTCTGTACAGGAAACACCATGAAACTACAGAACCGAGCCAGAGCCTAAACCTCGTGTCGATAAAGAAGAAATTTATGAGGAACGAAGGCTTCGGATCGTTGAACTAGACGAGTGGAAGACTCACTTCAAAGAGAAACTAAAAACACACGAAGCAAAAACGAGGCAACTCCACGACAAACCTAACGATGAGACAACCCAGCTTAAGATAGGAGATCAGGTACTCAAAATCCTCCCAAATTGAACAGTCGAGGTAACTAATCCTAAATTAAACACTTTTAAGGTAAACACTACGCGACTTGAACTATACATCAATAATCGAATTGAACACATGAGAAAGGATTTTCACCTCCTCAAACCACCATGATCATACGAATAACAGGTAAGTCTAGCTCAAGACTTTAAACGAGCGCTTCTCGGGAGGCAACCCGAGCACTAACCCTACTAATTAGTTTAGTTTTATTTATTTCCATGTTTAGGCGCAGGTTTCCCATACTCACACAGTCTTGCACACTAGTGGCGTGTCAGTGTCCGTGAGCACCACAGTAGGTAAAGGGCGTGGCCGTGAGGCGTGTAGCAACAAGACAAAATTTTTCCAAAAACATGGGCTACATCTCTATTTAAACCCCCCTTCTTTCTTTTTCTTTTCCAGTTGTCTTTCTTCTTTCATTTTCCATTATACTTTTATTTTTATTTTTTATTTTTACTTTCTTTATTATTTTCTTATTATTCTTCATGCCATTTAGATTTAGCTTAGGATACAATAAAATCAGACCGGTTACTTCGAGGATTCAAATCCAAACAGTTCGAGGCGCTCCCCCACATTCACCTCCGCCCAATCCTATCTGGTTTTTTTTTCATTGACTCCATCCAAAATTTAGAAAGTTTCACTTCTCTCCCTATCTTATGATTCTATTATTATTTTGCATCTTTATCTATCTTTGTACATTGAGGGCAATGTACATCTTAAGTGTGGGGGGTGAAACTTAAAAGTGCCTAACTTTTTGCATTATTCTCAAATCCTAAATTATGTCTTGTTTCTTAAGTAATTTTCTCATATTATGATTAGAATAAAATTTCCTGTGATTTATGATTTTTATTGATATGTTTTGGATTAAGTCATAGTTAATTGTACATTGATAATTTAAACTTTAAGATACTAGAGAATCAAGCATGATGAGTCTATTTTCAAAAAAAAAAAAATTTAGGTTGTCTACCTAAATTTGAATATTACTTTGAAGTTTGAAATTTACGAGGTTGACATCAAAAGCCATAATTTTTGTGAGAATTTGAGCCTTTTAGAGCATATATCCTTTTTCTTGCTCACTTTATTGATTATGAGTGTGTCAACATTGATTTGTTATTCTAGAACTTGCTTCGATTATACATGTCGAGACCACACCTTTGATTTGATATACAGAGATGATAAAGGCACCTAGGATTTAACCCACTTACTCCACTAAAAACCTACCTTCATAATTAACCCATAGTGAACCCCGTTTGATCTTAATTTTTTTTTATTGACTCACTCGCTAATTTTAAACCAAAACCCTTTGTATTTGTTATCACCATTCTTCTTGACTACCCTTTTTGTCGAGATTTGATTTTGAGCAGTTGCCTAACTATATTCTATATTTCAGTTGTACTTTCTTATTATTGTAAATATTTAATAATTTGTTCTTAAATAAAAACGATGAAGTTTATTCATTATTAGTTTTATTAGTAAGTGAGCTTACATATTTAAATTCCACATCTTGAAGAAAAAGCTCGTATTATTAGTATTACAAGTTTTAGTTGATGTAATTATTAGCTCATTTTTCTAGTTAGGTAATTTATCAAGTCAATCTCGATTCTAACCCTCTAATTCAACCTTTATCCACACCTTTAACCCAAGCCCCGTTACAACCCTGTTAAAGACCTTTTGATTTATGTATCATCTCATATTATAGTGGTGGAGATTTGATTTTCATGCAAGCCTATGGGATTAACTTTTCATGTTTGAATTATGAGTGCTTTTTCCTGAACCTTAAACACCTCGAGTGATTTCAGTGAATCTTTAGTGAGGATGTCAATCCTTGTCGATTTTGAATCAGAGGTAATTATTTAGAAGAGGGAAAACACCTACGGTTTCATGCTACAAAAATGTATGACTTAGATTGTTTGAATCTTTAAGACTCTTTGAGTTGAATTATCCATGTATAAATTATCTGTGAATTGTGACAAAACATTATTGATGAATATTATGAATCGAGGAAGTTTGTTTTAATTGTGAGTTGAGAATTTTGCTTGAGGACAAGCAAAAGCTTAAGTGTGGGGGTATTTGATAAACTGTAATAGTAACATATTTTAATCCCACATTTAGCATGCTTTTGGATGATTTATCCCTTGAATTATGGAATTTGGTACTCTTAATCCTTTAATTTCATATTTTATACTCAGGAGAGCATAGGAGGATGAAAAGAACGGAAAACGGGCTTAAAACGGACCAAATGGGCCAAAGAAAGAAATGCACACGGCCTGGGCCCAAGACCACACTGCCCTGCTCCTTCAGCAGGTTCGAACACGGTCAGGCCACGATTCACACGGGCGTGCTACACGGGCGTGTCCCTGCCGTGACAAAGAAGAATTACACTCGGAATAGGAAACTTGGAGGCAAAGAAACACATTCCAAAACCTATATAAACACCCTAGGGGGCAACTTAAAGGGGGAGTTCGGCCGAAGCTTTGCAGCCGGGCGTCAACTAGGCCAAGGAGCCAAGCCAGAGAGGTCAGAATTGTGGAATTTACTCGAAGAAAGCCAGTCGATTCATCTCAAGAAGCCGGAGTCATACTCAAGACGGAGGATCTTCTCTTTAATTCTTTCAGGGGGTTTTAGGGTTTTTCTTATGTTTTGTTTTATCTTTTCTTCTGAGATGTATTCTTTTATAATTATGAACTAAACCCTCGATACCCGAGGGGATGAAACCTAAGATAAATCTTGTTATCGTTTGCTCTGAACTATATGATAAATACTTGATTTGTTCTTAATTATGTGTTCTTAATTCTTGCTTTGATATTCCAGGATATTGATTCAAGTACTGATGTGCTTAGGTGGTGGAGCAAAAGTCCCTGCCTAAGAGTAGATCTAGCATAGTTAAGCGGAGTTGCTCGCGCGCCTAGAGATAGGGTGACGAAAATCTACCGGATTAGGGTCAAACCTAATATGGGAGTCCATAGATCGAGTTAATGCAATTCTAGGGGTTTTAATTAGAAAGAGATTTCAATTAATCAACCTAGGGTTAGACGTTGGTCGCCTCGAGAAAGGGATTAATATACATTAGGGAATCCTATGGATCAAGTCAAGTGAATAAATCGTCTGGTTCAAAGTTAGATAACAAGTGAAGTCTAGGTGGATTCTTCCTCGGGTATTGTCTTAATCAATTGGTTTTCCCCACAAATATTTTCCCCAATTCATTCTCTTTGTCTTAGCGTCTTTAGCTTAGTAGTTAGTTAATTTTAGTTTAAAAAACAAATTCTTTAAATATTAGGTTAAATAATAGAAAGAGAGTCAGTATTAGTACTGTTGGTTCCTTTGGGTTCGACATTCCGATCTTGCCACTAAACTATACTACTGTTCGATAGGTGCGCTTGCCTCAATCTTTGTCATAGTTAGTTTCTGGGCTCGATCATTCTTTATATAAATTTTTAAGACTCTGACATCGCACATCAAATTCCATAGAGTCAATCACAATTCATACAACTTTAAAGCATTTAAAACATAAATATAACAATGCATTATTTATATACGAACTTACCTCGGTACAAAAATAGTAGAATTTGACATAATCGTCAAACACTTTATTTTTCCCTCGGTCTAGATCCGAACCTCGGTTTTCTTGATCTATAATAACAAATTCAACTCATTTAATACTCATATTATTCAATTCAGTCCAAAAATCACATTATGGAAAAATTACATTTTTGCCCCTAAACTTTTGACATTTTACAATCTAGTCCTTAGGCTCGTAAATGAAACGTGTTCAATTTCTTTAATACACAAGTTTATCCGAACCATTTTCTTACCCATAACAGCCCACAATTTCCATTAAATCACACTTTTACTACATATTTTATAACTTTTACAAATAAGTCCTTTTTGACATTTTTACCGAAAATCACTTAGTAAAAGTTGTTTATCCAACATCAAATTTGCATAATCTACCATTAAACATCAAAATAAACAAATATATAACATGGTTCAAACCCTAGACCTTGATTATTTCTTAAATTAGTGGTAGAAATAGATAGATCGGGTTACAACGATTTCAAAAATGTAAAGAGTATTAAAAACGGAGCAAGAACGGACTTACAATCGAGCTTGAAAGATGGCCAAACCCTAGCTATGGACACCCTTGAAATTTTGGCACTAGCATGAAGAAGATGAACTAAATTTGGCCTTTATTTTACTTATTAATTCATTTAATTAGCTAAATGACCAAAATGCCCCTAACTTAAAATATAAAAATTCTCTCACTTCATGTCCATTTTTGTCCACTAACTTAACAAATGGTCTAATTACCATCTAAGGAAAAAATTCTCTTACTTCATGTCCATTTTTGTCCACTAACTTAACAAATGGTCTAATTACCATCTAAGAACCTTCAATTTAAAATCTCATAGCAATTGGACACCTCTAACATATAGAACTCAAATTTTGCACTTTTTGCAATTTAGTCCCCTTTACTAAATTGAGTGCCCAAACGTCAAAATTTTCGAACGAGATTTTCACAAAATCATTCCATAAAACTGTAGACCATAAAAATATAATAAAAATAAATTTTACTATGTCAGACCTGTGGTCCCGAAACCACTGTTCCGACTAGACCCAAAATCAGGCTATTACACTCCTAGTTTTCTATGCCACAATAAAGAACTATTTTCATTTTTAGCAATGGAAACACGAAAATATACACACTTTTTCATGCCCTTTTTAACTCAAATTCATGCAAATTCGTAGTAATTCTTGTCGAAAAATATATCATAATTATAAAATAATTAAATTGTACTTAAATTATTAACATGTTGAATTTTAATTAATTTTATAATAAATTTTGATTAATTTTGATCGTTTTCGACAGATTTGCACAAAGGACGAAAATTGGCTCGGCAGACACTACTTGAAGTGCAAAACTGAGAAGTGATTTTTGAAGCATCGAGACGAATTAATTTTTCAGCCGAAGACGATCCAAATTATGAATATTAATTCATAATATAATTAATTTTAATTTTAATCCAATTTATTTTGGGTTAAATAATTATTATTAATTAATTATGAAAAGAGGCCTAGTTGAGCTGAACCGAGAAAACTAATCCAACCGAGCACTTGGCTGCCCAAAACCGTCCCACATGCTGACCTAATCAGCTTTTTTGGCTGATTATTTGGCTTGCAAAACAGCCCTTGAAGACTCCTTGAATTTGCATTCAAACCCCTCCACTTAGCATGCCTTCCTAGATTTGCCCCTACCTTAAAATAGCAAGTTTGAAACCTTCAAACTTGCCACATGTGTGGCCAGCCATGGGGGGCCTCTGTGGCTGCTAATTTTTGCTATTTTTAGCAGCCTACTCAACCTATAAATACCCCATTGGCTGCTCATTTCAAACACATCTCAAAACCTCTCATCCTTTCACTTCTCTTTCACTTTCTCTCTTCAATCCCCTTCCGTTGTTCTTCATTTTCTTCCCCATTCCCTTGTCGATTTCACCTCTTGAAAAAGAGTCCTTCAACCACCATTTAGAGCAGCATTCAAGTGTTCATGGAAGTCTCGGTTCAACAAGAACAAGCGGAGAAGGAGGATCGGAACAAACTAGTCAAGCCTCGGAGAAACACCGGATTTGATTCTTGTTCCTTATCCTTTTAATTTTAGTGTTGTTTTTATGAACATGTATATGAATAATTGTGATGTTGATCTGTTTAATTTAATTAATATGGCTTAAATTTAATTCGTGTTAGGTTGATTGCATTTTGTCCACTTAATTTATTAAAATTGTGTTTGTGTTGTTATAGGCCTTGGTAAGATGTTAGATTAAGTAAAACCATGACTAAATTATTCTTGCATTACAATTATAAGGTAACTAATGAAATAATTATTTAAACGGATTTAAATTGTAATTAATTGACACGATACTTAATCAGTGCATGTAAAATCATCTAAGGTAGCTGAGGGTTAAATTAGCAACGGTATCTAACGATACATTGGCCTTGCATAACTTGCAAGATTTTTGTGATTAAACTATTTCAAGGTAGGAATAAATTGTTACCTCACGTAATCTTTTATGTGCTTATGAGATTGAATTAATTGTTTGAATTGGCATAGAGATATGTACAAGAGATTATTTTTAATTTCATAAGTAAGTATATGCATTAACGTATTTGCTTATTAAAATTTGTTTAATCGGTTGAATTGACATAAAGATATAGTCAAGAGATAAATGGATTTTGGTAGGTGAGTATGTTCATAAGTTAGCAAATTACTAAGTTACCGTGAATTTATTCGTAACAACATGAACATGAGTTTAGTAATTCTAAGTTAAGAAATGTAACTAATCTAACACAATTATGTCATCTTGATTAAAATCATCTTTTGAAATCGTGCATTGGAACTTTTATATCCTCTTTATTAAATTTACTTAGTTAAAAATCTTAGTTTTTAATCAACTCATCAAATCAAAATATTTTTCTTCACCAAAGTGTTTTTAATTGCATTCATAAATAATTCTTTTCACAGTCCCTGTGGGTACGATAACTCGACATTTACTTGTCACTTTATTACTTGCTGCGATTGTGTACACTTGAACATTTCCGTCGTCTCAAGCAACAAGGCATATGTATGAATCATGCAAGTCATCTAAATGTACCATATAAGTATTTCCTATCCTATGTCCTACAAGCACAATCTTATAAGACACAATGTCAATTACTTTACATCCATAGACTCAAAAATGACATTAAGGCCTTTATCACACAATTGACTAATACTTAGAAAATTATGCTTAAAACCATTGACATACAAAACATTTTTAATAAGAATTGAATAGTTTTTACCAATAGAGCCAATTCCTTCTATTTGTCCTTTGGAGTTGTCACCAAATGTAACTTCTCCTCCATTTTTTGGCTTCAATTTGATAAAGTGGCTCTTGTCACCGGTCAAGTGCCTTGAGCATCTCAAGGTATCATGAGTTTTTGCTTAAATTGCCCACCTTGAAGCAATGCTCCTCTTCCTACAAACATAGAATTAAAATTTTGTTTTTGGTACCTAAATTCTTTTGGGACCATAAGTATTAATTCCTAAAATTTTAATCCCTTTGGGAACCATTTTGAAAGAATCTCTTTGTTTTGAGTAACAATAAATCCTTTAGAGACCCATATACTCTTAACAATTTTTCCTTTATAAAACATTGAGGGACCTCTATGTTTATAGAAATTAAAACTTGATTTAACAAACTTTTGTTTTGAACTTTCTCCCTTTTTAAAACTTTTTGGAGAAACTTTGTTATATAAAGCTTTTACTTTTTCAAGCAACTCAAGTTGCTTTTGATGATCATCATGAACTTTTGAAAGCAAATTATGCAAGTCTTGGTTCTTTTTCTCAAAATCATTTATAATTGTTTGCATATCATGAATTTTACTTTCGAGCTCATGATTGACCTTGGAGAGTGAACTATTTTCATCTTTTAATTTTGAAATAATTTTCTTATATTTTGAAACCATAGTTTCAAATTCCAAGCCTAGTTCATAATAGGCATCTTGTAACTCATCAAAGTAATTGGAAATTGAATTAGATGAGTTAGAATTTACCTTTGTTTCATCGATGACCAAAAGGCAAAGATTTGTTACTTCTTGATCTTCATTTTCGGATGAATCCTCATCACTCCAAGAGCCTTGAGTTTTTGTTTGCTTGACCTCCTTTTCTTCTATTGGGGACAATCGAACTTGATTTGTCCCAGTTTCTTGCATTCATAGCATATTATTGGTTCATTCTCCTTGGAAGATTCAAGTTTGAATCTTTCTTTCTTTTAGAACTTTCTATTTCTATTGGATCTCATAAACCTCTTGAATCTTCTAGCAAAAATCTACATCTCTTTATCCTCATCCACATAGTCACTAGAATCACTCTCTTCAATTGTTGTGAATTTGAGAGCAATACCAACGTTATTCTTTTCAACCTTTTCTTCTTCGACCCCTTCCTTTATTCTCATCTCATGAGTGAACAAAGAACCAATAAGATCGTCTAATGAGAGTGTTTCCAAGTTCTTTGCTTCTTTTATGGTAGTCACTTTAGCTTCCCATGACTTTGGCAAGTTTCGAAGCATTTTCCTCACAACTTCTTCAATAGTATAAGTCTTCCCATAAGATTTGAGCCCATTAATGATAATTGTAAATGGATCGAACATAGTCTTGATGTCTTCCTCAAGCTTTATCTTGAATGTTTCATAGTTGAGTGTGAGAATTCCCATATTAGACTTCTTAACTTGACTAGTACCCTCATGAGTGACTTCTAACTTGTCCCAAATTTCCTTGGCATTGGAACATGATGATACCTTACTGTATTCTTTCAGACCAAGTGCATAAAATAAAGTGTGCATGGCCTTCACATTAAGTTGAATGCTCATTTTATCCTCTTCATTCCACTCATTCTTGCTTTTTGGCACCAAAAGCTCTCCTCCTTATTTTTGAAGGATGGAGGGACCATCCATGACGATGTCCCAAGCAGCAAAATCATTAGCTTCAATGAACAACATCATCCTCGTCTTCTAATAAGAGTAATTGGCTCTATTGAAGTATGGAGGTTTAGAGATAGATTGAAATTCACCATAGAAAAATGACTCGAAAGTGGATGTCATCTTGTGTGGATTGAATTGACGAAAGTTGAGCTACCTTGAAGATCTTCTCTTGGTTGTTAGATTGTCTTTTAGAGAATACATTTGATACCAATTGTTAGCTCAATAAATCAAACCAAAATTGCCAAGAGAGGGGGGTTAATTGGCATTTAAAAATTTTGTGAATGCTAGAGAGAAAGGATAGAAAATTTAACACAATAATTTAGAGTGGTTCGACCCCAATTGCTTACTCCACTACCTTAGCTTTCCACAACTAAGGATTTTCCCAAATTCACTAATTTGATAATCTTTGAGGACAATATTTAACCTTACAAACTCCCTTAAGATGCAAACCCTCTCAAAGAGATACAAAGAAGCAAACAAATAAATAATCCTACCAAGATCAAAGTGTTTGCAATTTAAGCTCAGTTACAATGAAAAACACTTGAGTAAATAGAATGAAATAAAGCTCACAAGTGTATGAAAGAAAAGTATGGAAATATTTGGCACAAAGGTTATTTGATTGATCTTTTTGCTTGGATATGTTTTCTTATTGTTGTAGGACCTTTGGAAGATGGTATTTATACTCTCTTATTCATTTCCAATCGTGGGGGTTGTTGTGGAAGTTAATAGAGTTGTTGGGATGAAAATACCAGTGCATTTAATTCACTTGCAACAAAAGGTATCGATACTATTTGGAAAAGTATCGATAATTTTAGCATTTAATGCATTGATTCAGTGATTAGTTAAAACCGATAAAATCGATACCAGGATAAAATTATCAATACCAAACAAAAGGTATCGCTACTGGATCGATACTTAATGAATACCTCAAAATGGCAGAATGCTAATTTCGTATTGATACTGAAAAATGTCTCGATAAAGTGTGTCAAAATTGATACCATTTAAAGATTTATCGATACCTAACAAAAATGTATCGATACTTGAAAAATTGTTTGCAAGTTAGTAGCCTATTTTGGTATAAATTTCTAGAAATCTATCGATACCTGACAAAAAGTATCGATAGTGGATCGATATTTCTTGGCCTGAAGCATTTTTGACTTGTTTAAAAAATGTTTTGAAGTGTTGTTTTTTAATTTATTTGGCCTTGAAAAATTTTCTAAGTATAAATTTGATATTTTTTGTATTTTAGAAATAATTTGAAGTACAATTTAGTCAAGCGTTGTTTAAAAATATTTTTATTCAAAACATAGTATTTGTTATATCAAAATGTTTTTGTCAAATAAATCTTGGATCAACACAAATGCTACTTAAAACATTATAAAAATAATACTTTTAAAAGAACTTCTTTAGAGAAATTTTTTTTTTTGTATTTTTTTCAAACATTTGGAAATATTTATTAATTTTGTAAAAAGTTATAATTTTAAAATGTTGTATAATTTTTTAAATTTAAGCAATCGAGGATGGATATGTGTAGATCTTTTTACAACTATATCTATTTTTTTTTTCCTTCTCATCATGTTTCAAAATGTAAATAGTTTACATCGTATTGTATACAATTACCATAATTTGTTCACTTTTGAATATATAAAGATTAAATTATTTTGAGCTATGGATTAAATTAATGTGGATGGGGCTACGGATTTGTCTAGTGGTTTTGCAGCAATTGGAGTTGTTGCTCGAGACAAATGGGTTAACTGGATTTTGGGATTTGGACGCAATGTTGGTTAGCTCGATATTGCAGGCTAAGATGGAGGAGATTGCTGAGGGATTTCACGTGATTTGGGATCAGGGTTATAGGTCTGTAGAGCTTGAATGTTATAACTTGGGGGCTATAAATATTTTACAGAGTCATGAAGCTATGGAGCATAGCTTGAGGGATCCCTGGAGTAGAATTCATGGCAGTGGAGAGCAGAGCTTCAACATGTGCCTAGAGAGGCGAACAGGGTTGCAGATTTTGTTACGAAAAGCCGCAGTCGAATGATTTGAGATTGTTGGGATGGAGACACCACTAGCAGGCAGCTGGAGATTGCTGCTGGAAGATGTAGGACTTGGCCAAACTTCTAATGGTTGATTTCGGTAAGGCCATTTAGGCTTCTCTTTTATTCAACCAATTGTTCTATTTAATTTGAAATTGACCAAATTTCTTCAAAACTAATTAACGTGATTATTAATTACTTTTATTAGTCATTTTCTAATAGTGCAAGGATTTAATTGTTTTATTTATTTTGAAAAAGAGTAAATCGTTCAGTACAAATACATTTTGAATATTTACCCCTATATACATGTGTAGAGAAAAGATTGTATGAAATTGCGATTCCATGTCATCCTTATCCTTTTCTAATAGGAGCATGACAAATCAGATTTTTCCTCCTGATTTTTAACTTTTCCACTTGGAAAAATTTAAATCCAATTAAAAATGCTAAAAATCACCTATCCATTCATATAATTACTTAAGTCTAAACTTCAAAAATATTAAAAGTCATTTGCAAATCTATATTTTTAAAATATTGGATAAATTACAAAATTAATCACTTATGTATGGTTTAAATTATTTTATATAATTCTTTTAAGATAATCTTATAAAATATTCATTTAAAAATGTTAAAAATATTTTTTATGTTTCTAAATATTTTTTATTTTTTATTCTTTTAAAATCTCTTTATAAATATTTAATTAAAGTTATTTTTCATTTTCTGTATTCTTTTTGAAATAATCTAACTTTTTTTTTTGTTTTTATTAAAAACAAATCTTATTATTAAATTTTAACTTTTTTTTTTAACTTTCCCTTTTGGTCATTAAAAAACAATAATTTTCTTATGAAATCTAAATTAAAATATAATTTTAGTGCAACATGTATTTTGATTGAAATCTAAAATAATTTTACCCTTCTAAAATATTATCTTTGATAATTCTTTAAAATAACCTTATAAAATATTTAATTTATTTGTTCATTTTTATATTATTCTTCTAAATTCTTTCTTTTTTTAAGGAAAACAACTCCTTTTAATAAAGCAAGGAGACAATAACAAAAAACGATGAGAGAGGGCAAATCCTAAACCCGAGCTAATAGACTAACCCAATACACCCTTGACCTGTAGTTCATCCTCATGGGAAATAATGTAACAATCAACCATAATAGTACAAACCAAACAAGAAAGAATAACATCATAAGTGTGAAGGCGTGCTTAAGATAAGGATACCCAAGCAAGTTGGTAAGTTGTCTTATTAGTACTCCGACAAACCCAATAGAAGGAAAGATTCTAAAATTGAGCTTTCAGAAGTGGAAAATCATCAACCAGAGTTCTAAGCTAAAAAATGTTCGAGCTATGAGCTTGGAGAGCTACATACACCTCCAACAAATCCATTTCAAGCAAAATAGAGTCAAACCCTACTGCCATAAGCTAAGATAGTGCTTCCTATACTGAGAAAGCCTTCACCAAATAGGAGAAAATAGAGCAGAGCAATGACAAGAAAAAGCTTTCAGGAACTCGCCATATTCATTTTGAATCACCGCAACAAAACTACTGACCCGATGAGTCGAATCGACAACTTCATCCACATTGCACTTAACATAGTTCGATGATGGGCAATAGACAGTAGTAGCCATAGCCATAGCCGAAGATGAAGATGTTGCCTGCACCCGACTATAAGCTAGCCTGGAGGCTTCCCAATCCTGTAAAAATCAAGCAAAAAATGCGGTAATGTGTGGCACAGAAGCATGATCAGCTTTCCAAACAAATATATTCCTAAAAAACAATAAGCTTTGATGTCCACGAAACCAACTAAAAATTCAACAAAGGCAAGTGCACCTATGAATTAATAGTATATCTACGGTGAGAAAAGATATGGTTTCCACGAGGACTAAACGTACTAGTAATTATTGTCTTTCTATTATATAACCGAAAAATTGGAGAGATTGATTAAAACTAAAATTAGCTAAATTAATTAACTAAAGAACACAACAAAGAACAAATCAGGAAAATAAACGATTAACAACCAAGAAGCGAAACAATACCCATGAAAGAATTCAACTAGATTTCATCTGTCATTATCAATCTGAATTAAACAATTTCTTCACTTAGTATCTTGATCCGTAGAAATCCCTAAATTATGCTAATATCTCTTTCGAGAGTAAGAGCAACTGACTCTAGGTTGATTAATTGAAATTTCTTTCTAATTAAAACCCCTATTATTGCATTAACTCGATCTATGGACCCCCTTATTAGATTTGACTCTAATCCGGTAAATTTATGTCATCCTATGTTTAAGATTGCATGCAACTCCACTCAATTATGCTAAATCTTCTCTTAAACAGGGTCTATTCCTCATCTGATTTAAGCACAACAAACATGGATTAATAGTCTAGAAATATTAAACCAAGAATTAAGCACATATAATTGAGAACAAGATTCAAGTATTTATTACGTAAAACAGAAATCAAAAGACAGAATTCATCATAAGGTTCATCTCCCCTAGGTATTTAGAAAATTAGTTCATAATCGCAAATAAAGACATCCCAAAGACAGTATAACCACAAGAAATAAAGAAACTCGTAATAAACTTCAAAGAAATCAAAAGGAGATCTTTAATCTCGATGGAAATCTACTTTTGAGTCAGCTTCAATGGTGTTTTTCGAGTTTTTTTTCTTGAGTATCCTCTTACGGCTTGCTCCTCTCTTTTTATATCTAATATATGTAAGTCTTAGAATGCTTGAAAAACCTAAAAATTGCGTTTTTCTACGTGTTTGGAGTGCAATTCTCAAAATCGACACGATCTAGCATATGGCCGTGTGGCAGCCCATATGGCTCACACGGCCGTGTATCCATCCCCTGTGAGAGGGTCCAGCCCATGTAGCTCTTGAAACTTGCTCCGATTTTCCGGTTTTCGCTCCTATTGCACCCAAATGCTCTCCTAAGTATAGAAATATGAATTTAAAGGATTAGGAGCATAAATTTCACCATTTTAAATCGAATAATCATCCAAAAATGCATTAAGAATGAGGCTAAAACATGTTACTTTTAGCATTTATCAAATATTCCCACACTTAATCGTTTGCTTGTCTTCAAGCAAAATTCTCAACCCACATTCAAGTTAACTTTTCCCAATTTGTCATTTTCATCAATAATGTTCCAAGATAATTCACAAACAATCATGCATTGGAAACTCAAACAAAAGGACACTAAAGATTCAAGCAATCCAAGTTGAAATTTTTAAAGCACAAAAACATATGTGTCTCCTCTTATCTAAATAATTACCTTAAATTCAAAATCAAGAAGAATTGATATCCTCACTAAAGATTTACTCAAAGCACTCAAAGTGTTTAAGGTTCATGAAATATGCACTCAATAGTCGAATAAGAGATGTCATTACCATAGGCTTGCTTAAAAAGCAAATCTCCACCACTATAAAATGAGATGACACACCAATCAAGAGGTCTTTTCAAGGTTGTAATGGGGCTTAGGTTAGATGTATGGGAAAGGCCAGAAAAGTAAGTTATAATCGAAATCGAATTAATAAGTTACCAAACTAGAAAAACAATCAGTTGTTGAATTAAGAGAAATTACAAAATAACTATTCAAGCTCAATCAAATATATTTTTTCCATTTTTAATTTGTTTTTTTTAGAACAAAAATAAAATTCAACAATTCAAAAAAATGAAACATAGTTAGGTAGCTAACCAAATCAAATCTCGACAAAAAGGGAGTCAGTAAAAAGGATAATTTTACAACATACATATGGGTTATGAGTTAATAAAAACATGGTAGAGAAAAAAATGTGTTAGGATTAAAGGGGTTTACTAGGGGTTAATTCAATAGGTAAGCTTTTTATAGGTTAAATTGGTTAAATCCTAAGTGCCTTTATCATCTCAGTATATCAAATCAATAATGTGGTCTCGACATGCATAATTGAAACAAGTTCTAGAATAACAAATCAAGTTGACCTACTCTCAACCAAAAATGAAATGACCACGAAATAAAATATATGCTCTATAGGCTCAAAAACTCACAAAAAATTATGGTGTCAATGTCAAACTTACAATTTTAAAATTTCAAGATAATACTTCAATTCAAGGAGACAACCTAAAATATTTATTTCGGAAAAACAACTTATCATGCTTGACTCTCTCGTGTCTTAACATATAAATCAACAAATGCACAAGTATCCACAAATAAATCCAAAACAACATCAATAAAAATTCCAAATTTGGAAAAAATTCACTCTAATGGAGGGTATGAGAAATGTACTTAAACACAACAAATAATTCAGGGATTTTATCACAAATATACAAACAACCTCCCCACATTTAAGATGTACATTGTCCTCAATGTGCAAACATATATAAACACAATATAAGCACAATATCAAAAGAGAGGGAGAGAACTGAAACTGCCCTGAATTTGGATGAAATCGCCAGAATAGAGAAACCAGAAATATGGGTAAGTCTAAATGTAGTGCATGTTTCCGAGCAACTAATAAGAGAAATAAAAATAAATAAGAAGAGAAAGAGATTACAAACTCAAATAATAAAAAAACCATCTAAATAATAAAAACAATAGCATAGTTAAAAATAAAAATAAAAAAAAAGTCTCACAAATTAAAATAAAACAACTAAAAATTAAAAAGACAGTACACCTGCAAATAATATAAATAAAAAAAATAAAGTGAAATAGATTAGTGATCATTGTCGTGAGAGGCGCTGGGATCGTGAGGTGCATAATCGGGTGGAGAGATATGAAGGTGTTGACGAATCTGATGCAAAGCCGCGTCGATGCTATTGAACCACTCAAAGCATTGCTGCTCAAATTGGTCGAACCGCTCAGAGAGGCTCTCGAGTGTAACAGTAGTATCAATGGTAGGGTGACTCGATGGTGGAGAACAATGTAGGTCTGCATGGTGAGGAGGATCATCGTCGGGAAACTCCTCATGCTCATTTTAATGTTCTAAAGGACATAATATGTATCGACGTAGACCCATTCCATGCTGTCGCTCGATCATCTTCATGTGACTCATAATTGATAGTCCTTGTAGTGTTATCTGTCTTACCAGTGTAAAGGAGGTTGTCTGCTCCGGAGTAGCAAGGAGGCCAAAATACCTCATTAGGCGAGTCACATTGGGGCAAAAATAGATAGAACCTCTCCTACTACGGTCAGACTAGTGGCGAAAAGATAGGGCGATGAAGTAAGCAAGATTGAAGGGCCATCGCTTCACCATGCTCCAAAGAAATTAAGCATCATATGTACCCACAACACCAGTGCTCTCCTTCCGACCGATTAAACTGTGCGCCAAAATGGCATGGATGTAGTGCAATGCCGGAGGTAGAGAAGTCGCTTTCGACTGACTTGAGTTATATAGTGTCGCAATCACATTAATATCAGTCCAACAAAGAGAAGGGGACTAATGGATGTGTCGGTATAATGCGATGAACCCTTCGGCACTCATGAACTTTGGAGAATAGAGTCCAAAGGCGGCTCCAAAGCACGGGATGCTTAGATAACGTATCGTACCACCGAGTCAGAAAGAAATAGTGCGCAGCTCATTATGTCTCGACATTACCTACTGTAGAAAAAATATTGAACAAATTTCTAATGTAAGCTCCAAGTAGGTGGGCTCGACGATGGAGAAATATTCGGTCCCAAGGAGCTGTCTCAATCAGTGCGCGCACTCTATCGACCAAGTGTATCTCCTGTGGGGCCTCCTAATCGATACAACAGCCTAACTTTGCCGTAAGTGTTGATATAAGTCCTCTTGAGGACCCGAAGGGAATTGGAGACATGGCTGTCTTGCAACTGAGGTGGGGCTCGAAGATGAGGTCGCGCCCAGAGTCTTTCGGTTTTTTGAAGCGAGAATAGGAACCTTAGATTTGCCTCTCATGTTCATCATGATGTACCTGTAATAAAAGATCAATATCCAATATCAAATATTCAGAAAAAAAATTAGCACAAAATGAAGCAAATATACAAATTAACAAAAAGGTCTCAATCCAATAAATCGTACAACAAACACCAAATCTAAACTAAAATCGAAACCATAAGACCTAAAAATTAATCTAATAATAATTAAACTAATGCCTAACATAATATAAACAATAAAGACATAATAAATAAATAAATAAAGCCTAATAATAATAATAATAAAATATCAAATATGAAACACAACCAAGAAAATACTAATAATAAGAACAGTAACAGTAATAAAAATAACAATAATAATACTAAAATAATTAAATATAATAAAAATAACAGAAAAATAAAAAAATAATGGGAATGGGCCAAATGGTGGTTAGGGTAAGTGTAGTCTATGGAGGCAGAGACTGGCTACGATGGTGGTGACCAGAGTTGGGGTTCTGACGATGGCAAAATGGTTTACAACGGTGACACGCAGTGTAAGGGGAATGATGGGGCTTAGTTAGGGCGAGAGGAACCAAGGGAATGGGGATGGGGAACGGGAAGTGTCATTGACGGAGGTGGCTCGACGATGGGGGCTTGTGGGTGTGGGGATAGGCGACGGAGGTGGTAGATCCGGGTTAAAGGGTTGTTCGACGCGGACGAAAGGGAAAAATAGAGGGGGAAGTGGGTTGCGCACGGTGTAGATCCAGGGGAGGTGGGGGTGTTGGTGACATTGGAAAGGACTGGGGGCGCGGGTGGTTGTGCGCGGTGGACTCAGGGTGGTGCTAAGGACGAAGGGTGAATGAACTGGTAAGGGAACGACTAGAGAAGGATGGTGGCGTAAGTAAGTTGCTTGCGACGAGTTGAGCAACGGTAGCTACGGTTGGGGCCTTGGTTAAAAAGGAAAGATGGTTGAAAATGACATAAAGAGGGAAAAAGAAGAAAGAAAAAAAATGTCAAAACCCTAGTTTGAAATATATGACACGGTTGTGTATAGGGCCTGTGTTGGGCCACACGGTTGTGTTGCATGCCCATGTATGCCTCTTAACCCTTGTGCCATTTCAAATTAAAAAAAAAATTAAGCTAAAGGACTCACACGGCCTAGGACACGCCTGTGTGTCCAGGCCATGTGACCCATACAACCGTGTCGCTAGGCCGTGTGGTAAGTCTTAGCCCGTGTGATGCTTTGAAATTCAAAAAAAAAAAATTATGCCCGGTAACCACACGGCCTCAGACACGCCTGTGTCTCTAGGCTTGTGTCACAGATGGCCGTGTGCCAGGCTGTGTGTGATGATCCTTCGCTTCTCCCACACCCATGTAAGAGGTCGTGTGGGTCACACAGTCTCATACACGCCCGTGTGACAGGCCGTGTGTATCACACGACCATGTCTCTAGCCCGTGTAACTCTCTGTTCCAGTGTAGGGTAAATTAAAATTGAAAGGAAAATTTTTTTTTAACTCCAGTATCTACGTAGCCTAGGACACGCTCGTGTGTCCAGGTTGTGTGTCTCACACGGCCGTGTCTCCAGGCCTCTTGGACCACCCCAGGCTGTGTGACCCCTATTTTTTTTTTATTTTAAAAAATTGATAATGAATGATTTTTTTAAATTTTTTTTAATTTTATTATTATTTTAAGTAATAAAATAAAAATTAATGTACTTTTTTTTAACAAATTAAAAATAAATAAATAACACAAAAAAACTCGGGTTGCCTCCCGAGAAACGCTTATTTAAAGTCTAAGCTCGACTTCCTTTTTTTAGACTCACGGTTAAGGCAGATCTTGGAACCGAAGCTCCTCTCTCTTGTTATCAATTTTAACACCAAAATAAGGTCTGAGACAAGTACTGTTTACCTTGAACGTGTTGAATTCAGGATGTGTTACCTCAATTGCACCGTATGGAAAAACAATTTTTACCACAAATGGGTTGGACCCTTTTGACTTAAATTTTGAAGGAAAAATTCATGGATTTGATTTATCTAATAATATTTTGTCCACAACTTTGAATTGGTTCATTCTCTTTACATGCACATCATGGTGTTGCTTTGTTATTTCCTTTTGCTTTCTCGGTTTCTCATCAACCTTTGTTCACCATTCATCTAGTTCGTCGAGCTGCGCCATTTGCTCTTCACTTGTCACTCGAGTTCTATCACCTTGAATAAAATACAGCTCCAACATATTTTCATGAGGGATTTCCTGCAACGAATGTTGAGCCACATGATTACTAACATTAACAGAACAATTAGTATCATCTCGCTCACCAGTGAGTCTCACAAAATCACATGCTAGAAAAGTAATCTTTTCATCGCCTACACAAAGCACAAGTTCACCAGTACCCACATCAAAAACAGTTCTAGCAGTGGCTAAAAAGGGTCGACTTAAGATCATAGGTACCTCAATATCCTCATCCATGTCCAATACAACAAAATCAACAGAGATTATATATTTATCGACTTTCACAAGTACATCCTCAATAATACCCCTAGGATATCTAATTTATCTATCCGCTAATTGAATACTCATCCTAGTGGGTTTGGGTTCCCCAAGACCAAGTTGTTTAAACATATTATAAGGCATAATCAGCCAAAGCACTTTCAATATTTAAACTACCAATGATACAAGGAATAGTAAAACTCCTTGGATCTTTAAGTTTGTTGGGTAGTTTGTTTTGGAGAATGGTTGAGCAAACTGCATTGAGCTCCATAGTCTATAAGTCATCTAACTTCTTTTTCTTTGTTAACAGCTCATTTAAAAATTTTATATACTTTGGCATCTGCGAAAGGGCTTCAACAAAAGGTAAGTTAATATGCAGCTTTTTTTTAAAGTTCAAGAAATTTACCATATTGTTCATTTGTGCGGTCTCTCTTCAATGCTTCTGGGTATGGAATTCGTGGTTTGTATTCTCTAATTACTAGCTTATCATCTTTCTTACCTTCCTTAACCTCATCACTTTTCACAACAGTTTCTAGCTTTGACTTCTTTTCAGGCTCGACTAACCTTTCCATGTTTTGAACAGTGACTGCATGGATTTGCTCCCTTGGGTTAGTTTCGGTGTTGCTAGGTAAGCTCCCTTGTGGTCTTTCAGAAATAAGTTTGGCAAGCTGTCCAATTTGATTTTCGAGCCCTTGAATCGATGTTTGCTAATTTTTCAGTGTTGTTTCAGTGTTTTGAAATCGAGTTTCTGACACCAAAATAAATGTAACCAACATCTCTTCAAGGTTCGACTTCTTCTCTTGCTGATAAGGTTGCTAAAAACCCGGAGGGGGTTGTGACATTTGATTTTCTTGACCACCCCAAGAAAATTTTGGATGGTTCCTCCAACCTGCAATATAGTTATTGCTATATGTGTTATTTTGAGGTTTAAAATTATTACCCATAAAATTGGCTTGCTCATACTCTATGCTAGAACCGAAAGGTAAACATTTTGGATTGATCATCCCCTCTCCATTTGCATCATATTGCACCGCCGGATTCACCTATTTTGAAAAAGTCAAACCATCAATTTTTTTATTCAGTGTTTCCACTTGACTTGTCAACATAGCAACTGCATCTAGATTAAAAACACTTACCACTTTCATCGATTTTGTTCTCATAACTTACCACTGATAGTTATTCAATGTTATTTCCTCAATAAACTCTTGAGCTACCTCAGAAATTTTATTATTCAGTGTTCCACCAGCTACTGCATCAATTAATTGCCTAGTCAAGAGATTCAAATTGTTGTAGAAGATTTGAACTTATAACCACAAAGGTAACTCATGATGAGGGAATGTCCTCAATAGATCCTTAAATCTCTCACATGCATCATATAATGTCTCCAAATCAATTTGGGCAAAAGAAGAGATGTTGTTCCTTAACTTAGCTGTTTTAGTCGGTGGGAAGTATTTCAATAGAAACTTCTCGGTCATCTGATCCCAAGTCGTGATAGAACCTTATGGCAATGAACTTAACCACTATTTTGCCTTGCTCCTCAAAGAGAACGGGAACAACCGTAAGCGTATGGTGTCATCAGAAATGTCATTTAACTTGAATGTGTCACAAATCTCTAGAAAGTTAGCCAAGTGAGTATTCGGATCTTCATCTTGCAAACCATCAAACTGACCATACTGCTGTACTATCTGAACTGTGTCAGCTTCAACTCAAAATTGTTTGCAGTGATGGTAGGTCTTACAATACTCGATTCAGTCCCAATCAAAATAGGCTTAGCATAATCATACATAGTTCGAAGAGCAGGACCTGCAAGAGGTAGCTGATTATTTTGATTGTCACCCATCTCCACAGTAATATCCTTTTCCTCTTGATCTTCTACTATATTTTGTTGATTTTGCCTTGCTTCTCTAACCTCTCTACGATTTCTGTGAGCATTCTTTTCAATCTCACTGTAAAAAAGTAATGGATCCAATGGGTTTTGTAACACCCCTTACCCGAGTTCGACGCCGGGAACCGGGCCCGAGGCATTACCGAACTCAAACCACTTAATCGCCACTTAGGCTCAACGTCATTACTCTCTATAACCTCATTCTCGACTTACGAGGCCTCACTCATACACACGAGGGCTCCCGAGACTAATCCGAAACTTTTACGATCCTTAAATTTTTTTCTCTTTTATACAGGTCTCACATGGCCGTGCAAGATTAGACACGCCCGTGCATGGGCACACACGCCCATGTCCCCAAACCGTGCCTAAAAACCCAGCATTCTGCCAATGCCCCACGGCCAAGGCACACGCCCGTGCTTACCACCCGTGGTGCACACTGACTTCACACACACAGCCTCAAAGCCTAGTCACACGCCCGTGTGGCTAGCCCGTGGACTATCCTGATTTAAAATGTTAACATGCAGGGGACGCACGGCCACAGCACACGCCCGTGGGCTGATCGTGTGTTACACATGGCCTAGACACACGCTCGTGTGTCTATCCATATGGTCAAGAACAAGACTAAGTGTCAAGTTCTTTTCACCCTTCTAACATACACAACATATACTCATCTAACACCATCATAATCAACTCAAATTGAAGTGCATTCTCACATAGAAAACTACATCTTTCTTTCATATAATGTAATAGCCAACAACCATGGCATTATACAAAATAAGCTATCCATCTAAAGGCCAACACATCTTAGCCATTTACAACAAAATCCACTAAATTGTCTAGCCCCTATACATGCCATATACAAAACATTAAGTTTCATGTACCAAAGTGTGCTGATATGTGGGCTGTCTTCTGATGATCCTCGTATAAGTTTACACATAAACAAATAAGCCTCATAGTATAAGCTAAACAACAATTAACATTATACTACCAAAAATAATGAACAACTTTGCTTACTCTTTCTGACCCTTACCACATTTCCAACACATCATGAGTCACATACTCATAACCATCAAAATGCACCCCTGCATTCTATGTCACATTTACACAATATACAACAAATCATTATTTCTCGTAATACATCCACATAACTTATCCACACAGCCTATTCACACAGCTAGTTCACATAACTAATCCACACAGCTATTACACACAGCTAATTCACGTAATTAATCCATACAGCTATCACACATAGCTAATACACACAGTTAATCCACACAGCCAATATCTTAGTGGTTTCGCACTTAGCACACCACAATTGATTGATAAGGTGGTATCGCACTTAGCCTACCACAAAGGTATTCATAGTAGTTCAGCACATAGCCCACTAGACGATATACCTCACGATAGCATCGCACATAGCTAGCTCATCGTCAATATGCATTAGAATGGTATCACACTTAGCCCACCACCTAGCATTATCACAACACATGCACAAGTCTACTTACTTAATCATTCTCGATCATACATTCATTCCACATTTTCTACTACATTCATCCCACATAGGTTCTCAAATATGCTACACACTAGCTAGCATTAACAAATTGTAAGTATGAATGCATTATTTATGCATAGACTTACCTCGATACTCAAAAGTATGGAAATATGCAATTTAGTCCACCACCTTGTTTTTGCCTCGGTTTCGATCCGGGCTTCGTCTTTATTGATCTATAATGAATAATTCAGCTTATTCAATACACACATTGATTAAATTGACCCACATTTCATACTTTAGCAAAATTACTATTTTGCCCCTAAACTTCTTCATATTTACACTTTAGCCCCAAGGCTCGTAAAGTGATTTTTATTCAACTTTCTATCCTTTCATGCTTAGCCGAACCACTTACTCAACTAAAGCATTCATCAAATCTCACTAAATCACACATGTATGACCAAACTAAAGTTTTTCGCAATCAAGTCCCTACATGCATTTTCATGGAAAATCACTTAACAAAAGATGTTTCTACTACATCAAGCTTTCATAATCTTCCATAAAACATCAAAATACATGCATGTCATTCATGACCACATTTTTGAACATCCATTATAGCTCATCAAATAGCTAAAAATAGCTTACTCATGCTACCGGGACTTCAAAAATACAAAGAATATCAAAACCGGGCTTAGGAGCACTTACTAGCAAGCTTGAAAAATTGAAAGAGCCCTAACAATGACTATTAGAATTTTCGGCAGCTTGGGGGAGAAGATGAATGAATTTGTCATCTTTTCACCTATTTTAATCACTTATTTGATAAATGACCAAAATGCCCTTTTTGATAAACTTCAAATTTTGACTCATCCATGCCCATTTTTGTCCAAAAATTAGAATTTGGATAAATTACTATTTAAGGACCTCTAATTAATAATCTAAAGCTATTTCACACAAATAGCTTCTAGAAACACACATTTGCAACTTTTGCAATTTAGTCCTTTTGGACAATTCAACCACAATTTCACAAAATTGCTTCATGAAACTTTCACACTAGCATGCATACAAGGCATAAACCTCAATAACTCATTTATAACCCTCGGATTTGTGGTCTCGCACCACTATTCTGACTAGGCCCTAAATCGGGATGTTACAACTCTCCCCCCTTTAGAGATTTTCGTCCCCGAAAATCTTACCAGAAAAGAGGTTTTGATGTTACTCTCTCATAGCTTCTTCCGTTTCCCACGTAGCCTCTTCCACGCCATGTTTCTGCCATAACACTTTCACTAGTGCTATGCTCTTATTTCTCAATCTGTTTCACTTCTCGAGCCAAGATCTTAATCGGCTCCTCTTCATAAGACATATCCAGTCTTATCTCAATTTCGTTGAAAGAATCACATGTGAAGGATCGAGCGATACTGTCGCGCAACATCGACACATGGAACACATTATGAATCTTTTCCTACTCTACCGGCAAAAAGCAACCTGGTAAGCTACAGGCCCAATTCATGCAGTAATCTCATACGGCCCTATGAACCTTGGACTCAATTTCCCTTTCCGTCCAAATCTCATAATCTTCTTCCACGACGATACTTTCAAAAATACTTTGTCTCCTACCTCAAACTCAATTTCTTTTCTTTTCAAATCAGTATCGACTTACGCCGGTCCAAGCGACTTTTCGGACTATTACGGATTACTTTCACTTTCTCTTCGGTCTCTTTTACTAGATCGACCCCATGGATCCGCTTCTCACTAAGCTCAGTCCAATACAAAGGAGTCCGACACTTACGGCCATACAAAGCCTCATACGGTGTCATCTGTATACTTGACTAGTAACTATTGTTATAGGCGAATTCGACTAAAGGTAGATATCTCTCCCAACTACCTTCGAATTCTAACACACAGCATCGAAGCATATCTTCAAGAACTTGAATCACTCTTTCAGATCGACCATCGAGTTGCGGATGGAACGCAATCTTCAAATTCAATCTCGCACCCATGGCCTCTTGCAACTTCTTCCAAAATCTCGAAGTAAACCTCGGATCTCTATCCGATATAATAATACAGGTATACCATGTAATCTCACTATCTCTACCATGTACAGCTCAGCTAACTTATCCAGTGAATAATCAACACATACTGGAATAAAGTGAGCCGACTTCGTCAATCTATCCACAACAACCCACACAGCATCCCTCTTTCTCGGAGTCATCGGCAATCCCGTTACAAAATCCATGGTAACCCGATCCCATTTCCATTCGGAAACCATCACTGGCTGAAGCAATCCCGAAGGCACTTGATGCTCAGCTTTCACTTGTTGGCAAATCAGACACTTTGATACAAACTCTGAAATATCTCTTTTCATACCCGGCCACCAGTACAACTTCCTCAAGTCGTTGTACATTTTCGTACTGCCCGGATGTACTGACAAACACCCACTGTGGGCTTCATGCAAAACCTTTCGAATCAACTCCTCATTTTTAGGAACACAAATTCTGTCGCGATAAAGTAAACAACCATTCGAACCCATTCGAAAACTAGAATCACATTCCGACCCGCACTTAGCTATCTTAGCGTGCATCTCGCTATCATTTCTCTGAGCTTCACATATTTGTTGAACAAATAGTGGCCTAGCTCTCAACTCTGCCAAAATAGCACCATCATCAGACAATGCTAAACTCGCTCTCATAACTCTTAGAGCATACAGGGATTTCCTACTCAAGGCATCCGCAACCACATTCGCTTTTCCCGGGTGGTAATCAATAACTAACTCATAGTCTTTCAACAATTCAAGCCACCGTCTCTGTCTCAGATTCAGATCCTTCTGATCCATCAAATACTTTAAACTCTTATGATCCGTAAAGATTCGGCACTTTTCACCATACAAATAATGTTGCCAAATCTTTAACACAAAAACAATCGCAGCTAACTCAAAAATCGTGAGTCGGATAATTCTTCTCGTGCGGTTTTAACTGCCTCGAGGCGTAAGCGATCACCTTACCCTCTTGCATCAACACGCAACCGAGACCATTAAACGATGCATCACTATAAACCACAAACTCCTTCTTCGATTCTGGTTGAACCAAAACCGACGCCTCAGTCAACATTGTTTTCAGTCTCTCGAAGCTCTGTTGACATGTCTCAGTCCATTCAAACTTGACATCTTTATGCAATAGTTTCGTCATCGGGGTAGCAATCACAGAGAACCCCTTTACAAAATGTCTGTAATATCCTGCTAATTCCAAGAAACTTCTAATTTCTGACACGTTCCTCGGCGGTTTCCAATCCAAAACAGCCGATATCTTACTCGGGTCAACTCTGGCACCATCACCTGACACCATGTGTCATAGGAATCCGACCTCGCGGAGCCAAAACTCACTCTTGCTAAACTTAGCATACAACTGCTTATCTCTCAAAGTTTGCAAGACAATTCTCAAGTACTCTTCATGATCGTTCTCATCCCGAGAATAGATCAATATGTCGTCAATAAAAATAACCATAAACTTGTCCACATATGGTCTGAAAACATGGTTCATCAGATCCATAAAAATCGCAGGTGCATTCGTCAAACCAAACGGCATAACCAAAAACTCATAATAGCCATACCTTGTCCGAAATGCAATTTTCAACACATCTTGCTCTTTCACTGAAATGATAATAACTGGACTCAAGTCTATCTTGGAGAACACTGTAGCTCCCTTCAGTTGATCAAAAAGATCATCAATCCTTGGTAAAGGATACTTATTCTTAACCGTCACTTTGTTAAGCTTCCTATAGTCTATACACAATCTCATAGACCCATCTTTCTTCTTCACAAACAATACCGAGCACCACCCTACGAGTAGCTCGGTCTTGCAAAACCCTTATCTGTCAAATCTTACAACCGAACCTTCAGTTCCTTCAACTCTACAGGTGCCATTCTGTACGGAGCAATCAAAATAGGTGCCGTTCCTGGAACCAACTCAATTCCAAACTCGTCCTCTCTCACTGGAGGTAATTCGGGTAACTCTTCCGGAAATACATCCGGGTACTCACATACCACCGCACTTTGCTTCAAACTCTCTCCCAACCTCTTGAGTATTCAACACAAATGCAAGATAGGACTCACATCCTTTCCTCAAACATTTCTCAGCCACTAAGGAAGAAATCATCACGGGTAGACTGTCCGATCCACCTGATTCAACCCGAACCACATCTCCACTCTCATATTTCAGTTCAATAAACTTACTAGCACAGTTCACTAAGACACTATGGGTAGTCAACCAATCCATGCCTAGGATTAGATCAAACTCATCAAACGGCAACAACATCAGGTTTGCCGGAAAACAATGATTCTCAATCAATAAAGGACAATTCTTACACACTTTGTCCACTAACACATACTTTCCTGACGGGTTTGACACCTTAATCACAATGTCCGTAGACTCAACGGTCATACTCAAACTAGATGCTAATCTCATGAAAATATAAGAGTGAGTAGACCCTGGATCTATTAAAACAATAACAAAGGTGTCAAAGAGAGAAAAAGTACCCGTTATCACATCGTGGAGGATGCCTCTTCTTGCGAGCGCCGAATGGCATACGCCCTCGCAGTGCCCGACCCTCTGGTCTCACAAAGAGAATCTCTGGGCGCACCTCTACCACTAGCCCCACCTCTTGGGTTCCTTGGTGGTCTACCCTCGTAGACACATCACTAGGTCTCACTTTCTCTTTCTCTTCTTTATCATCCCTCTCGGACGATTCACGGATAAAGTGGTCGGGGAACCACATTTATAACATTTCCATTTTTTCCCAACACTCTCCGGTGTGATACCTACCACAACTAGGACACTCCGGTTTACCCTTTGTATTGCCCACACTTTCCATCGAGGGGGCTTGGACTCTCGAACCCGAACGAGTATTGCCCAAGTCTCGGTGCGAATAACCCATTGGTGCTGTCGTCCGAGGATTCACTTCCTTGGATCTTTTCGACTGGGCTTGATACGACTTGCCCATCGGCCTCTTTCTCGCATCTCGGGCTTCACTCACAGCCCTTCTCTTTTCTGAACTTAATTCCTCGGCCTTACTTGCCCTCTCAACTAATACCACAAATTCTTTCAACTCCAAAATGCCTACTAGGAGTTTGATATCCTCATTCAACCCATCTTCGAACCTCTTGCACAAGATGGTCTCTGTCGACACACATTCTTGAGCGTATTTGCTAAGCCTAACAAACTCACGCTCGTATTCTGCTACTGTCATCCTTCATTGCTTCAACTCAAGGAATTCTTTCCTTTTTCGATCAGTGAACCTCTGGCTTATATACTTCTTCCGGAATTCTTCCAGAAATAAGTCCCACGTCACCCGCTCTTTCGGGAATATCAACGTCAGCGTCTTCCACCAATGGTATGCCTAATCTCTCAGCAAAGATACGGCACACTTCAAACTCTCCTCAGGTGTGCATGAGAGTTCATCGAACACCCTCATCGAGTTCTCCAACCAGAACTCCGCCCTCTCTGGGTCATCATCTACCTTAGCTCTAAACTCCTCAGCCCCGTGCTTCCTAATCTTATCCACCAGGGGTTTCGATATCCTCACCATATCCATACCTTGGGGAGCCACAGGATTTGGCTGAGGTATAGGAAGAGGTGGAGGAGGTTGAGCATTAGGGTTCGCTCGAACATAATCCGAATACCAATTACTCATCATTTGGAGAAAGGCTTCCCGTGCCTCTTCCCTTTGACCCCTAGCCTCGGGTCCACTCTCAACAAAGTGCGGTTCTTGCGAGGAGTCAGCGCATTACTAGCTGCTTCATCAGCAGTCAATGGATCGGAATCCATATACTATATAAAACAAGTTTTAAATTATCAGAAACCACCACATTATCATTGTACACTTATGGCATGTATAGCTAGACTCTTACACCCGCTACGGTAGTCCTAGAAACGGCTAAACCATAGCTTTGTTACCACTAAATATAACACCCCCTACCCGAGTTCTACGCCGGAAACCGGGCCCGAGGCGTTACCGAACTCAAACCACTTAATCGCCACTTAGGCTCAACGTCATTACTCTCTATAACCTTATTCTCGACTTACGAGGCCTCACTCATACACACGAGGGCTCTCAAGACTAATCCGAAACTTTTACGATCCTTAAAATTTTTCTCTTTTATACAGGTCTCACATGCCTGTGCAAGATTAGACACGCCCGTGCATGGACACACACGCCCATGTCCCCAAATCGTGCCTAAAAACCCAGCATTCTGCCAATGCCCCACGGCCAAGGCACACGCCCGTGCTTACCACCCCTGGTGCACACTGACTTCACACACACGGCCTCAAAGCCTAGTCACACGCACCTGTGGCTAGCCCATGGACTATCCTGATTTAAAATGTTAACATGCAGGGGACGCACGGCCACAGCACACGCCCGTGGGCTGATCGTGTGTCACACATGGCCTAGACACACGCATCTATCCACATGGTCAAGAACAAGACTAAGTGTCAAGTTCTTTTCACCCTTCTAACATACACAACATATACTCATTTAACACCATCATAATCAACTCAAATTGAAGTGCATTCTCACATAGAAAACTACATCTTTCTTTCATATAATGTAATAGCCAACAACCATGGCATTATACAAAATAAGCTATCCATCTAAAGGCCAACACATCTTAGCCATTTACAACAAAATCCACTAACTTGTCTAGCCCCTATACATGCCATATACAAAACATTAAGTTTCATGTACCAAAGTGTGCTGATATGTGGGCTGTATTCTGATGATCCTCGTATCTCGATTCAACGCTTTTAATCTATAAGACAAGGGAAAAGAAAGAGAGTAAGCTTTGAGCTTAGTAAGTTTACACATAAACAAATAAGCCTCATAGTATAAGCTAAACAACAATTAGCATTATACTACCAAAAATAATGAACAACTTTGCTTACTCTTTCTGACCCTTACCACATTTCCAACACATCATGAGTCACATACTCATAACCATCAAAATGCACCCCTGCATTCTATGTCACATTTACACAATATACAACATATCATTATTTCTCGTAATACATCCACATAACTTATCCACACAGCCTATTCACACAGCTAGTTCACATAACTAATCCACACAGCTATTACACACAGCTAATTCACGTAATTAATCCATACAGCTATCACACAAAGCTAATACACATAGTTAATCCACACAGCCAATATCTTAGTGGTTTCGCACTTAGCACACCACAATTGATTGATAAGGTGGTATCGCACTTAGCCTAACACAAAGGTGTTCATAGTAGTTCAGCACATAGCCCACTAGACGATATACCTCACGATAGCATCGCACATAGCTAGCTCATCGTCAATATGCATTAGAATGGTATCGCACTTAGCCCACCACTTAGCATTATCACAACACATGCACAAGTCTACTTACTTAATCATTCTCGATCATACATTTATTCCATATTTTCTACTACATTCATCCCACATAGGTTCTCAAATATGCTACACACTAGCTAGCATTAACAAATTGTAAGTATGAATGCATTATTTATGCATAGACTTACCTCGATACTCAAAAGTATGGAAATATGCAATTTAGTCCACCACCTTGTTTTTGCCTCGGTTTCGATCCGGGCTTCGTCTTTATTGATCTATAATGAATAATTCAGCTTATTCAATACACACATTGACTAAATTGACCCACATTTCATATTTTAGCAAAATTACTATTTTGCCCTTAAACTTTCTCATATTTACACTTTAGCCCCAAGGCTCGTAAAGTGATTTTTATTCAACTTTCTATCCTTTCATGCTTAGCCGAACCACTTACTCAACTAAAGCATTCATAAAATCTCACTAAATCACACATGTATGACCAAACTAAAGTTTTTCACAATCAAGTCCCTACATGCATTTTCATGGAAAATCACTTAACAAAAGATGTTTCTACTACATCAAGCTTTCATAATCTTCCATAAAACATCAAAATACATGCATGTCATTCATGACCACATTTTTGAACATCCATTATAGCTCATCAAATAGCTAAAAATAGCTTACTCATGCTACCGGGACTTCAAAAATACAAAGAATATCAAAACCGGGCTTAGGAGCACTTACTAGCAAGCTTGAAAAATTGAAAGAGCCCTAACAATGGCTATTAGAATTTTCGGCAGCTTGGGGGAGAAGATGAATGAATTTGTCATCTTTTCACCTATTTTAATCACTTATTTGATAAATGACCAAAATACCCTTTTTGATAAACTTCAAATTTTGACTCATCCATGCCCATTTTTGTCCAAAAATTAGAATTTGGATAAATTACTATTTAAGGACCTCTAATTAATAATCTAAAGCTATTTCACACAAATAGCTTCTAGAAACACACATTTGCAACTTTTGCAATTTAGTCCTTTTGGATAATTCAACCACAATTTCACAAAATTGCTTCATGAAACTTTCACACTAGCATGCATACAAGGCATAAACCTCAATAACTCATTTATAACCCTCGAATTTGTGGTCTCGCATCACTATTCTGACTAGGCCCTAAACCAGGATGTTATAGGTATCCTCTAGTCATAAACCAAAAGAACCTGCCAGAAGCAAACAAACGAAAAATTAGAATATAAAAGTTAAATTAAAAAAATTATTAAAATAAAAATAAATAATGACTAAATTAATATAAATAAAGTTTTCCTAATATTTTAGTCACTAGCAACGAAGCCAAAAACTTGAAGTCCACGAAACCAACTAAAAATTAGACAAAGGCAAATGCACCTATCAATTAATAGTATAGCTACGGTGAACAAATATATCATTCCCACGAGGACTAAAAGTACTAGTAATTACTGTCTTTCTATTATATAACCGAAAAAATTGGAGAGATTGATTAAAACTAAAATTAACTAAATTAAGTAACTAAAGAACAAATCAGGAAAATAAACGATTAACAACCAAGAAGCGAAACAATACCCAGGAAAGAATTCACCTAGATTTCATCTGTCATTATCAATCTGAATTAAACAATTTATTCACTTAGTATCTTGATCCGTAAAAATCCCTAAATTATGCTAATATCTCTTTCGAGAGTAAGAGTAACTGACTCTAGGTTGATTAATTGAAATTTTTTTCTAATTAAAACCCCTATTATTGCATTAACTCGATCTATGGATCCCCTTATTAGATTTGACTCTAATCCGGTAGATTTATGTCATCCTATGTTTAAGATTGCATGCAACTCCACTCAATTATGCTAAATCTACTCTTAAATAGGGTTTATTCCTCCTCTGATTTAAGCACAACAAACATGGATTAATAGTCTAGAAATATTAAACCAAGAATTAAGCACACATAATTGAGAACAAGATTCAAGTATTTATTGCGCAAAACAAAAATCAGAAGACAACATTTATCATAGGGTTCATCTCCCCTAGGTATTTAGAAAATTAGTTCATAATCACAAATAAAGACATCCCAAAAATAATATAACCATAAAAAATAAAGAAACTCATAATAAACTTCAAAGAAATCAAAAGGAGATCTTCAATCTTGATGGAAATATGCTTCTGAGTCGGCTTCAATGGTGTTTTTTGAGTTTTTTTTTCTTGAGTATCCCCCGAAGGCTTGCTCCCATCTTATATATTTGGTATATATAGGTTTTAGAATGCCTGAAAAACTTAAAAATTGCGTTTTTCCGCTTGTTTGGAGTGTGAATCGTGAAATCTACACGGTCTGGCACATGGTCGTGTGGCAGCCCGTGTGTGATGGTCCAGCCCATGTTGCTTCTCAAACTTGCTTCGATTTTCCCCTTTTTGCTTGTTTTTCGCTCCTTTTGCTCCCAAAATGCTCTCTTAAGTATAGAAACATGAATTTAAAGGATTATGAGCATAAAATTCACCATAAAACGCATTAAGAATGAGGCTAAAACATGTTACTTTTAGCATTTATCAAGTTCAATGGTGTAACAACAACTATCTCAACCAAGCTTTTGAGCTAATCGGATAAGGAAAAAACAGAGGGAGTAATGCTAGCCAAAGACCACATCGATGTTGTAGTCGAACACCTAAAAAAACATGATCGACATCTTTATTCTCCCTACTCCACACACATGTAAGAGAGACGTTGCAACTTTTTTTTGCTAGCCGACACCAACAAGGTAAAAAATTACACAAGCACCGCCATACAAAGTCTTTAACTTTTGGGGGAAGAGAAGAGTTGCATAGCTTAAGCCATGACCCCTACACCCTATACAAAAGCGAACAATCCCTCAAATGAAAAGCAAGTCGATAGCCATATTTCAAAGTGTATCTACCTTTCTGATCATAGTGCCAAACCTATCATTGTTAAATTGAAAAGAGTTTATCAACAACTTCAGAATGCGACTTGCATCAATAAGTTTCATTCATGCCATAAATAAGATTGATATCCAACCCTTACCAACAGTTTGGAATAGATCGCATACACACAAGTTCTCTATACCCAACAAAGGGCTCGATGTGACATAAAAACTATTATCATCAGCTAGCCATAGGTTCGTTTAAACGACAATTGAATGCCTATTCCTAACCCTCCACTGATGCCTCTCAACAACAAATCCTTAGTAGAAAAAATCCTTTTCCATACAAACGAGGGGTTGGTGCCCTCATCAGAACTTAATAAATCATTCCTCGAAATGTATTTAGCTTTGAAGGTTCTACTAGGGAGAGAGTTGGGGTTAGATTAATGAAAAAACGAGTAGGGTCAAACTAAATGAGTATTTAATTTTTTTGTGAAAGTTCAAATACTGTGAATTTTTATGAGATTGAATGTGGAAAAATTAGCTGCAAATTTCTTAATTTTTCTTTGTTGCAATTGATTTTTTATATGATTTTTTTATTTATTGTTATATTTTTTTATTTTTTTTATAATTGTTGTTAAGAAAAATTTAAAAATATCAAAATTATTGCTATCTTAAATTGATTGATTGCTTAAAATGAGAATTGCAATGGAAGTGTTAGACTGCAGTGGCCACTACAACTTGACATTGCCAAACTATGGAAACAAAAACTCAAATAACACTAAGGTTTGTTTACGCAGTTCAATTTTTTTACGTCTGTAGAGCCTAGCTCAATGAGTAATTCCACTATTTTTAGTCCACAATACAACAAGCAATTCACACTCTATCACTCTCCAAGTATAGAGATCTCACTTTTGTTCCTAAAGACTGGAACACTCACCTCCAAATCCTCTCCCTGAGAACTTAGGCAATAAACACTTCAACCATGTTTACAATAATAGTTTGCACTCTCTCACAAAACAGTTCCTGAAAGGAACAAATTAGAGTACGCTCAATAAACACTCATTACATAACCTAGACAAGCCTCAAAGCTTATATCAATTTCGACTGCTAACCTAGAATCTAAGTAAATACAAAGTAACTTTCTGAAAATAGCTATTACAATATCAATAATCAAAATACAATCAATCGAAGATATGCTCTCCCAAATCAGCAATAGTATCTTGATGAAATCGCCACATTCCTAGGACTTAATTGATTCACACAAATCTAATCCAAACTTCAAATGCCAAGGATTTATTTCCATAGATGGACAAAAGTATCTTCAATAACATAGTATATTAACAGGTCCAATTAAAGATTTTTTTTATTAAATTACAAAGTCAAATTAGGCAAGTATTTAATCACCTCAGTGGCAGTCCGTAGTTGGCACTACCGAGTGCCACTCAGTAACTCTTAATTCATTTTGTCTCAACAAAAAAGATTTTTTAACTATAGCTCAAGGAAAAAATTAGCTATTAACCCTTTAACTTAAGGTGCAATGTCACTTTTTAATGGAAGTTAACAGTCGAGTGACAAAAATGTAACAATTTGATAACGTTAGTGACTATTACAAAATTTTTGAAAGTTATGTGACCAAAATGTAATTTTAAACAAAATTTAGAGAAAGATAATATAATTTACCCTATTTTTATTTGTATGTTTAAAAAAACCTTTCATCGTATGATAGTAACTTGGTTTTAATTATATTCATAGCAATATCTGCCAATGGTGATTCTAAATTTGATTTTGTAAGGGTTAAACTTACCGCTAGGATTCAAAAGTATATATTTCCATCATCATAAAATAATAAAGTATTTGCTATGACTATAATAAAATGTTTATTTGATAACGGAAAAGAAAATGAAAATAGAATATATTATCTTACCAATTATAATGTGTTTCTTTCACAATAATTATTAGAGTTGTGACTGAAATTCTTATTAAAATAAAATACAAGTGGTAAGATAAGGAGATCAAGGAGGACGAAGGCCGAAGCTCCCCAATAAGCAATATACTAGATTGGGGTGAATTAATTGTATATATTAAAATCTATATCTAATTTTTTTGTTTGTTTGTTTGTTTGTGTATATACTATATATACCATTAGTAGTAAATTACACATATATTTGTATATATTAAAACCTATATCTAATTTTTTTTTTTTTTAAAAGAAGCATACATGTTTAACTGTTAAAAATAGTAAAAATTAATTGATTTAATTAAATTTCAAGATTAACTTTGAAATTTTATGTATCACTTTAAATTAATTTTTTAAAGGAATATTTTTTTATATATATATGCATGCATCTATATATTTTTATAAAAATATTTAAATATTTTATCTTTCATTTTGAGATCTTAAAAGTATGTATTATATTTAATCTTAAGTAAATGTATATGAGGTATAAAATGTTTTATTAAATTTAAATAAAATATTTTACAAATATATAGGAAAGTTCATAAAAGTTAAATTTTCTCACACCTCCCATGCCATTTTGGAAAAATTAGAAACATATATAAATAGAAATAATTTCAATATAAGCCTTGGGTAATCTAGTAACATAAATGAAAATAAAAGAAGTGACACTGTTTAATTTTTTTTTCCCAATTTAAATTTAAATATAGTAGAATATTAAAAAAAAAAACTTTTACTAAAAGGTCCAATCTAACAAGATTAAGGCTCCCTTTGGATGCCCGTTTGGCTCCAGGGAGGTGAGATTGGCCTAAATAATTGCTGCCCACCGCATCACTTTGTCTTTGTTTGGTTTAGCGAAAAGGTTCATGAAAACCCATCCCCACCACACCGGTCTCACTGAAAATCAATCGGGAATGAAAGCAACAATTAAAGGTCGATGAGCGGTTGGTGTTTTTATCGGACCAAAATACCCATACTATTTTATCCTAACATAAACTCACAGATTTTCTAAACAAAGAAAAGGGTTTAATTTTCTCGGTTTTTCTTACGCTTTGGGTTCCCGAAAAGTGTTAGTGAGAGATAGAGAGACAAGGTGAGGATGTTGTTTTATGGGGGGATTTTCTAAGATTTGTACAACTCCCGAAAGAGCTTGTTTGGTTTCGTTTTCTCTCATCGAACCGACCCTTCTCTATTCCTTCTCTCTAATCAATATGTTTACTCCACTATAAAGGTTATACCTTGACTCTTACCTTTTGCTTTTTCTTTATCTTTCTCTTGAGTTTTGAAACACTTTGAAATGTGTAATTGATAGTTCTCATTGGCTCCTTAATTTAAGTTGTTTCAGAGTTTTGTTTCCATTTTTTTAAAATTATTTTTCTTTGGTTATTATTTTTTTGTTAATTAATAAGAATAATTTTGTTTCTCCTCTGTTCATGCAAGTTAACTAGGAAATGAATCAGATGTTCTGTTTGATGAAAGGGCACTTTCTTTTCCCCTTTCTATTAGATTGTGTTTTATCTCTTGGGTTTTAATGATAATAATCCTTAAAGCATGTATTCATTGCACATTTGAATTGCAATGGTGTTGTCACCACGCGGAATGATTGGAATCAGTGCTCAAAGCTACTTCTTTATAGTCAAAGTAAAGTTGATATAGTGAATCTATAGATTGGTAGTGATCTCTATGTCTAATGGGTTTATATGATCACTGAATCAAATGAGCCACCAAGAAGATTCCTCTAAGAGGACTATAGCTATGTTCTACATTGATTTTTGTATGATAATAGATATTTTACATCTCTGGTTCTTTCTTTTGATCAATTTATTTTTAATGTAATAATTGTATTGATCATTAATGTTTTCTCTTATTCTTGCTTTTACGATTAGTAGGTTCGTAGTGGCGGAGAAACTCTTTCTTGGAGTTTTCCTTCATTGCTTGGTCTTGGGCGGCAAATTCATCGAGTAGCTCTCTGATAGAGGTTATCCTTTAATTGCTCATCCTTCTACAATTTGCAAGTTTTTTTTTTTTTTTGTTCATTTACCGAATTTCTTTCTTATAATTTTAGGACAGAGAGACATGGTTATCCAGTGATAGGGTGTTTTATAGTGTGTTAAATTTTCTAATGTTCAAATATGAAACAAATGCTACTATTTTGGCCTTAAGTTGATTACTCCCCTTTTCACATTGTGCTTGTTATTGTTAATTGCTGGCTACTAGTTTGTTTATCTCCTCTCGTTCTATCTCGCCTTTGTTTCTCGCAATATTGAGATGGCAAGACATTTCCTCCAGAACAACTTGATCCATTTTCACTTGTTTCGATGAATCACACTTGTCGCTAACAGTTGCGGGCTATGGTTATTCTTTGAGGTATCACAATCGTTCTTTTCATGTCTATGGAATGAGTTTATTACATTCTTTATGTGGGAAAGCAAATTAAAATTGTATGTTCATGTCATCCAGGTTCCTAAGCTTGCTTCAATTCTGAGTACTTCTTCAAGTTGGGGTGGAAGGAAAGAGATTTCGTCCCCACGGTAATGTATTTTTACGGATGTGGTAATCTTGCATTCTTGGCGATTGTCATAATTTTGATGGGTTATTCTATTTTTGCTTTTCTTGTGGGCTCGATGTGCGTATAGGTTGCACTAGGGAAGGGAACAATACAAAAATTCATAGATGAACTACTCTTGTAGCATTCGTTAGCCTCAGTTTGTTCTTGGCTCATTCCAAATTCATAACCCATTTGACCAAAGCTAAACTTAATCTCATTACTTTTTATCAAAGAAGCTTGCTTTACGTACAAATGATTTTATGGAAATTTCTTCAGATATATTCTATGCGAGTTTTGATTTTGATGGCTACTGACTTTGAATGTTCATATACACGAACCAGTTGGTGATGGTGTAAGAGATATTGTGACAACTGAATTACGTTACAAGACAAAGAATCTTTAGTTGAGATAACAGAGATGATCCATGTCATTTCCTCATCATTTTATTTTCTTTATCATGTGTTGCATGCACTGGAGCTTCTTGATAAATTCACTTTAGTCTAACATGGTCATTTCATCATCTAGGTTGCTAGCCTCCTCCATGATGATGTTTTGGATGATGCGAGATAAAGACGTGGTATTGGTTCATTGAATGTCTGTAATGGGCAATAAGGTGTCTTTCTTTTTATTGCTCTTGCAACCGTGAGAAAAGTTTTGTAGCCTAAAGCAATTGCTAAACTTTTCTGCTTTGCGATTGGTTGTACTAGCGGGAGATTTTCTCGCTTTCTCGAGCTTGTGTGGCCTTTGCCGCTTTAAAAATACGGAGGTGCTTTTAATTTATTATTATTTGCATGATTTACGTGAGGTATTTGCAAATGCAAGTTAAAAATCGGTACACTCAATATCGTAGGTTGTATCATTAATAGCAACAATAGTTGTGGAGAATCGGTTATGGGTGAAACGATGCAAATGACAACTTCATCCGAACAACGTCGTAGGTATGCTAGTCTCCTATGTGCAATATTTCGTTATTTTGTCACCATGTTTTCTATTCAATTACTTGGATGTCCTGCTAGGTTTAGACTCGTGATAGCCATCATTTAGTGGTCGGCTAGGTAACTTTGGTTAGCATGATTTCATTTGTTTATGCTTGTGTTTTATTGATCTAATAAGTGAATAATAGTTAGAACTTCATCGTAGTCTAATGTTACTTTATAAAGCTTAAAAATTTAGGAAACCTCTGTAGTAACTTATAAACAATACTAACTTTATTTGTTGACTTGGTGGCCATCTTTCGGTACAAACTTTTAATATTTTCGGATAACACTTACTTGATAGTCATAGATCATTATGGAATGTGTAGTCATGCTATATGAGTGAGAAAAATTCCTTTTTCTTTTATCATGCATTTCCATTCAAATAATTCTTTGATTGGTAAATCTGTCTTGTCCCGCTTTGAGTTTAAGGATCTTTTGCTTGTATTTAATCTGAAACTAGAACAATTTTTTCATGATGCAAAGCATGGACTATTACATGCAAAAGACATACTACAAGATGAGGATTTTCGACAATTTGAGAATATACCCGACGTGCCAATCTCTTCAGTGCCATTTTGATAGAGGTGAATCAAGTTCTTCTAACGATGAAAGTGACCTTGAAATTACAATGTTAAGGAAACCATTGCAAATAGTTTAATGAATCAATATTTGTAAAAACAATTTTGTATCGTAACCTAATTTCTAGTAATAATGAAACTTGTTATGTCTTATGTTACTATATTTTTTATTAAAAATCATTCGGTTAGATACTTCAAAATTTGATCCAAGTATAATGTTACTATTTATGAAAATAATATTTATCATTGTTATAAAAATATTTAACTATAAAAATTAAAAATAATTTTTATTTTATCTAATAAATAATTTAAATTGATTATATAATGCATTAAAATATTTATAATAAAATATTGGAAAATACATTTTAATATTTTATTAAATGAATTTATAAATTCACATACTTTAATAATTTTATATAAGTAAAATAATTTAAAAATTTCTATTATATATCAATTCTAATATGATGTCCTAATAGTCATTTTATATTCTCACCTCATCACATAATTGCTAAAGTGCGTTTGAATCCAAACACATATTCCACCATTGTTTCTAATCTCACCGTTACAGTATCCAATCTCACCGCTACAGTAATTAATCTCACCGCCACCGCTGTTTTTAACCTCACCGGAGGTAAACACACCGCCCATCCAAACTAGCCCTAAATTAAACAAAAACGAAAAAAGCTGAGATAACGATGGGGCACGATGGGAGCGATGAAGGTGAACCAGCGAATCGCGCAACAAAGAAAGTTCGAATACGCGATATCGAGGAAAATCGGGATGCCGTTATGGAAGCAACAACAGACTCTGGAAAAACCCTTTCTTGGAAAGATCGATTGATGGGCACAGGACTTTACCCGAATGTGGAAACAACAAACGCAGGAGGATCAGAAGAAGAAGACAACTTTGAGTTATCGGAGGGCGATATGGAGCGTTCGATAATCAATGGCATCCCCTCGATTAAGTTTTCTGAGCGAATCAACCAGATTCTCATTAAACACATGGAATACACAGTAGTAATCAAATTGCTGGGGAGAAATATTGGATATACTGCCTTACAAAAATAAGGTCACTGCGCTTTGGAAACCTTCTCAACCATTACGACTAATGGACGTGGAAAATGGTTACTTTCTGGCAAAGTTCAAGAACTCCGATGACTACGAGAGGGCTTTGTGTCAAGGACCTTGGGTTGTCTTTGGACAGTACTTAACAGTACAGCCATAGACTATGGATTTCAAACCTGCTCAGCCGTACCCTAGTACAGTACAGTTATGGCCTGGATCCGACTCCCTGGATTGCCTGGGCACATGTACAAACGGCAAGTTTTGCGGGAAATAGGAAAGACAATCGGGAAAGTCGCAAAATTAGACTTCAATACTGATAATGGGGTAAGAGGTAGGTTTGCAAGAATGGCGGTATTCATTAATTTAGATAAAGCATTGATTTATCAAGTTTTTATCAATGGAGTAGTCCAACAGATCGAGTACGAACACCTCCCAACAGTTTCTTCCAGTGTGGGCACTACGGGCATATTAAGGAAATCTGCCCCAAAGGAGAGATGGGATTGGAGGACATCGGCGAAGACACCCTAGGGGACAAGACAAATCAGAAACATACCTTGGGGGAAAACACAGGAGAAAACACCTATATAGGAGCATATGGCCCATGGATGCTTGTCGAAGGAAGGCAAGGAAACCGGTGAGAGCAGGACGGAAAGACGCCGGTGAAGCCGCAACAGGGTCAGAAAGAAAATCAAGATTCCAGGTTCTGGAAAACCTAGCTGGCGACGAGTTTGAACAGGCCACATCAGACCTTCCAAAGATGGGCTCAGGAGAGGAGGGTGGTCCTATACACATTACCCAGACCCAACAGCATACAGTTGGGCCGAACCTGGGGCAACAAATAACAGACCTTCCTTGGTCCAACAGGAAAACTGGCGTGAAAGTGGGAAGAGCCAAACTAAGGCAAGGACCTATGGATCCGAATAAAAGAGACACTGCAAGCCCAATATCACAAAACATGGGTCAGCATCAAGCAACGACAGTTGACATGGAAACTGCTGGGACCGATCAAGACAATAATAACGCGAATAATAAATTCATATTAGGTCCAAAAGAAAATGCTGCAGGTTCTCATGAGGGTCAGATTCAATGCGCCAGACCAGGCCCAATGGAGGAAGCAATTAAGACTCCAAGTAAAGAAAAATCAGATCCAATTTACGGTGATGACAACAACAATGGATCGGACTTCCTGTGCAGGTCGGAACCTTTGGGAAAATTAAGCCTAAGTGCTGTAGGAAATAATGAGGAGCACTCTAATCAGCCAAGCTTTCAACCTCTGCAAGAAATTGTGAAGCTCCCAACAACAGGCATCCTTGACGCAGCCAAACACTCAGTAGTGCTTTTTAAAGAAAATACTCAAGTTACAAAAGAAGAGCCAGTACAGAAGAATAGAGATAAAGCAGGCGGGCATCAGGTTGTTTTGTCACTCCCCGAATTTTAGGGCTAAAAGTTTTGGAGTTTTGTGGTTAGGGTCATAGAGAAGGGCGTGCTTTAGTGTTTATTCTCGTGCCTAAGTGACAGAATCAGCCTAATGGTTGGGTGGTTGGATGTATGTTAATTTGTCTTTGGGTCCCTGGTTTGAGTCCTTGTTGGTACTTTTGGAGAAATATTTTTAAGGTTTTGTTTTGTTTTTGTTAAATATGTTAAATATTTTATTAAATTATTTAGTTAGTTATTTATTTATTTTTATTTTTAATTTTTTTATTATTTTCTTTTTCTTTTTGGCACGTTCCATCTTTTTCTTTTTCTCTGGGTTTTGCTTTTCTTTTTGAAACGATGGTGGTGGTGCTCGAAGAATTTCGATTTTCTGGTCATCGAGTCGACATCTGGATGTTCTCATTCACGAAATAGGTGTGGGATTCAAACTTTTACTACACTGTTTTATTCTTTGCAAAGTTTATGTCGGCTTCTCTTAACTGTAGGCTAAATCATTGGTTTTGGGTTTGTAATCGATAGAAGTGATGAGAAATTGTCACTTTTTAATACATGTTGATAGGGGAAAGGTTGGGGACGGATTGGGTGGCTGAAACGGTGGTTTTGGGGCTGTTTTAAGGTGGTTTCGTGACCACCCCGATGGCCACACGGGTGTGTGTTGACCTACACGGCCATGTGAAATTGGGCGTTAGGGTTTTCAGGTCAAATTGGGTGCCACACGGCCGTGTGGCCGATTTGGGGATTTTTTCAATTTTTACACGACCGTGTCCCTCGGGCACACGGGCGTGTGAGATTGAGGATTAGGGTTTGAGTGTTTTGGTGTCTCACGGCCTGTTCACACGGTCGTGTCCCTGCACCACACGGCCGTGTGCCTCTGTCACACGGCCGTGTGCTACCCTTCACACGGGCGTTTGGACCCCCACACGGCCTGGACTACTCCACACGGCCGGAGCACACGGGCGTGTAGCCTTATCTCGCCAGATTTTGGTTCTAGGTCAATTTAAGCGTACTTGTGACTCTGTGTGTTTCAACCCTTGGCTAAGCTTTAGTAAGGGTAATTATGACTGTTCCGACTTCGGTTTAGGTGAGATTCGTGATTGGTTGCGTAACATGTTTGTTTCTGAACCCGGTTGATGGGGTGTGTGTGTGCAATATGCTTCTGTTAATTGTCTGACTAGGTGTCATTATTCTGTAAGGTTACATAGCCATTGAGTCTAAATCTGGGTAATTGAGTATACTCCTATTTGAATCTGACTGACTGGATGTGAATGACTGTCTGTAATCTTGTACTCTGTTTCTGTTCATCTGTTTGCACATATACATATGCATATAATGTTTTTGGTGGGATTGTGAAGAGAAGGAAGACTAAAATCGAATCGAATCGGTGATCTCATCGTTGTTAGCCCCAATACCCGTAGGGTCGTGGCGATCCCAATACCACGAGGGTCGTGGACTATGCTGTTAATGGGTTACCGCATTGCACCGTACAGCGTATACGTCAACCTTGCTGCGTGTATTTATCCGATCCGCGGTTTAATCGCACTTTACGGTATAGCGGTTTCTGCGTTGCACTATACCGCTTATACGTCGGCCTTCATTTGCGTATTATCACTATCTCGATCCGCAGCGGTTCATCTGCATGTCCATCTTGCGGTTTACCGCATGGCACTCATCTGACTTCATCGATAGCCCCTAATACCCAGAGGGTCATGGGCAGTGCCAATACCCTAAGGGTCGTGGACATTATTGGAGTACAGGGATGGATGGGCTTTACGAGGTCCTATGTGGTGTGATTGGTTGGATGAGCTCAAACAGCTCTTATGAGGAGTGATGGGGGACGGAGTGGTGTGTTGGCTGGATGGGTGGGTTTTATAATTTAATTGCATTCATAAGCATCTGTCTGACTGTTCTATGCACTAGGATATCTGATTGTACTGTTTGACTAAAAAGAACTTTTGTGGTTCTACGTACTTTGTAACTCCGATTGTATCTGACTGACTGAATAGAATTGGTGACTCATTTGTGAACTGTGATTATCTGTTCGAGACTTCTGCCTCGAAGTTACTGTCAGATTCTGTAAGTATGTCCCGCTTCTGAAATGCTATGGGTTTTCTGTTTCTAATTCTGTGGTAGTTGGTTTTGGACTCAGTACGCAGAGGTCTCGGACAGTTTCAGCGCTATGGAACGTCAGATTTTGATTTCTATCACGACTTATTTATTCAGTTAAATGTTGAACTGTAAGGTTTTATAAGACTATGATACAGTTTCCACTTTAGATTTTCGTACGTACATTTATTCTGGTTATTTTTCATACTTAACGGTAACTTTATCGGAAGAACTTTAAATGATTAAATGTTTTGTCTCATAAATATTTGAATGGTTTTCGGAAATGAAATTAAGGTCGACTGGTTTTGTAAAATTTTTTCCATGATCACTTCGATGACCAATGTAGCATATTGAGTTCGGTCTAAACTTCTAGGCCGGGTTTGGGGTGTTACATGTTTCTCCAGCGACACGCAACATTATGAAAACAGGGAACTCCTGAAAAGGAAGAAATCTCAAAGTCAACAAAGAAAAAGGTACTCCCTTTAATGTTACTCCATCAAAAATTACAATATCTGAATCCATTAGTAGTATGGTTGAACTATTGCAAAACCAAGTCCAACAAGGGTTAGTAAATGAAGTCCCTAAAGGGATAGTCGGAAAAGTAGGAGATAAGGCAGAAAACAAGCAGTAATATAAAAAGCTTCATCGCTACTTTCGTCTTTTTATACAAATGGCCTTTAGAATCTCAATTTTATCATGGAATTGCCAAGGTTGCGCAAGTGAAAATTTTTCACGTACTTTTAAAAAGTATAATAGGGAACATCAGCCGAACATCATTAGTTTATTAGAACCTAGAATCAGTGGTCGCAAAGCGGACGAAGTAATTGCAAAATTAGGATTACAACATTCTCACCGAGTAGAATCTAGAGGATTTTCAGGGGGAATATGGATTAGTTGGAAGTCCTCCGTCAACCTTGAAATTCTCCAAAATCATCCCCAATACATTCTCACACAGATATTGTACGGACTCCATGCCCAAAAAGCTCTAATAGCTTTCGTCTATAGAAGCCCTAATAAAACGAAGAGGAGTTGTTTGTGGGAAGCCTTAAAGGAAACTATTCCAACGACAAATACTCCCTAGTTGGCGATTGGTGATTTTAATTCTATTTTGTCCAAGAATGAGAAGAAGGGAGGGCTTTCTGATGGAAAACGCTGTCCCCTGTTCGGAGATTTTGTTGAAAAAAATGAGTTACAAGATCTAGGATTCTGAGGACCCTCCTTCACATGGCAAAGGTGAGGGATATTTGAAAGACTAGATCAAGCAATTGGCAACATCCCTTGGATCCGTACTTTCCCAAAGAGCCTAGTCACGCACTTAGTGAGAATTAAATCCGACCATCAACCCCTACTACTTGACTTATGCCCAGATGTCAGTTCAGCAAAGGGACGGCCCTTTCGGTTCCTAGCAGGATGGGCTCAACACCAAGATTTCTCCACTATGATTTCAAATCTATGGAAATATAACGGAGACATGTCCTCCACTCTAGGAAAGCTTACTATAGGACTAAAAGAATGGAACAAAAAAAATTTATGGGCACATTGGAACCCGAAAACGAGAAATAACGCAAAAGTTAAGTAAGATCCAGTATACTCTAGAAAAAAAACAAACTAAACAGTCTTAATCCAAAAAGAGATAGAATTACGAGAAGAGTTGGAAAAAGTGCTAAATCATGAAGAATTACTCTGTAAGCAACAATCAAGATGTGACTGGCTCAAGTTGGGAGACAGGAATACAAAATTCTTCCACGGTAGAACCCTTCACAGACGTAAGATTAATCGCATCAATGCCTTACGCAATGCAAACGGAGATTGGCTCTATGAGCCAAATGAGATCCAGGCAGAAGCAGCACAATACTTCCAAAAACTTTATGGTGAAAAATCTGACAGAGGAGTACCCTACCAACTAACCACTTTCCCCAATTGGATCAAACAGATAAAGAATCTCTAAAGAGAGAAGTTTTCAATGAAGAAATTAAGACGACACTTTTTGATATGGCTCCTCTAAAAGTCATAGGTAGTGATGGGTTTCATGCTCTCTTTTTCCAAAAATAGTGGGACCAAATTGGAAGTACAGTTTGCGAATGGGTTAAAGGAATATTCAGAGGCAAACCCATAGAGCCTGATTTAAATAATACACTTATTGTGCTAATCCCAAAAGTCGCCCAACCTGAGGAAATATCCCAATTTAGACCCATCAGTCTTTTCTCAATCCTCTATAAATTAGTCATGAAAGTTATTGCTAATAGGTTCAAAATAGTTTTTTCGAAAATCATCTCACAAGAACAGGCTAGATTCATTGCGGGACGAACAATCTCTGATAATACCATTATTGCTCACGAGGTTATACATTCCATGCGAGGAAAGAGTAGAAAATGGATGACAGTCAAAATTGATCTGGAAAAAGCATACGACAGGGTTCGATGGGACTTTATTGATAATTCTATTTAGGCTGCAGGCATTCCAGACTACCTACGGAAAGTAATTATGTCAGCCATCTCGACATCTACCATGTAGATTTTGTGGAATGGAGTTCCCACTGAAAAATTCCAACCAACAAGAGGAGTTAGGCAAGGGTGCTCCCTATCACCATACCTCTTTGTATTATGCATGGAATGACAGCAGTCAATACAAGGACATGGAGCCCAATACGATTATCAAGACCAGGACCAGCCTTATCACATCTCTTCTTTGCTGATGATCTAGTAATTTTCTCAAAAGCTGACGTAAAACACAGCTTATTATTAAAAGATATTTTGGAACGTTTCTGTGAATACTCGGGGCACCAGATTAATGCACACAAAACTAATATTTTCTTCTCAGGTGGAGTGGAGGATACCATGTGCAACAGAATAAGCCGACTCCTAGGATTTTAGAGAGTCCAAGAATTGGGGTCTTATTTAGAAATCCCGCTTTTACATAGACGAATCACTAAAGCTACATTAGAGTTTGTTATTGAAAAAGTTGGAGCCAAACTATGTAATTAGGATGTTAAGCAACTCTCAATTGCAAGAAGGTTCACTTTGGCCCAATCAGTCCTACTCTCTATCCCAAACTACTTTATGTAATCTTTGCAACTTCCAAAAGGAGTGTGTGAAGAAATTGAACGGTTAGCACGACAATTCATCTGGGGATCTAATACAGGGAATCAGTAATTGGCTCTAGTTGATTGGAACTCTATCTGCCAACCTCGCAAGAGTGGAGGATTAGGCATCCGATAGTTAAAAGATCAAAATGCTTCATTCTTTTTAAAATTAGGTTTCAATCTAATTTCTGAAAGGGGCAGTTTGTGGGTACAAGTCTTAAGATCTAAATACCGAATGACAGAGGCGATCCCAAAAAACATCACACGAGGAAACTATTCAGCTCTTTGGAGAGGAATTGTAAAAGTCTGGCCATTACTAAAAGAGAACCTTTGTTGGTCCATTGGAACATGAGACAGTGTCAAATGTTGGGAAGATCCGTGGATTCCAAAAATAGGTCCACTCAAAACACATGCATCATCAACGGAAGGGTTAGCCACGGAATGTTTAGTCAAAGACATGGTTAAAGCAGAGGGTACTTGGGACATCTATGATTTTTGAAATTGGCTGACAGAAGATATAATTCAAAAGATTACAAACATTCCCCCTCCACATCCCCAAGCAGGTCCTGATAAAATCTTTTGGATACACACATCAAGTGGGAAATTCACAGTTAAAAGTGCGTACCAAATGCTAAAAGGAAACACATGGAACGAGCGAGAGAGTAAATGGAAGGACTTGTGAAGATTCCAAGGACCTCAATGAGTGTGGTTTTTCTTATGGCTGGTTTATAAACAACGATTGCTTACTAACCTTGAACGAGTTAAAAGAGGAATTAGCCAAACAGAAACATGCCCCGTATGCTATTATGAGACAGAAGACATTTTGCATGTCCTTAGGGATTGCCCAGTTGCAAAAGATATTTGGAAAATAATTGTGCCAACAACAAGATGGTCCCAATTCTTTTACGGCAGTTTACTCGAGTGGATTCGATCAAATCTAGGAGCACATGGGCGAACAACAAGCCACAAATTCCCCTGGACCACGCTTTTTGAAATTTTACTATGGCAATTATGGAAAAACAGAATCTATTAAATACCTTCACAATTTTTCCCATTTTTAGTTATTATTCTGAATTTATGAGTGCTAAATCCATCAAAATTAAATATTTACGCCTAAAAATTTATTAAAATCAATAGCCAAGGAAGCAAAGTCGAATCCCATAACACAAGACTAATCAGAATTAAAATTCTATCAATTGGACTTATGATGAACGATGTCCAACTCCCAATCACCAATCATTCCTAATTAATTACGGTAACAATTCAACAATTGACACTTGTCAATTGAACAAGTATAAGAGCAAATCCTACAATTTAATTTCGTAATATCTTTTCCAATGAGAAGGATCTAATTTTAATCAATGAACTCATCTGCGTAATTCATGTAAATTAAATCACTTAATCCTATATCGTCTTTACGTTTGTTTAAAGATGTTAATGAATTCCATTGGTGGGGCATAAAAGGGAATGTTAGAAAGCTTTACTGGGCCATTTGGGATAAATTATGTGCTCTGAAGAAACTCTGCGAGATAAGCTTTTGATTTATGATTTCTTAAGTTTTATATTATATCTTAATTTATGATTCTAACATTTCAATCTTTCAATCTTGTTTGATTCGAATTCCCTTTCGAGTCAAAATTTCAAAGCTAGATACTTTCCGAATGGGAACTTCCTTGAGGCGAGAGAAGGGAATAACTTGAGCTTTTGTTGGAAAGTATTTTTGAGGCGAAAAAAGATTTTACTCAAAGGAGTGTGTTGACAAGTGGGTAAAAATCAATTTGTAAAAGTCTTTCAAGATCCGTGGCTCTATGATGATAGGAAGTTTACATCAAATCAGATCTTTAAAGGGGTTGGAAAATTTATTTATACACAAGGAGATGCTTGGAACTGTGACTTTATCCATGGAAAATGAGCTCCTATGAAACCAAACGCATTTTGAAAATTCCAATTAGTCCGCTTAAACCGTCTGACAAATTGATATGGCATTTTAGTAAGCATGATGAGTATACTGTAAAGTTTGGATATAGGGTGGTTGTTGAAAGCTTTTCTAACATTGCTTCTGTTGGATCTTTGAAACAGAACAAGAAATTTCAGCTGAAACTTAAGCTTTAATATTAAATATCTTGCTAAACAAACAAAGAAATTCAGCTTAAGCTATAAGAACAGAATGCTTGACAGAAAACCAAAAGAAGAAGAAGAATTTGCTGAAATATTCATCATCATTTCATTGAAAACAAAAGGCATTACATATGCCAAGTAGTCAACTTGTCAAAAAATGAAAAATGTCACCTAAACATACCTAACTCCACTAACTAAGTCTTGAAACTTATAAAACCTTGATTGCACTCTTGGTTAAGCTGATTTATCAAATCTATCAGCACTAAATTACAACAAATTCATTACAAACTTAGTTCAATTGTAATTAAGTAACAAAATATTAACCAAAAAGTAACAAAACAACAGCATATGCTTCAGCTGCAACTTGCATGGCCCGAACTGTCTTGGGCTGCATGTAAGCCATCTTCAACGCTCCTCATTGGCTTACATGCTGCAAACTCCCAACTGGGCTCTCAAATTCTTGAACCTTGACACACAAAGAGGCTTTGTCAAGATATCAGCTAACTAATCTTAAGAACTGTAATGAACCAGTCTGATTTCTTGAAATTGGTCCATTTCCCTAAAAAATGAAACTTGATCTTAAAATGCTTTGTTTTCCCATGAAACACTAGATTCTTTGCAATTGCAACAGCAGATTGGTTACACATCTGATCTCTGTTAGTTCTCTTTGATGTAAGTTCATATCTGCCATGATCTTCCTTAATCAAATTGCTTGGTGAACAACGACCTGCAGCTGTTACATATTTTGCTTCAGCTGTTGATTGAGCAACAATAGTTTGCTTCTTAGAACTTCAGCAAAAAATAGTTGAACCAAGGGTAAACAGATACCCTGAGGTGCTTTTCATGTCATCTATCGATCCTGCCTAGTCACTGTCAGCAAAACCAAGGAGATTCATGCTGTCAACCTTGGTAAACATCATCCCAAAGCTCAGAGTGCCTTTAATGTACCTGAGGACTCTCTTTGCAGCTTGAAAATGGTTCACATTGCAAAGCGATTGCATGAACTGGATAAGAGGTCGATCGCAAACATTATGTGCACAGTATTATTATGGTCGCTGGTAGAGCAGACATCCAACTAGGCTCTTATAGGTTGACTCATTTACTTTCTCAAAATCAACCTGGCTTGTTAGTTTTTCTTTAATAGCAATTGGAGTGCTAGTTGCTTTACAATTCTGCATGGAGAATCTATTTAGAATTTTCAAGGCAAATACCTTTTGGCTTAAGAAAATTCCTTGCTGAGTCTGAAACACTTTCATGCCAAGGAAATAGGACATTTCACCCAAATCTAACATTTCAAACATGCTCTGCATCTTGCCTTTAAAATCAGTCAGCATAACATTGTTTCCTCCTGTGACCAGCAAGTCATCTACATACAAAGAGACTATGAGCAGTGTTTCATCACCTTCCTTATTCAAATACAATGTTGGCTCACTAATGTTTCTCTCGAACCCCAAGCTTACTAGGTAGGTGTCGATTTTGTCATACCAGGCCCTTGGTGCCTGTTTTAAGCCATACAAGGCTTTTCTTAGCTTGAACACTTTGTCTTCTTCACTAGCAACCTTAAAACCCTCTCGCTGCTCAAAAAATATCTCATCATCAAGAAAGCCATTGAGGAAAGCAGATTTTACATCAAGTTGATGTATTTTCCACTGCTTTTGAGCAGCCAATGCAACCAGTAGTCTAATTGTATTAAGCCTAGCCATTGGTGCAAATGTTTCAAAGTAGTCAACCCCATATTTCTGATTGAATCCCTTCACTACTAACCTTGCCTTCAGCTTGTTCAAAGTTCTATCAGCATTGTGCTTTGCTCGAAACACCTATTTTACTCCTATGACCTTCCTATGAGCTGGCCTTGCAACTAACTCCCAAGTCTGATTTTTGTGAATCATGCTCATTTCATCAAGCATGGCTTGCCTCCATCCTTCTTAAGCTTGAGCTTCCTCAAAACATGTTGGTTTAACAGTAGCCACATCTGCCCTCTCGTATATTTCACTTAGTGGTCTGGTTCCCCTAACTAGTTCATGATCAATGTCCATATCAGGATTATTTTGATCAACTTCAGTTTGCTCTGTCACCAAGTCTTCAGCAGTACATTCTAGTTCACTTTTATCCCAATTCCAGCTTGACTTCTCATCAAATACAACATCTCTACTCACAAAGACTTTGTAGGTTGAAGGATTCAGAATCCTATAGCCCTTCTTGACACTGCTATAGCCCACTAGAATGCCAGGTTGAGCCTTCTTTGCCAATTTGTCCCTCTTTACTGCTGGTATGTGTGCATAACATATGTAACCAAAGACCTTTAGATGAGAAACTGATGGTTTAAACCAAAATTAGGCCTCAAATGGTGTTTTTTGAAATAATGCCTTGGTTGGTAGCCTATTTTGAAGGTAAACTGTAGCGTTCACTGCTTCAGCCCAAAAACTTTTAGGCAAATTCCTCTCAAACATCAAGCATCTGGCCATATCCATCAAAGTTTGATTCTTCCTCTCACAGACACCATTTTGCTAAGGTGTGTAGATGTTTGTGAGCTGGTGTTTGATGGCTGATTCTTCACAAAAACTTTGAAACATTGCTGAAGTGTACTCTGTGCCATTGTCTGACCTTAGTGTTCTGAGCTTGCAACCTGATTGAGTTTCTACTGCAGCCTTGAATTTCTAAAAACTGAGGCTACTTCTGACTTGTGCTTTAGGAAGTAAACCCAGCAGAACCTTGAATAATCATCAATGAAAAGAATGAAGTACCTGCTACCATTCAAGGATTGTGTCTTCATGGGGCCACACACATCAATGTGGACTAACTGCAGCTTTTTAGAGGCTCTCCAGGCCTTGTTCAAAGGAAATGGCAGTCTAGCTTGCTTTCCTAGCTGACACACTTCAAAAACATCCTCTTTTTCAACTGTTTTTGTGAAATTTTCAACCAAGTCTTCTTTGGAAAAATTAAGTAAAGACTTATAATTGACATGGCCTAATCTTTTATGCCACAATTTAGACTCATCTAAGACAGTTGTGTAGGCACTGTCTGAACTTTTGTTCCAGTCCACAATAAAACTTCTATCAGTCATGGTCATTGACATGAGTTTGGATCCACTTGGATCACTAATCAGACATTCTTTGCCTTTGAATACAACTGAGTATCCTTTCTCAACAAGTTGAGCAATACTTAGCATATTTTTGTCTATTTCAAGTACAAACAAAACATTGGAAATGAGTTTGATACCTGAAGGAGTGTCAATCAGCACATCTCCCTTGCCTTCTGCTTTAATGTAGTTTCCATTGCCCACTTTTACTTAGCAAATACTTGTTCTTTTTTATCACAACCTTTTTCTGCCACTTAAGCTTCCATTCTAAGTTGTTGAGGCTAGTTTTGCTTCTGCTTGCCTTTGTTTCTGCAAACCTTCTCAACATGGCCCATCTGTTTACAAACCTTGCACTGCACATCAGGTCTGTAGAAGCAGTTAGCTTCAGGATGGATAACTTTTTTACAATGTGAGCAAGGTGGATACCTTCTTCTTGCTCCATCTCTTCTTGATTTGTCTCGCCAAGTTTTATTCACTTTGAAGCCAGAGGAGCTCGAGGTTGGTCTGCTCTTAGCTTGAAAGGCACCTTCTTGATGCTCCTCCTATCTGCTAGCTCTTCTTTGTTCCTGAGCATAGAGGGCATTGATTAGCTCAGTCAAAGAGATGCTTGACAGATCATTTGAATCTTCCAAGGAAGAGATTTTGGCTTCATATCTCTCAGGTAAGGTTAAAATAACCTTCTCTACTATTCTGGCTTCACTAAATTGGTCCCTAAGCAATCTGATGCTGTTCACAACAGCCATAATTCTGTCTGAATATTGCTTAATTGTTTTAGATTCCTTCATCTTCAAATTTTCAAAGTCCCTTCTTAAATTCAAGAGTTGTTGCTGTCTCTTTTTTTTTCAGTTCCTTGAAACTCCTCTTTGAGCCTATCCCAAGCCTGTTTTGGAGTCTCACAGGCCATAATCCTTGTGAAAATTAAGTGTGACACACTGTTTTGAATGCAAGACATTGCCTTGTACCTCTTGGCTCTTTCATCAGAGTGCTGCCTGATCTAAGCTACCGTTGGGTTAGCTCTTAAGGGTGGTGGTTCAATATCAGCATTGACAACCTCCCACAAGTCAAATGCCTGCAAGTAGGTCTTCATTTTCACTACCCAAATGTGGTAGCCTTCACCATTGAACACTTGTGGTGGTGCTGGAGAGAAACTTGATGAAGACATTGCTTTTGAGAATAGAAAAAAGAAAGGTCCTCTAAGAAATCAGCTCTCGATACCAAATCAACTTCAATATCTTGCTAAACAAACAAAGAAATTCAACTTAAGCTATAAGAACAGAATACTTGACAGAAAACCAAAAGAAGAAAAAGAATTTGCTGAAAGATTCATCATCATTTCATTGAAAAGAAAAGGCATTACATATACCAAGCAACCAGCTTGTCAAAAAAATGAAAAATGTCACCTAAACATACCTAACTCCACTAACTAAGTCTTGAAACTTATAAAACCTTGCTTGCACTCTTGGTTAAGCTGATTTATCAAATCTATCAGCACCAAATTACAACAAATTCATTACAAACTTAGTTCAATTTTAACTAAGTAACAAAATATTAACCAAAAAGTAACAAAACAGCAGCATATGCTTTAGCTGCAACTTGCATGGCCCGAACTATCTTGGTCTACATGTAATCCATCTCCTAACAGCTTCCCTTTCAGTCGAAAGTTACTGGCAACAACAATTTGCTACATAAAGTCTAACATTTTTTGTTGGAGAAATTTCATTCCTTGCAATACCAATTTATCAGGTAAATGGATCGATGTAGTTGGTGTGGCTTCCTGAAACTCTTGACCATAACCTTCTCCATTGTCGGAAAGCTAAATTAATCTTGGACTCTTTTGAATATTGATCTGAACCATAATACAATTGGTAAATTTGTTAAAGAGTGTTTCGATGGGAAGTTCTATGCTTTAACAAACAAATATCTTGCTTGGAACATATTTGTTCGGTAACAGAAAGAATTATCTGTTCATCATTTTATTACCTTTGTTTACTTTTTTCAGACTTGGAAAGATTCAATGACATTATTTTGCAGCTTACCTGCTGTTTCCCCCTTAGTTCAGACTCTAACGGATACTTGGAAGAAACCAGATATGGGGTGGCTCAAATGCAATGTAGATGTTGCAATTTCTGATTTTGACAATAGGATTAGCTTTACTACTACTATCAGAGACGTAGATGGTAGATTCGTCTTAGGCTATTTGCTTGGCATCATGACTCCACTTATTATGGAAACAATTTCAGTTCAAGAGGCTCTCACTTGGATCAAGGTTTTAAATCTTGATTAGTTAATTGTTGAACTCGAAAGTATGGAGGTCTTCAATGTTTTTATTAGACATTATGTTAGCTCGAATAATCAACTAGAAATTACCAAAAGGGGGTGAATTGACCTTTTAGTGATTCTATGGTTGCTAAGAAAAAAAATAGAGACAATGAGCAAGTCAATATATAGTGGTTCGACACCAATCGCCTACTCCACTACCTTAGCTTTCTATAACTAAGGATTTTCCCAAATTTACTAATTTGACAACTAGGTTTCTACCTAAACCTTAAGACAAAACCCTCTCAAAGAGAATAACAAATAAACAAACTAAGAACAAACTCTTATAAGGTTAGAATGTTTACAAATTAAACACTAATACAAAGAGAAACACTTGAGCTAAATGAATACAATGAAAACTCATAAGTGTGTTTAAAGAAAATTGTTGAGAATTGTAAGCACAATGTTGTTTTTGATTAATGTTTAAGATTGATAATCTCTCTAGTTGCTGTAGGGTCTTTGAAAGATGATATTTATATCCCCTAATTGATTTCCAACCATCGTGGTTGTTGGAGAAATGAATAGAGCCATTAGAGATTAAATAATCAGTGCATTTAATTCACCTAAATGAACTTACCAATTTTTGGTCGAATGTTTCAATCTTGGAAGGTTTCTTAGTTCAACAATGGTGATTGATTTAGGTGAAGAAGAAAGATGACTTTGTTTTCTCTTTCTTTCCACCAAATTCACATTTTATACATGGGTTAATGTTTAATTAATTTTAGTTAATTATGCTTAAACTATGATTAACCTTAATTTTACCTATTTAATCTAATATCATTGATCGTGTCCAAACTAACTATGATAACGAATAAGGCAAGCGCACCTATCGTTTGGTAGTATAGCTATGGCAAGACTGGAAATATCGTATCCTCAAGGACCAAGAGTACTAGTAGTTACTATCTTTTTATTATCTAACCTAAGTATTAAGGGAATCGATGTTTAATTAACTAATTACTAAACTAAGGATGCTAAGACACAGAGAGTGAATTGGGAAAATACTTGTGGGAAAACCAGTTGATTAAGACAATACCCGAGGAAGAATCCACCTAGACTTCACTTGTTATTTAACTTTGAACCAGACGATTTATTCACTTGACTTGATCCGTAGGATTCCCTAATTTATATTAATACCTCTTTCGAGGCTGCTAACGTCTAACCCTAGGTTGATTAATTGAAATCTCTTTCTAATTAAAACCCCTAGTGTTGCATTAACTCGGTCTATGGACTCCCATATTAGGTTTGACCCTAATCTGGCAAATTTTCGTCATCCTATCTCTAGGGTTGCGATCAACTCCGCTTAACTATGCTAGATCTACTCTTAAACAGGGACTTTTGCTCCATTGCCTAAGCACATCAATACTTGAATCAATATCCTGAAATATTAAAACAAGAATTAAGAACACATAATTAAGAACAAATCAAGTATTTATCATACAGTTCTGAAAACAATAACAAGATCCGTCTTAGGTTTCATCCCCCTCAGATATTTGAGGGGTTTAGTTCATGTTTAATAAAGAATACATCTCAGAAGAAAGTAAATAACAAAACATAAGAAAAAAACTAAAACCCCCAGAAAAAAATTGAAGGGAAGATCTTCCGTCTTGAGTGTGATTCCGACTTCTGAGATGGATCAACTGGCTTTCTTGGAGTAATTCCCTGTGTTCAGCCCTCTCTGGCTTCGCCCTTCGTCAAAAGCCATGACAGAAGGCTTCTATCGAACTTCCATTTTAGGTTGCCATCTAGGGTGTTTATATAGGCTTTCAGGATGCCTTACTTGGCCCACAAGTATCCTAATCCGAATGAAACTCATCTTGGCCACGGCAGGGACACGCCCGTGTGAAACGCTCGTGTGAATCAAGCCCAGGCCGTGTTCGGGCCTACTAAGGTGGCACGACCGTGTGGTGAACTCCAGGCCGTGTGAATTTCTTACTTTGGCCCATTTTCTCCATTTTTAGCCCGTTTCTCGTTCTTTTCATCCTCCGATGCTCTCCTAAGTATAAAACATGAAATTAAAGGATTAGGAGCATCAAATTCCACAATTCAAGGGATTAAATCATCCAAAAGTATGCTAAATGTGGGATTAAAATATGTATATATTCTGGTTTATCAAATACCCCCACACTTAAGCATTTGCTTGTCCTCAAGCAAAATTCTCAACTCACAATTAAAATCGAATTTCCTCAATTCATAACCTTTATCAATAATGTTTCATCATAATTCATAAGTAATTCATACATTGATAATTTAACCAGAAGGTTCCTAAAGATTCAAACAATCAAAGTCATAGTTTTTATAGTACGAAAAATAGGTGTTTCCCCTTACCTAAATAATCACCTTTAATTCAAAATCAACAAAAATTGACATCCTCACCAAGGGTTCACTCAAATCACTCAAGGTGTTTAAGGTTCAAAAATAAGCACTCAAGAGTTGAACATGAAAAGTTAATCCCATAGGCTTGCATGAAAATCAAATCTCCACCACTATAAAATGAGATGATACACAAATCAAAAGGTCTTTAAAAAGGGTTGTAACGGGGATTGGGTTTAAGGTGTGGATAAAGGATAAATTAGAGGGTTAGTATCGAGACTGAATTGATAAATTACCTAACTAGAAAAATAACTACAACTTGAATAATTATATCAATTAAGAATTCATCACTAATAACACGAGCTTCTTCTCAAAATGTAAAATTAAACGTAAGCTCAAATAACATAGAACTAATAATGAATATACTTCGTTTTTTTTAAAGAACAAATCATACAATAATAATAAGATAGAATTTAACAACTGAAATAAAGAAAACAGTTAAGTAACCGATCAAATCAAATCTCGATATAAGGGTAGTCAAGAGAAATGGTGATAACAAATACAAAGTGGGTTTTGGGTTAATAATAATGGGTGAGTCAAGAAATGGTTTATTAGTCTCAAAGGGGTTCACTAGGGGTTAATTATGAAGGTAGGCTTTTTATGGAGTAAGTGGGTTAAAACCTAGGTGCCTTTATCATCTCAGTATATCAAATCATAGATGCGGTCTCGACATGTATGATCGAAGCAAGTTCTAGAATAAAAAATCAATGTTGACACACTCATAATTAATAAAGTGAGCAAGAAAAGAATATGCTCTAAAAGGCTCAAAATCTTATAAAAAATTATGGTTTTTGATGTCAACCTTGCAAATTTCAAACTTCAAAGTAATATTTAAATTTAGGGAAACAACCTAGAAACTTTTTAATTCTAAAAATAGACTAATCATGCTTGATTCTCTAGTCTCCTAAAGTTTAAATCATCAGTGCACAATTAACTATGACTTAATCCGAAACATATCAATGAAAATCATAAATCAAAAGAAATTTCATTCTAACAGTAATATGAGAAAATTACATAAGAATAAGACATAATTCAGGGATTTTCAAATAATACTGTAGTTAACCCCCCTCACACTTAAGATGTACATTGTCCTCAATGTACAAAGATAGATAATAGCAATATAATAATAAAATAATAAGATAGGGAGAGAAGTGAAGCTTCCTGAATTTTGGATGGAGTCAATGAAAAGAAACGGTAAAGTTGGAGAGAGGTGAAGGTGGGGAGGATACTCCGGTGGTGGTGTGGTCGTTCGTTCACAGCCCCTTGAACATAAATTAAAGAAGTGAAAATATAATAATATAAATTAAAGACGAGAAAGATAAAATAAAAGAAATTAAAAATGAAAATAAGAGAAAAAGAAAAAATAAATGGACTCAAAGGTCCTACGGGCGTGCAGAGGATCACACGCCCGTGTTATTTAGTCAGTGTCGACCACGGCTGCGTCGCACGACCGTGGCGTTTAGTCGGAGCCCGTGTCTTGGGGAAAATTTTTGTCCTGTTTCTGCACGATCTCCGCCATGCCCATGTACCTATTTGTGGTGTCCACACGGCCACGACCACGCCCGTGTGCAAGGCCGTGTGGTATGGGAATCTGTGTTTTAAAACATGAACGAAAGTGAAAACAAACTAATTAGTGGGGTTAGTGCTCAGGTTGCCTCCCGAGAAGCGCTCGTTTAATGTCTTAAGCTAGACTTACCTCTCATTCGCATAATCATGGTGGTTTGAGGAGCTGAAAATCCTTTCTCATGCCATTAGTTCTATTATCAGTATATAGTTCGAGTCGAGTGGTGTTTACCTTAAAAGTGCTGAATTTAGGATTAGTTACCTCGACTGTTCCGTATGGGCAGACATTGAGTATCTTAAAAGGGATTTCTTCGTTTGTGTTAATGTCTGAAGTGGTGATTCGAGGGTCTGTCTTATCCAACAATACCTGATCCCCGATCTGAAACTGGTTTGCCTCATCCTTAAGTTTGACATGGTTTTGCTTTGATTCTGCTTCGTGTGTTCTTAGTTTCTCCTTGACACGTGGCTTCCACTCGTCTAGTTCATCGATCTGAAGCCTTCGTTCCTCATGAGTTATTTCTTTATTGGCACAATGTCTAGGATATGACTCAGTTGTGTAATTTCGTGGTGCTATCTGAAAAGAAGGTTGAACTAAATGGTCATTAGTAGAGTTTATGTTTTCACCTTGATTACTCGATGTCCTAGTCGAGTCAAGAGCCTGAAGAGTGATCGTTTCGTCAGATACACAAAGTATGAGTTCACCTGTACCAACATTAATTTTAGTTTTGGCAGTTGCTAAAAAGGGTCTTCCTAGGATTAAAGGAATATTATTGTCCTCATCCATGTCTAGAACGACAAAGTCTACTGGGAATATGATTTTATCAATTTTTACTAGTACATCTTCAATTATACCCCTAGGAACTCTAATGGTTTTATCAGTTAATTGAATGCTCATCCTAGTTTGTTTGGGTTTCCCTAGACCTAGTTGTTTAAACAGTTTATAAGGCATAACGTTGATGCTTGCCCCTAGATCTGCTAAAGCATTATCAATAGATAAACTACCAATTAAACAAGGAATCGTAAAACTCCCTGGATCTTTTAATTTTCGTGGTAGTTTATTTTGTAGAATTGCTGAGCACACTTCATTTAGCTCCACATGCGACGCCTCGTCTAACCTCCGTTTGTTTGTCAGAAACTCTCTTAAAAATTTCCTTGAATCTGGCATCTGCGAGAGAGCTTCAAGAAACGGTAAGTTAATATGTAATTTCTTTAAAAGTTTAAGAAATTTACCAAATTGTTCCTCTGTGTAGTCTTTCTTCATCGCATTGGGATATGGCACTCGAGGTGTATACTCTTTAATGACAGGTTTCTGTGTATCGTGGCTTACCTCAACCTTACCTTTATTTACCACGGGTTCTTGCCTTGGCTCAGATTCGGATTCTACTAACCCTTCACTATTATGATCAGTAATGGCATGAATTTGCTTCTTTGGGTTAGTGTCAATGTTGCTTGGCAAGCAACCTTGCGGTCGTTCTGAGATTAGCTTAGCTAGCTGACCTAACTGGTTCTCGATCCCTTGAATCGATGCCTGCTAATTTTTTAGCATTGTCTCATTGTTTTGAAAACAGGTTTCTGACACCGCGATAAATTTTGTTAGCATCTCCTCAAGGTTCGGGTTTTTCTCTTATGGGATAGGTTGTTGTTGAAAGCCTGGAGGGGGTTGTTGTCTTTGATTTCCTTGACCTCCCCATGAGAAATTTGGATGGTTCCTCCACCCTGGATTATAAGTGTTACTATAAAGGTTATTTTGAGGTCTAGAATTGTTACCCATATAGTTCATTTGTTCGTTTTTTATGCCAGGGTTGTAGGGTGGATATTCTGTATTGCTCGACCCTCCTCCATTTGTATCGCACTGCATCACTGGATGTACCTGCGAGGAACCACACAAACCATCAATTTTCTTACTTAAGAGTTCTACCTGATTTGATAGCATGGTTACTGCGTCGAGGTTGAAAACACTGGTGGCTTTTGTTGGCTTTGTTCTCATAACTTGCCACTGATAATTATTCAGTGACATCTCTTCAATGAATTCATAAGAAGCCTTACGTGTTTTATTGTTTAGTGTACCACCGACGGATGCATCAATCAACTGCCTAGTCAAGGGGTTCACTCTGTTGTAAAAGATTTGAAACTGTAGCCATAATGGTAACCTATGATGAGGGCACCTTTTCAATAAATCCTTGTATTTCTCCCATGCATCGTAAAGTGTTTCTAAATCCATCTTCACAAAAAAAGAGATATCATTCCTCAACTTAGCCGTTTTAGCCGGCGAAAAATATTTTAACAAAAAATTTTCGGTCATTTGCTCCCATGTAGTGATTGATCCTCGTGGAAGAGAATTCAACCACTGTTTGGCTTTATTCCTTAAATAAAAGGGAAATAACCGAAGGCGAATGGCATCATCAGAAACGCCATTAATTTTAAACGTATCGCATAATTCCAAAAAGTTCGCTAAGTGTGTGTTAGGATCCTCATCCTGCAAACCATCAAATTGAACAAATTATTGAATCATCTGTATAGTGTTAGGTTTCAGTTCAAAATTATTTGCATGGACAGAGGGTCTAACAATACTTGATTCATTTCTGTTAAATTAGGTTTAGCATAATCATACATAGTTCGAGGAACAGGATTTTGATTAACCGGGTTTGCGGCAACTACAGGAGGTAGCGGATTATTATCAGCCATCTCTTCGGTAGTGTTGGTATCGTTCTCTTGCTCTTCTTGTATGTACTGTAGGCTTCACCTAATTTCTCTTCGGTTTTTGCGAACGGTTCCTTCTATATCACTATCGTAAAGTAGAGGTCCTGACGGGTTTCTTCTAGTCATAAACTAGAATACCTGCAAGAAGCAAGGTAAAAGAAAAATTAGCAAAGTAGAAATAAAATAAAAATTAATTGCAAAAATAAAAATGGCTAAAGTAATAAAAATAAAGTGTTCCTAATATCTTAGTCCCCGGCAACGGCGCCAAAAACTTGATCGTGTCCAAACTAACTATGACAACGAATAAGGCAAGCGCACCTATCGTTTGGTAGTATAGCTATAGCAAGACCGGAAATATCGTATCCTCAAGGACCAAGAGTACTAGTAGTTACTATCTTTTTATTATCTAGCCTAAGTATTAAGGGAATCGATGTTTAATTAACTAATTACTAAACTAAGGATGCTAAGACACAGAGAGTGAATTGGGAAAATACTTGTGGGAAAACCAGTTGATTAAGACAATACCCGAGGAAGAATCCATCTAGACTTCACTTGTTATTTAACTCGAACTGACATTTATTTATTCACTTGACTTGATTCGTAGGATTCCCTAATTTATATTAATACCTCTTTCGAGGCTACTAACGTCTAACCCTAGGTTGATTAATTGAAATCTCTTTCTAATTAAAACCCCTAGTGTTGCATTAACTCGATCTATGGACTCTCATATTAGGTTTGACCCTAATCCGTGATTTTAGTCATCCTATCTCTGGGGTTACGATCAACTCCGCTTAACTATGCTAGATCTACTCTTAAACAGGACTTTCGCTCCACCGCTAAGCACATCAATACTTGAATCAATATCCTGAAATATTAAAACAAGAATTAAGAACACATAATTAAGAACAAATCAAGTATTTATCATATAGTTCAGAAAAACAATAACAAAATCCGTCTTAGGTTTCATCCCCTCGTATTTTGAGGGTTTAGTTCATGTTTAATAAAGAATACATCTCGGAAGAAAGTAAATAACAAAACATAAGAAAAACCCTAAAACCCCACAAGGAAATTGAAGGGAAGATCTTCCGTCTTGAGTGTGATTCTCGGCTTTTTGAGATGGGTCAACCGGCTTTCTTGGAGTAATTCCTGTTCACTCTTCTCTCTCTGCTTTTCCCTTCATCAAAAGCCCTGATAGAAGGCTTTTGTCGAACTCCCATTTTAGGTTGCCCTCTGGGTGTTTTTATATAGCTTTTCAGGGATGCCTTACTTGGCCCACAAGTATCCTAATCCGAATGAAACTCATCTTGGCCACGGCAGTGACACGCCCGCAGTGAATCGAGCCAGTAGTGTTCGGGCTGCTAAGGTGTGGCACCGCCGTGTGGTGAACTCGGTAGTGTGAATTTCTTACTTTGGCCCATTTTCTCCGTTTTCGGCCCGTTTCTTGTTCTTTTCATCCTCCAATGCTCTCCTAAGTATAAAACATGAAATTAAAGGATTAGGAGCATCAAATTCCACAATTCAAAGGATTAAATCATCCAAAAGTATGCTAAATGTGGGATTAAAATATGTATATATTACGGTTTATCAATCATCGTGTCGTCCACTAAATCTTATTTGAATATGGTCTAATTGCTATTTTGGACCTTTGGTTAATTGCAATTTAAGTCCCCAAGTCATATACCAATTAAAAGTTTATAGTGATTGGACTTTATAATTTAGTCCCTGGGCCCTAATTAACCACAATTTTGGTCAAATTTCTTAGCCGAATTCCAATTCATCTATACTAAGTCCGTAAATATACCTATTTAATAATTACGGGCTCGGTTTACTGAAACGAGATCCTGAAACCACAATTTCGAATACCACTGGCTTTTGGGTTGTTACAACTTAGATATAGTATGTATGTTTTATTAGGAATCATAGATATTATTATAACCATGCAATGTATTTATTTGGATAAGTTATCCACTTACACTTTCAAAAATGTGATCTTACTTGCGATCACTAAATGAATTGCACTAGGAGGGAAAAAAAAATGGAAAAATCTACAACTGAAAACTTCTCTAGGTGGAATCAAATCCTGGTTATTCCATTGGCAATTTGGAAATCCATCCATCTTGGTCTATGAAATAGGATAGTGAAAATTGTTGAAGTTGAGATGGAGTAAGCTTCTTTTCCCATGTAACACGGTTGGAAGTGTCAGATCCTGGTCCCTTGCAGTTCACCTCAGCATACATAAAATTTTCTCTTTCAGACCAAGGACACATTAATCAATCAATATCAAATTCAAGACACAATTTTGGGTTTTAAAAATGAAATCAATTAAGAACATACTCCTTTCCAGGGAATTTCCAAGCATCCCAGCCTTGAGGGACCACATCTGCATTTATTGTTGTCTCTTGAAATATCACTCTAGAGTAAGGTCCATAGGCTCTTCCTAGATAAGGACGCACATTTCCAAACAAAGTTCCTCCTTTAAACACAAACCCACTTGGATCATCTGATGATCCTCGGCCCTGAGCTGTTATATAACCATATGGATATTGTGAAGAAAGTGCACCAGCAGTAACATTTATCTCACAGGCCTGGAAAAAAACCCATAACAAAACATGTTTTCATTGCTGATGTCCACACATATATTGGCATAAGTTAGATGATTTTTTTCTTCTTTTTCATTAGTTACCTGATAGATAGACTGGCCACTACCAAAGATAAAGTCAGCTGCACCTTCAATATGGCACTTGGCGAAGTAATGGCGGCCTGATGCATCCCACAACGTATCTTGCAACCCCAAAAAACCACACTCGAAAAATGCAGATTTGTCTCCTAAAATTCTTGCTGCAACCGCTTGTAATACGCCAAGAACTTTTCTTTCACTCAACGCATGTTTTAGTAGCAACGGATGGTTATAGGAATTCTGCAGTAGAAATTAACAGTTATTAATCACAACTAGTTACATATACATACATATACGTTGAATTCGGTATATCAAAAAAACTTACATTGAAGAACAATCTCAAGTCATTAATGGAAAATGACTTCATATCACTACTACTTACTATAATCATCTCATATTTTAGAACATGAAATAATATTTAACAAAAAAAAGAGAAGCATAAACATGGCTTGAAGCTTGACCTTGAAAGTGATACCCTTTGCAACTATATTGTCCGCCATGGAGGTGAAAGTTGCGCTTTCATCTGTTCTGTTATGAGCGTCAAAGGTAATGGTTGTCACACTTCGATCTTGTCCTTCAAGAAAAATACAAGGCTTCTGTTTTGGAATAGTTACCTTCTCCCTGTAATAAGCTAGTGTTATTGAATTGATGAAAAATATTAGTAAATATTACAAAAAGAAAAGAAAATAAATTACATGTAGACACGGGGATTAATTTGAACTTTGACCCATTGATGATTTTCTTGAGGAATGGAATCAATGGCAGATTGAACCGAGGTAAAATTTCCACCACCAGACTTGTCTACAACAATGGGGTATGCAAATTTAGAGCCACCGTTTCCAGTGCATTCATTAGCATTAGCTATGGAGATCCTCAAAGAAAGGGTTAACAACATGAGAAGGAATGGTACTTTATGTTGCATTTTGTTTCAGTGGTGACTAGCTATGGCTTTGAGTTCTTCAGAACTCTGTGTGTGTGTGTGTGTGTGTAATATATATTATATAACAAAAAATTGACAAAAGAAGGGTAAACATTGCATGGGATATAAATGCAGTTGATATCCTATGGAAGAGTTATTAATTATTGCAAGTCTATTTATAGTAGATTTCAATTCTAGCCAGATTCTTTTTGCTTTTAACAATTTAAAGCAAACAATGAACATGGATTTTCAGTTACTATATAATGACTCTACAAATTCAACCAATAAAAGAAATCTATATTTACTAACTATTGATAAAGAATAATGTGATTGTGATATGTTTTCTCCAAACAAGTTTCCAAATTATAGTTAAATTTTGACGTTATATTATGGCTAAATTAGCCAAAAATACAGAAAAATATTTTAAAACAATTTTTTTTTAAATTAAAGAAATAGGTCGTTTTTGGAGAGAGTGTGTAAAAACGTGTTTAGCACAATTGGCAGGAAACACACCTAGCTAGACGATTTTCCTTTCTCTCTCCTTGGCCGATTTTTTTTCTTTAGGTTTTCTTAGGGTTATGGTTTTTAAGGTTTGGGGTTTTAGGGCTTTAGGAATTTATAGTTTTTGATATTTTAGGGTTTATGTTTTTTTAGATTTTAAGGTTTTTACGGGTTTAGGGCTTTTATGGGTTTAAGGTTTCTAACTATTCTGGGATTTGAGGTATACACTGTGAAAGCTTAAAGGTAGATTTGAGTTGTCGAGGATGTGATAACGCTCGGAGACACACACATTTCATATGTTGTGTCGAGATGGGACCATTACCTTAGAAGCTCATCCTATAAAAGTCAGATTCCAAGGTGACGATGATTTATATGGTCACGAGTTGAAGTATGTAAAGGTCCTAGTCGACGACTGTCATGCGATCACAGGTTGGAGTATAACTTGGGAGCCAGTTGACAGTGGTTATGCAGTCACGAGTTTTAGCTTTAGAGATACTATGACATGGTGGCTTATAAACACCATACATAAGATTGATGCCATTATCATATGGAAAAACAAAGGGGCTTTCTGGTATAATAAACGTAATTTTTTTCTCCATTTCCATTGAAGGCAATATCTTTAACCTTCCTTCTTATCTGAAGCTTGGGATCGAGTTAGATGCAAGAGGACTCTCAAGGGGAGAAGGGATGTTTCGAAGGAGTAGAGGTAAATCTAGAGTTGGCGCAATAGTGTTTGTAGTTATTAATGAGTTGTTTAATAATGTCAACTGTTGTTGCCCCGAAATGAGCTTCACCTTTACTCCACCGTCACACTCAATCCCCCCTAAGAGTCCTATTGCCTCATGTAACATCCCAAATTTTTAATTTTAAATTCGTAAAATTATGACAAGAATGAGTTGGTGGCTCAACGGTTAAGAGAAGACAATGAGTGTAACACCCCTTACCCGTCTTCAAGCCGGGACAGGGTTCGAGGCATTACCTAACTAATCTTGCTTAAACATCTCAAATAGGGTTACAAAGTCTCGTTAAAACCCATCACTTACTTATACTTGGCCTAAGAGGCCCTAAACATACTCCCGAGAGGTATCGAGACTATTCGGGGGACATTTACACGTTCGAGAAACTTTTCAACAAAACAGGGGTTACACACCCGTGTGAGTCTAGGGACACGCCCGTGTGCCCCTAAGACATGCCTGTGTCTACCACCCGTGGTCGAAACTGACTAATTTCACACGACCTTGACACGCCCGTGGCCTTGGCCCGTGTGCCAAACCTTGGCATTCTGACTAATCCACACGGCCCACACACACGCCCGCAGTGTTTTTCAACCGTGGTGGCGATTTAAATTCCAAGTGCATGGTGCAGGCTTCACATGGCACGGGCACACGCCCATGTGCTAGCTGTGTGCATTCACACGGTCTAGACACACGCCCGTGTCTACCCTTGTAGAAAATTAGAAGGCTATCTACCAAGCCCTTTGCCACCCTACATTGCAAACATACATACTCCAATTCCATTCAACGTAATTCATGACCCAAAGACACATCTAAATACTCAATTCGACATTCATACACAAGGGCATACACTTTAAGAAAACCACTTTCATTAAACAAAAGAAATTGCCAAGTATTTGCCTAACTTAAGGCCATTTACAAAATGACTTTAGTAACATACATAGCCAACACTTTGGCTAACAATTACAACTTAACAAAATACTCAAGTCCTATACATACCATACTCAAAATAAGTCTAAATTGTTATACCAAAGTGATGTCGATAGTGTGATTTCCGAACTCCCACGTCCACGATCCTCGAGTTATCTTTGCAATACTACAAGGAAGAAGGGCAATGAAAGGGGTAAGCATAAAGCTTAGTAAGTTTGCATGAATATAAATAGCAACAATAAGCTCATAAAATAATCCATCCATGATATTAACTAACCATACACAAGTCATAGGCATCTTGCCACACTTACTCACAATTGCCCTTATTTAGCACATACCATGCCACATGTCGTAAACGTTTCTTCGTGACTCATTCACGAGTACCTGTATTCACTCATTCATATGACTTTAGTGCAAATCTCATTTCTACTTCTAAACTTATCTACTTATCCCTTTAATCACTAGGGATAGTCAAAGACGTATATTCGACGTCGTTCGTAGAGACGAAGCCAATGCCACATCCCCGAGGTGGTCTTACATGGAGTTACTTCTAAATGCAAATGCCATATCCCGGATATGGTCTTATATGGACTTTCACACCAATTATCGATACCACATCCCGATACGGTCTTAACGAGTTTCTTATTCTTTTCCGAAGCCATATCCCGGATATGGTCTTATACGGGATCTTAACTCGGTGCCGAGGCCATGTCCCGGACATGGTCTTATACGGGACTTTATCTGATTCACATCTCGATGATAGCAATCCCATGTTCATTATAGTCCACTAGGACTTCAACATCATACTTAACATCAATTCCTCATTTCAATGAAGTATCATACATCAATGTGATACCAAGAATTTTCAATTATGCTAACATAAATATTTCATTAATCACATACAAACTTACCTCGATTTCAAAATGAACTAGCTCGACGATTTAGTCCGAGACTTTGTTCTTTCCTCGATCGAGGCGGATCCTCGGTTCTTCTTGCTCTATAACAACAATTTAGCTCATTTTAATCATCTCATTAATAAAGCATTTCAATAATCATGCTTAGGCAAAATTACTATTTTGCCCCTAGACTTTGGCAAATTGACCATTTTGCCCCTAGGCTCGGAAATAAATTCTAATCGCATTTCTACCATCAACAAGCCTAGGTGAACATTTAATACTCTTATAGCTATCATCAAAACTCAACATTTCACATATTTACTACAATTTTGTAACCTTTTCATCGAGGTCCAAATTAGGTGTTTTCAAGACAACACCTTTCACAAAAGTTGTTCATCCAACAACTAAGACTCATTTTCTTCCATAAAAATGCAGCAAATAGCAATGAAAGCTCTCATGGTAAAACTCTAAACTTTGCATCAAATTGCACAATAGTCCTCTCATTTGAAAGCTTAAGTTCTAGGGGTCTTAAAAGTACAATTATCATAAAGAAAAATCATCAAAATCACTTACTAGAATGGAGGAGAGCTTGCTGAAAATTGTGAGCTTTCAAACCCCTATTTTGCTTGCAAATTTCGGTGGAGAAAGATGGAGAGAAAGATGATATTTTCTCTTTCTTTATTCTAATATTAAACTAGTCAAACAAGTCACCAACTATCAACTACTTTGACCAATTTTTTGTCCATCTTTGTCTCCTATGCTAGTCCATGGCCGGCCAAGCATATATTGGGGGTCTAATTGCCTTTTAAAGACCTCTAATTTACATTCTAAGGCTATTTGGTACCTTTATCTTATAGAATGGAACTTTCACACTTTATGCGATTTAGTCCTTTTTCGCGATTAAACGTGAAATTGCTAAAATTAAAGCACCAAAATTATCATGCACATATACTATCATGATCTGACTCATAATATAACATGAAAATAAATTTCTCAATTCTCAGATTAGTGACCCCGAGATCACTATTCCGACTAGCCCCTAAATCGGGCTGTTACAAGGAGAGAGTGCAGTAGTCTTTGATACTCGAGTTCGAATCCCTTTTATTCCATATTATTGAATTTTTATGCAAATTTTTCTCCCTGCTCCTATTGTATTGCTGTCCAACTTAGTACCCTTAAGGTTAACTAACTTTTTTTAAATTTTCTGTACAGCTTCATTGTTCTCTTTTTGCTGCTTCCTCATCTTCCTTCTCTCTCAATTTATTTTTTTCCTTTCTCTTCTCCTCTCTTGAGCTGTCCAAACCCTAGTCTTTTACACCCTCTTTGTCATCCACTTCTTCTCCATTGGTGGTGGTTTTTTGTTCGTTTTCTTCACGTTCTTACTATTATTTTTCCATTAATATTCTAGCCTTCTTTTTTTTGTTTTGTTTTTATCACATGAAAACAGCCCTCATTGCCACCACAAAAAATAACCATTGTTTTAATCACACGAAAATAACCATTATGATGTTTATTTTCTCCTTTTCACTTCTTTTTTGCTTTCGTTTATTATTTATTTATTTCTGGAATTATTTTGTTGTTCAAAAATAGCCTCCTTTCAGCCTTATATGTTCCCTAAAGATTGCCCAAGATAGCCCCTAAACCGTCGTCGTTGGGGGTGTTTGCCATTCCTTAAAACCTCTCTTGTGGCTGCCGATTTGTACCCTTAATATACTGATATAACCTGCTACTTCCAACCCCTTTTCCTTTATTTTTCAGACTTAAAACAATCCTTAATCATCCCCTTAAGCTCTTCTTTGTGCCGTCCCTAAGCAGCCCCACTTTGTGTCGTCCATGATGGTGTGCTGCCCCTTAAACACCACTTTGGGGGCTGCTATTTTATCACTTTTTCTGCCTTTTTCCATCTAGTAAAATATTGTCACTCGTCTCATAAAATCAGGTTTTAATCGTGTATTTTTTTAGGTGAACTCCTTTCCCTTTGTTCAACAATACGAAAGTAGCTAACAGGTAGCATAAGTGCAGAATTTAGCGAAAGCTAGTGCCGTATTAATTTCGCTTAAAGATGTTCTTTTGGCTGGATATTTCTAAGGATTTTTAGTAATGTTTAATTACTGTTTCTTATAAAATCGATCATAGGTGCTAATCATAACATCCCAGACCAGCAGTAAAATCGGAATCTAATTGCACTCTCACTAGACGTTGTTTCAGTGTAAGATTGATTGTTTTTGCGAATATGACAATTTGTTATTCAAATATTGTTTTGGCCGAACCCTTCAGAGTGTTTCAAGGCTGGTCTTGAGTGTAAAATTAATGTTTTAATGTTGTTTTTGGATCAACGATCATTTAAGGTTTAAGGTGCGAAAGTGCGGATATTTATGGCGTAGTGTTGCGAGTTGCGAATTAAGGTGTGGATCCTAACTTTAAATAATTGTTTGCAATACACTAAAATATAAGTTGAATTGGTAAATATTGCTTGCTGGTCGGATATGGCTGAGTGGCCAAATAAGCGTATTGAATGGTGCTGAACAAGGTACATTATTTACAATTGACCGAGTGATGAGCCTTATTAAATTTGCATGAATGCAAAATTGGCATGTCTGATTAATTGATTGCATGCTTGATATTGATATACTCTGTAATGACATGATATGAGTTGTCATTATTTATTGAGTGCTTGTATAGCATGCGACTCATTGAGCCATTGTTTGATTGCATATTATGTTTGATTGCGATGTCATTGTATCGATTGACTGAAAGCTTGTACTGAAACTATTACCGTAAGCATGTTATGTTGGAAAAAAAATTCGGTTTAAAAATGGTTTTTTTGCCTAACGAAAAATTAAAATTTTGAAAATCGACCCGGTTTGTGATATTTATAACAATAAACCTTAACTGAATTCGTACCTGTGTTTTTGGCTTCGCAGACGTTCGTTGTTCTCAGCTTTCAACCAAACGGTCTTCTCTTCTATTCTCGTACTACGAACTGCTTCGAGTGTTGGCTCAAACCAATTGAACCAAAACATAGAAATAGAAAACGTTTTCTCTCCTTTGGGGTGAAAACAAAAATTTTCTCTTCTTAATAGTAACCGGTAGAATTGTTATTTTGGAAAAATATATGTAATAGCTGAGAATAAATTCTCTCTACTTTTCGGCAGAATAACAATCTTTCAAAGTTGTGTTAATAGATCTACCAGTGTCATCTATTTATAGGAAGAGAAGGTAGAACCATTGTTAAGTTGTAGTGGCTTATTTCAAATAGAAAAACATCCTACTTAGCATAGAACTAGGGTGGATGACACACCCTAGTATTCTTACTAGGGTTGTCGCCCCCTTCATATCCATAAAGGATTTTTGGGCCTCTCTCACATCGAGTCCAATTACGAGTACTTCTTGAGCCTTTTTAACCCAGTACTCTGTAATGTAATCCAACCCGATTCAATTTTCTATTTCCCAATATAAAATTTATTATTTATATATATAATATTTTTTTCATCCCTATTTTACCCTCAGTAAAATTTTGACGATTTTGCCCTTGGTAAAATTTTGAGAAAATATGTTCAATATTTCACAACTCAATATGTTCACTATGACCAAATGGTTTATTTCCATTTTTGGGCTTCAAAATAGTCCAAAAATATAAACTCATTCTTTCGGTCATTTTTTAAGTAATTCATATAAGATTGCAAATGGATCATTTCAATTTTCATTTCCATTTCCATTTCTATTTTTGGAAACCTACATTCATTTCCAAATGATTTCATCTCTCCATTTCAGAGAAAACAATAATCATTCTTGAATGTTTCCCATTTCTCTTTTCTTATTCATTTCGTTCATTTCTATTCAAACATGCAATTCATTTTTGGTTTCAACGAGCTAGCGGAGGGACCGATTGGACATATGTAGTTGAGGCTCAAATGATTTATAATTAAGTTCTGACTTTTTGCCTATTAATTATAAACTCATTTAGTCATGAAGTCATTCCATTATAGTATCGTGACTGAGCTCTCCCCAAGGACATACCATTACGAAAGCAACTATTCAGTGCTCGTCCAATGACCTTATCATAAGTGTGTTACCCTCATAGGATATCATTGATCTCTTTGGGATAATATTAATTCTCCCAATATGATCCTATTTCATCTCATGGTAACCATTACATCTTTCATGAAAAGTCAATTGCTATCAAATAGTGATCAAGTCATGCATCACAAAGACGCACGACTCGTGGCCACGTTTACTTTTCACCAACCATGTAATGCCAATGAGAGGATATCATTTGCCTATGTTTTGGGCTATGAATGCCATAATTTTGAATGACGTTACATACTACAGAAGTCTTACACCCAACGCACCAGCATTTGGTTCCTTATCTATTTGAACTCAGGCTTTTACTTACATCAAAGTGTACGAGTCACGCATGCATAATTCGCCATCCACTCAGGATTTAGGTATGTTAAACTGTGAACGTCACAAGTGAATAAATCCATAAAATGATTTAGGATCTTTTCTGATTGGATCTTGTCCGATGTACTATCAATCCAGTCAATCACATCTATGTCTTTATCCTTTGGGAGTCATTTGCTCCAATGCCCAAGACAAGGCATCCCCCAATTGGACTTGATAGATGATATATTAGTCTTTTAATCGATTTGCTCATTTCTGATTAGACTAAGGATATGTTTAGGTTCATCTACTAATACAAGTTATATTTCCATACTACGACCCGAACACGTAATACCGCTTAGTATTAGTTAAACAATTAGACAACCAACGAGCAATATTTGCTTCCATTTTACTTTGCATGCAAAAACCATGTGAGGACAATTGCATAAAGTATATTAATGTAATCAATGAATTTGTTTTATTAACCAATCTGTTCAAAAAAATTACAAGTTTACAAACAAATATACTACACTTAAAGCACCAGATCCAACATGTTAAGCATGCCATTAAATTGAATATGTTACTGTAAGCATGTAACACATGCCATTGTATTGAAACCGAACTAAAATCATGATTTTACTCAATGATTGTATGTCATATTGCATATGCATGGGGTGGGTTATTGTGGTTGACGGAGGAGTTTTGTGGAGTGCAAACGGTAGTTAAAGTTTGATAAACCGTAAAAGTAACATATTTTAATCCCACATTTAGCATACTTTTGGATGATTTATCCCTTTATTTATGTAAAAAGGTGCTCTTAATCCTTTATTTTCATGTTTTATACTCAGGAAAGCACCGGAGGATGGAAAGAACGAGAAACGGGCTTAAAACCGACCAAATTGGGCCAAAGTGAAAATTGACACGGCCTGGACTTGAGCCAAGACGGGCGTGTCTCCCTGATAGACTAGAACACGGCCTGATCACGATTTACACGGGCGTGTCACCTCATTAAAGTCTGAACACGGCCTAAAGACGATTCACACGGGCGTGTGCCATGGCCGTGTCCCTGTCGTGGAAAAGAGCAATTTCACTCGGAAAAGGATACTTAGGGGCAAAGAAACCTATTTCAAAAGCCTATATAAACACCCTAAGTATAACCTAAAAGGGGGCAGTAAGCTAGGCCAAGGAGCCGAGCCGAAAAGGTCAGATTTGTGGGAAACACTCGAAGATAGCCAGTTGATCCATTTCAAGAAGCCGGAATTCTACTCAAGACAGTGGATCTCTCCTTCAATTCCTTCAGGGAGTTTTAGGGATTTCTTATGTTTTGTTTTATCTTTTCTTCTGAGATGTTTTCTTTTATTGTTATGAACTAAACCCTCAGATACCTGAGGGGGATGAAACTTAGATGAAACTTGTTATCTTTGCTGAACTATATGATAAATATTTGATTTGTTCTTAATTATGTGTTCTTAATTCTTGTGTTGATATTTCGCAGATATCGATTCAAGTTTGATGTGCTTAGGTGGAGGAGCAAAAGTCCCTGCCTAAGAGTAGATCTAGTATAGTTAAGCGGAGTTGATCGCGCGCCTAGAGATAGGGTGACGAGGCGTTGCCGGATTAGGGTGAAACCTAATATGGGAGTCCATATATCGAGTTAATGCAATTCTAGGGATTTTAATTAGAAAGAGAATTCAATTAATCAACCTAGGGTTAGACGTTATTCGCCTCGAGAGAGGGTTTAATATAAATTAGGGAATCCTACGGATCAAGTCAAGTGAATACATCGTCTGGTTCAGAGTTAGATAACAAGTGAAGTCTAGGTGGATTCTTCCTAAGGGTATCGTCTTAATTAACTGAGTTTTTCCTCAAGTTATTCTCCCAAATTCATTCTTCTTTGTCTTAGAGTCTTTAGTCTAGTAGTTAATTAATTTAGATTAAACAACCATTCGCTTAATTCTTAGGCTAAATAATAGAAAGAAAGTTAGTATTAGTACTTTTAGTTCCTTTGGGTTCGATAATCCGGTCTTGCCTAAGCTATACTATCGTTCGATAGGGTGCACTTGCCTCAATCGTTGTCGAGTTAGTTTCCGTGTTTGATCATTCTCTTTATAAATTTTAAAACTCGGCTTGGACATACGATCAAGTTTTTGGCGCCGTTGCCGGGGAACTAAAATATTAAGAAAGCTCTATTTTTATTACTTTAGCCATTATTATTATTATTATTATTATTATTATTATTATTTTTATTATTTTTTTATTTTTTTTTACTTTTCTAAATTTTCTTTTATTTGATTTTGGCAGATAGAGGAGATGGCACTCAATAACTATTAGTGGCAAGTTATGAGGACAAAGCCAACAAAAGCAACCGATATCTACAACCTTGACCCAATAACCAGGCTATCAAACCACTTAGAGATGTTAAATAAAAAGTTTGATGATTTGTGTTCTTCGCAGATACATCCAGTTATGCAGTACGAAACAAGCGGAGGCATGGCGAATCTTGAGTACCCACCCTACGAATATGGCATAGAGAACGAACAAGTCCACTATATGGGTAACTATTCTAGACCTCAAAATAATTTTTATAGTGACACTTATAATGCATGTTGGAGGTACCATCCTAATTTCTCGTGGGATGATCAAAGTAGCCAAGGTCCGGAACTTCCTCTAAATTTTCAACAACCACCTTACCAAGAGGAAGAGGAGTCGAACCTCGAAGAGATGCTGACAAAATTCATGGCAGCCACAGATACCCGTCTCTAAAAAACTGAGACAACGCTTAATAATCAACAAGCATCGATCAAAGGGATCGAGAGCCAAGTTGGGGAACTCACTAAGACAGTTGGACAACTTACTAACACAGTTGGACAACTCGCAAAGATAATTTCTGAACGACCACAAGGGCGTCTACCAAGCAACACTGAGATTAACCCAAAGGAGCAAATCCAAGCCATATCAGCTCAAGACAGTGAAAGGTTAGTGGAATCTGACCCAAGGCAAGAGCCTGTAGTAAGTGAAGGTAAGGTTGAGGTAAGCCATGATTTACCAAACTCGGTAATTACAAAGTACCAAGCTCATATGCCATACCCCAATGCGATAAAGAAAGACCATACAGAGGAACAATTCGGTAAATTTCTTAAACCTCCAAAGAAGTTTCTTATTAACTTGTCGTTTCTTGAAGCTCTTTCATGATGCGGATCCTAGACCTCGTGTCAATAAAGAAGAAATTCATGAGGAACGAAAGCTTCGGATCAATAAACTAGACGAGTGGAAGATACACTTCAAAGAAATACACGAAGCAAAAACGAGGCAACTCCACGAGAAACTTAACGATGGGACAACCCAGCTTAAGATAGGAAATCAGGTACTCAAAATCTTCCCAGATGGAACAGTCGAGGTAACTAATCCTAAATTCAGCACTTTTAAGGTAAACACTACTCGACTTAAACTATATATCAAAAACCGAATTGAACGCATGAGAAAGGATTTTCACCTCCTCAAACCACCCTGATAATGCGAATAAGAGGTAAGTCTAGCTCAAGACTTTAAACGAGTGCTTCTCGGGAGGCAACCCGAGCACTAACTCTACTAATTAGTTTCATTTTATTTCTTTTCGTATTTAGGCGTAGGTTTCCACACCCACACGCGCCTTGCACATGGCCGTGGCGTGGCCGTGTGGGACACCACGGTAGAGCACATGGGCGTGGACCGTATCTCTATTTAATTTTATTCCTATTTTTATTTTTATTTTTATTTTTATTTTTATTTTTATTTTTACTTCCTTTATTATTTTTCTTTTTCTCAATGGCATTTAGATTTATCTTAGGATACAATAAAATCAGACCGGCTACTTTGAGGATTCAAGTTCAAACGGTTCGAGGCACTTCCCCACGTTCACCTCTAATCCTATCCGGTTTCTTTTCATTGACTTCATCCAAAATTCAAGAAGTTTCACCTCTCTCCCTATCTTATGATTTTATTATTATTTTTCTATTATCTATCTTTGTACATTGAGGGCAATGTACATCTTAAGTGTGGGGGGGTTAATTATAGTATCATTTGAAAATCCCTGAATTATGTATTGTCTTAAAGTAAGTTTCTCATATTATGATTAGAATGAAAATTTCCCTGGTTTATGATTTTTGTTAATGTGTATTGGATTAAGTCATTGAGAATTGTGCATTGATAATTAAATTCTAAGATACTAGAGAATCAAGCATGATAAGTCTATTTTTCAAGAAATAAAAATTTTTCTAGGTTGTCTACCTGAATTTGAATATTACTTTGAAATTTGAAATTTACGAGGTTGATATCAAAATACCCATAATTTTTTGTGAGATTTTGAGCCTTATAAGAGCATATATCCTTTTTCATGCTCACTTTTTGATTATGAGTGTGTCAACATTGATTTATTATTCTAGAACTTGCATCGATTATACATGTTGAGACCACATCTTTGATTTGATATACAGAGGTGATAAAGGCACCTAGGATTTAACCCACTTACTCCATAAAAAGCCTACCTTCATAATTAACCCCTAGTGAACCCCCTTTGATCCTAACAACCCTTTTTATTGACTCACCCACTAATATTAACCCAAAACCCTTTGTATTTGTTATCACCATCCTTTTTGACTACCCTTTTTGTCGAGATTTAATTTTGAGCAGTTGCCTAACTATGTTCTATATTTTAGTTGTTAAAGTACTTTCTTATTATTGTAAATATTTGATGATTTGTTCTTAAAAAAAATGAAGTATATTCAGTATTAGTATGATGAAAAACGAGCTTATACGTTAAAGTCTAAGAAGCTCGTATTATTAGTTTCAAAGTTTCAATTCATGTAATTATTTATTTTTCAGTTCGTTGTTTCTAGTTAGGTAATTTTTCAGGTCGATCTCGATTCTAAACCTCTAATTCAGCCTTTATCCACACCTTAACCCAAGCCACGTTACAACCCTGATAAAGACCTTTTGATTTGTGCATCATCTCATATTACAGTGGAGGAGATTTGATTTTCATGCAAGCCTATGGGATTAACTTTTCAGGTTTGACATTTGAGTGCTTAATTCTGAACCTTAAACACTTCGAGTGATTTGAGTGAATCTTTTGTGAGGATGTCAATCCTTGTAGGTTTTGGATCAGAGGTAATTATTTAGATGAGGGAAAACACCTATGTTTTGTGCTATAAATGTATGACTTATATTGTTTGAATCTTTAGGACTCTTTGAGTTAAATTATCCATGTATAAATTATCTATGAATTATGATGAGACATTGTTGATAGGACTACTGAATCATGGAAAGTTTGTTTTAATTGTAAGTTGAGAACTTTGCTTAAGGACAAGCAAAAGCTTAAGTGTGGGGGTATGTGATAAACCGTAAAAGTAACATATTTTAATCCCACATTTAGCATACTTTTGGATGATTTATCCCTTTATTTATGTAAAAAGTTTCTCTTAATCCTTTCTTTTCATGTTTTATACTCAGGAAAGCACCGGAGGATGGAAAGAATGAGAAACGGGCTTAAAACGGACCAAATTGGGCCAAAGTGAAAATCGACACGGCCTGGACTTGAGCCAACACGGGCGTGTCTCCCTGATAGACTAGAACATGGCCTGATCATGATTTACACGGGCGTGTCACCTCATTAAAGTCCGAACACGGCCTAAAGATGATTCATACGGGCGTGTGCCATGGCCGTGTCCCTGTCGTGGAAAATAGCAATTTCACTCGGAAAAGGATACTTAGGGGAAAAGAAACCTATTTCAAAAGCCTATATAAACACCCTAAGTATAACCTAAAAGGGGGCGGTGAGCTAGGCCAAGGAGCCGAGCCAAAAAGGTCAGATTTGTGGGAAACACTCGAAGATAGCCAGTTGATCCATCTCAAGAAGCCGGAATTCTACTCAAGACGGTGGATCTCTCCTTCAATTCCTTCAGGGAGTTTTAGGGATTTCTTATGTTTTGTTTTATCTTTTCTTCTAAGATGTTTTCTTTTATTGTTATGAACTAAACCCTCAGATACCTGAGGGGGATGAAACTTAGATGAATCTTGTTATCGTTTGCTGAACTATATGATAAATATTTGATTTGTTCTTAATTATGTGTTCTTAATTCTTGTATTGATATTTCGTGGATATCGATTCAAGTTTGATGTGCTTAGGTGGAGGAGCAAAAGTCCCTGCCTAAGAGTAGATCTAGCATAGTTAAGGGGAGTTGATCGCGTGCCTAGAGATAGGGTGACGAGGCGTTGCCGGATTAGGGTGAAACCTAATATGGGAGTCCATAGATCGAGTTAATGCAATTCTAGGGGTTTTAATTAGAAAGAGATTTCAATTAATCAACCTAGGGTTAGACGTTATTCGCCTCGAGAGAGGGTTTAATATAAATTAGGGAATCCTACGGATCAAGTCAAGTGAATACATCGTCTGGTTCAGAGTTAGATAACAAGTGAAGTCTAGGTGGATTCTTCCTAAGGGTATCGTCTTAATCAACTGAGTTTTTCCTCAAGTTATTCTCCCAAATTCATTCTTCTTTGTCTTAGATTCTTTAGTCTAGTAGTTAATTAATTTAGATTAAACAACCATTCGCTTAATTCTTAGTCTAAATAATAGAAAGAAAGTTAGTATTAGTACTTTTAATTCCTTTGGGTTCGATAATTCGGTCTTGCCTAAGCTATACTACTGTTCGATAGGTGCACTTGCCTCAATCGTTGTCAGAGTTAGTTTCCAGGTTTGATCATTCTCTTTATAAATTTTAAAACTCGACAGACATACGATCAAAGTTCGTAATATTTTTGTCAATGCACTGCACCGGGAGTATCGAGGAGATTGGCGGTTTTATCGCATTATTGGTAGCTTGTCCACACTAATGGCAGCTTAACTGTATTTACTGTTATTGGTGGCTTGTCCACAATACTACACTACCCCTTAACCACTAGGTTAAGTACTCCTTTCTTGGCATAATTCTGTCAACTTAAAATAAAAAATTTGGGATGTTACAGAACTAAATATGTCATTGTAAGCATGTAAAACATGCCATTGTACTGAAACTGAACTAAAAGCATGATTTTGCTCAATGATTGTATGTCGTATTGCATATGCATGGGGTGGGTTATTATGGTTGACGGAGGAGTTCCGTGGAGTACCGACGGCAATATTATTAAAGTCTGCAATATTGTTGTCAGTGCACTGCACCGGGAGTACCAGGGAGATTGGCGATTTTATCGCATTTTTGGAAAGTTTTCCACACTATTGGTGGCTTGTCCACATAAATGGCAGTTTAACTGCATTTACCGTTACTTGTGGCTTGTCCATGATATTGGCAACTTGTTTGCATATTTACTGGCAGTTTATCTACACTATTGTACTAGTGGTTTATCCACATCAAGCTTTGGCTCGCATTGTTTGGTGTTTGGCAAATGAGTTCTGGGGAACTCGTGGTGTGTAGCGGATGGATGGGTTGGAACCTTTTTACATTGTATCATGCTCATGAAATATTTTTATGTTCATTGAAATATGCCATGTATCGTACTATAATGAATTGTTGATTGGCTATATTGATATCGACTCACTGAGCTATTTTAAGCTCACCCTTTAGTCTTAACTTCTTAGGTAATGATCAAGACTAGGACTGGATCTGGCATGTGAATGAATAATGGACTTCGGACTATTTTTTTAATATTAATAATTTTTAATAAGTATTTATTTAGTTTTTGGACTATAGAGTATTATTTTGGAAGTGTGGTTTGTGGTTGGAAAAATTTTAAAACTCTACTTTTTCCCTTAAACTTATTTTTGGTTGCATTTTCCAAACCCAATTTTCCAAAACTATGGGATCAATCCTAATCGATAAGTCTAAAAGTTCCCACATCGTATTGGATTTCATATAATCCAACCCGGCATCCATTGCCTATTTCCAGAGCTTGGAATCAACGTCCTACATAGCCTCCTCTTAAGTGAGTGAATGATCATCCTCATGATTGGCTTTCGTATTATAAATATTACCATCATAGATGAAAAAGTTCAGTTTCTTAAAAACTCTCCCACTACGACAGATTCCCCTATGTTGTTGATCGTTTGTAGGTCTTTCCACAACTTTTTCAAGAATTGAACTTGGTGATTGTTCTACAACTCTCAAAAGTTCCTTGAGTACCACTTTACTTCAAGGCTTAAAGTTATCTATGTATCTTTCATCAAGGAAAGTAGCATAAGTTGAAATATTAATCATATTATCATTCGGATTGTAGAATAATCCACCATTTGTTCATTTCGGATATCCTAAAAACATGTACAATTTTGTTCGTGCATCCAACTTCTTTGAATCCTTATCAAAAATGTGTGCTGGATAACCCCATATTCTAAAGTGATTTAGAACGGCTTTCTTTCCATGTCATAGTTCATAAGTTGTTGTACAAACAGACTTAGTTGGCACATCATTCAAAATATAACAAGTCATTTGAGATAAAATCCCAGCTCGATTAGATATAAGATTTTTTACAGATGAATCTATTTGCTTTTCCACTTTCGTACGCAACTTTCAAAATTTATGAAATGTTTCGCTTTTGCGGTGCATTAGATACACATATCCATATTAAGAAAAGTCGTCGATGAAAGTCACGTAATAACCGTAACCTCCTCAGGCACTAATGCTCATAAAACCACAAACATCAGTGTGCACAAGTTCAAGGGTAGGTTGGCCCTTGTACCTTTCGCATTAAAAGACCTCTAAGTCATTTTACCTTTCAAGCAAGATTCAAATCATGTGTAACCTCCCTAACCTAGCCTAGACGTTATGGCTAGATTTAGAAGGCTACAATAGCCATCGAAATGGCTAAGCTCACTTACGTTACTTTTGAAGACCTTAAATAAACTCATTTGAGAGAAAAAAATCCATAGTTGTACTTTGAGTTAGTTTAAAAACATTCATTTATTAGGTCATCTGTACTTGAGATTCACTTTATTATTGACAGTGTTGTTTTAGAAAAATCGTTTGTTCATTGCTTTACTTTGAAAAAGAAATGATGTTATTCATGTCATTTTAGAAATCTAGTTGCCTTATCGATGTGTTTTTCAAAAATAGTTTCTTTACAATGCAGCGGAAATTAGGGAACAATGTCAAATATTATTTAAGCCAGATATCATGCATTTTCCAGTTGTTATGCTTAAGTAATCCATCCATGCAAAAATCCCCATATGAAAAGTTACAAAGCCACAGACCAGAAATAATTAAAAATTACAAACCAAAACCAATAGAGACTTAATAATACTTATTAAAAATAGTCCGAGGTCCAAGGTGATTGTCCGTATGATGGGTCTGATGCTAGTTTTGAGGTTTACTTGAAAAGTTAACCACTATGAGGGTGAGCTTATGAAAACTCAGTGTGAGTCGTACAGTTATTTAAACCGACATAAATATCAAATACAGTGAAACATATTAGCATTAACAGAAGAACACAGAACCATCATTGGAATTTTATATCATTACATAGCCTTTACCAAATCGATGTCAAACGGTTTATGAGCATGGGTCATCATTCATTCGAGTAACAATCATTAATTTCGATATCATTCAATACAACACAATACAATATGTAGCATAAATCAATAACATCCGAGTATGTCATGAGCATGATGCAATGTAAAAAGGTTCCTACCCTAACCATCCACTACACACCACGAGTTCCCCAAAACCCGTCTACCAAACTCCAACGATACGAGCAAAGCTCGATATGGTAAAACCACTGAATAATCATAAATGCAAAAATTCTATCGAACAACGAATAATGCGATAAAATCATCAATCTCCTCAGTACTCTAGGTGCAGTGCACTGACTACAAATAAATGCGAACTTAATATGTCGTCGGTACTCCATGGAACTCCTTTGTCAACCACAATAATAATTCACCCAAATGCACATGCAATATGTCATACAATCTCATACATAGTCCTAATTCAATATTTTCACAATTTATTGGCATGTTCAACATGCCCTTGAATTATCAAATACTTTTAGTGAATAGGATCCTTGATCCAACTTTCAATTTACCATCAAGGTCGTATCATTTAACAAATCACAATTTCATGTGTACTTACAAACTTTTATGTGTGCATGTATAGTAGTCTTTCAAACATTACATAACAATTACTCATACCAATCTATCATGCATAAGCCTTATTTTCATTCAAAATCATGCTATACAGACAACCAATCATACATCACATTAACTAACCATTCACAAAAATATCAAAAATGCAATCATTCAGTTAATTTAGCAACTTTGCTAACATGCCAAATAATTAGGGCTTGAAATGTACCTGGTTCGGCCGAAACGTACCTGGTTCGACCACTTGCAAACTTAATTACTTAGCTATTTAGCCAAGCCAAATTAGCAAACTAAATCATCAATTTTATCAATAAAATATTTATTATCAGTCAAGTTCTTGACTTAGGAACCACACCTTATTTTACGCTCTTTTGCAGCACACTTGTAAATCTTGTGGTTTCTCTAATAAGTTTTAAAATTAACCTACATTAAAAATAAATATAAAACTAAATAAATACACCTCTTAAATAGCCCCTAAACACCAACTTATGGGTTCAATCCAATCATCACAATTACAAATATTTTTTCGAAACCAAACTAGTTAGATTTCTTAAACTAATTTGAAGTGAATCGTACGCACAAACGTCTTTTTGTTGTACTACTGATTTGGGGCGTTTAAGTCGGAACCTAAAACATTTAACTACTGAAAAATCAGTAGCCAATCTATGATTAAAAATTCCTTATTTGATCAATTAACAACTTTTCCCAATATCTAAACCAAAACTATTCACTAGTTTACAATTAACCACACTTACGCTTCTTGAATTGTTAGATCCGAATTGCCGATTGATCAAGATTGATTTTTTCTAATTAAAACATAATTAAAGGCTAATTATGAGGGTTTCAAGAACCCAAAATAATTCTGGAAAATTTGGGAATAAATTAAAGAAAAATAGCCCCCTTTCTTCCCCATAGGCACGTGCACCACCACTAACAGTGACCAAATTGAGGCTGATTTGAAACCACTTTTGAGATCAATTAAAAAGATAGAAAAATACCCATTAAATATTTAAAAATCCCCCAAATTCAGTATCTAAAAATTTAGGTTTTTATTTGACAATATCTATCAAGAAATTGAGAGAAAAGGAGATCTTATACAAGCTAGATGACAGGGGCGAAAATGGCACTTCTTGGAAACGATAGGAATCGATCTTGGAGGTTCAAGATTTCCGATTTGGGGTTGAATATTTTAAGGAAAAATGGCATCAAGGTGATGGAGGAGATGATTCAAAATCTTATGGCAAAAAGAAAACAAAAAGATGATAAATCAAAGCTATGGGCGGCGGTAACAATAGAAGAAGAAAGAAACAAGGAGGAGGAGAGGATGAGAGGGACGGCTAGGGTGGAAAAAATAAAATTAAAAGCTGATCATTTTGTGCACAAATAATATTTATACCTAGGTTTATAAGGTTATGGACAACACACACATTAAAAAAAAAACAAGAAATTTTGCAAAATTTAATTATTTTGCAAGGGAAAGGATTCAAACTTGGGACCTCATTTTAATTTCCATGCTTTCTCATATTTCTTTTAATCACTGGGCTATTTCCACATTCTTGAAATAATTTTGCAATATTTATTTTAAAATAAGGCGTGTCACATACTAGGGTTTAATGCAAAATTAGCAAAATAATAAAAACGATGCGAAAGAGGGGATTTGAACTTAGGTTTCAAGGAACGTTTCACAAACACTTATCCAACAAACCAATACCTTATTTATTCTCTAAAAACACACAAAAAAATCTCAAAAATTAGGGCATGACCACTCTTTCTCAGTTTACAAACCTGATTCTCCTAACCCCTGATTTTTGGGTTGTTACATTATGGAAGACTAACTTCCTTAAGCATACTTAAGTGACCATATTTTACGAGTCTAGTGATTCTTTCTTGGTTAATATGACCAAGTCTTCAGTGTCATAGGTACCCCTCATTAGAGTGAGAAGTTTTAAGCTTCTTATTCACCATTTCAGTTTGAAGCATCGAGTAGTTATTTGGTTTTATAAAGTAGAGATTGTTTTTCATTCATCCATTATAGATTAAAGAATGATTTATGTGAATAGCAATATCTTTATTAAATGCCACGGAATAACCGTCATTAAATAAACATGCTACAGAACTTAAAATCCTCTTAAAATGAGGTGCATAAAATACTAAACTTAAAACAATCTTCCTAAAATTATCAAAATGTAACATAACTTCTCTCACTACTTCGGCTAAAACATAGCTCTCATCTCTGGTCAGCAACGAGAGGCTCATTTCATGCATACATCTCATTTCGTTGAACCCCTATAAAGAAACACACACATAGTTAGTGGCTCTAGAATTAATAACTTAGTTTTCAATTAATTCTTCCATGAAGAAAGCTTCAACCAAAAAGAGTTCCATATCTTTGCCCTTTTCGGCTAGATAATCCAAATACTCTTTGCAATTTGATATCAAGTGCCCTTTCTTATTGTAGAAGAACCGTTTGATCTTCTTAAGATCTTTTGGCTTCTTAGTCTTCTTTCTATCCACACAAGGTTTCTTCTTTCCTTTAGCTATTTTATTCCCCTTAAAACACGAGAAGCCGACAGCTAAGTTTGCCTCAGGTTTCTCTTGAATCGGCTTACCATTATTTAGTGTCAACTCATAAAATTGTAATTCCTTCATGAGCTGAATCAAGGTAAGCTCCTTGTTCCCAATTTGTAAGCAGCGCTAAAGCCAATGAACTCATTGGTCAAGGATTTGAGCACTATTTCAATTTGAGTGTTCACGTCTAGTTCAACCCCATTATACTCCGCTTCTGCAAAGAATCCCATAAGCTTAAGCATATGTTCTTTGATCGAAGTGTCAGGTTTCTATTGAGAGTTTATCAAATTTGTAATAGTGGATTGTCGAGCCAATACGACTTGGCCTCCAAGCAAATCCTCCAAATTTGTCATGATTTCTTTAGTAGTACGAAAATTCTCGTGTTGCTTTTGCAGTACACTACTCATGCTTGCTAACATATAACATCGAGCAATCGAGTTAGAATCTCTCTAGTGATTTCTCACTTTGGGCTGAGCTTCAGGTGGGCAAGGTTTGTCAAGGACGAATTTTTGTTTCTCACAGCTTAGAAGTATTAGCAAGTTTCTGTTCCATTCTCGAAATTTATCCGCATTCAATTTATTCTCAGTAAGAATGCTAATAAGAGGAGTATGGGACATATTTTTACTAAAAAAAATAATGATTCACTAATTACTATCTTTGTATTAAGCAAAATATCAATAATACAGTATGATGCATGCGTCTTGTATTAAAACCTTGAAAAACATTTTTCTATTGCTATTATCATTCTCACACTCATCAATCATTTTACATTAGGGTCCCATGATTAACTAGCAAGAACATCGATTACATCCAATTAGTTCGTGAATCTTAATTTTCAAACTCTACACGAACCAGCAACTATTTAACGTTTGACCATCAACTCTAGCACAAATATCATTTCTTGGTAAACTATTTAATAAGAGACGATATTGAGTGTGTAACCATTGACTCAACACCCATCATGGACATGCTTTCATTTCTGAGTCATCTTGGGACAATATCACTGAGAGTCATGCATGACTAGTTGTCCTTAAAAGGAAATCTCACCCAGTGAACCCACATGATAAAGTTTACCTTGGGGTGAGACCAGGGTAGGAATCGGCTCGAAACTTTATCATGCTATCACTTAGGGATCATCAATGGAGGACGTAGGTCTTGTTCGAGGACCTTCTCCCCCTCAATATTTTAAAAACATACAAGGTTTTTATCCCAGATTTCAAAAATGATCATACAATAGTCCTAGTGGCATTCTTACCTAATCTATATGACATGCTTTCAATATATGCATGAAATGCTATGACAATTTTATAATATTCACATTCATTTATTCACAAGAATCAATTTTATAATATTGATTCTCCACGATTTTTCTTTTAAGGGAAGAACCGAAGAAGTGAATGTAAACCATGCACCAAGTAGTATCCTAGGAAAGGGAGGTGAGTCATATTTGACCACTTAAAAACCAAGTATTTCCTTGCCAGAGCCAATCCTAAATATGCACCCTTTGATTACCACACTTCTCACATCAATCGAATAACCTAAAGAAGTGAATGGAACAATACAACACATGTATTTTCTCATTACCACACTTCTTATTTTTTAATCGATTAACTGTGGATCTATCTCATACATATATATCAAACTTATAATATAACATAATATACATATTATAAACAATTATAAAAGAGATATATAAGGAGATGGATAAATAAAATAAATTGTCAGCCAAGGTTTTCATGGTTCTATTTCTAGAAAATAAATTAAAAAAAAAAGAAATTACACAATTTTTCACAATAAGGAGTTCATTGGGTCTTCAACCGCCATTGCTCCATCTTCTCCTTTTCATGGAATCCTTTTGGAAAAATTACATCTAATTCTCATGCCCTATGTCTGTTCTCAGCTCACAAGAATTCTATGAATTTAAAAAAAAAAATAGTTCGTGGAGATGATAGTCCACAGTCTATTTCTTAAAGACCACAACATTGGCAAAAAATAACAATTATATAACAAATATATAATATAACATCTATTCTCATATATAACTCAAAACATGCATAAGATCTAAAGAATGACACTTTCTATGTAATCGAATCATTTAAGAAGAAAAGAAATCTATTTTGATTACATGTTTATACTTATAGATAGAGCACAACCTGGCTCTAGTAATAATTGGTGGAAATCGAGTTTGGAAAACGTAGCGAAAAATAAGTTTCAGGAAAAAATTTTCATACTAGAACTTACTTATGTTATCTAAAGTAATAAACACTTAACCATAACTGTACTTTTCTGATTCGTCTAGGATGAATGCTTTGACCGAGTAGTCTTCTCCACTATCCTCAAGCTCCCATTTACCAAGCATGGCTCACTTCGAATCAAAACATTTTTCACAAAATTACCAGTAGGGTAGTTTTGCAATTTCTCTAAAGTTTTTAGGTCAAGTTGTAAATATGAAAAATATCTTTACAAATTTTCTGAAATAATTTCTTTTAAAGAATTTTCTCTCTACAACTTTCTCTTCAGTTCAAGTGTGTGAAAAATAATGACCCAAAGCTCTCTTTATATAGGGAGAGTTTAGAGAGTTCAACTCTGATTAAAATTTTGGATAAGCTTTTTTAGATAGAATTCTAACCAATAAAAATAGAGTGAGAAGACAACTGGCTACTGGTGTAAGCTGCATGGTTTGTGAAAGCTCATTGGAAAATACTAACCATGTGTTGTGGTTTTGTACCCCAGCTGTGGCAACATGGCTTTCTGTTATAAAGCTGGAAATGATACATGAATTTTTCAATCTCAGTTTGGAAGATTTGTTTGTAAAAAATCTCTCTAATCCTGAATATTTTGCTTGTGTGCCTAGCGTGTGGTTAACACTGTTTGGTAGTATCTGTTGGCAGCTTTGGATTAGGATATACAATTATATATTTAATGTCAAGTTTATGGAAGTCGAAAGTATTTTGGTGAAAAGTTGTTGGATAAGAGACAATTTTCTTAGGGCAAGCCATGGATCGGACCAGACATTGAAGTGCATAAATGTTGATTCTCGTAAAGTCATAAGATGAAAACCACCAGATGATGGATGGAGAAAGGTGAATATTGATGGTGTTGTGTTTCAAAGGTGAATATTGATGGTGTTGTGTTTCAGCTTTCAGCGAGTGCTACTGTAGGTGGAATAATCCATGATCAGGTTGGAGTACGAATTGCACGCTTCACAAGATATATTAGGAGTTGCCCGGTGCTCATAGTTGAACTCTAGGGTAAGCTTGATGGTCTCCAAAGAGTGGATCTCAGCCTCAAGAAAGTGATTCTTGAGGCAGACAGTAAGGAATCAATTCATTCAATTTAAGAAACTTGAAAGGAGCAGAATGGCTCATCTATGATCCGTAACATTAAGGAGCTTCTCCAATGTGATTGGAAAATTCGCATAATACATGTTTTTAGAAAGGGCAACAAGATAGCGAATGGTTTGCAAAAAATGGCATTCTCAAGACCTTTGGGCAAGTTTATATTCATGCAACCCAGGATGAAGTCCATCAATCTTTGCATGATGATCTGTCTGATGTAGACTGGCCTCATTTTACTTTGTTTTGGTTTAATCCTTCTTTTGTATAAAAAAAATATAATACTTATCAAAATAAAATATTAGATTAAATTTAATATTAAATCTATCAAATTAATATAATACTTATCTACAAGATAAATATTAAATTTAATTTAATATTAAGATAATCACATTAATACTAAATTAATAAAAAAACTATTAAGATAAGTATTTAATTTAATTTAATTTTAAAACTATTAAAATAATATTATATTTGGAATAGTTAATCTGATATCAAATTATCCGGTAGAGTTCTAGTAGGAGTGTGATTTCTCCATTACTCAACCGCCGAAGGACCACCCGCTGGTCATCAGAATGTCGTCGCCTGGTGGTGCCATCGCAGGTGAGACACCCTCTCGACACCTCGAGCCAATTCGGTTGTTATCGGTTCGATCCGGGCTAGGGGTGAGCAAAATTTGATTCAACTCGAAAAAAAGTAAAAAAAAAGTTTGAATTATGAATTATTCGAATCGAATTAATAGAGTCAATCGAATCAACACAAATTTTTTTTCGAATTTCAAGTTCGAATCGAGTTAAATTTTCGAATTCGAATAATTTGAATAAACCAAGCTCAATTAAAGATTCTACTACGATCATGGCTTTCAACAATTCTTGGACCCCTCGACGTTTCAATTCCTATTTAACCCATGACTTCAGCCCATCCATGAAAAGAAGAATGCTTCCTTCTCACTCAAATACGTGATTTGAAGATTAGTTCACTGAAATCCTTCACATACTCCCAAATTGTGCCTTTTTGCGAAAATTGATGCAACTTAGCCCGAGCCTCCTTCTCGACATATTGGGGGTAAAACTCCTTCTTGAACTCATTCTGAAACTCCAGCCAAGTCCCAATTGCAACCTGACCACGCTTTTCATATATGGAACTACGGCTCTACCAAAGAAGAGCAAAACCAGTAAAATATCGAGCAAAAGTATTTACCTTAGCATCATTATCCTTGATACCCACGACACAAAAGTATTGCTCCATCTCTCACAAGAAATTGTTACTTCCCTCGTGGACCTTACCCCTTAAACTTCTCTGGTTCGGGGATATCAATCTCTCGGTTTAGTGTTGCACTCAACACATATTTACCGAAAGCAGCTCTGCACATAGTAAGCTCTCCCTCGAGCTCCTCAAATTTTGTGTTCAAAGTCGTCACTATGGCTTCATTCTCTTCCTTCATAGCTATCATCCCAACTTCAAGAGCATCATTTTTTTTCCAGCTGACCCCTAATAGTATTGAGTGCTTCCACTGTGTCCATATTGGAACTAAGGGCCTCTACTACATATGTAACAGCCCGATTTAGGGGCTAATCGGAACAGTGGTTTCAGAACCACTAATCCAAGGTTAGAGAAAATTATTTTCTTGTTATTTTATGAGTTAGAGCGTGATTATATAAGTGTATGAAAATTTTGGTGCTTTAATTTTAGCGATTCCATGTTTAATCGTGAAAAAGGACTAAATCGCATAAAGTGCGAAAGTTCAATTTTACAAGCTTAGGGTGCCAAATAGCTATGGAATATTATTTGGAGGTCTTTAAAGGGCAATTAACCCCTTAAATAATAGTTGGCCAGCCATAGGAGACAAACATTGATAAAATTGGTCAAAGTAGTTGATATTAGGTGGACTAAATTGATGTTTTATATTAAAATAAAGAAAGAAAAGATATCATATTTTCTCCTTCATTCTTCCACTGAAAATTAGCAGCAAATAGGGGTTTGAAAGCTTCAAAAATTTCAGCACACTCTCCTCCATACAAGTAAGTGTTCTAGTGATCATTTCTTGATAAAAATTGTACTTTTGGAACCCCTAAAACTTAAGCTTTCTATAGAGGGGGCTATTTCATAAGATCGTGAAGAGTTTAGAGTTTTTCCATGAGAGATTTTAAGTTATTTTCTGCATTTTTATGGAAGAAAATGAGCCATAGTTGTTAGATGAACAACTTTTGTGAAAGGTGTTACCATGAAAACACCTAAAAGGACCTTTTTGTAAAGGTTGTAAAGTATGTAGTAAATCTGTGAAATGTTGAGTTTTGATGGTAGCCATAAGAGAATTAAATGTTCACCTAGGCTCGATAAAGGTAGAAATTTGATTAGAATTGATTTCCGAGCCTAGGGGTAAAATGGTCATTTTACAAAAGTCTAAGGGCAAAATAGTAATTTTGCCAAAGCATGGTTATTGAAATGAATTTATTAATGTTATTTTTAAATGAGCTAATTTGCTATTATAGATCAAGAAGAACCAATAATTTACCTCGACCGAGGAAAGAACAAAGTATCGGACTAGATCGACGATCTAGCTTATTTTGAAATCGAGGTAAGTTTGTATGTGATAAATTCAACATTTATGCTAGTATGTTTGAGAATGTTTGATATTATAATGTTACATGACATTCTATGAAATTGAGTATTAGTGTTGAATGAGAAGGATGATAAAAGTTGAGATGTTGAAGTCCCGGTTGGACTATAATAAATGTGAAAATGCTATCATCGAGACATGAGATGAATAAGGTCCCGTGTAAGACCATGTTGGGGACATGGCCTCGGCACCGAATTGAGATTTCGTATAAGACCATATCTGGGATATGGCTTCAGTATTGAATATGAGAGTCGTATAAGACCATATCCGGGATATGGCATCGATACTTGAAGTGGGATTCCGTATAAGACCATATCCGGGATATGGCATCGGCACTCAGAGGTGACCCCATATAAGACCACGTCTGGGATGTGGCATTAGCTTCATATTTATATTAATAACGATAAATACTCATCTTTGAGTATCCCTAGTGAATTAGTGGGATAAATAGATAAGCTTGGAAATAGAAATGAGATTAGTACTAAAGTCATGTGATTGATTGAATACAGGTACCCGTGAATAATTCACGAGGAATGTTTACGATATGTGGCATGGTATATGCTAAATAAGAACAAGTACGAGTAATTTATGGCAAATGTTTATGACTTTGTGTGGTTATCCAATGCCATGAATTGATGTCATTATGAACTTATTGTTGCTATTTATTTTCATGTAAACTTACTAAGCTTTATGCTTACCCCTCTCATTTCCCTATTCCTTGTAGCATTGCCAAGTTAGTTCGAGGGTTCGTGGGACGTCGGAGTTTGGAAATCACACTATTGACTACGTTTTGGTATAGCCAAGTTAGATTCATTTTGAGTATGGCATGTATATGACTTGAGTACTTTGTTATGTCATTTTGATATCCAATGTGTCGGCTATTTAAGTTATCAAAGTTATTTTGTAAATGGTCATTGGAATTTGGCCAACACATGACAAGTTTATTTTTATTCAATGATGATGAAATTATGAAGTTTATGCTTGTGTGGATGCTTGAATTGAGTTTTTGGAAGTGCCTTAGGGTCATGATCTATGTTGTAATGAATTGGTATAAGTATGGTTGCTATGTAGGGTGGCATTTGGCTTGGAATATAGCCTTTTTAATGTCCACATGGGTAGATACACGGGCGTGTGTCTAAGCCGTGTGTGACACACGGCCAGCCCCATGAGCTTGTTGTTCGGCCGTGTGTCCTCTTGTATGCTATGTTTGCAAGTCAGTATGCTCAGTAGTAAACACACGGGCAGAGACATGGCCGTGGGTCTCAGCCGTGTGGGAGGCACGGCCATGGACATGGGCGTGTGCCCAGGCCGTGTGAAGTCTGTACCTAAAAATTAGGAATATAATTCGACACATGGCCTATGGACACGGGCGTGTGCCTTGGCCGTGTGACCTTAGTGAGGTGATGACGTCATAAACAGAATGCCAAGGTTTTGGCACACGGGCGGGTCAAGACCGTGTGAGGGACACAGGCTAAACATACGGGTGTGTGATAGGCCGTGTGATGCAAGTCAGTGTCGACCACAGGTATAGAACACGGGCATGTGAAATGCCACACAGGCGTATCCTATTCTTCACACGGGCGTGTGGCCTTATTTCATGTCAAAATTTTCTAAGTGCTGGAAAGTTTCCGATTTGGTCCTGAAACATCACGAGTATACGTATAGGGTCTCGTAGACCCATAATAGGGAAGTTACGATTGTAAATGAAAATTTTTTAAGTTAGGATGAATTTTTATAGCCCAAAGTTGTAAGTTTAGGCATGATAAGTTCGATAATGCCTCGTATCCGGTTACGTCGTTGAATATGGGTAAGGGGTGTTACATTTAATGGTATCAGAGCTACGGTTTGTCGGTTCTCGGACTAACATAGCGTAAGTATGAGTCTAACTATACATGTCATATGTAAGAGTATTTGTGTAATGATAGTGTGACGACTCCTGACGGTTTGACTTGTGTTTTTATATAGTAATTGACCTCGATCGGACTATAATTGATGATGCTGTGAGAAATGCACCGACTCCCGCTCAAGGGGCCGTGCCAGTAGATAGTAGACCCGAGACCTTGGGTCAGGGAGAAGAGGCTCGAGAAGCCTTTCTCCATATGATGAGCAATTGGTACACTGAGTACATTCGAGCAAATCCTAATGCTCAACCCCCTCCACCCCCACCTATTCCTCAGCCCACTCCTGTAGCTCCTCAGGTGGTAGAGGTAGTAAGGAGAAAAAGGCCTCCGGTCGACAAGATCCAGAAATAAGGAGCCGAAATTTCAGGCCGTAAGGGATGATGATCCCAGAGAGCGCACTGCAGCTTGAGAATACCATCGAGGTATACGATGAGTCATCATGCACGCCTAAAGAGTGCATAAAGTGTGCGGTATCTCTATTGAGAGATTCAACCTATCGCTGGTGGAACACCCTTCCATTTGGTGGTACCAAGGAGAGGATAAGTTGGGAATTCTTCCAAGAGGAGTTCGGAAGAAATATGTTAGTCAAAGATTCATTGACCGAAGAGGAAAGAGTTCTTAGAGCTAAAGCGGGCCGAATGATTGGTGGATCGAATACTGACGCGAATTCGTAAGGCTTAGTAAGTATGCACTGGAGTGCGTGTCTACCGAGGCTATCATGTGCAAAAGGTTTGAGGACGGGTTAAATAAAGATATCCGTTTATATGTTGGAGTCCTCGAACTAAAAGAATTTGTGGTGTTAGTAGATAGAGCCTGTAAAGCTGAAGAGTTGGCCAAAGAGAAAAGAAGAGCTGAGATTGAGTCCCGTGACTCGAGAAAGAGACAACTGAGTAGGTCCTACCAATCCTCATCTAAGAAATCAAGGGATTTTACTACTCGATCAGCCACTTCGGTCAGGTTTTCAAACCGAAGTAAGGGAAAACAATTCTCGGGGTCTAGGGCTCAGACTACTTCGGTTGCTAGTGTTGGCAATGCCCGACCGAGTAGACCGGAATGTCCGCAGTGTAGCAGACGTCATTCTGGTGAGTGTCGAGCAAACGAGAAGGCTTGTTTCAAGTGTGGGTCTCTAGACCTCTTTATTAGAGATTGCCCTGAGGCGGGTGAGAAAGAGAAACCTCAGAATGCAAAACCGGGAAATATTACTAGAGGAAGACCACCGAGAAACCCAAAAAATGAGATAAGTAGCAAGAATTCATCTAGAGAGCAGACTGCGAGAGTGGAGAGTAGAGCACCGGCGAGAACATATGCCATTCGTGCTCGCGAAGAGGCGTCCTCCTCTAACGTGATCACGGGTACATTTTCTCTTTATGATAGTTGTGTTATGGCTTTAATCGATCCGGGATCTACCCACTCGTATATTTGCATAAAATTTGTCTCTAGAATGAGCATGCCTATAGAGTTTACTGAATTTGTAATAAGAGTGTCGAATCCCCTAGGCAAATGTGTATTGGTTGATAGAACATGCAAAGGTTGCCCTTTGATGATTAGGGGTCATTGTTTTCCTGCAAATCTCATGTTATTACCGTTTGATGAGTTTGATGTCATCCTTGGGATGGATTAGTTAGTTACTCATGATGTGATTGTAAATTGTGGAAAGAAGTTTATTGAGTTAAAATGTGAAAGTGGGGATCTTATTCATGTTGAATCATATAAGAAAGATGGTTCTATGAGGTTATGCATAGATTGTCGGCAACTTAATAAGGTAACTGTGAAGAATAAGTACCCGTTGCCAAGAATTGATGATTTGTTTGATCAATTGAAGGGTGCCACAGTGTTTTCCAAAATAGACTTAAGGCCTGGGTACTATCAGTTGAGAGTCAAGGACTCGGATGTTCCGAAAACTGCATTTCGGACGAGGTATGGCCACTACGAATTTTTGGTTATGCCTTTTGGTTTAACAAATGCCCCAGTCGTTTTCATGGACTTGATGAATCGCATTTTTCAGCCATATTTGGATAAATTCGTCGTGGTCTTCATTGATGATATATTGATCTACTCTCGAGATGAAAATGAACATGCCGAGCATTTGAGAAAGGTTCTGCAAATTTTGAGAGATAAAAAATTGTACGCCAAGTTTAGTAAAAGTGAATTTTGGCTTAAGGAAGTTGGATTTTTGGGGCACATTGTCTCGGGAGATGGAATTAGAGTCGACCCGAGTAAGATTACAGCAATTGTTGAATGGAAACCGCCAAAGAACGTAATTTAAGTGAGGAGTTTTCTGGGCCTAGCCGGCTATTATAGGCGTTTTGTCAAGGGGTTTTCCATGATAGCTACTCCGATTACAAGATTATTGCAAAAAGATGTGAAGTTTGATTGGACAGAAAAGTGCCAACAGAGTTTTGAGAAACTAAATGCATTGTTGACTGAGGCTCCTGTTTTGGTGCAACTTGAGCCCTAAGAGAATTTGTAGTTTCTGATGATGCATCCATGAATGGATTGGGTTGTGTACTTATGCAAGAGGGCAAGGTGATTGCATATGCTTCTAGACAATTAAAGTCGCACGAGAAGAATTACCCGACCCATGATTTAGAGTTGGCTGCCATTGTGTTTGCATTAAAGATATGGAGACACCATTTATATGGTGAAAGGTGTCGGATATTCACCGACCATAAAATCCTAAAATATTTGATGACTCAAAAGGACTTGAATTTGAGGCAACAAAGATGGTTAGAGCTGAACAAGGATTATGAGTTAGTGATTGACTACCATCCGGGAAAGGCGAACGTGATCGCCGATGCTTTGAGTAGAAAATCCTTGTTTGCGCTGAGAGCCATGAATACACGGATTGTAACACCCCTATCCCGTGTCCGTCGTCGGATTAGGGTTAGGAGCGTTACCGAACAGATCGGAAACAATTTACAGAAATTCATACACTCATTCATCATTCTCAAGCATAGTGTCCCTTAATACGGTCATCGAGACCTTAAACATGCTTATAAACCGGGTCGGGACTAAATCGAATCACTTACAAAATTTCATGGAAAATTAAAACTTTTTAAAAGTACAGGGGATACACGCCCGTGGGAGGAAACCGTGTGCCCTCCACGGCTGCTAGACACCCCCGTGTGTCCTCCCCGTGGTCGAATCTGACTTAAGCTCCACGGCCACCAAGCACAGCCGTGTTCGATGGCCGTGGTCGAAACTGACTTACCTTCCATGGCCACCAAGCACGCTCGTGTACTCAGGCCATGGTCGATTCTGACCTCACATCCACGGCCACCCAGCACCCCGTGTGTTAAGGCCGTGTACTCATAGGCTAATACTGACTTTCTCTCACGGCTACTAGACACGCCCGTGTGTCATGGCCGAGTGCAATCCTGTCAAAACCACACGACTACCAGGCACGTCCATGTGCCGTGGCCGTGTGCTATTAAGCTAGCTACTGACTTTACCCCACGGTCACCAGGCACGCCCGTGTGCCCAGGCCGTGTGACATTATAGGTCATACCCACAAGCAATGTTTACCAACTCATTTCATGCATATTTATAAACCAATAACACACCAAAAAAATCATCCTATCAATACATTCAATACCCATTTCATTCATGCCAACTTTCAAGACAATATATATATATATAACTAAAGCATTTCTCAATCATTTTCCTACCCAAAAACTTGACCATATCATGAGCAGCAAACCATACCAAAACAACTACACATACCACATTCATCAAGGCAAAATATGAACCAATAATTAGTCACATCTCATGACCAAGTCTATACATCAACTTATACCAAAATACTAGCCTATACATGCCATATCTAACTTTATACATTTCCAAAGTGTACCAAAATGAGTTTAGTAGTGTGATAACAATCCGTGACGGTCCCGAGCCTTCAGTAGCTTTGACGACCTATAAAACAGAGAAAAGACACACAGAGTAAGCTTTCCAAAAGCTTAGTAAGTCAATATACAAACAAACTTAGCATGGATTGCACATAACCAATTTAATAAGATGACAAATATGGTTCTCATGACAAAAATCACCTCTTTCTTTCTCAAGCTCATATGCTTATCCATAACTTACCGTATATGCATATAGTTCATCTAGTCAAGACTTTACATATCGTATCATCAATTCCATATACATAACATCATAATATGCTCACATAGATACTTACCTTATATACACAATTAGTATATAAGCAACGTACCTGAAACGGATATTCATTCACTTAATTTATCAAAGTTCAGATTTGCAATTCGTATCACAGACTTGCCCGTTGAACCGTAGGGAATCTAGTAGGATACTCAGAAAGTTCGGAATAGTCATACAATGCCAACATCCCAGACGAGGTCTTATATGTACTCTAATATCGATGCCACTGTCCCAGACAGGGTCTTACACGAATCAATACGATGCCGATGTCCCAGACATGGTCTTACACGCAAGGATCATAACGATGCCAGCGTCCCAGACGTGGTCTTACACGTAAAGCTCATATCGATGCCAACGTCCCAGACATGGTCTTACACGAGTCTCAAATCAACGCCAACGTCCCAGACGTGGTCTTACATGATGAAAACAGAACAGATACCTATGTCATGACATAGCTAATCCTATCTATTCCTAGGTTTGTACGGGACTTCTCGGACTTAGTCACTATATCAAACTTATCTCGGAATTCATATGCATAATTCTCTCATAAGCATCCATTATCAACATTAGTCATATAAACAATTATAATTTCATACAAGTACGTTTATTTGCATAATGACTTACCTCGGATTCGATCTATCGGAATGAAAACGGCTACTCGTTTACTATCGCTTTCCCGCGATCTAAATTCGTTTTCCTCAGTTCTTGATCTAAACATATTCAAAATTAACCCTTTTATTCAATAATTCATTCAATTCAATCCAAGGACACACATTTAGGGCTATTTGCAAATTAACCCTCACACTTGCACAATTTATCAATTTAGTCTATTTTTCTCAAAACATCAAATTCACATAATTTGTTCACACCCATGCATAGCCGAATCTCCCTAGGGACTATATAAGTCCATATTTCTCATCAAATTTTCAATTTAGTCCTCAAAAATAATATTTTTACAATTTAGCCCTCTTTAGCTAAATTCAACAAAAATCCAAGAATATAACATGTTCATCTAACTCAAATCTTTCATTTAACAACTAAACTCATCTCAAAACTCAACATATCAACAATGGCATCTCACACAAACATCATCAATTCACAAAATGAATACATGGGTTTTGTAGCTCTCAAAGCAACGATTACAAAAACGTAAAAATTATCGAAAACCGACTCAAAACATACCTTAATTTAAGCTTACAAGTGCCGAAAATCAAAAGAACATTTTCTTATTTCCTTTCCTTGCTATATTCGGTGGAGAATGAAAGAATGAGCTCCACTTTCATGTTTCTTTTATTATAATATAATTATAACTTATAAAATAAATATAATATAACTTTTAACTTATAAAATAACATATAAAAACATGTTATAAAACCATGTTACCGTCCACTATAAATAAAAATAGGCTATTTTCCCTTTAAGGACTTCACTATAATAAATCCATCTCAATTTGATCATTAATCAAATGAAAAGTCACTTTTAAACTTTATGCAATTTAATCATTTTCATCAAATTAAACACACAAACGGACAAATTAACTTACGAAAATTTACCACATGCTTAATCACATATCAACGGCACAGATTATAATATTAAAATATTATTCAGACTCAGATTTGTAGTCCCGAAACTATTATTCTGACTAGGGTATAAACCAGACTGTTACACGGATGGCTTTGTTAGATGATGGTTCTATTCTATCCGAGTTTAGGGCTAGTCCATTGTTTCTCTAAGAGATTTGTGAAGCTCAGAAAGATGACAGTAACTTACAAGCCAAAAGAGTTCTAAGCGAGTCAAATGTTGAGTCAGACTTTCGGGTAAGTCCTGACGGATGTTTGATGTTTCGAGATAGGGTCTGTATACCCAAAAATGATGAACTTATTCGAAAGATTTTGCATGAAGCACATAGCGGATGTTTAACTATGCACCTAGGCAGCACGAAGATGTACAATGACTTGAGGAAGTGGTATTGGTGGCCGAGTATGAAGAAAGACATCTCTGAGTTTGTATCGAGATGCCTAATTTGTCAACAAGTGAAGGCTAAACACCAAGTGCCTTCGGGTCTACTTCAGCCTATTATGGTTCCCGAGTGGAAATGGGACCGTATTACTATGGACTTCGTGACGGGTTTACTGTTGACGCAGAAAAAGAAAGATGTATGGGTTGTAGTCGATAGACTTACGAAGTCAGTCCATTTCCTACCAATACGAGTCGATTATTCTCTCGATAAGTTGGCGAATTTGTATGTGTCAGAGATAGTAAGACTTGATGGTGTACCGTTGTCGATCATTTTGGATATAGATCCGAGATTCACGTCACGGTTTTGGAAAAAGTTACAAGAGGCTTTGGGCACGAAATTGAGTTTCATCTGACTTTCCATCCACAAACCCGTGGCAATCGGAGAGAGTGATCTGAATACTTGAAGACATGCTTCGATGTTGTGTTTTGGAATTCCAAGGTAATTGGGAAAAATACTTACCGTTGGTGGAATTTGCCTACAACAACAGTTTTCAGTCAAGTTTGAAGATGTCACCTTATGAAGCATTGTACGGGCATAAGTGCCAAACATCCTTGTATTGGACAGAACTCAGAGAGAATCAAATTCACGGGGTTGATTTGGTCAGGGAAACTGAAAAAAAAGTAAAGGTGATACGTGAATGTCTGAAAGCGGGCCTCAGATAGACAAAAGTCTTATTCAGATTTAAAACGAAAAGAGATTGAGTTCCAAGTAGGTCATAAAGTATTTCTGAAAGTATCACCATGGAGAAAAGTCCTCAGATTTGGCCGGAAAGGCAAATTGAGTCCGCGCTTTATCGGACCTTATGAAGTTACCGAGAGGATAGGACTGGTAGCTTGTCGTTTGGCCTTGCCACCTGAGCTGGAAAAGATTCACAATGTCTTCCACATGTCCATGTTACGCCGATACTGTTCGGACCCTTCACATGTGATTGTGCCATCAGAATTAGAGATTCAACCGGACATGACTTATGGCGAAGAGCTGGTTAAGATTTTGGCACGAGAGGTCAAACAACTGAGAAACAAAAGTATAGCTCTTGTTAAAGTACTATGGCAGAGACATGGGATAGAAGAGGCTACTTGGGAACCCGAAAAGACCATAAGAAACCAGTATCCCAACCTTGTTACCTGTAAGATTTTTGAGGACGAAAATCCTTAAGGGGGGAAGAATTGTAACAACTCGATTTAGGGGCTAATCGAAACAGTGGTTCCAGAACAACTAATCCAAGGTTAGAGAAAATTATTTTCATGTTATTTTATGAGTTAGAGCATGATTATATAAGTGTATGAAAATTTTGGTGCTTTAGTTTTAGCGATTTCATGTTTAATCGCGAAAAAGGACTAAATCGCATAAAGTGTGAAAGTTCAATTTTACAAGCTAAGGGTGCCAAATAGCTATGGAATATTATTTGGAGGTCTTTAAAGGGCAATTAGCCCCTTAAATAATAGTTGGCCGGCCATAGGAGATAAACATTGACAAAATTGGTCAAAGTAGTTGATATTAGGTGGACATGTTTTATATTAAAATAAAGAAAGAAAAGATATCATCTTTTGTAACATCCTAAATCGGGGCCTTTGCATTTTATCTGATTGCATGTAGGTGGTATGGTTGTCATGCTAGTTTAGGGTATTTTGGGGACCAGGCATGAGCTAGGGGTAGGCTAGAGCCTTAGCGAAAATTTTCTTTTGGGCACTTTGAAGGGGGAGCTGAATAGGACAGGAGTTAAGGGTAGTTGGTGGTATGTTTTGACACAAGAAGTGCCTTGGTAAAGTGGCAAGGAGGCGCCACTTAAGGCTCAGGGAAGTGATGCCTCATGTGAGTGGATAGAGCCTTGGTTCGAGCTGCAGAAATCCCCTTTCTACTTGTTATTTTTGACGCCAAGATCAGGAGGAGTTGCACTCAGGATGAACTCTGGTGGATGAGTGTTGAAGGAGTCAACAGGTTCGAATGAGTGGAGGAGAATAAATTTAGGAATTTGAAACATTCAAACAGATTTGAATGAGTGGTCAGGAGAAAATTGTGGAGAGAAGAGAGGGATGGACATGGGAGCTTAGAGTTGGCCGAATCTTGAACTCTGTATAGGAAAGGGGGGAATCGGTTTTTGGGTTTTTGGGTGTGGCTAGGTGTGCCGAAACTCACATTGGTCATAGGACCTTGTGATGTCATTTCTTAGGTGCAATCTCGAGTCTTGAGAGGTGAGTGCCGAATTTGGGCTACTAAGGTGTGGTATTTTCGACATTTAGGAGGGGTTCACTTCTCAGCTTAGTTTTTCTTCTCTCAATCTCTCCTGTGCCGAAAAACACTTAGACTTTTCACCTCTATTCTCATCTTGTACCAAAGCCGAAACCATCACCCCTCCCTCTCTTTCGACTTCTTCTCTTCCTCTTCTTTTGGCCATAGCCGAATCTCTCCTACCTTTTTTCTCTCCATCTTTTTCCCAAAGCCGAATCACCACTTTTCTTTCTTTTCCATCTTGTTATTCTTTTCACAACTCCTTGTTAGCCGAAACCCCTTGAATCTCATCACCTTAGTTTAAATCTTCTTTCAATCATTAAAAGTCGAAGATCACATTTTCTTTTGCTTGTAGCCGAAACCTCTTAGATCTCAGAATTTTTCTGTTTGATTTTCTTTTCCCGAAGTTTCATCAAAACTGAATCATCATCTTAGGGTTGAAGTTGAATATCCTCTGTGCTGTCTGCTTTGTCGAATATTCTTCTCTTCTGTGCTAGTGTCGAATCCTCTTGGGTGTCAACGAGATCTCTTGCATTAAAGTTAGTGATGATTTCTTTTGGATCGTTATCTTCTCTTTCGGGTTTCTTGCCAAAGCCGAATGGCTACTTGGGTTCATGTTGAATGCCTGGCCGATTATAGGTGGAAGTGGTGGCGCATACTTCTGATTCGTTTGGATTGTGAATCAAGCCTAGAGCCTCGGGATCTATCGATTTAGGTAAGGGTTTTAACCTTGGGTCTTAGTTCCTTACGATTCGTTTTCCCTGCTTTAATCCGTTTAGTGATCAATGTGTGTTCATGGACTCTAATGCCAGCCAAGCGGTAGGAGGGGTTGGATCTGTAAACCCAGCCCCTAAGTTTAAGAAACGGGCAGTGTCAGCGGTTCGGGATTGGCCACCGGGTTATGGGCCGGCATCTGAGCAAAGTAGTAGACAGATAGCGGTGGTGTTGATTAACGATAGTGTCGACATAGAGAGCGTGGTTTTACGAGTAATTAGGTGTGTAACTCTTACACACTTCATATGTTTAATGTGCTGTTATTTGTGATCTGTCAAAAGCCGAAATAACTGTAGGAATCGATAAGTTACCCTTGGGGGTAAAAGTGCGGACTCCGGGTAAGTCCATCTTGGTGGCTAATGTTAATTTCCTCTGTTAAATCTACATATGCCATATTAGATTACTCCTAAATGTTAAGCATGATTATATTGTATTGAAAAGCATGTTCATGAGAATGGGTATGATGAGAGGAGGGGGAAGGTATGATTATCAGACTGTCACCAGTGGTTAGGTACCACACGTGGGTTGGCCCCACATATTACTATCTTGTGACTAAGTCTCAGTGGTTTGGAACCACCAGTGGTTAGGTACCACATATGTTTATTTCTGTGACTCGTCCCAATGGTTTGGTACCACAGTGGGTTGGCCCCACATATCGAGATAAGGGATCGTCACTAGTGGTTAGGTACCACAAGTGGGTTGGCCCCACACATGATTATTTGTGACTTCGGTCACCAGTGTTTAGGTACCACCAGTGGCTAGGTGCCACAAGGGGTAGAAATGGGAGTTCGGATGGATAGGTTGGATGGATTGCATGACATACATGTTTGCATATGAAACGGTGTGAGAGCTTAACATATTTTGGGATGGGGATTTATACACTGAGTCTCGGTGACTCACCCCTTCTGTTGCATTTTGCAGATAAATCCTATATCGCGGACATGGAGCCGGAGTGGACTCGAGGTGGCCATGCTCAATATTTCGGGTTTTTATTTTAATGATTATTTCAGATTTATTTTACCTTAAGTTTGGATTTCAGCTATGTAATAAGGCCATTTAGATTTTTATTTTGGGATTATTCATTTTGTTAAATTCCTTTAAACCGATGTTTAAACACTAAAGGCATGCCTAATAAACTCGTAAAATGGACGTTTTTAAAACTTTAACGAATTTTCGGGATGTCCAAAATTTTTACCGTCGGGTATTCATCAAACACGCAATAATAACAAGGCAACACTGTCTTCTTTAAAACTAAGTTTCGGAAGAATTTTAACAAATGGCTTAACACAACTCGGGTTTTATAAAATCAAAAGTTTTCTTTTCAACATTGAGGCGACAACTTGTTTTCCAAAAACGTTTTCTTCCCCTGTGACATGCCGGTTCTGGTCGTAGCGTTTTGACCGGGTTTGGGGTGTTACAATTGTGGTATCGAGCCCGGTTCAAAAGCTTTTACCGGGCCTGAGGCCCAAAATATTTCTATAAAAGGGGTTGCGAAATGGTTGAATGAGGAACATGTTTTGGAATGCATGGCACCTGAGTCTTCGGCACTAGTCCGTGACGGTAAGTCTCCTAACTACTATTTATACGGTTTAAATGCTTGCACTATGAATGCTAGTAGTAGGGCCTTTACTTTAGAGACCGGGCCGTAGTAGGATCGTATGAACTTGCGAGAACAACTACTCTAACAAATTGCTCCTAAGACTGCATCAGTAATAAATAGTGGAATAAGCTAACTCATAAAATTTTTAAATCGATTAAGACGTGAACGCTAGTCATGAGCACTCGAGGACGCGGGCGTAATGTGCGTGGTCGTGGTAGGGGTAGGATTACCGTGTCGAAACCAGTAGGGTCTGGTCATGGGTCAGAAAATGAGGTGCCGCCACCGCCAACTGTGGGCGCGAAATTTCAGGAACAAACGGGTGGTGATGACGCGCGGTCGCAGCGCGGCGCGATCTTTGGGTTCCGGAGAGGTTACGTGCAGTGTTGGAGCGGGGCTCGAAACCGTGTCTCGACGACTCGGGCTAATGGAGCGTAAGTATTTAGGGGTATTTCCGGTGTAGCTCCCAATACAGCTGAGTATTGGCTAGAGGCGACTGAGCGCATAATGGATGATTTGGACTTTACTACCGAGGAGAAGTCGAAAGGGATAATGTCTCTTCTCCGAGATGAGTCTTATCGGTGGTGGCTCACAATCGTGGATGGTGCGATGGTCGATGATATCACTTGGGATTTCTTTAAGGCGCTTTACCGGAGGAAGCACGTTGGGTCTAGTTATATAGATGCGCAGTGTGCAGGCGTTCTTGAATCGTCCAGGGGAGTAAGTCGAGATCTCGAATATGAGATGGAATTCTTAAGGTTGAGCCGTTATGCCCGGGTATCGTGGCTACTTTAACACGAGCTACCGTGTCGATTTGAGGACAGTGAGAGATGAGTCATGCGGTGTTGATTGCTCCACAAATGGAGAGATAATTTGCTATCCCGGTGGAGAAGGCTAAGATAGCCGAGGAGGTGAAACGGACCGAGAGGCGTAATCGAGCAGGAATAGGGATAAGAGGAGTTTTGGGCCATCGTGGTCCGCTGGAAATTCTCGAGAAAGGGTTAGATTTGGCGGATCGAGTCAAGCCGCAAAGCCTCATCGCTTTGCTACTCGGTGGCCGCCACGGTGCGCTTCGATGTGGGAAGCCTCATTCGGGGAGTGTTGGACAGAAACAGAGGGTGCTTCCGAGTGTGGGTCGATGGATCACCGGATAAGGGATTGTCCGCGAGGCCGCCTAGGACTCGATCCGAGGGTCAAGGACGTACACAATTCAGAAGAGATGGTCAGCAACCGCAGAGGGGTCAGGGATCAGCCAGGGGTGGTAACGGTAACGGACGAGATCGTGGGGCACCGGGCAGAGGTGCCGGGAATACTGATGCAAGACAGCCAGGGTTGGTCTATGCAGCGAGGCGTCGAGAGGAGGGCGACGCACCGGACGTCATAACCGATACATTCTTAATTTATGAATTACCCTATACTGCTTTGATTGATGTTGGTTCTACGCACTCTTATGTTGCCAGTAGTATAGCAGGAACTCTGAACTTAGCCTATGAGATTTCTTCTAGGGAGATGACTGTAATTAGCCCTCTAGGTCATTCTGTGGTAGTGAATAAACTGTATAAGGATGTACCCCTAGAACTTCAAGAGGTAATGTTTTCGGCTGATCTGATGGAACTGCCATTTGGGGAGTTCGATTTGATTTTGGGGATGGATTGGTTAGTGGAGTATCAAGCAAGTTTAGACTGTGCAGCCAAGCGCATGGTGCTAAGAACTGTCGAGGGTGAAGAGGTGGTGATGATAGGTGAGAGAATGAACTACCTATCTAATGTGGTGTCCGCTTTGAAAGCCGAAAAAATGGTGAGGAAAGGATGTAGGGCGTTTGTGGCTTATGTGTATGCCTTGGAAGCTAAGGAGTCAACGGTAGGGGATGTCTGAACGGTGAGAGAGTTTTCTGATGTTTTCCCAGAAGAGCTTCCGGGTTTGCCTCCAGATCGCGAGGTTGAGTTTGGTATCGACCTTTTACCAGGAACCGCGCCAGTGTCTATTGCCCCATATAGAATAGCGCTGAAGGAGTTAGTGGAGTTGAAAGCGCAGATTCAGGAGTTGTTAGATCGGGGTTTTATCCAGCCAAGTATATCTCCTTGGGAAGCACCCGTGCTTTTTGTTAAGAAGAAGGACGGATCGATGCGAATGTGTATAGACTACCGCCAGCTGAATAAGTTGACGATTAAGAATAAGTATCCATTGCCGAGGATAGACGACCTATTCAATCAACTTAAGGGAGTATCAGTTTTCTCGAAGATAGATCTGAGATCGGGGTATCATCAACTTAAAGTTAAGGAGGCGGATATCCATAAGACGATGTTTCGTACTCGTTACGGTCACTATGAATTTTTGGTGATGCCGTTTGGATTGACCAACGCACCAGCAGCATTTATGGATATGATGAATCGGGTTTTTCAACCGTATTTGGACCAGTTCGTCGTAGTGTTTATAGATGATATTTTGGTGTACTCGAAGTCCGAGGAGGAGCATGATGCACATCTTCGTGTAGTTTTTCAAATTCTGAGGGAAAGGCAGCTATTCGCAAAGTTTGGTAAATGCGAGTTCTGACTAAGGGAAGTTACTTTCTTGGGTCATGTGGTGTCAGCTGGGGGGATTAGAGTAGACCCTCGGAAGGTTGAAGCTGTACTGGACTGGAAACCACCTAAGTCTGTGACAGAGGTTCGGAGTTTTCTGGGTTTAGCGGGGTATTACAGAAGGTTTGTGGAAGGGTTTTCCTTGATTGCAGCGCCGTTAACCAAGTTGTTGAGGAAAGGGGTTCCGTTTGTATGGTCAGACAAACAACAAGAAAGTTTCGAGAAGTTAAAGAGGATTTTAACAGAAGCTCCGGTGTTGATTCAGCCTGAAGTAGGGAAGGAGTTCACAGTTTATTGTGATGCGTCGCATACGAGTCTAGGATGTGTGCTGATGTAAGAAGGGAAGGTAGTGGCGTATGCTTCTCGGCAATTGAGACCTCACGAAGTGAATTACCCGACGCATGATCTAGAGTTGGCTGCAGTGGTTTTCGCCCTAAAAATTTGGAGACATTACTTGTATGGGGAGAAGTCTATCGTGTACACGGATCATAAGAGTTTGAAATACCTGCTCACTCAGAAGGAATTGAATTTGAGGCAGCGAAGGTAGATTGAGCTGTTGAAGGATTACGATCGCTTTCGATTGAGTACCATCCGGGTAAGGCTAACGTAGTGGTGGCGCGTTGAGCCGCAATATGGTAGCGATTTAAGAGCCATGTTTGCCCACCTTAGTCTGTATGATGATGACGGAGTCTGTTAGCTAAACCGCAAGTGAAGCCGACATGGGTGAACCAGTTAAGGAGAAACAGAGTTAGTGGATGAAGTCTTAAGTGCTCGATGTTTACAAGTGCAGAATGATGGATTAGAGGGGTATAGCTTGAGCAGCGAGGGAGTGTTATGTTTTTAGGGAAAGGTTTACATGCCAAAAGACGTGGAGTTGAGGCAGAGGATTCTTCAGGAGGCACATAGCAGTCCATACGCTATGCACCCTGGAGGTAGTAAGATGTACCGGGATTTACGAGAGCAGTTTTGGTGGCCGGATCTAAAGCGAGAAGTAACTGAATTTGTGGGCAAGTGTTTGACGTGTCAGCAGGTGAAGGCAGAACATCAGTTACCTTCGGGATTGTTGTAACCGGTGAAGATTTCGCAGTGGAAATGGGAAAGGATTACGATGGATTTTGTCGCTGGGCTACCCTTACGCCTAGCAAGAAGGATTCGATGCAGGTGATTGTTGATCGTCGACAAAGTCCGCTCACTTTATACCGTGCGTGTGGATTACTCTCTTGAAGTTAGCCGATTATATATAGCGAGATTGTGAGATTGCATGGGGTGCCAAGTGTCGATTATTTGCACAGAGACCCTAGATTTACGTCAAGATTCTGAAGGCATTGCATCGTGCATTGGGTACGAGGTTGGATTTCAATACTGGCGTTTCATCCATAGTCGGATGGGCGAATCGGAGAGGTGATTCAGATTCGGAAGATATGTTAAGGGGTTGTGTCTTGGATTTGTGGGTAGTTGGGAAGAATTTCTACAGTTGGCAGAGTTCGCGTATAACAATAGCTACCAAACAAGTATTCAGATGGCACCGTATGAAGCGCTATATGGGCGGAAGTGTCGTACCCCTACGTGTTGGACGGAGTTGGGTGAACGGCAATTGTTGGGTCCAGAGTTGGTTGCTGAAACAGAGGATAGGGTTGAGCTGATTCGAACTCGTTTGAAGGAAGCTTCGGATAGGTAGAAATCCTATGCCGACCTTAAGCGGAAGGATATAGAATTTGCGGTGGGTGACAAGGTCTTTTTGAAAGTGTCACCGTGGAAGAAAGTGCTGAGATTTGGTCGGAAAGGCAAGCTGAGCCCAAGGTTTATCGGGCCTTATAGGGTGGTGAAGCGTGTGGGACCAGTAGCTTATCAGCTCGAGTTACCATCAGAATTGAGTCAGATCCATAACGTGTTTCATGTTTCCATGCTTAGACGCTATCGTTCGGATCCGTCTCATGTTGTGCCAGTGGAGAAGATTGAAGTGAGGCCAGATTTGTCGTTTGAGGAGGAACCAGTGCAGATCTTGGATCGGGATGTCAAGGTGCTGTATAGGAAATCAGTTCCTTTAGTGAAGGTTTTACGACGGAATCATGGAACAGAAGAGGCCACGTGAGAGCCAGAGGATGTGATGCGGCAGCAATACCCTCAACTCTTTTGACCAGGTAATTTCGAAGCCGAAATTATTTTTACGGGGGGTAGAACTGTAACATCCTAAATCGGGGCCTTTGCATTTTATCTGATTGCATGTAGGTGGTATGGTTGTCATGCTAGTTTAGGGTATTTTGGGGACCAGGCATGAGCTAGGGGTAGGCTAGAGCCTTAGCGAAAATTTTCTTTTGGGCACTTTGAAGGGGGAGCTGAATGGGACAGGAGTTAAGGGTAGTTGGTGGTATGTTTTGACATAAGAAGTGCCTTGGTAAAGTGGAACCGAGGCGCCACTTAAGGCTTAGGGAAGTGACGCCTCATGTGAGTGGATAGAGCATTGGTTCGAGCTGCGAAAATCCCCTTTCTACTTGTTATTTTTGACGCCAAGATCAGGAGGAGTTGCACTCAGGATGGACTCTGGTGGATGAGTGTTGAAGGAGTCAACAGTTCGAATGAGTGGAGGAGAGGAAATTTAGGAATTTGAAACATTCAAACAGATTTGAATGAGTGGTCAGGAGAAAATTGTGGAGAGAAGAGAGGGATGGACATGGGAGCTTAGAGTTGGCCGAATCTTGAACTCTGTATAGGAAAGAGGGGAATCGATTTTTGGGTTTTTGGGTGTGGCTAGGTGTACCGAAACTCACATTGGTAATAGGACCTTTTGATGCTGTTTCTTAGGTGCAATCTCGGGTCTTGAGAGGTGAGTGCCGAATTTGGGCTACTAAGGTGTGGTATTTTCGGCATTTAGGATGGGTTCACTTCTCAGCTTAGTTTTTCTTCTCTCAATCTCTCTTGTGCCGAAAAACACTTAGACTTTTCTCCTCTATTCTCATCTTGTACCAAAGCCGAAACCATCACCCCTTCCTCTCTTTCGACTTCTTCTCTTCCTCTTCGTTTGGCCATAGCCGAATCTCTACTACCCTTTTCTCTCCATCTTTTTCCCAAAGCCGAATCACCACTTTTCTTTCTTTTCCATCTTGTTATTCTTTTCACAACTCCTTGTTAGCCGAAACCCCTTGAATTTCATCACATTAGTTTAAATCTTCTTTCAATCACTAAAAGTCGAAGATCACATTTTCTTTTGCTTGTAGCCGAAACCTCTTAGATCTCAGAATTATTCTGTTTGTTTTTCTTTTCCTGAAGTTTCATCAAAACTGAATCATCATCTTAGGGTTGAAGCCGAATATCCTCTGTGGTGTCTGCTTTGCCGAATCTTCTTCTCTTCTGTGCTAGTGTCGAATCCTCTTGGTTGTCAACGGGATCTCTTGCGTTAAGGTTAGTGATGATTTCTTTTGGATCGTTATCTTCTCTTTTGGGTTTCTTGCCAAAGCCGAATGGCTACTTGGGTTCATGTTGAATGCTTGGCCGATTATAGGTTGAAGTGGTGGCGCATACTTCTGATTCGTTTGGATTGTGAATCAAGCCTAGAGCCTCGGGATCTATCGATTTAGGTAAGGGTTTTAACCTTGGGTCTTAGTTCCTTACGATTCGTTTTCCCTGCTTTTATCTGTTTAGTGATCAAGGTGTGTTCATGGACTCTAATGCCACCCAGCGGTAGGAGGAGGGCTGGATCTGAAAACCCACCCCCCTAAGTTTAAGAAACGGGCGATGTCGGGCGTTCGGGATTGGCCACCGGGTTGTGGGCCAACATCTGAGCAAAGTAGTGACAGATAGCGGTGGTGTCGATTAACGATAGTGTCGACATAGAGAGCGTGGTTTTACGAGTAATCGTGTGTAACTCTTACACACTTCATATGTTTAATGTGTTGTTATTTGTGATCCGCAAAAAGCCAAATAATCGTAGGAATCGATAAGTTACCCTTGGGGTAAAAGCGCGGACTCGGGTAAGTCCATCTTGGTGGCTAACGTTAATTACCTCTCTTAAAATCTGCATATGCCATATTAGATTACTCCTAAATTTTAAGCATGATTATATTGTATTGAAAAGCATGTTCATGAGAATGGGTATGATGAGAGGAGGGGGAAGGTATGATTATCGATCGTCACCAGTGGTTAGGTACTACACGTGGGTTGGCCCCACATATTACTATCCTGTGACTAAGTCTCAGTGGTTTGGAACCACCAGTGGTTAGGTACCACATATGTTTATTTCTGTGACTCGTCCCAGTGGTTTGGTACCACAGTGGGTTGGCCCCACATATCGAGATAAGAGATCGTCACCAGTGGTTAGGTACCACAAGTGGGTTGGCCCCACACATGATTATTTGTGACTTCGGTCACCAGTGGTTAGGTACCACCAGTGGCTAGGTGCCACAAGGGGTAGAAATGGGAGTTCGGATGGATAGGTTGGATGGATTGCATGACATACATGTTTGCATATAAAACTGTGTGAGAGCTTAACATCTTTTGGGATGGGGATTTATACACTGAGTCTCGGTGACTCACCCATTCCGTTACATTTTGCAGATAATTCCTAGATCGCGGACATGGAGCCGGAGTGGACTCGAGGTGGCCATGCTCAATATTTCGGGTTTTTATTTTAATGATTATTTCGGATTTATTTTACCTTAAGTTTGGATTTCAGCTATGTACTAAGGCCATTTAGATTTTTATTTTGGGATTATTCATTTTGTTAAATTCCTTTAAACTGACGTTTAAACACTAAAGGCATGCCTAATAAACTCGTAAAATGGACATTTTTAAAACTTTAACGAATTTTTGGGATGTCCAAAATTTTTACCGTCGGGTATTCATCAAACACGCAATAATAACAAGGCAACACTGTCTTCTTTAAAACTAAGTTTCGGAAGAATTTTAACAAATGGCTTAACATAACTCGGGTTTTATAAAATCAAAAGTTTTCTTTTCAACATTGAGGCGACAACTTGTTTTCCAAAAACGTTTTCTTCCCTGTGACATGCCAGATTCGGTCGTAGCGTTTTGACCGGGTTTGGGGTGTTACATCTTTTCTCCTTCATTCTTCCACCGAAAATTAGCAGCAAATAGGGGTTTGAAAGCTTCAAAAATTTCAGCACACTCTTCTCCATACAATTAAGTTTTCTAGTGATCATTTCTTGATAAAAATTATACTTTTGGAACCCCTAAAGCTTAAGCTTTCTATAGAGGGGACTATTTTGTAAGATGGTGAAGAGTTTAGAGTTTTGCCATGAGAGCTTTTAAGTTTTTTGCTGCATTTTTATGGAAGAAAATGAGCCTTAGTTGTTAGATGAACAACTTTTGTAAAAGGTGTTACCATGAAAACACCTAAAAGGACCTTTTTGTAAAGGTTGTAAAGTATGTAGTAAATGTGTGAAATGTTGAGTTTTGATGGTAGCAATAAGAGAAATAAATGTTCACCTAGGCTCGATAAAGGTAGAAATTTGATTAGAATTGGTTTTCAAGCTTAGGGGTAAAATGGTCATTTTGCAAAAGTCTAAGGGTAAAATAGTAATTTTGCCAAAGTATGGTTATTGAAATGAATTTATTAATGTGATTGTTAAATGAGCTAATTTGCTGTTATAGATCAAGAAGAACCAAGAATTTACCTCGACCAGGGAAAGAACAAAGTATCGGACTAGATCGACGATCTAGCTTATTTTGAAATCGAGGTAAGTTTGTATGTGATAAATTCAACATTTATGCTAGTATGTTTGAGATTATTTGATATTATAATGTTACATGACATTCTATGAAATTGAGTATTGGTGTTGAATGAGAAGGATGATAAAAGTTGAGATGTTGAAGTCCCGGTTGGACTATAATAAATGTGAAAATGCTATCATCGAGACATGAGATGAATAAGGTCCCATGTAAGACCATGTCGGGGACATGGCCTCGGCACCAATTGAGATTCTGTATAAGACCATATCTGGGATATGGCTTCGGTATTGAATATGAGAATCGTATAACACCATATCCGAGATATGGCATCGATACTTGAAGTGGGATTCCGTATAAGACCATATCCGGGATATGGCATCGGCACTCAGAGGTGACCCCATATAAGACCACGTCTGGGATGTGGCATTGGCTTCGTGTTTATATTAATGACGATAAATACTTGTCTTTGAGTATCCCTAGTGAATTAGTGGGATAAATAGATAAGCTTGGAAATAGAAATGAGATTAGTACTAAAGTCATGTGATTGAGTGAATTCAGGTACCCATGAATAATTCACGAGGAATGTTTACTATATGTGGCATGGTATATGCTAAATAAGAACAAGTACGAGTAAGTTATGGCAAATGTTTATGACTTTGTGTGGTTATCCAATGCCATGAATTGATGTCATTATGAACTTATTGTTGCTATTTATTTTCATGCAAACTTACTAAGCTTTATGCTTACCCCTCTCATTTCCCTATTCCTTGTAGCATTGCCAAGTTAGTTCGAGGGTTTGTGGGACGTCAGAGTTCAGAAATCACACTATCGACTACGTTTTGGTATAGCCAAGTTAGATTCATTTTGAGTATGGCATGTATAGGACTTGAGTACTTTGTTATGTCATTTTGATAGCCAATGTGTCGGCTATTTAAGTTATCAAAGTCATTTTGTAAATGGTCATTGGAATTGGGCCAACACATGACAAGTTTATTTTTATTCAATGATGATGAAATTATGAAGTTTATGCTTGTGTGGATGCTTGAATTGAGTTTTTGGAAGTGCCTTAGGGTCATGATCTATGTTGTAATGAATTGGTATAAGTATGGTTGCTATGTAGGGTGGCATTTGGCTTGGAATATAGCCTTTTTAATGTCCACACGGGTAGATACACGGGCGTGTGTCTAAGCCGTGTGTGACACACGGCCAGCCCCATGGGCGTGTTGTTCGGCCGTGTGCCCTCTTGCATGCTAGGTTTGCAAGTCAGTATGCTTAGTAGTAAACACACGGGCAGAGACACGGCCATGTGTCTCAGCCGTGTGGGAGGCATGGCCATGGACATGGGCATGTGCCTAGGCCGTGTGAAGTCTGCACCTAAAAATTAGGAATATAATTCGACACACGGCCTAAGGACATGGGCGTGTGCCTTGGCCGTGTGACCTTAGTGAGGTGATGACATCACAAACAGAATGCCAAGGTTTTGGCACACGGGCTAAGACACGGGCGTGTCGAGGCCGTGTGAGGGACACGGGGGTGTCGAGGCTGTGTGAGGGACACGAGCTAAACACACGGGCATGTGATAGGCCGTGTGATGCAAGTCAGTGTCGACCACGGGTATGGAACACGGGCATGTGAAATGCCACACAGGCGTGTGACCCTGTTTCATGTTAAAATTTTTTAAGTGTTTGAAAGTTTCCTGTTTCATGCCACGAGTATACGTATAGGGTCTCGTAGACCCATAATAGGGAAGTTACGATTGTAAATGAAAAAGTTTTAAGTTAGGACGAAATTTTATAGCCCAAAGTTATAGTTTAGGCATGATAAGTTCGGTAATGGCTCGTATCCGGTTTCGGCGTTGAATACGGGTAAGGGGTGTTACATTATTAACTGATAATATTTTTTTTATCAAATCAACTCTAAAACCTGAATTAAGTATTAAAAATTTAACATTGTTAGTTTCAGATACTAAAATGTATAATTTTTTTCAAATACAAATACCATATTAGAACATAAAAAAACACAAGTACCGCATTAAAAAAATGTCAAACTTCGATACCAAATTATATATTAAAACTTTTATTATTTATGTAATTATTTATTATTTATTTAAATAGTAATTTACATAAATTTAAGTATTGAAGCTATGTCTTTTACGCAAGACTGATTTATTTTGTTGAGTTTATTTTTACTTTATTCTTTCATTTATTTTTAAAATTCTTGTTATTTAATTTTTTTTTTTTTTTTGTGAATTATAAGAATATGGCAAAAGCTTGAAATAACAGATGCGACTAGAGTGACTCGAATCCATGCCACACCTGAGATGGTGAACATCCTGATTATCAGACTATCACATGGGTTCTAAATTTTTTTTATCTTAGGATCCTTTGCTCTCACGTCTCTTTATATAAATAAGTGTGATATAATGGTTGAATATCAGTTTTTACTTTATCTAAAACCTATTTACTTATTTTGTTTGAATATCAGTTATATAAATAGGCATAATTCAATGAGTCCACACATATGTTTAGTTCATTGTAATATGTTATTATATGTTGGGTTGTTTAACCCTCTATTCTCAAAAAACACTGAATGCTCGTTCATTGCTCCACCTTTGAGTTGCAATTCAACCCACGAGGAATAAAAAATATATAACTTGCCATTATTGTCCTTTATTCATTATCTTCTTCAATCTTTCTGGTTTGAGAATAATTTCTTCAATCTTTTTCAACAAACAAATCCCTAATTCTCTCTCTCATTCCATTTGAGTCTCATCAATGTAGCACCAACAAATCCCTTTCTCAAAAAAGTTCGGTTTCTCTTGCAAAGCTACAATTTTTCTTCTTCGTCTCTTTCTTTAATGTTTCTCGTAAGTCTCATTCTCTCTTACACTCTATTTGTTTTAGTTGCTTGAATTTGCTTTGATTTTCTCTTAGCTCAAAATAGTTATTTATTCAAAATTTATTGGCTTTTTACTTAAACTTATTTATCTTCTTTGGTTTATAACTTTTTATATTGCTTGAAAGAGTGATAAATTGGTGTAAATTTTCTGGCTTTTTTTAGAACTTTGATACAAATATAAAATGATAATAATATAGGGAAAATACAAATTTTGGTTTTGTTATGTATTGTTGCTTTTTTTTTTCTATTTCTAATATAGGTGTTTCTTCCTTTATTGCAATTATATTTGGTTAAGGTTTTGTGTTTGCTCTGTAGGATTTCTATTTTGAACAATTGCTGTATGATTTTCCTTTATCTAATTCTCTAATTTATGTTTTTCAAGAAAAAAAAATGTAGGCCGAGTACCTTATAGATGTGTGACTTCTTTAAGAAAATATATATAGTGTGTGCTCCATCAACCTTTTGGACAATAGATTTAAAATATTATCACAAGAAATCAAGTTAAGATTAAAAATACCTTAGTTAAGAGGGAAGCATAAAAACTAGATCTCGAAAGCACCAACTTAATCTTATATAATGAACTAGACCTAACTTATTAGATTTCATATGTATTCTCTGATGATGCATGTAAATTCCATGTTGTTTGGATTCATCATTATTTTTAGAGTATCCATGTCCAACATCCTTTTTTTTTTTAGTATTCATGTACGACACTCACTCCAAATGATCCTCCAAATACAAGAAAAAACTTAAAAAGTTTAGTATACTAATATTAGATGCATGCTTGTATTCTACGGTCACACCTAAATCTGACTCACACCCAATGATCCTCCAAATACATTAAAAAAACATAGAAAGAATAACCATACTCATGTCAAATACATGCTTGTATATGAATGATTTAGCATTTCCCTTCTATGTTATTTTAGGATTTAAGTGAGATCATATGTTGGATTAGAGTCTAATTTTTTCCTTTTACTTAATTGCCTTCAAATAATTTTGTTCTTTAATTTTTTTTACACTCCATCTTAGAAAAGAATTATATATAAAGAAACCCTTCATTTATGATTTTTTTATCCCATGAAATAAATTCTTATTTCTAAAATAGAAAGATATAAATATTGAATGGTGAGGGACTTAGCAGATTATTATCATTATTATATATTTAAAGTGCATACAAAGACAAATTACACAAACATATGATACATGGAAATATTTATAGCCTTGCTTCTGTTTCTCTCTCTCTCCAGTGTATTTGTCTTATTGTCTCTCTTTTTAATGTGCACTTCCCCAACCACACAATAAAGTCTGTAGCTTTTCAAATAAATAGTAGTACACTCTTTCAACTGCATTTTTAACTACACCATAGTTATATTCATTCATTTTGTAGATACCATGTTTCTTTTTTTTTTTTTTAAGGAGGGTAAAAACTATTACATAACAATCAATCTAAAAAAAGATAAACCAGTAATATCATTATGCAGCACATTCAAAGCAAAATTAGGAGGATGTGACCAAAAGTAAAAGCCAATAACCATTTCTTCTACAGCCTTTGATTTAATTCTTATGTTCGTTAAATTTGATTAGTGGACCAACAGATTGTCTTAATTTGCATAGAAGTCAAAATGTAACAAAAAACAAGTGCTTGTTATAACATGCAAAGTACATGTGTTACGCTATAAAGCAAAGACATATACAAATTTCAATTGTTTGTTTGAATTACTTATGGGAGTTATTTTCGATACCTTTTTCTCTTTTACCTTTTCTTAATTAATAACTAGACCAATCATTAAACTTCCCTTAGATTGTTGCTAACTTTACTCTCAAACATGTCTGTTATGATTTAAAAATGTGTAATGATGAACTATTTTGCAGTAATGGGTTGATTGTCATTGATAACCAAAGCTGAGAAATGCTAAAGAACCGTGGTTGTATTGACAGCATGGTTATAGATGTGTACTATATCGAGTTGGTTCTTGACTATGTTAATATCACCATTCACTATTATAAGTTATAAACCAAGAGTTAGGTATACGTATTAGATTTTTATGCTCAAAGCGATTATGTGAAGTGACTTGTACATGTTAGTGATGAGACATGTATTGAACAAATTAGGATGAATAGATTTTCTTTTTCTTTGTTTTTTTTTTTTTTTAAATTATGTGAGATGTTATAAAATTTAGGAGGATTAAAATTAATAAGAAATATGCTTGTGGATGAGCAAGTGGTAATGTTCTTGTATATTGTTTCTTATCACCTTAAAAACTGAGTTATCAAACACCATTTTAATAGTTTCTAGAGAAACTATTAGTAGGTCATTCCGCAATATATTAAATGTAGTCATGTGCTTGCAAAGTGTGTTGTTTATAAAGCCAGAACCAAATCCAATTAAGTTTATAGATCCGAAGTGGAAATGGTTATATTTGTTTAAAAATAACTTATTGGATTTAGATTTTAAGAGACTATATTAGCTCTACATTTTTTCTTTATTTGTAGAATTGCTTAGGTGCCTTAGATAGAACCTATATCAAGATTAAAGTTCCATCAGTTAATAAATCTAGATATCGAACTTGGAAAGGTGACATAACAATAAATATGTTAGGTGTTTGTACATCTAATATGTATTCGTATATGTTCTTCCTGGTTGTGAAGGTTCTATTGCCGATAGACGAATTCTTCGAGATGTGATTACTAGGAGACATGGACTTAAAGTTCCTCATGATAAAGTTTTAACATAAAAAAAAATTGAATTAATTTTTCAGATCTTTTCAATTATATGTTTTTAAATGTATATTCTTTTAAATATAGGTTATTATTGCTGGATACACAAATTGCGAAGGATTTCTTACACCTTTTAGGGGCCAAAGGTACCATTTGAATGAATGGCACCAAGGTCACCAACCAAGCACTCAAGAAGAAATTTTTAATATGAAACATGCAATAACACAATGTTATTGAAAGGTGTTTTGCATTGTTAAAACTTAGATGGAACATACTTAGAAATCTGTCATTTTATTTTGTGAAGGTACATAATCGGATTATTATTGCTTGTTGCTTACTTCATAATTTTTATTTGAAAGGAGATGAATTTAGATCCTATCGAATCAAATTTGAAAGAAGTTATAGGCAATAACATAATTGGGGAAGATGCTTCTAATGTAATCAATATTCATCCAAGTGATGCATGGTCAAATTGGGGGATGGAATTAGCACATCAAATGTTTAATGAATGGCAAGCATCTAGAAATTGGACATGTTGTAAAGGTTGTATTTTCTTTTTGTATGTAAAAGTCTGCAAGTTTATCAAGGTTTTTATTTTTATTTTTTCCCTTGATATTAGATTGTTTATCCATTTGGTTCTTTTGTTATGCATACATTTTTAATTGATGAACTTTGTATTGTCTTGAGATCTTAGTTGTACTTGAGATAAAACAAAATTGTTGATTGAAAATGTACTTTAATTGTAATTAATACAAAAGGATTAAAAAAATTGTGTCAATTAAAATAGTGAACTAAATTACTTTAATACAAAAGATAAAATTAGCAAGGGCATGATGCATGGTAAAATTTTTCTTTAGATGACCCACGCATATTTTAACAATCTCTACATATTAATTAGCTTTGGTTCATGGAAATTATGCATGACAACTTCCAATTCCTATTTTTATAATCAACTAACATCCAAAAATTATTTATTTATATTTATATTTTTCTCTGAAAAAATTATTAATGAATATATCCATCGTTTTAAGTTTCTACATTTTATAAAAAAAAACTATTAAAAGGGTATATTTGTCATTTGAGCATTTTTCCTTATGCTATTATAGTCTCTATTCTACTAAACCAAACACATGAATGCTTTTTAATATCTATTCTATTCCATCCAACCAAACTAATGTTATGATTTTTCTATTCCATTACAACCTTATTTCATTATCACAGAATAACTATTCTATTACAACTTTATTCTATTTAGTGAACCAAACATGGTGATAGTGTCACGGGCCACGATTCAAAGTCTATGACCAAAGCACAAAGAGTGTCCCATGTAGGCCTACATATTAAATGGGGCTCATTTGATTCACCTGAACTGACCCGATTCGAAGAACAAGTGACAAAGCCCATCTACTTGAAGCCATTGTGGCCCAGTGAAACACATTTGGTAAATTAAGGCTACCTTGATAAATAGGGAAAGTAATCTTAGAAGATTTGTAATCTGATAAGATTTGATTTTGTAATATTGGGCGTTATGTAAATCCCTTAATTGTATATAGGCTTCGATCTCGTTCGTCGATGTAACTCAATCTGTACTGTCGATTTTGGGAGAGCTCAACTATAAATAGAGAGCCTCCCTCTCATTTGTAATGAATCCATTGAATTCCATTCTTTAGTAATGAATACAAAATTGAGAGAATTTACTCAAACACCTTGTGTGCATTGCTTTTTTATGGTTAATATGCTATTTCGAGTTTCTTTTGTCTTTGAAATTGCTTTCGCTATATTTTGGTGCCTTAGAGAAATTCTGCGAGAATTCTCACTTTGCAAGAGTTAGGCTGACTTAGGCGCATTTGAAGCGAAGGAATTGCCTAAGGCCACACGAATTTGCAAGACGAAAGGTCTAGCCCTGATAGTGGGTATCCGAGCCAAGGTTCAAAGGCGCCGTTGAGATGAGAATGGAAGAGACGAGCAGAATGTCCCGATAGAGATCCATGGAAGGTCCTCAAAAAATAGCAAATCGAGGGATATGCTATCGACTTTGGAAATTCGTATGGTCCATCTCGAGGAATTTGTAACACCCCTAACATGTATTCGTCGCCGGAACAGGGTTACGGAGCATTACCATGAAAACATAACTTAAAACATTCATCTTCAAACATTTCATTAACCATAGTATAATTCATTCATACACATGCATATTGTCCCTTATTCGAGCCCTCGGGGCCTTAGAAACACTTTAGAAACGATTCGGGACTAAATCAGAAACATTTGAAACATTGAGAAAAAAGATAGAAAATTTCATGCTGTAGGGGTCACACGGTCGTGTGGCCAGGCCGTGTGGACATTCAAAATAGGGACACACGGTCGTGTTCCAGCCCATGTCCGTGCCCGTGTAACTCTCTGACTTGGGTCACACGGCCAAGCCACACGCCCGTGTGCCAGGCCGTGTAACACTCGAAATGGCCTCACACGCCCGTGTGCCAAGCCGTGTGCTAGGCCATGTAACTTCCAAAAAGCAACCTTTAAAACCTACAGGAGACAAATGACCGGGTCGCATGGCCGTGTGTCACACACGGCTGAGACAGACGCCCTTGTCTTAGGCCTTGTGGACAGGAAATTGGCCAAAATCATGTTGTTTCCTTCACCCACCTCAAACATGCACCTAAATATCATTTGCACACTTGACCAATGCATCAAAACATGTTTAAACATACATAAAATGACCACTTTCAAATGGTCAAATTCCATTCAACCAATATGCCATATAGGCACTTCAAATGCAAACATACAATTTGCTTAAACATATACATGTACTTAACAAATTTCGTTCATCAACCCTTAATTCATTTTCCATCTCAAAACTCATCATAAATTGACCACATTTATACCATTACAAATAGTTCATATCTACCTCAAAGCATAACTCCACTTGGTCTCATATAAATATACCAAATATGGTCATTCGAAACATAACTAAACATGTGCATATTTAGTCATACCATATTAGAATCATGCCATATCAAAATAACCTTACCATTTGGACAATTTCTCACATGCATCAAAACCATCTAAGTAACACAAATCTAGTCATTTCCAAATGGTTCCAACAACAAACATATATACAAACCATATTTCAATCATGCACATCTATTCAAAACCTTTCCAAAGCATACCATAACTTGACCATATTGAGGTCAATTCATTACCTACCATTTTAGCCACTCAAACATGCATTAACACATTGTCAAAATGACACACATCAGTAAGGCATCCAAAGTACCAAGGTTACATCAACCAAAATGACATTTACATGCCAAACTCATAAACTATTATCAACCACAAGTCCACCTATACATGCCATTATAACCTTGATCAAAACATCAGAATCTACCAATTTAATCTCTGGATAGTGTGATAGGTCTCTAACGAGCTTCCAAACTGATCGGGCTTCCGATAATCTGTAAAGTAAGAGGAAGATAACAACGTAAGAAATGAATGCTTAGTAAGCTCGTAGAACATGAAACATAACTTATCATTTCAATACTATAATACATAGATTAACACCAATACTTTAAACCTGGTATAAACCTATTAAAAACCATCCAACTCATATTTGAGTATATTCATCAACATCACATATATTTTTCATATATAACATATTGGGATTTATAAGTCGTAATACATAATCATTAACCTTTTCATAAGATTATGAATCATTCTATTTACTTACTTTCACTTCCATTCCGAATGCTTAGCTTAAGCCTAAACAATATTATCATTTCACGAATTAGTGTATTTATCCATGATATAGGTAAATTCTTTCATGGCATAAATAGACTTCTCTCATATAAGTACATCATTTATCACATCAAACCTTTTATAACATCATAATACATCTCAATTATGAACTTACCGTTTCATTCCCTTTTCTTACCCATTTCATATGCATAGTACAAGCATAAGCATAAGCATAAACATCAATCATAACCAAAAGCTTGGCACAAGCCTAAGCACATCAACAACACATATTAGTTCATTTAGACATAATTCATATGAATTTAACATGGATAACCATTATACTTGAGCATGATTCAATTGGATTTATCATCCATCATAACATAACATGCTTTTCATGTATCTCACCATTTCAATGTACTTCATAAATACATGTCTTGGTTCATATTGAACACATACCTTTCCTTTCTTTTCTTATGCCTGTTGAACCGTTTAGAATATCATCGGATACGCGAGATAGCTCACACAAAGTGTGCTAAACATATAATCATAACCTTTCCTTTCTTTTACATCACTGCTCACACGAGCTATGAAATGAGTCTGCTCACACGAGCTGTGAAATGGGCCTACTCACACGAGCTATGGGTCAGAATATATGCTACACGATGTTGCTCACATGAGCTGTGGAGTATCCGGAACACATGTCGGACCTCAACCATCGGTAAGACATTCAAGACCAGCACCCGAAACATGGAAACCCTAATGACATGTCATTTGTATCCTATGAATTCCTAAGGTTCAAATGGGGCTCGATAAACATGATAAATTGCATAATAACATATATATATATATATTGTAAATTAAAACAACACATTAACAATCAATTTAATCAACATTTAAGTGATTATAGTTCATACGAACTTACCTAGCTAAAATGCAGAAATATCAAAGTATAAGGGCTTTTTGGTAATTTTTCATTCTCCTAAATTTTCCACTCGATCTTGATCTAGATTAATAATTTCATTCAATTTATTAATTTAGATATTAAAAAAAATTATTTTATGCAATTTACTCATTTTTAAAATTTTACAAAATTACCCCTAACATTTTACTTTTATTCAATTTAGTCCCTCAGCGTAAAACATGCAATTTAACCATTTTTATTGCAAATTCATATCAACTGAATATTCATGGCACCCAATACAGCCTAAATTTTTAATAATTTCACATCAAATCATTGTATTTTTACTATTTTAACAATTTAGTCCCTAATAGGTAAATTCATCAAAATTACTTCATAAAATACTTTTAAATATCAACTAACATTTCAAATTCATCATATAACATCTAAAATCACAAATATTTATCAATTCCAACATTCAATATCTTTAACAATTTCAAAGTCGAATGTACGGGCTAACTGGACCTAGTTGCAATGATCTTAAAAATATATAAATTATTAAAAACAGGGCCAAAATCACATACCATGCTAGATTTTTAGCTTGATGAAAATTTAAGCTTAAAAATGGATTCTTTCTCCATTAACATTCGGTGAAGAAGAAATGTAAAAGATGATGAAAGATTTTGGTTTATTTAATTTTAAGTTTAATTGACTAATTACCATTTTACCCTTAAAAACTCAACCAAATCTCACCAAATGCCAAGCCATGTTCATACTATCCTTTAAATTGGTTGAATTACTACTTTAGGCCCTTATTTCATGCTTTTATATCCACTATATACAAATAATGCTGTAGCCATTAAATTTTACATCTTTATAATTTAGTCCTTTCCAATTAATTAATCACTTAAACATCAAAATTTCTTAACAAAACTTTATTACAACCTTAATAACACTCTATGAATATTTATAAAAATATTTAAGGCTCATTTTATAGAAACGAGGTCCCGATACCTCGTTTTCTAAAACCACTTGACTTTAAGGTCTTACCACTTGAACTTAATTAATCATTTGAATAGCATAAATTATCAAATAAAACACCTTTTTAAAACCATAATTGACTTGTAAATATTAAATAATAATATTTACAAACTTACTCATCAGATTTTTGGCCTCGAAACCACTATTTTCGACACCACTAAAAAACGGGCTGCTACAGAACCTATGGGTGAAGTGAAGGAAACACTCAAGGTAGTGGAGACACACACTGATAAGTTAGACTCGATGAAAGAGCAGTTCAAGGGATATGTTGTAACACTCCTTACCCGTATTCAACGCCGGAACCGGATAAGAGGCATTACTGAACTTATCATGCTTAAACTTACAACTTTGGGCTATAAAATTTCATCCTAACTTAAAACTTTTTCATTTACAATCGTAACTTCCCTATTATGGGTCTACGAGACCCTATACGTATACTCGTGATGTTTCGGGACCAAACCAAAAACTTTCCAACACTTAGAAAATTTTGACATGAAACAGGGCCACATGCCCGTGTGACATTTCACATGCCCGTGTTCCATACCCGTGGTCGACACTGACTTGCATCACACGGCCTATCACACGCCCGTGTGTTTAGCCCATGTCCCTCACACGGCCTCGACACGCTCGTGTCTTAGCCCGTGTGCCAAAACCTTGGCATTCTGTTTGTGACATCATCACCTCACTAAGGTCACACGGCCAAGGCACACGCTAGTGTCCTTAGGCCGTGTGTCGAATTATATTCCTAATTTTTAGGTGTAGACTTCACACGGCCTGGGCACACGTCCATGTCCATGGCCGTGCCTCCTACACAGCTGAGACACACGGCCGTGTCTCTGCCCGTGTGTTTACTACTGAGCATACTGACTTGTAAACCTAGCATGCAAGAGGACACACGGCCGAACAACACGCCCATGGGGCTGGCCGTGTGTCACATACGGCTTAGACACACGCCCATGTATCTACCCGTGTGGACATTAAAAAGGCTATATTCCAAGCCAAATGCCACCCTACATTCCAAGCCAAATGCCACCCTACATAGCAACCATACTTATACCAATTCATTACAACATAGATCATGACCTTAAGGCACTTCCAAAAACTCAATTCAATCATCCACACAAGCATAAACTTCATAATTTCATCATCATTGAATAAAAATAAACTTGTCATGTGTTGGCCCAATTCCAATGACCATTTACAAAATGACTTTGATAACTTAAATAGCCGACACATTGGCTATCAAAATGACATAACAAAGTACTCAAGTCCTATACATGCCATACTCAAAATGAATCTAACTTGGCTATACCAAAACGTAGTCGATATGTGATTTCTGAACTCTGACGTCCCACGAACCCTCGAACTAACTTGGCAATGCTACAAGGAATAGGGAAATGTATAACAGCCCGGTTTAGACTCTAGTCGGAACAGTGGTTTTGAGGCCACAAATTCGAGGTCAAAAAAATATTTTTATATTATTTTTGGTGTTTATAATATGTGATTGAGCATGTGTGAAAGTTCTGTGTGAAAATTTTATCGATTGTGTGCTTAATTAGCAAAAAGGACTTAATCGCATAAAATGTAAAAGCTGTGTGTTGATTGTTAAAGTGCTTAATTGCTATGATTTACTAATTTTAAAGTCCTTAAAATAAAATTAGTCCACTATTAAGGTTAGTGGACGGTAATGGACTTAAAATATGTGATGTTACATTATTTTTACAAAGGTTAATTTTATAAATTGGAATTTAAAGTTAATAAAAATAAAAACAAAAGAAATGAAAGCCATTATTCTCATCTTTTCTTGCCGAAATTGAAGAAAGAAAGCTAGGGCTCATATGTTTTAATATTCGGCTACATCCAAGCTTGATTAAAGGTCCATTTTTATTCGGTTTTTTATAATTTCTACGTTTTTATGATCGTTGCTTTGTGCTCTAGCTAGCCCATGCTTTAATTTTAGAATTTGATGGTGATTTTGGGATGAATGTTTAAGCTTTGTGATAGTTGATGATGAAATATGAAAGATATGAGAAAGATTAACATGTTTTGTCTTTGAATTTTTGGTGAAATTGAGTAATTTGGGCTAATTTGTGAAAATAATATTTTGAGGGACTAAAATGTGAAATAAATGAAATGTGTGGGCTTGTATGGATATAGGGAGAATTCGGCTAGGCATGGGTGGAATGAAATTTTGTGTATTTGATGATTTTATGAAATAGTGACTAAAGTGTCAAAATGTAAAAATGTGAGGGCTATTTTGTAAAATGCCCTAATTATGTGTGTTTGGACTAAATTGAATGAACTGGTGATTGAATGATTTAAATTTGAATATGTATAGATCAATAAAAGAGGGATTTGGGTCGAGATCGGGGCAAAGATAAAGTGCTCGATTAATCGACTCGTTTTGTTACTTCGACGTCTGAGATAAGTTCGTGTATAATGCAAATCGTATAATTTATAATCATGTACTATGAAATGAATGAATATGTGATTGATGAATTATTAATGTTAATTGTGAATTTGAGAAATGTGGCACTAAGTGTGCGAAATAGAATTTATATAGTAATGAATGGCATTGTGTGTACGAAATAGAGAAAGTATCGACTATACTGATTGGCACTGTGTGTGCGATACCGAATCAAGTTCGGTTTAATATAGAGGAACTAAGTGTGCGATGTTATTTAAGCTTCGGCTATGAATTGGGCACTAAGTGTGCGATTGAATCGAAGAGACAATGAAGATTGATCGAAATGTGGTATCGAGTATTAAGTAGCAAAGTTGGTTGTGAACTAGGCGTTGGCAAAGGTATGTATGAAACCTAAGTGGTTGATAAATTTGAAAGTAGATGAATTGATGGCTATGTGAGTGTTGGATATAATTGAGCATGTGTATCTTTGTCAAATTATCTATGTGATGGTTTAATTTGTATATCGATTTGATTCAATGAGTTAATTGTATTATATTACGAACTTACTAAGCTCTAAAGCTTACTGTGTGAAGTGTTTCTCTGTTTTACAGTGTCTTTAAAGCTATCTCGGATCCGGGGATTGTCAGCGACTCAATCACACTATCGGTTATCTATTTTGGTACTTTTGGGAAGATGTATATATTTGAATATGGCATGTATAGTCTAGTGGATATGGTATATTTTGAGAAGTTTAAATCTTGCCAAGTGATTTGGCTTGATAGTTGATGGCTTGGTAAATGTTTTGGTTATGTGAAAATAATGAATTACACGTGTATATGTGTGTTCTATATGAGTGATCATTATTGCATAAATTAGCGAGATGGAAATGGTATGTTTTATGATAGAATTGGTAAGTAATGAATGTTGGATAGTTTTATGAGTTTTGGGATGTGAAAATTGATAATTTAGATGGATTTATTTGAGTTGAATTTGAGCATGAATGTAGATGGTTAGATGATGATTGTTTGGTGCATATATTGGTATGTTTTGGTTGTTATTTGAGGTATAAATGCATATGATGAAATGCTTGTAGGTGAGACCCTAGTGTGTGGGTGGCAATTTGGCTTTGTAAATGGCCTATAATTGTCCACACGGTTGAGCACACGGGCGTGTGGCTCGACCGTGTCCTTTGTGGTTGCATTTCAAAACAAGTCAGGTTTGACCACGGGCTAGACACACGGGCGTGTGATTGGCCGTGTGATGCAAGTCAGGCTCGACCACGGGTGAGACACGCGGGCGTGTCTCAGGCCGTGTGGTCAAGTCAGTATGTATGCCCTATTTTGACACGGCTCGGGCACATGGGCGTGTCTGAGGTCGTGTGAGGCACACGGCCTGCCCACACGGGCGTGTGACCTCTGTAGCTTGGAAAAATGTTTGATTTTTGGAAAAATTTTGTATGATCCCAGATTAGTCCCGACCCCTTTCTAATGCATGTTTAAGATCTCGTAGACCTCGTTAAGGGACTATATGTATATATCTTGATATGTTTAAATGATAAAATACTTTGTGTTGTAAAATGATTGTAAATGTTCCGGTTTGTTTGGTAATACTCTTTAACCATAATCCGACAACGGTTACGGGTTAGGGGTGTTACAAAATGAGAGGGGTAAGCATAAAGCTTAGTAAGTTTGCATGAAAATAAATAGCAACAATAAGTTCATAATGACATCAATTCATGGCATTGGATAACCACACAAATTCATAAACATTTTCCATAACTTACTCGTACTTGTTCTTATTTAGCATATACCATGCCACATATCGTAAACATTCCTCGTGAATTATTCACGGGTACCTATATTCACTCAATCACATGACTTTAGTACTAATCTCATTTCTATTTCCAAGCTTATCTATTTATCCCACTAATTCACTAGGGATACTCAAAGACGAGTATTCATCGTCATTAATATAAACACGAAGCCAAAGCCACATCCCAGACGTGGTCTTATATGGGGTCACCTCTGAGTGCCGATGCCATATCCCGGATATGGTCTTATACGGAATCCCACTTCAAGTATCGATGCCATATCCCGGATATGGTCTTATACGATTCTTATATTCAATACCGAAGCCATATCCCAGATATGGTCTTATACGAAATCTCAATTCGGTGCCGAGGCCATGTCCCCGACATGGTCTTTCACGGGACCTTATTCATCTCATGTCTCGATGATAGCATTTTCACATTTATTATAGTCCAACCGGGACTTCAACATCTCAACTTTTATCATCCTTCTCATTCAACACCAATACTCAATTTCATAGAATTTCATGTAACATTATAATATCAAACATTCTCAAACATACTAGCATAAATGTTGAATTTATCACATACAAACTTACCTCGATTTCAAAATAAGCTAGATCGTCGATCTAGTCCGATACTTTGTTCTTTCCCCAGTCGAGGTAAATTCTTGGTTCTTCTTGATCTATAATAGCAAATTAACCCATTTAACAATCACATTAATAAATGCATTTCAATAACCATGCTTTGGCAAAATTACTATTTTGCCCTTAGACTTTTGCAAAATGACCATTTTACCCCTAGATCGGAAATCAATTCTAATCAAATTTCTACCTTTATCGAGCCTAGGTGAACATTTGTTTCTCTTATGGCTACCATCAAAACTCAACATTTCACACATTTACTACATACTTTACAACCTTTACAAAAAGGTCCTTTTAGGTGTTTTCATGGTAACACCTTTCACAAAAGTTGTTCATCTAACATCTAAGGCTCATTTTCTTCCATAAAAATGTAGCAAAAAACTTAAACGCTCTCATGGCAAAACTTTAAACTCTTCACCATCTTACAAAATAGTCCCCTCTATAGAAAGCTTAACCTTTAGGGGTTCCAAAAGTACAATTTTTATCAAGAAATGATCACTAGAACACTTACTTGTATGGAGGAGAGTGTGCTGAAATTTTTGAAGCTTTCAAACCCCTATTTGCTGCTAATTTTTGGTGGAAGAATGAAGGAGAAAAGATGATATCTTTTCTTTCTTTATTTTAATATAAAACATCAATTTAGTCCACCTAATATCAACTACTTTGACCAATTTTATCAATGTTTGTCTCCTATGGCTGACCAACTATTATTTAAGGGGCTAATTGCCCTTTAAAGACCTCCAAATAATATTCCATAGCTATTTGGCACCCTTAGCTTGTAAAATTAAACTTTCGCACTTTATGCGATTTAGTCATTTTTCGCGATTAAACATGAAATCGCTAAAATTAAAGCACCAAAATTTTCATACACTTATATAATCATGCTCTAACTCATAAAATAACATGAAAATAATTTTCTCTAACCTTGGATTAGTGGTTCCGAAACCACTGTTCCGATTAGCCCCTAAATCGGGCTGTTACAAATAATATTAGCAATTAGCTTTCATTAAATTGACCCTAAAGCCCGAATTAAATCACATTCGTCAGACTGTATTTGACAAATATGATGCAAAATTAAACAATTTTGCAATTAACACTAATGTGTTCTACTAACAAAAACATGAAAATTCATAACTAATAATATTAGCAATTAACTTTCATCAAATTAGTGCAAAAACCTGAATTAAACACTAAAAGGTTAACATTGTTATAAATTTTGTCAATACAATACTACATTAAAAAAATGTAATATCCCAAATTTACTAATGAATTAGAAAAAATACAAAGTCGGGTTAGATATACTTGAGAATTTTAAAAATAGATAAAATAGGAATTTTTTAGTGTTAATATAGAAAGTAGTTAGAGCCAAAAGGAAATTAAAAATACTCTTGAAACAAGAGAAATAAATCTAGGGTATTGACTAAATTGTAAGAGAATAAAAAGTATTGGGGAAAAATAAGAAAGTTAAAATTTTGAAGTAATTGCATTGAATTGAAGGAAAAATGAGGAAAGGCTAGAAGTGAAATTCTGTAACGCCCTGACTTTTTGTTTTTGTTTCTGGGAATAATTGACACAAATGTGTATCTGCTTCTAGAGTTAAGTGTTCTGGGTGTGTGTGTGAGGTCCCAAGTTCAAGCCTTACTTTTAGCAATTTTTGTTATTTTTGGAATTAAGCCCTACCATTGTTCAGTGGGCTTATATTAAATTATCTGTAATTCCATATCAAAATGAGCTTGCTGGTTTGAGTGGTAAAGGGTTAATGTGTTGGAGGTCCTGTGTTTGAATCCCTGCGCGAGCATGAATGTTATATTTTTGCTCGGTTATGCGATAGAGTTTTGGTGGAGCCAAACTCCTGAGGTAGTTATGTGTAGCGGGGTTAGTGGGAGAGATATGACGGATTTGGGTTATCATATTTGATTTTTATTTTATTATTATTTCTTTTTTTCAATTTTCTCTCTCCTACCGAAATTCTGCTCATCTTTGACGTTTCTTCTCCAATTTTTCCCTCTTCTAAGTTTTCTTTGATTTTCGACCTTCTTTGATTCCTGTTCACTTTTCTGTTTTCACAAATTATCGTGTTTGGGTGCGGTAGGTAAGTCCTCTTGAAAGTTTTGGAGTATTGGGAAACGATTTCGAGTTTGGTAATGTGCTGATTTCGTGTTTAGGTATTGCTCGAGGGATTCAAAACTTGTTTTCCAGCGGGTAGGGTGTTCAGGCTTTCGTATCCACTCTGGTAAGTGACCGAACCTTTGTTTGAAGTAGTTTCTCGAGTATTTCATTTGGGGGTTTTAGTGCTATGTACGTTTTTGGTGTTGACCTAGTTTTGTAATCGATTTTATTAGGTGCTGGTGGTCTCAAGATAGCAAGTGTAGCAAAATTGAAATAGGTGTGTACCCAAAACGCAGAAAAACGAGATTCGGAAAAAGCCAAAAAACTATTCTGTCGATGCCACACGGGCGTGTGGTCACTCGTGTGGTAGGCCGTGTGTAAGACACGACCGTGTGGTCGACGAAGGCATGGCCGTGCACGGCACACGGCCATGTGGTGACTTGAGTGTGGCCGTGTGGGCCACACGGGCTAGGCCAAGTTGGGCGTGTGGGCCCACACAGGCATGCCACACGAGTGTGTGGTTTTTTAGGCCAGCCCGTGTGGGCCACACGAGTAAGGCCAATCTGGGCGTGTGGGCCCACAAGGGCATGTGGGCCTATAATTTTGAAAATTTCCCTAGGGTCGCACGGGTCGCTCCACTCAACTATGGGCCTACTGTAAGGTCGGTAAGGGCTAACTAAACCCTAAAAAGTTATGTGACCTATTAGTCTAAAACACTGTTCTGAGTATGATCTTGCATGTCTGATTACCATGTTAATTGCATATCTGATACCAATATTTATATAAAAACATGTTAAGCATGTTTAAACTGTTAATTCTGTATCTGTTTGGGGTGGGTTTGGTATAAGGATGAAGTATTTTGTACGGCGTTAATCGCCCATAATCTGGCAGCTTGGCTGCATATTATTCTGATATGTGTCTTAATGGCACAACGTGGTATGTAGGGATAGGTGGGTGTTTTTAACCCCAAATGGTGTGATGGGCTGGTCGGAGTTAGTGTGTAGAGGATGGGGTAGGACTTTTGCATATCTATTTCTGATTTTGATATCTGAATTTGTAACTGTTCTGACTGTGTATTTGATTCTGTATGATTGTATACTTAATTCTGTTGGGTTACACACTGAGTTTACGTAAACTCACATATGTTTGTCTGTTCTAATAGATAATCCACAGTCTTAGGCGGATCGGTGCAGCAGAGACTTAACGGTGGCCACATTTGTATAAAACTATTTTAAAGTCATTAACTTATGGTTTTATTTATGTTTTGGTAATTATTTTGAGAGTTTGTAATTTTTGGGACTCTCTGGATTGTTTAGTTTTAACTGGTTATTTTTGGATCATTTGACAGTTTAATTGCTTTAGTAAAAATGATTTACTAAAATGACGGTTTCTATGCAAACCATGGTTTTCCTAAAAACACAACGGCGTTTTCAAACTTAAACAATTAAGGCTTCCGCTGTAGTAAGTTTGGATAAAGAAATCGATTAAATTGTGGTTTTACTAAGTATTAATTATAAATGGTTTACCTAGTCAACACGGTTTTCAAAACTCTTTCCTTGTGACATCATCAGATTCGGTCATAACGTCTAGGACGGGTTTGGGGTGTTATAAATTCTATCAAAATAAAGTATGATTCGTGAATGGCATTATAGGGGAAGTTGAAGGACTAATTAATAGTTACTTAAATTAGATAATTATGAAAAGCTTAATGATTAAGGACTAAATTGTGAAAAATCTATTTGGTTGGAATATTTATTTATTTTTTATTTTAATTAATAAATTAAGTATATATTTTTATAGAATATTATAGAAAGATGATGAAAAATAAAGTATGATTCATGAATAGCATTATAGAGAAAGTTGAAGGACTAATTAATAGTTACTTAAATTATATAATTATGAAAAGCTTAATGATTAAGGGCTAAATTGTTAAAAATCTAATTCGTTGGAATATTTAATTATTTATTATTTTAATTAATAAATTAAGTATATATTTTTATAGAATATTATAGAAAGATGATGAAAAATCATCCATGTCATTTCTATCTTCATGCCACCTTAAATATTACACCATATCAACTTTTGCTTTTATTACAAATAAGTTTTCTCCACCATTTTCAAGCTTAATTCCTCCAATTTCTTTCATGAATCCTTAGTAAAATCATTAGAAAAGCTTGTTAGCCGCCTTGATTTCATGAAAAGAGCATCAATAGTTGTCTTGGAGGAGAGATAAAATAAAAATTAGGATTTGATTACAAGTGATTAAGGTAAGAGTGGTAAGTTTCTTCATGAAATTCATGTTAGTTTCATTTAAATAGCATAGATATGTTATTTGATTATGATTCTAACAAGTAAATGTTATATGTTTTAATATGGAAATAAAGAAAAAGAGAAGAAAAGTGAAGGATTGATTGGAGAAAAAGGAAAGGCAATAGTCAAGGAGTAAAGAAAGAAAAAAAGATTTCATCCAAACTTTGGTTGTAAGTACTTCAAGAATTTTACTTTGATTTAATTTTAATTTAGGTATAGATTATGTTAAATTAGTTAATTTAATTAAAATATGGTAATATTATGTGTGTAAATCTTAATAAATAGTGATGAATATAGTTGAATTTTGATTATATGAAAAATTGATTTAACATATTGAAATAATAGTAAAAAAAAAATCGTATAGTGTACAAATTTGTTATGAGAACTAAAAATTTGATAAATTGGATTGTGAATGAAGTGTAAAGAATAAATGAATGTGTGAAAAATGAAAGTGTGGTTGAATTACAAAGTATAGTAAATTTCATGATAATAAGAACTAAATTGTAAAAAGTGTAAGTTTAAATGATTTTCATTTGATGGAGTGTATATAAAGGAATAATTGTATAAAAGCCCATATAGACGAAATGAGAACTAATATGATATGAATGGCATACTATTAGGAATTCTCTGCGTGCAAATGAAATGTGGCACTTCAATGCGATGAAAAGTGGCACTTCGGTGCAATACTGTGATTGTTTCGTATATCCTCTATGTTATGTTTAGTCTACAATGGGCTATATCAATGAAATATGGTAAGATAAAATTGTCAATGGATCCGGTACGTGATTCACGTCTTGCGAAATGATTCTTATTTATTAGTATTAGTTTTATGAAATTATACATATTCTGATGTTAGCTAAATCTTAAATAGAAAGTTTAATTCTTGTAATACTTACTAAGTTGTCACAAGCTTGTTACTTTCCAATGCATAAGTAAAGATTAGACTTGAAGTGCTAAAGTGGAGGATGACATCAACTATGACATGTACATAGGTAAAGTTAATTGGTGAATATAAGCCTTTTGTTGGACTTAATTGTAGAACTTGAAACTCTTTGCTAACATTATAAACTTAGCCTTATTTGAATGAGTTTATGATGAATTATGTGTTCTTGATATTGGAATTGAACTTATATGAATGGCATGTTGATTGAATTGGTAGAGATTTGATATTTGAATAGGGTTATAGGTGATGAAATTTGAAGAAATGGAAAAATTTTAAAAACAAAGTGCACGTCACGACATCAAGATTACCACGTCCCGACGACATAAGTCAGTATGTGACGTCGCAACGTGGAACCCTCGACATTGCGACGTTAGTATTAAATTTTATAAATCTTATAATTTAGTCCCTAGTCAATCTTTGACTATTAAAAGAGCTATTAGAAGCTCGTATAAAATTTAGACATGTGTTTGAATTACATTAGAAATGTTTAATGACCCCAATAACTTGAATGAGTTGATGAAATGAATTGAATTTAATTATCGTTGCTTCAACAATAAATGTAGCATTTTGATATCTTGAACCGAAGATCGGGTCGAGTATGGGGGAGTTACAAAAAAGTGTCAAACTTTGGTACCAAATGATATATTATTAAGTCATAAAGAAATAAAAATAAAATATTGTGATATATTATTTTATTAATAAAAATATAATTTGAAATAAATATAAATTATTTTTAATAATTTCATAAATATTATAAACTAATATAATTATAAAAGAACAAAAGAGAAGAGTAGAAAAAAGAAAGAATAATTCAACTTCCACTTGGATAAAATAATTTCATACAGACCGTTCCTCTGAAACATCTAAATACATGTTTAATTCCATTACGATGTCTCTGTGTTTGAGAAGAATTAAATTTTGCTAACAAGTTCAATCAGGTCGTGCGTTGTTTGCAAGATACATTAATGCCCTATAAGTCTATAACTCTTAAATATGGTACTTCATGACCAAAAGTTCTTCGTTATTTTCGTCAGGACGAAATGAGTCTTTATTCCCATCTACTGATTTTACAATTATTGAGGTATTCAATGAATATGATTTATCTATGTAAAATTTCTTTCAGATTTTTTTTGTATAAGCTGACTAATGGACATGGATTTCATCATTTAAATATTCAATTTACAAGTCGAGACAAAATTTTATTTTTATAATCTCTTTCATCTCAATTTTTTAAATCAATTTACTGTATTTTAAAAATAATATTTAAATCCTCAAGATAAACAACAATTATCTTTTTCTTTATATATTATATTAAGAGAAAAAAATTGAAAATCAAGAACGAAAATCTGATTTGTCATTCTCCTATTGGAGATAGGGATGACGTGGAATCACAATTTCATACAATACTTTCTCTTATATTAATGGTGAGGAAACACGACTCGTAGCTATCGTGTTTTCATAAATATTAAATAATAAATAAGGAGTATTTACAAATTTTACTCCAATTATCATTATCTATTTTCAGTGGGCCCCTGTCACTAGTTTAATGTCACTAAGGGCTCCTTTGGATGCCCGTTTTCCTCCAGTGTGGTGAGATTAGGCTACCAATCTCACTGCACTGCTGTTTGGTTCAACATTTCAATGCAGTGAAAATTGGTTTCAAACTCACTGGTGTCTTTCAAACGTGATCGAGAATTTAGCAAAGATTGAAGGCAATTGGGGCGGTAAGTATTTTCACGCACAAAAATACCCATTTTGCTTACCTTCAATATATGGGTAAGCTTCCTTCTTCTTTTATTCTTCGTTCAGATTGTTAATGGTGGAAGCCATCTTTGTAATTTCCACATCTTTTTCTTCTTCTTCTTCAAAAATACCCATGCTCATACAATTTTGCCTCTGAAAAAGGCCCGTTCGCCACGGTGGCATGTAAACCCCAAATTGTTTGCTCCGAACAGTTTGGGCAAATCACCTCCTTGCAACAAAGGCTAAAACGAGATCTCCAATTGAGACGGTGGCTCCATCGCGAGAGCAACGGAAGGAACGCACGCAGCGGAGGCAAGAGAGATCGTTGGTGATTGAGAAGCGAAGAGAGCTTGGGTGAGATTCAAACGAAGAATGAAAGAACCAAGTTTGAAAGTATGAAGACGCCGCTCTTAAAAGAGAGGAAGAAGTGAAGATGAGACCGCCATCATATATCGCAGATTTAACGTAAAAAAAGCGGTAACCGATTACGTAAGAAATTCATGTCCAAGTTACGCTCTGCTTTCTTTTGAGAAAGGCGTGTGGATCGTGGATCGTTAAAAGAAAAATGGCAGAAATGCGCGTTGTTCAAAGCTTCCGTCTGATTCTTCAATTTTGTTTTGATCTCCGATGAGGAAGGACGATTTCTTGGCCGATATTTTGGCTTTCAAAGATGATGTTTTGGCTCAAGTTTTTTCTTACGATCTGCTTTATCTTCCCAAGTTCATCTATTGTTTTGTTGATGCCACTACTTTTTCTTATTTTTTGTATTTGTCCTTTCGGTTACTATACTTTATTTTATTTTTTCCATGCTTTGATTTGAGCCAGGCCAATAAATTAGCCCATTTTTCTTCAAAAAAAATTATTGTCATAAATATATAAGTTTAGTTATTATTTAATATAAAATAATTTAAATATTTTTTATTATTTATTATGAATATAATTTTAAAATATTTAAATTTTATCGCATATGATTTTAATATTTTAATTATCATTTTATAAAAAATACAATATTATTTAATGTTATATTGTTTAATATTAATATAAATTTAACTATTTATTTTATTATAAATATATTATAAACTAATGTCTATAATGGTTATTTCTTATTTTTACCTCACCGTTATAGCTGCGTTTGAATCCAAACACACACTCCACCGCTGTTTTTAATCTCACTGCTACAATGTCCAATCTCACCGTTACAATAACTAATCTCACTGCCACCGCTGTTTTTAACCTCACCAGAGGTAAACACACGGGCCATCCAAACTAAGCCTAAGACCCATACAAATGCACCAAAACGGATAAAGCACCAATTATTGCCAGCCAAATGAAAAATCAGCAGAAGACGAAGTCTGCATCTCCACCACTACTTATAGTACAAACACCATCCAACCATTTTCAGTGCACTACAAGGACAAATAGCCCAACATATCAAAGGTCTGTTTTAATTACATCAAGGATGATTTAGTCCACCAAAAAAAAAAAACCCAAACAATTTAATCCTGAAAAGCTCCTTTCCAGGAACCAGTTACCGCCACTCAAACAGAAAACTGAGTTTGTGCTATGGCCGTGAGACTATTGTCAACTCCAACTGCTCTATCTCACCCAACAAAGCTCTCCTTCTTCTCATCACCCAAACCCATCTCAACAGCAACCTCCTTCTTTCAATGGAGACCCAAGTGCAGAGTTTTTACAAGGAAAATGGTGGTAAAGGCATGTGTTAAGGTGGAAGAAAAGAATGTGAAAGAAACTAGTAAACAAGAATGGGGCAAGGTGTCTGCTGTACTTTTTGACATGGATGGAGTGTTGTGCAATAGTGAGAACCCTTCTAGAAAGGCTGCTGTTGATGTTTTTGCAGAGATGGATGTCCAAGTCACTGCGGAGGACTTTGCTCCTTTCACTGGAATGGGTAAAATTTTATTTTGATCCCTTGATATTTATTTTAAGTTTCTCCTGTTATGGATAGTCTTCCATAAATTTGAGTGATTCGGAAAAGTATGAATTTTGAGGAATGTAGGTGCTGATTAAGAAGTAAATGTGTTTCAAAGAGTTCTTCGTAAATATGTAAATCTGCGACAAATAGTTCTTCTGATTTATTGTCAATTAATTTTGATGTCATGAAGAGCTGTTAACTTTACCTGCATATTTCTACTTTACTGATATACCAGGTGAAGCAAACTTTTTAGGAGGCGTTGCTTCTGTTAAGGGTGTTAAAGAATTTAACACTGAGGCAGCAAAAAAGAGATTCTTTGAGATATATCTTGATAAGGTAATCAGCACTTAGTTTTTATATGGAGAGTTATTCTTTCTTCTTATGAAAGGACAATCATACAATGCCCATTTTTAGTGTTTTTCAGTGAACAAATTTTCACACAAAAAGTTCTTTCCTTCTTGTAGTATGCAAAACCTAATTCTGGAATAGGATTTCCAGGTGCTTTTGAGCTCATTAATGAGGTACGTAAGCCAATTGTCACTAGTGAGATAATGATGTCACCTCAGGTTTATGATCATATGATGGAATATTCTGTGTTACAGTGTAAAAACAAAGGCCTAAAAGTGGCTGTTGCATCCAGTGCTGATCGTGTCAAGGTTGATGCTAACTTAGCTGCTGCTGGATTGCCATTATCAATGTAAGCCAACTGCCAACCTAATATAGTTGTTTGGATGAATATATTGGTTGTATATTTTCATTTTTAGCTTTTCAGCATCAGTCTGTTTTTTTTTTCTTGTTCTTATTATGGTTCTAGCCGTTATATATCAGGTTCGATGCTATTGTGTCAGCAGATGCTTTTGAGAATCTGAAACCTGCTCCAGATATTTTCTTAGCTGCATCAAAGATATTAGACGTTTCCCCTGATGAGGTATATCTAGTTCTCTCCCCTCTACCAATTGCAACTATTTTCTTCCCTTTTCATTGACCAAAGTTACTCTGCATGAGAATGGTGATATTGCAGCATTTTTTTTTCTTTGCAATTTTTATTGGTATTTATGTGAAATAGAAAATGTATTTTTCTTCTTTGTGTGCCAAAAAGTATTAAAAACTTACTGATTTTGCCATGTTTCATGCGCCTATCATACTTCCCATTTCTCTCGTGGGTGGTGTACCACTGTCTGTTAGCTGAACTTTGATAGCTTTATGACTTGCTTGGAGAATTTTATATTCTTGTTACAATAATCCTGCAGAGCTTCTGTTGTTAAAATTCTTTGTTTCCTAAAGTTCCATTGTAATTCTTCTGCTGAGAAATATGACATCTACCTATATTTGCCAGTGTATTGTTATTGAAGATGCTTTGGCTGGAGTACAGGCTGCTAATGCAGCAAAAATGAGGTAAATGATCTATATTCATGTTTGTTTCTATTTACTCTGCTTTTTACTTCCTTCTTTATTTTCTTTTCACAGTTTCAACTTGGGGGAAGAATATGATTTGCTTACATGATTAATATGTTGTATCAAAATCACCTGCTTTTCCCTTTTCTTAACATATAGATTAATGTTTAGGTTGTGCTTGTTTAGCATTTGCTTCTCTCATCATACAGAAATGGAGTAACTTTATAGTAATTCTAATCATTCTCCACTGCCCGCAGATGCATAGCTGTGACAACTACATTGACAGAAGAGACTCTAAAACCTGCTGGTCCATCAATTATCAGAAATGATATTGGAAGTGTTTCGCTTGATGATATTCTCAGTGGTGGCTCAGGTGGTTATAGTCTGTAGTCCTGAGAATATGCTGCAAATGTCATTTTGTACCATCAACATTGTAAAACGATGATGCTTTTTAGCATGCTTTTTGTTTTTTTATGGAAGCACATGATACATTCGCTGTTGTAATTGGTATCCTATGTAGTGGAAAGTTTTCAATTCTATTGATAAAGTCCATCCTTGTGCACCAACAAGCTAATACTACTAAATTTTGATCTTGAATTTGATGAAATAATGACAAAAACAATCACCTTTAAACTAAGCGGCATTGGGTATCCCAGAAGCCATTCTTTTCCTGATTGATCACTAAGGCATGTAGATTTTGGCATATAAAGTTCTAATAAATAAATATCATTGCAGATGAGATGGTGCAGGATATGCAGTTTCTGCAAGTTACTGAACAAAATCCATCAAGGATTCTCAATGAAAGAACTCGAAATGGATCAACCCCTGGTGTGGATGTTCCTAGCAATGAGGTCTTCTCCCTTCAGGGGTAAGATATGACCTATATGTGTTCAAAACTCTGGACTTACATTGTCTCTTATCAATTAAAATTTTAAAATTTTCTTCCTCCTCAAGTTCTTTTAGTTTGCTTAAAATCTCGGCATGCTGCTTTAAGATGTATATTGCTTTATAGATGAAAATATTTTCTTTATCAATTTTGGGTGCCTCTTCAAAATCTAGTAAGTATTTAACTCAAGCCATGTAAAGTCTGTAATTAGCTTACAATTTTTAACATACAAGAAAAGTTTCAGCCATCAGCATAAAATGTTATCACCGAATTTCTGTTATCATAAGCATAGGAGTTAATGAAACTACTTCATCTTGAGGTTGCAGAAATAATTTATGGACAGGTTGCAGGGTTCTAGGCGAGACATATTGAGATATGGAAGTTTGGGCATTGCTTTATCTTGTCTCTACTTTGCTGTTTCAAACTGGAAGGTATAACTGACTTAGTTGAACAAGGATGCTGGAAACTGCATCTTGTTGAAATTGTTGTAGACTGCAAGCATTATAACCATATGACTGCCTAGGAATGGCATTATAATCCTTGTGTTTGTTTTTTCTTTTTTGGTTATTGTATGATATATGTGTGTGCAATGGCTCTGACTTTTCTCACAGGCAATGCAATATGCATCACCGAAAGCTATTTGGAATATGTTGTTTGCAGCCAAGAACCCATTTTTTGGTCCCGCTGAAGGTAAAGTATGTGTTAATTGTCATGGAATTCTTTTTAGTGCTTGTGTCATATTCTTGTGCTTCTAGTTTTATATTTGCTCAATATGTCTATATGAGAAGCGTTAAATGGCCTTATCTTACATATAATCTTAGGTTTCTCGGGGTATCATATGTTCTATATGATAAGTGTTATGTGGCATTATCTTACATTTGTTGTTACCCCATGAGAGGTTGTCTATGTGTAGGCCTTCGTTCAGCTGCATGTGAGGATAATGTTGTTATGTGGTGATATCTCACATATTTTAAGAGTAGGGTTTCTTGTGGTCTTATGTTCAAATTGGGCCTTCCACTTAACCCATTGATTTTAGTTAACAAGACGTTAATTGCTATGAAGATCTAATTTGCTCAAGTTATTTTTAAGCCATAGTCTCAAACTAACTGCCATTTGATTGGTTATAGATGAATCGCGTTCTGCAAGGATTCAACAATTTGTGAACTATATATCTGATCTGGAATCCAGGTAAGAAGTTTCTTTCTCCACTGTTAATAATGCATCCTTATCATTGATGTAATTCATTTTTATTCATCCTCTTTTCTTTAAACGCCTTTCGTATATTTTATGCTTAATCTGTTTAAATATATCTTCTTTCACTTTTTAAGGGGAACTGCTCCAAAAGTGCCAGAATTTCCAGCAAAGCTTGACTGGCTGAATACAGCACCACTTCAGTTTCAAAGGGTAAATTCTTAGGACACGTTCCAACTATAGATGTACATGTTATGTAGGCTTTAATGTATGTCAAGAGTTTCATGCTCAAACTGAAATGTTTAAGGGGAAAGCAATATCAGTTTACTGCAAGCTTTCAAGTTATGGAATCTCAGCATTGGCTTATTATTAACCAGTATTGAAACTAAAATGGCTATTAATCGTGAAAGGTATGCAATATTCACAACTAATATGGTTGTGGCTAATTTCAAGAAAATACATCATCTGTATTTAGTTCCATTTAGGATATCAAGACTGGCTCAGCTAATAGAAAAATCATCAGTTTAGCACAAATTTTTACTCATGGCTTGGAATAATATACGTCAATGTGAGAACTATAACCTCATTCCCATGATTTAATACATTTTGAGCAGGATTTGCAAGGAAAAGTAGTTTTGCTGGACTTCTGGACCTATTGCTGTATAAATTGCATGCATGTTTTACCAGATCTAGACTTTTTGGAGAAGAAATACAAAGCTAAGCCTGTAAGATCTTATCTTCTCATTAGATGCAATATGTTTCATCTATTGGCTATTTTATAATTTCCATTGTGATATTTTCTTATCAATTTTCCAAGTTGCTTTTTTGGGTTAGTTTTGCCCACAATTAATGCATGTGCACTTGGAACTTGAAAGAAAACGGCAAACACATGGTTCTGGAGGAGTTAGATTGATGATTGACATTATGGGATTAGGGAAAATTGCAGGTGAACAAAGGTTCTCTAAGGTGAACCCTATGTAATTGGGATTAGTGGTAATTCAATATCTATGTAAAACATTTGTGGTAAAAATAAGAGTATCGAGATTTGAGCCACAGTAGGGAAAAGACAAGGACACACATACTGCATGTAATCTAACTACTTGATACTGATATACTGATTGTAATTAGTTTTCGAGTTATCAGTGGATGCTAATCTTTAACTAGGGATGACAGAATAGAGTGGATTTTTTGTTTGAAAAGTGGATGCAAGGCAGGGCAGGGTGGATTTTTTCTTTTGGATAGTGGGTATGGAGCGGTTTTGGTAATTGTTTGCCCCGCCTCGACCTGCTCCACTATATAAAATTACCATTCTATCCTTGTATATATAAACTATTAAAAGGGTAAAAATGTAATAATGTAATATAGAAAAAATAATGTATTTTATGTTTAAATATTTTTTTGAAGGATTATGTTTAAATATTTACTTGATTTTAAAAAGATTAAAAAAATTAAAGATAACTAGCAAAAATTAAATTGAAGTGGAGTGGAGTGGGCAAGGGATGGATGCATCTAACATCCATGGAGGTGGTACTGGTTTTCAAGATTATATATCTACAGTGGAGCGAGGCAAGTGGTGGAACAAAGCGTGCCAATTATGGATCAGTAGTGGATTTAGCACTATCTGCCCCCATCGCGCTTCATTGTCATCCCTTATTGAAATATGTGAAACCCATATATTTTGTGATATATTTTAATCTTATTTAGGTAGATAAATCTTAGAATAAATCATTTGAGATATTCTAGGAATATTTTATTTTATCTTTTAGTAGTTTATTAGAATAAGGGAATCATTTTCCCAATTAGATTATAACTCTTTTCTCTATTTAAATTCAGTTGTTTAGTTAATAAAAGATAGAATAGTTTTATTAAATGCTCTGTTGAAAACTTTCATGGTATCAGAGCTAGGTTATCTCTCGTAGCATCATAGTTAAAACAGCCTTCATTGGAGATAAGAGATCCAACAATTAAACAGAGGAAGAAAGTTTTACCGTTGAAACAACTAATGAAAATTATGAGGTCCAAAGTTCTCTAGAAGGGTCTCCATTCACTAAGGAACAACTAGAGCATCTACACAAGCTTTTTCAATCACCACAATTTCGGATGAATTTTTATCTTCCTAACTCATCCAATAATCCTTCTTCCTCCTTTGCCCAATCAGGTACTGATTTTTCTGTTTTTTTCAGTACCAAGCCTTATAAAACAAACACGTGGATATTTGATTCTGGAGCTAGTGATCACATGACTAGTAATCTTCTTTTTTCAACTTACACACCTTGTGTAGGAAACAAAAAAATCAAAGTAGCAGATGGGTCGTTCTCGGTAATAGTCGGGAAAGGCACTGTTAAAATTTCGCCTTCATTGGTTTTACATGAGCCAAATCTAGCTTGTAATCTCATATCGGTCAGTAAATTATCCCAGTCTTCGAATTGTCATGTTATATTTGATTCTTCTATGTGTAAATTTCAGGACATAGTTTCGGAGAGGATGATTGACAATGCTAAAGAATCTGGTGGAATTTACTTTCTTGACGATGACCATCTAAGTCAACCAACAACTACTTTATGTTTAAATTCTACTTCTAGTTTTGATAAGGTTAATGATTTGGCATTATAGGCTTGGACATCCTAATTTTTACTATTTAAGATATTTGTTACCTGATCTATTTAAAAATAAAAGTCCTTCTTCATATCACTGTGAATTTTGTGAATTGGCTAAACATCATCGGTCATTCTTCCCACTTCAAAAATATAAAGCTTTCAAACCTTTTTCGTTAATTCATAGTGATGTTTGGAAACCTTCGAGAGTCTCAACTTTTTCAGGAAAACGTTGGTTTGTCACATTTATTGATGATTATACTTGCATTTGTTGGGTGTTTTTATTAAAAGATAAGTCTGAAGTTAAAAATGTGTTTCAGTCTTTTTATGCTATGGTGAAAACACAATTTGGTGTGAGAATAAAAGTACTTCGGAGTGACAATTGTGGGGAATTTTTTAGTGACCAATTAGGTGTTTTCTTAACAAAACATAGTATAGTCCACCAAAGCTCTTGTATAAATATACCACAACAAAATGGGGTTGCAGAAAGAAAAAACCGTTATCTTTTGAAAGTAACTAGAGCCTTGATGTTCACTAGTCAGGTACCACATTATCTTTGGGGCGAAGTCTTGTTAACAGCTACATATCTTATTAATAAAATGCCTAGTAAAACTCTAAACTATAGAACTCCTTTCAGTCTCTTTAAAGATAACTTTCCTAACTCTAAATTAATCACAGATTTATCCCTCCGAGTTTTTGGGTGTAGTGTTTTTGTTCATCTTCACAACCAAGGTAAACTAGATCCTAGAGCAAAAAAATGCGTCTTTGTTGGCTATGCTTCTAATAAAAAGGGTTACAAATGTTACGATCCAATTGATAGGAAGATTATTGTTACCATGCATTTCACATTTGTTGAAACGCAATCTTTGATTCTAATCTTCAGGGAGGGAATTATAGTAAGGAAGATTCTATAATTGATCAAGAAAACACTAGGAATATACAACATAAAGATTCTAATAATGGGGAAGGTGAATTTATGATTAACACAGAAATTAATGATGTTAATGTTGTTAATGAAAAGGAGTATGAAGGTGTAGAGTTTGATCATGAGAATAAAGAACAAATAAAGGAGTTAATTGTTTACTCAAGAAGAAATCGAAATCAAGAAAGTAGAATCCACCAGATTCATCACCAAGAATCCGACTCGCAAGATCTTGTCAAAAGTTCAGGTAAAGCTCATAATCTAACCAATGAATTTTCTGATTTAGATATTCCAATTGCTAAAAGAAAAGGTGTTAAAAATGTTGTCAAATATCCCATGTCTAACTTTGTGTCCTATAAAACCTTGTCTTCGACATTCTCAACCTTTGTTTCGTGTCTCGATACTGTGAAAATACTCAAAAATGTGAAAGATGCTCTACAAGTTCCTGAGTGGAAGGAGGCTATTTTAGAGGAGATGCGCGCTCTTGAAAAAACAGGTACATGGGAAACAGTGGAATTACCTGTAAGGAAAAAAACTGTGGGCTGTAAATGGGTGTTCACAACCAAATTCAAACCGAATGGATCTTTAGATAGATACAAAGCCCGATTGGTGGCTAAAGGGTACACTCAAACGTACGGGATAGATTATATTGAAACATTTGCTCCAGTAGCCAAATTAAATTTTGTTAGAGTTCTTTTATCAATTGTTGTTAATATTGATTGGTCCTTACAGCAGCTAGATGTGAAGAATGCTTTCCTAAATGGGAAACTTGAAGAAGATTACATGGATCCTCCTCCAGGTTTTGAAGAAAAATTTGGAACTCGAGTATGTAAGCTCAGGAAATCTTTGTATGGTCTAAAGCAGTCTCTTCGAGCTTGGTTTGAACGATTCACTCAAGTTGTTAAAAAACAAGGTTACTCACAAGGGCAAACTGATCACACAATGTTCTATCGACACTCACAAAGAGGTAGAATAACAGTTATTATAGTTTATGTCGATGATATCATTCTTACAGGAAATGATGTGGATGAAATAAGGCGTCTCAAGGAGCATCTAGCATTGGAGTTTGAGATCAAAGACTTGGGTCCTTTGAAATGCTTTCTTGGAATGGAAGTTGCTCCATCAAAGAAGGGCCTTGTGGTCTCTCAAAAAAAATATGTGATTGATCTTTTAAAAGAGGCTGGGATGAGTGGTTGTCGCCCAGTTGACACACCAATTGATCCAAATGTAAAATTCGAAAATAAAGAAGGTCGATTAGTTGATAAAGGGCAATACAAAGATTAGTCGGTAAGTTAATTTACTTATCACATACAAGGCCAGACATAGCTTTTGCAGTGAGCTTAGTGAGTCAATTTATGCACTCCCCAATGGAGGAACATGAAGAAGCAGTGTTTCGGATGTTGAGATACTTGAAGAGTTCACTTGGAAATGGCTTATTCTTCAAGAATTCCGAACAAAGAGGAATTGAAGCTTATACAGATGCAGACTGGGCAGGCTCAATAACAGATAGAAGATTTACATCAGGATAGTGTACATTTGTATGGGGAAACCTTGTGACTTGGCGAAGCAAAAAACAAAATGTTGTAGCAAGAAGTAGTGCAGAGGCTGAGTTTAGATCAATGGCTCAAGGAATTTGTGAAATGATGTGGTTAAAAAGAATTATGGAAGAGCTGAGGAAACCAATAACTTCACCAATGAAGTTGTACTGTGATAGCAAAGCTGCCATTAGTATTGCTCACAACCCAGTCCAACATGACAGAACTAAACATGTTGAGATTGATAGACACTGTATCAAGGAGAAGATTGAATAAGGCCAAGTGTGCATGCCGTTTGTTCCTTCAAAACAACAGATTGCTGACATACTCACCAAAGGGCTCTCTAAGACAAGCTTTAATTTTCTTGTAAGCAAGTTGTGCATCATTGATATATATGCACCAACTTGAGGGAGGGTGCTGAAATATGTGAAACCCATATATTTTGGGATATATTTTTGTTAGAATCCCTAGAATTAGGGATAGATTATTGAGGAAATCTTGTAAATAGAAATTAATCATAGTTACTGATTCTTAGGATAATTACAGTCTTTTAGGGATTATTTCCTTTCTTAGAGTAGTTTATCTCTTTTTATACCAGAACCTAATTAGCTAAAGTAAGAATCGATTTCTACAGTTTCTACATGGTATCGGAGCCTTAGGAATTATTCGATTCTCTTGTCTATCTTCCTAAAAATTCCTTCGATTTCTCAGCCATCTTCCTAAAATTTCCTCTCCTATTTTTCCATGGGTGATCTTCACAATGACACCATGTCCAAATCGAGATCTCACAAATATCTCGCATCACAATCGAGGGATCAATCAAAGTGACCTCAATTCTTCACTAATAATCACTAGTCATCGACTAGATGGAAAAAACTTCCTACAATGGTCTCAATCTGTCCTAATGGTGCTTCGTGGTCGTGGTAAGTTAGGATATATCAATGGAGACCTCCCACGACCTGATGTAGCGCAGACCCTACCTATGCTACTTGGGAACTTAATAACTCAATTGTTATGGCATGGTGATCAATTCTATGGAAGGCCATATAAGCCGAACTTATCTTCTCTTCAAGATCACGAAAGACATGTGGGATGCAATCAAAGAGAACTACTCGATCTTGGAAATGCTTCCCAAGTTTTTGAGATCAAACTCAAGTTGAAAGACATTCGACAAGGGACACTTGAGGTAACTCACTACTACAACAATCTGAAAATATTGTGGCGGGAGTTAGACATGTACTATGAAGCTAATTGGGGGAAGGCCTAGAACACACTAGATTTATGACTCACCTCAACAACGAGCGTCTCTATGAGTTTCTAGTCAATGAGGCATGAGTTAGACGAGGTTCGTGGCAGAATTTTTGGGCGCAGATCACCTCTCCCAACCATTAGTGAAGCTTTGCGTAGTGAGGAGAGAAGAGAAACGTCGTCTCGTCATGATGGGAGAACCCAAACCAATAATCTCTACCGACCACTGCTGAATCTGCTTTTGTGTCCAAAGGTCCTCAAACACAAAAACTCGTCTTTGGGAATGAGTCCGATCAAACAGGACCATGGTGTAGTCACTGCAATCGTGTTGGACACACAAAGGAAAAATGTTTTAAACTCCATGGTTATCCGGATAAAAACAGAAAAACAAGAAAATCGCTCTGTTATCTTCCAATACGGTGATGAGGTCTTTGGATGTGCGCTAACCAAGACACAACTCGAAAATCTCCATAAAATTCTAAGTACCTCTACTAGTCATGGGAATTTAGACACTCAAAGTCACGCCTCAATATTGCTCTTGAATCTAATAACCACTCTCCTTGGATACTAGATTCGGGTGCTTGGACCACATGACAGTAACCTCACTCTATTTCAAACTTACACCACCATCATAACAAGTCCCGAATCGGGATTGCTGATGGTTCATACTCACCACAGCCATGGGAGTAGGGAAAGTAAAAGTAGCTGAGAATTTTTCCCTTGATAATGTTCTACATGTTCCAAAATTATCTTGTAATTTACTTTCAATAAGTAAACTTACTAAAGATGGGAAAATGCTTGCTTGAATTTTCTGCATTTGGTTGTGTAATACAGGAAGAGAAATCGGGGAAGATGATTGGCACTGCTAAGGTTGATGATGGATCAGTATGTGTGGAATAAAGACAAACACACAAGGGGATTAGCTCTATCTACTGCAAAAGGAGATACTATTATGGCTATGGCACCGTAGGTTAGGACATCCAAATCTTTTGTACCTAAAAAAGCATCTTCCGCTGTTATTTCGAAATAAAAAGATAAATTCCTTGAAGTGTGATATTTGTGAATTGTCCAAACATACCCGTGTTCCATATCCTTTCAAACCATATACACAGTCCAAACCTTTTTCGTTAATACACACAAGTGACTTATGGGGAGCTAGCCGAGTGAAAAACATTCTTTGGTGAGAAGTGGTTTATTACTTTTATTGATGATCACACTAGGGTATGTTGGGTCTATCTTTTAAAAGACAAATCTGAAACTCCCAAAGTTTTTCAAAAATTCCACTCAATGGTTCGAACCCAATTCAACTCTACCATCCAAACTCTCCACACTGACAACGGGAGAGAATACTTTTATTCTGTCCTAAGGTCATACCTTTCAGACCAAGGAATTATACACCTGAGTTCATGCCCAAACACCCCTCAACAGAATGGGATCGCCGAGAGAAAAAACCGACACCTCCTTGCTGTTGCTCGAGCCTTAATGTTCACAATGAACGTCCCTAAATATTTATGGGGCGAAGCTGTTCTTACTGCTTGCTACCTAATAAATAGGATGCCTTCAAAAGTCCTAAATTTCCAAACACCTCTAAACACTCTTCACAAATCATTTCCTCTATTTCATATTCCTACTATTCCAACAAAAATATTCGGGTGCAAAGCCTTTGTCCATAATCATCAACCCAACCAATCCAAGCTTGATCCTCGAGCCCACCTCTGTATATTTGTTGGATATTCTCCTACTCAAAAAGGCTACAAATGCTACTCACCAACCTTACACCTTTATTTGTCTCTCGGGATGTCACCTTCTTTGAAACCGAACCTTTCTTTAGACCTTCTCATCTTCAGGGGGAGATTCTTAATGAAGATGAGAACCTTAATACCCTCCTTATTATACCTTCCGACCCTACTACCACTACTATCACTAAACCTCCCAACCTTGATACTGTTATTTCTCCTCCCATGCCGCAAGAAATTAACACTATACTTCCCGATACCAACACCATCACTGAACAGTCCCTTGATCAAGGAAAACAAAGAAAACAACAGAGTGCAACAGTGCCCGAATGCGCAGTTTATTCCAGACGGAATCGATGTCCTAAAACTGATACAGCAGTGCCACTCACATCTTCAACCGAGGACTGTTCTGAAAATGAAGTCTCACCTCCATCACCATCCATCTATCTTCCAATTGCAATGCGAAAGGGGACAAGGAGCTGCACTCAACATCCTATCTCTCGGTTTGTATCCTATGGTAACTTATCTAAGTCTTATCAAACCTTTGTGACTAATGTTGATTCTATAAAAACTCCAAAACCATAGAAGAAGCATTTGAATCAAACAGAATGGAGACAAGCCGTGATGGAGGAAATGGAGGCCCTCAAAAATAATGGAACGTGGGAAGTTTCTGGATCTACCTAAAGGAAAGAAAACAAAGAGGGTCATGCAAATGGATTTTTACTACCAAATTCAAGCCCGATGGCCAGTTTGATCGATACAAGGCTCGTCTAGTGTGGCTAAGGGCTTCACTCAAACTTATGGGTTTGGATTATGAGGAGACATTTGCACCGGCCACCAAACTAAACACAATTAGAGTCCTTTTGTCCATTCTTTGTCAATCTGAATTGGGAATTGACCCAGTTGGATGTTAAAAATGCTTTTCTCAATGGGGAGTTAAATGAAGAAGTTTACATGGACTTCCCACTTGGGTTTGAAGAAAGAAAGGGCCAAGTGTGTAAGTTGAAAAAATCTTTGTATGGGCTGAAACAATCTCCAAGGGCGTGGTTTAATCGGTTTGCAAAAGCTATGATGAGCAGGAAATATACTCAAGGACAGGCAGACCACACCATGTTCTACAAGCATTCAGCACAAGGAAAATGTTGCATTCTAATTGTCTATGTGGATGATATAATAGTAACAGGTGATGATACAAGTGAAATTGGAAGGTTGAAAGAGTTTCTTGGAACAGTTTTTGAACTTAAAGATTTGGGAAATCTTAAATATTTTCTTGGCATGGAGATAGCAAGGTCTCAAAAGGGTATTTCTATCTCCCAAAGGAAATATGTCCTCGATTTGCTATCGGTTGGGATGATGGGTTGTAAACAGTGAAACTCCTATGGAGTTTAATCTCAAGTTAGGTACTAATGAAGATGGAGAAGAAGTCGATTGTGGGAGATATCAACGCCTAGTAGGAGACTTATCTACTTGGCTCACACTGTCCCGACATTGCTTTTAGTGTCAACGTCATAAGTCAATATATGCATGCTCCAAGGAAAAACACCTAGAAGTCGCATATCGGATACTAAGGTACCTAAAGGGAACTCCCGTAAGGGCCTATACATCAAGAAAAATGACAAAGAAATGTGGAAGTGTATATCGATGCTGATCAAGCGTGTTCTATTAATGATGAGACGATCAACCGTGGGTTATTGTAGCTATGTTTGGGGTAATCTAGTGACATGGAGGAGTAAGAAATGATCAGTGGTAGCACGCAGCGCAGCTGCGTGTTTGAGTATCGAGCACTTGCACAAGGTATTTGTGAAGGAATTTGGATACAAAGGCTGATGAGAGAACTAAAGGTTCCTTATAATAGACCTATATAGCTGCATTGTGACAACCAAGTCTGCTGTCAATATAGCTCACAACCCCATGCATCATGATCGTACCAAACATGTCGAGATAGACCGACACTTCATAAAAGAGAAGATACACTTAGGGAAGTGAGCGTCACCTATCTATCTACCGCACAACGGGTTGCGGATATGTTGACAAAAGTTTAAACAAAAACATGTTTGAACAACATGTTGGCAAGTCGGGTTTGATAAACATCTACACTCCACTTTGAGGGGGAGTGTTAGAATCCCTAGAATTAGGGATAGATTATTGAGGAAATCTTGTAAATAGAAATTAATCATAGTTACTGATTCTTAGGATAATTACAGTCTTTTAAGGATTATTTCCTTTCTTAGAGTAGTTTATCTCTTTTTATACCTGTAACCTAATTAGCTAAAGTAAGAATCTGATTTCTACAGTTTCTACAATTTTAAAGTTATTTAGGTAGATAAATCTTAGAATAAATCATTTGAGATATTTTAGAAATATTTTATTTTATCTTTTAGTAGTTTATTAGAATAAGGGAATTATTTTCCCAATTAGATTATGACTCTTTTTTCTCTATTTAAATTTAGTTGTTTAGTTAATAAAAGACAGAACAGTTTTATTAAATGCTCTCTTGAAAACTTTCATCCCTATCTTTAACTGTATTCCTGTATCAGATTGTTTTTTGTGTGGGTATTTCTACAGTTCACGGTTGTTGGAGTGCATTCGGCAAAGTTTGATAATGAGAAGGATTTAGAGGCCATCCGTAATGCAGTATTGCGCTATGGCATCACACATCCTGTAAGTTGAATATTTGGATTGTTTATTAAGCTGAATCCTAAACTTTTTCAATGTACTTTGGTATCATAGAACTAAATATCAGGTAGGTAGTTTCTTGGTAAAACCAAGTCTGTAATTCATCCTGAATATAAGAACTGATTTCTTTTAACTGGAAATATCCATGTCATGAGTCATGACTAAATATATACATTTTTATATAAATAATATGAACTACAAGACAGTTATTTGTTCAAAGATATAACTAATATGAGCAAGTCTCGAATTTTTTTCCTCTTTTTCCTGATATCTAATTAATATCATATATATAATTTTGTCCATCCACTAATAATCTTTTTGAATAAATCGTCTGCTATTTCTCTCTCTCCCTCTCTCTCTCTCTCTCTTGAAGCTTACCATATGAGTTCTATTATTTAGGTTGTCAATGATGGAGATATGTATTTATGGCGAGAGTTAGGTGTAAATTCTTGGCCTACATTTGCCATTGTTGGACCCAACGGTAAGCTGTTAGCACAAATAGCAGGTGAAGGCCACAGAAAGGTAACGACGACACATTTTTCTTACTGAAATATGTTGCATCACAGTTTTCCTTTCAAATAAATGAAGTATATTCATAGAATTAATCAGCATACAATAGAAATGTAACACTTGTGCATATCCATGCATGTGATTTGATCCTTTGATGAAATAACAATGCAGAATTACAAACTTAAGCACTTTGGTTCTTTTAATTAGAAAGTACGTATATCCATTGATGTAAAACCTAACTAAAATTTAGGTAATTGCAAATTAGGAAGATATGTCCCTTTTTCATGCTTGAATGTTAGGGTGTGCTTTTATTGTTGATTAATATCCAAGAATTATTGACAATAGTGAAGCAGATTTTGAACAGGGTCAGAAGTGTGAAAAGGACCGAAAGGACTTCAAAACTGAATGATATAGTTTCTCAACTTCTGGATATTGAAATGCTTCTTGAAAGGCACAATTTAAGTTAGCACTACGGAACTCAGTGAGCAACAGTGAACCATTGATTACAGGGTCATTCTAAAAACATTTTGTATTTGTGTCGCATAATTTCAATAATCTGTTAATGTGTTATACTTGTCATCAATTATGCATCTTCATTAAAGAGTGCTTTTGATAATTCCAAAGCATATGACTTAATCAAAACCTGCTCTGTCGTTCAAGGTATGAATTGATTATTGGGGGGCAAAGAGATAGAACTAGAGAGGACTCAAAATTACTGGTGTGAGCTCATTGTTGTATTAGAGGAATCTGCCGTTCTGATAATTAAATCTTTACTGTTTAGTCAATTCTCATTTCTAAACCATACTCATTTAATATGAAAGCTTTAACCATAAATCACATAGTCTTCTACGAAATTGGATGACTGCAGTTCATATTTTACTGGATGTCTGAATTCATGGCAATGCTTTCTCAACTGCATTAGGATGACTTTTTCACATCAAGTTGGAGTCAGGTTTTGGCAATAAAATAGCATTATTGTAATTGTGGTTACAAAGTTGCAATGCAAACACTAAACTTACTTCACCCGTTTGTATATAAACAAGAATGGAGCTAATATGTTTTTATTTTTTTTCCTTGTAAGGATCTTGATTATTTAGTGGAAGCAGCTCTTCTTTTTTATGATCAAAAGAAGTTGTTGGACAACAAACCAATTCCACTGAACCTGGAAAAAGACAATGATCCTCGCATGCTTACATCTCCTTTAAAGTTTCCTGGCAAGCTGGCGATAGATATTCTTAACAACCGGCTCTTCATTTCAGATAGTAACCATAATCGCATAGTAGGTTTTCTATCTCTCACTCATTGATATGACATGCAAACTGACTTGCACTCAGGTTCCTAGAAAAGTGTTCATTCACATGCATGCACATGACACCTGTGCACATCTCCAAAATAAGAGCCATCTATGGAAAAAGTGCTTGATGTTAGGAAGAGTAATATTAGCATATCCATATGTTGCAAAGTTTTATTAGTTTCTTCTGACTTGTACTCCATAAAGGTAAAGAGATTCTTTTTTTAGTCATAAGAGAATGTTAGTTATTGGTAACAATTCCATTATTAGGGCCATCCAATTATTTTGAGTCTTTTCTTATCTTATTAAATGGTGGCATGTGGACCATGATTTCAGGTGGTGACTGATTTAGATGGGAACTTCATTGTCCAAATTGGAAGCATAGGAGAAGAGGGCTTACGTGATGGTTCCTTTGACGATGCTACATTTAATCGCCCTCAGGTGATTAGTTAATATTACTGCGATGGTCATTGACAATTTTGTAGTGTTGACTACATATATATAATTTTCTTTTTCTTTTTCCTTTCCTTGCGGTTTTATTGCCTTGTCTTTGTTAAACTTATGTCATTATACTTCTATAGGGCCTGGCTTACAATGCAAAGAAGAATCTTCTTTATGTTGCAGATACTGAAAATCATGCTTTGAGGTATGCAACTTGCTATGATTTGATGTTACGAGTTATAAAATGAAATAAAAAATGGTGCAAGCATCTTAATGAAAATAGAGTGTATAAGAGTTTTATTGAAACAGGGCGTTTTTGAGCTAAGCCAATAACGGACAGTCTGGCAATAACCAACTTTCAAATGGTTTTCTTTTCTCTTTCCTTTTAAGCATTTTCGTTGTAACCAACAAGGCATGAAATGAATACAGTACAAGTTTTCTTCCTCAAATTTCTCTCTCTTCTCTCTCTGTGTTTTCTCTCATCTTTTTCTCTCTCGATAGTTTTCTCTTTCGTATTTTGAACTCTAACAAAGGTATCAAAGCTTTTCGATCACAATGGCCGATGAAGGAGTAACTACTCACGTACAAAGGGAGGTTCATGTGTTGCAGCAAGAGGTGGAAAAGATTTAAGCAGAGCTCTCCAAGTTGGATGTTAAGTTCGACTCAAAACTGGAAAATCGACTGCAGGGATTTAAGGATGAGTTTTCAGGAGAAATTAGATTTGAACTTCAACATCTCAAGTCTGAGCTTCACGGTTTGTTTACGCAATATTTTGGTAATCCTGCTATGCCAACTCATGCTATTGTTCAAGACCGAGGAAAGGGCGTTTTGGGAAGACCACCCCCGGGTTCCCTCCAAAAGAACCCCTTGAAGCTCCTTTACCCCCAGCAGTTCCTACACAAGGAGGGTCCCAAGAGAAGAGTTACAGAGCGGGGTGCCCTTGTTTTGATGGGATTGACTACAGAGCTTGGTGGTCTAAGTTGGAGCAATTTTTTGAAGCAAAAGCAGTTCCTGAGAATGAGAGAGTTCGTACTGTAATGTTGAACTTGGAGGGCCGAGCTCTTGACTTGCATCACTTTCATGCCCAGAAACATGGAGGGTTGCATATGCTAGATTGGCCAGGATATGCCATCAGTTTGTGAGAACGTTTTGGCTCAAGGAAGTTTAGAGACCCCATGTCAAAACTGGTAACCCTTAAGCAACAAGATTCTATGGAGCATTTCCATGATTTATTTGTAAGCTTGTTGAACCAGATAGATCTACATAAACAACATGCTTTAAGTATTTTCATTAGTAATTTGAAACATGATGTTAGAAAATATTTATAGCTATTTAAGCTTCAAACCTTAGTTGATGCTTTTCATTTAGCCAATCAGGTGGAGGATATTTTGAACACTTTCCCTGGGAGGGGGTTTTGGTCTGGTTCGAATGTTAAACAAAGTGCTGCTCCAAGTAGAGTTGTTTCCTGGTCACATCTAGAGCTCTTGTCACTATTACTACAGGGTTTTCTAGTGGAACTAATGGCCCCAGAGCATACTCTAAAGGAATCAACCCAGCTCTAATGACTGAAAGGAAACAAAAGGGGTTATGTTTTTTGTTCGGAGCCAAGTACCATGTTAGTCACAAATGTGTCAAGGGCAGTTATACCAGGTGTTGTTGGAATCTCATTCTAACGGAGAAGGAGAGGATTTCCAAGAATGTTCTGACCAGGTAGAGGATCCTCCCACAGAAGACAAACAACATGAGCCTGTGATACCGCTGCATGCTATGAAAAGGTCACAAGGTCTCCACACAATGAGGTTTGAAGCTCTTGTGGGGAATACCAAAGCCATTGTGTTAGTGGATTCGGGCAGTACCCATAACTTTTTGGATACAAGGCTGGTAAGTAAACTACCTTTTCCTGTAGAATACCAGGAACAGTTAAAAGTAATTGTAGCAGATGGTAGGTGCTTAATGACTAGAGGAACATGTAGGAAAGTTAAGTGGGAGACTCAGGGTTTCTAGTTTGTCACAGATTTTATGCTGTTACCTCTGAAAGGGTGTGATTTGGTCCTTGGAATACAGTGGCTACTCTCACTAGGACCCATCTCTTGGAATTTTGGGTCATTAACCATGCAGTTTGATTTCAGTGAAAAACATTGCACCTTGTAGGGTATTCTTCCTGGTAGCATATATGTCATGTCAGCAGCTCAGTCTTCAAGATCTTTTTCCACTACTGATCAGCTTTTATGCCCCTGCATAATGCTAATGACTTCAGCTGCTCAATTTTCCATACAAGCAAATGGCCCTCAGCTTCATGTAGGCAAACAAACACTCTTGGAGGATTTCTCTGACATCTTTGGGATCCCTGTAGGCCTGCCCCCAACAAGACCCCAGGACCACAAAATTCCCTTGAAGGACGAGAATGTTGTGATCAAAATACGTCCCTACAGATACTCTATGATTCAGAATGTTGAAATAGAAAAGATTATTCAGGAAATGCTGCACACTGGTGTGATCAGAGATAGTATCAGCTCTTTTGCTTCACCCATAGTTATGGTTAAAAAGAAATATGGTAGTTGGAGGCTTTGTGTAAACTACAAACAACTCAACCAGCTAACCATAAAAGATAAATTTCCCATTCCCATCATCGAGGAGTTGTTGGATGAGCTAAGTCACGCAAGGGTTTTCTCCAAATTGGACCTCAGGTCAGGATATCACCAAATAAGGATGAATGATGCTGATATCCATAAAACTGCCGTTAGAAATCATGAAGGGCATTATGAGTTCTTGTTAATGCCTTTTGGGCTCACTAATGCTCCAAGTTTTCAAGCACTCATGAATGCTATCTTTAAGCCCTTTTTGAGAAAAACAGTGTTGGTTCTTTTATGACATTTTAGTATTTTCAGCAAGCTGGGATGAACACATAGAGCACCTTATGGTGGTTTTCCAAATCCTAAGGCAACACACACTCTTTGTCAAGCAAAGCAAATGTTCGTTTGGAACTGAACAAGTTGAGTATCTAGGCCATGTGATAGCACGAGGGACTGTAGTCATGGACAAAGGGAAAGTGGCATGTGTTGCCAATTGGCCTACACCCACATGTATTAAGGAATTGAGGAGTTTTTTAGGCCTCACTAGATACTACAAGCAATTCATCAGATATTATGGATTTTTGGCTAGACCCATCACCAAAATGCTTGGCAATGGGACAACCAAGCTACCCTTGCATTTCAGCAGCTGAAAGATGCTCTATGTTCAGCACCTGTGTTGACCTTGCCTGACTTTCAGCTGGAATTTTGCATGGACACTGATGCCTTTGGGTTTGGTGTAGGAGCTGTTCTCCAGCAACAAGGCAAACCAATAGCGTTTTTAGCAAAGGGTTGGGGGTTAGACATCAAGCATTGTCGATATATGAGAAAGAGATGTTAGTTGTGTTTATGGCAGTGAGAAGATGGCATGTATATCTAGTGGGGAGGCACTTCAAGATTCGAACTGATCATCACGCTTGAGGTTTTTATCAAACCATTTCAGCAAAGGTGGGTTGCAAAAATGTTGGGTTATGACTATAAAGTTATTTACAAGAAAAGGTCAAGCAATGCTGCAGTTGATGCCCTTTCGAGAAACAACTCTATTAAAACTGCTCAGGTTTGGCAAATGACTGGTCATACCAATCTGACTGCAAGCTTCAAAAACTCTGTGAAGAGGCCAAGAACCAATTTGCATCATCCTCCAAATACACCTGGGATGGAAGATTTTTTAGGAGAAAGGGAAAGATTTTTGTAGGCAGTGATGGGGATCTTAGGAGGGCCCTATTCCAACATTTTCATGCGAGTGCAATCGGGGGACACTTGGGTGTACATGCCACCAGAAATCGCACGGCTTCAATCATCTACTAGAAGGGCATGACTAAAGATGTGAAGCTTTGGATCAGAGAATGTTCTACATGTCAGAAATGCAAGTCTGAGACTGTGGCCAAACCAGGTTTACTACAGCCATTGCCAATTCCAGATAGGGCATGGTCTTCAGTTAGCATGGACTTCATAGAGGGGCTTCCTAAGTCCAAAGGCAAAACTGTAATACTGGTAGTAGTCAATAGGCTCACAAAATTTGGGCATTTTCTGGCTCTAACACACCCTTACATAGCGATAACAGTGGCTCAAACTTGCATGGGTTGCCTAACTCGATCATTTCAGATAGGGACAATTTTTGTCAGTAATTTTTTGTAGGACTTATTCAAGAGGGTGGGGACTAAAGTGCACTTGTCAACAGCCTATCACCCTGAGTCGGATGGGCAGACAGAGGAATTAAACAAATGGCTGCAAGGGTATCTTCGCTGCATGTCAGGAGAGCATCCTGGTGACTGGCTTCAGTGGTTACCTTTGGCAGAGTGGTGGTATAATTCAACCCATCACTCAACCATCCATAGCTCACCATATGAGGCGCTCTATGGCCAACCTCCTCCACACCATAACCCTTACTTTGTTGGTGCCTCTCCAGTAGTCATGGTTGATAGGAGCCTACAACGGAGGGAAGTTGCTAGAAAAATGCTGCAGTATCATCTAGGGATTTAAATAGCGGTCTGATACCGGTATAACGGCTGCTATATAGCGGTAGCTGCGCCGTCCGAAACCGCTACTGCCGAAACCGCTATTATGTTTTACAATAAGTTGTGCGAATTTTAAAAAAAATTCACGACCGCGATACCCGCAGTGACCGCGATAGCATCCGTTATGTCCACAACCGCGATAAACGCAACGCGACCGAAAACGCGGCCGCGACCGCAATTTAAATCCCTGGTATCATCTTAAGTGAGCTCAAGATAGAATGAAACATCAGGCAGATAAGCACCAGAGTGAGAGGCAATTCAACGTGGGGGATTTAGTCTACCTGAGGTTACAACCTTATAGGCAGCACTCATTCAAGAAAAGATGGAACCAGAAACTATCCCAAAGTATTTTGGACCATTTCCAGTGGAAGCTCGGGTAGGGAAGGTAGCATACAGGTTGCAGCTCCCTCTTGGGTCAAAGGTACACCCTACTTTTCATGTGTCATTACTCAAGAGCATGTGGGAACAGCTCCTACCCAAGACAGTCTACCTGTAGTTGACAACAATGGTGCCTGGGCCAAAGAACCTGCTCGAATTCTTGATTGACATGTGGTAAAAAAAGGACATCATGCAATCACTAAAGTTCTGGTAGAATGGGCTGATTCTTTTCCGGAGGACACTACCTGAGAACCTCTCAAGCAATTGCGAAGCAAATATCCTCAGTTTGTGTTGGAACATTTTCAAATATTTATAGTGTTCCAATAAATGAATGGGTGTAATTAATCAAAAGATTATATTTTTTGATTTTTTGAAAAAGAATTATAACTATTTAAATAATATTATTTGAATAGTTATAATTAAATGAATAATTATGTTTTTTTTTTTAAAACATTATTATTCAAAAAGACACCTATTGATGAAAGATGTCTCTATGAAGAGATATGAGAATTCCTATAAATAGGAATCAGATTTCATTTGGAGACATACCAACAAATTCTAATATTCTTTCTTTCCTTCCTTCATTTTCTAATATTATTAGATTATTCTATAAAGTATTACTGCAGAAATCCTTTATAGAATTTGAGTTTCTTGTCATACATTGCTCAAAGTGTAGTGGGCTATTCTCAAAAGGATTAAAAAAACGCAAATAGTCATTGGCTTCATTGTATCCTCGAGGTTAATTTGCTTGGAACTCGTTTGCACACCAAAGATAGGTGGGGTCGAATATAACCTTAAAGATAGTGGTTTGATACACGCCTTGGAGCCTTGTCCTATTTCTTCTTCTGTTCAGGTTTTCGTTCGTGTGTTCAAGATTTTCCTCATCAAAGATTTGTACTAACAGTTTGATCCTTGAGGACAAAGATCTCGACAGGGAGGGGGTAGTTGTTACGAGTTAAAAGATGAAATAAAAAACGGTGCGTAGCATTTTAATGAAAACAGAGCATATAAGAGTTTTATTCAACTAGGGCATTTTTGAGCTAAGCCAATAACGGACAGTCTGGCAGTAACCAACTTTCAAACGGTTTTCTTTTCTCTTTCCTTTTAAGCATTTCCGTTGTAACCAACAAGGCATGAAATGAATATAGTACAAGTTTTCTTCCTCAAATTTCTCTCTTTTCTCTCTGTGTTTTCTCTCATCTTCTTCTCTCTTGATAGTTTTCTCTTTCGTATTTTGAACGCTAACATTTGACTGTTTGAAAGCCCAACAAGTTTCTATTTTCTGTTATTGAGATAGTGAAAGAATGGTGACTATTTTTTTCTAATTGTATGCGAACAATGTGCATTATTTCATCAAGACAAGTCCAGGGTACTTCTTGTGTACAAAATATTTAAAAGAATTACTACTTTACTGTTTCAGGTTTTCTCTTTCCCCCAAGATTCCTATTTGTACACTAATCCATTATTTCGGTTTTATGAATGTTATTGTAGGGAAATTGATTTTGTTAATGAGAAGGTGCGAACTCTTGCTGGAAATGGGACAAAAGGTTCTGACTACACAGGAGGCGGAAAGGGAGCCTCCCAGGCATGACAACAACGCCTTGACTTTCAGAACTTTAAAATGGATTGATATGATTGCTTGTCTACACTATTCATGTCCTTCAAGTTGGATAAGTGAAATGTTTTCTTATCATATTATTTACATAATGCTAATCTTCTCCATGATGCATGTATAAATATTTAACCGCACGTTAAATCTCCTCAACTTTCTCTTTCCTTGCAAGTAAAGACTTGAACCCATATCCTTTCAGCTCCTTAACTCTCCCTGGGATGTCTGCTTTGACCCTGTCAATGAGAAGGTCTACATTGCAATGGCTGGCCAGCACCAAATTTGGGAGCATAGCATACAAGATGGGGTTACTAGGGCATTTAGTGGTAATGGATATGAAAGAAACTTAAATGGATCAAGGTAAGGCCAAAATACTGATACTTGAAGCAACTACTACTTCATTTTTCATGTTTTCCGTCTTTCTGTGTTTATCTACTTTCTCTAATTGCCTAGCATATAATGTCATTTCATTCATATTATACTAATGTACATATCAGATACCTGCATGTATTTGTCATTAACATGTTTATTTTCTTGTCATTGAGGTAGCTCTACAAACACATCTTTTGCACAACCTTCTGGAATATCATTGTCTCCTGGTAATATTTGGAATACCTTGATAATTTTCATTTTTCTTTAACCTTCTTAAAATGTTTTAGATGCTCTTTTATCATTTCAAGGAACATTTACTTAAATGTTTCTTTTCAGATCTGATGGAAGCATATGTTGCTGATAGTGAGAGTAGCTCCATTCGAGCTCTTGATCTGAAAACAGGAGGATCAAGACTGCTAGCTGGTGGTGACCCAGTTTTCTCTGAAAATTTGTTCAGGGTATTGTAGTTTAAAATTTTGTTAAAAGATTACACAGAGCAGATAAGCAGTACATGAAAAAGTAAATTAGATTTAAGGTTTATAGTTAGTAAAATTTTGGCGAGGCATTATGTTATGCCGATAGTCATTGCAATGCATACTGCCCTTTGCAGTTTGGAGACCATGATGGTGTAGGGTCTGATGTACTTCTTCAGCATCCCTTGGGTGTCTTATGTGCAAAGGATGGTCAGATTTATATAGCAGACAGTTATAACCACAAGGTACATCCCTGCATTTACTCTTACATGTATGGTAAGATCAAGATTGAACTCCTTGCTATTTACACCATATAAATAATGATTATAGGTCATTTTTCTAGAGTTAAAGAACCACTGTTGAAATCAAGCGTCAACTTAGGCTAATCAGTTTAGCATTTAAAACTTTCTTCTTCCTTTTTTGAAAGAAGCATTTAAAACTTCACATTCCTTTTAAAGGCTACAAAAATGCTCTGCATACTTGTACAATTTAAAGATTAGTGGGAGGAGTGGTGCTTCACTTGTTTGAGTAATACATGCAAAGCTTTCCTGCAACCAAAGCTCCTTTTCCTTGTGGATTAATTATTAAGGTCCCTTTTATTCCTCAAATACATACTCTCAGTATGTATGGAACATGTGCAGTCTTCTAGAATTAAGAACCTTGTTGAAGCTCATTATATTATTCAACCCTGGCTTTCTAAATTTAAGAAGCTATGGATTTGTAACTGCTAAATATCGAGGACTTGGGTTCTCTTTGCATAGAACTTTAAACCCTGAAAGAAACATTTGGTGTGGTTCAAATGTAACGAGTACATTTACTTTTAGAAACAAATTTCAGTATGCACTGTATCTCAACGTTCAAATTACCACTTCGTTTAAATTTTTGACTTGATAACTGGCTGGAATTGTTTCAGGCTAAATTAATTGCGGTTTATCTTTCATATGGTTTTGAAATTTCAGATCAAGAAGCTAGATCCAGCTACTAAAAGAGTTACAACACTGGCAGGGACAGGCAAAGCTGGTTTCAAGGATGGAAGGGCCCTTGCTGCTCAGGTTAGAACTGCTAACAAGTAACCGTATTGAAGAGGTTATGCAGTCGCAAGTTATGTTTGAAATTTTCTACACACTTTTAATCGGAAATAGCATCATTTTAACAGATTTATTATGGTCTTTGCAGCTTTCTGAACCATCAGGGATCATTGAAGCAGAAAATGGTTATACTCTTTTCCTTCATATAACTTATCTTTTTAACCTTATTACCATTTACATGAAACTGCATTACACACACAGGAATTCTGAAAGATGTCTTTCTTTACAGAGGTAACCTCCATAATGTTTATTTAGTTCTAGGGTTGAGCTGTACATCCCATGGAGTGAGTTATTAAAGAACTTTGTATATGGTGATCCCACAGCATGATTTAGTCCTGGAATTCAGTGTCAAGTGCTCATTTCCTGATCTCAGATTGCTTGAAGCAATCCCCTTTAATACTAGAACAAAGTGTTAGAACTAGATGATTATTACAAGAAGAATATAAAATTATTTTATAGCATATTTGTTAGATATATTAATGCATTACAATTAGTTGAACCAAGATTTTTCAGCAATAGAGAGGAACTTGCCTGACAAGTTTGCCGATTGCTTGACATAATTTTTGTTCTAGCTAAAAACGTGTATTCTTATTGGAATAGATAACATTTCATCATATAACCTTTATTATCTTCTACTTTTAAGTTAATCATGTATTGAATGTGTTTCCCAATTGATTTGTAGGAAGACTAATTATTGCTGATACAAACAACAGTCTGATCAGATATCTAGATTTGAACAAGGAAAATGCTGAAATCCTTACTTTAGAACTGAAAGGAGTTCAGCCTCCTACACCAAAATCCAAATCTTTGAGACGCCTTAGGAAGCGATCATCAGCTGACACACAGACCATCGTTGTTAATGGTGGTTCATCCAGTGAGGGGAACTTGTATCTTAAAATCTCTTTACCTGAAGAGTATCATTTCTCCAAGGTTTCTTCATCTGTCCTTCCCCCATAATCACACCAAAGTGATGCACACATGACTCACCGATGGGTCTAACCCTATCTTTGTCATGTTAAAATAGTCCTGTTGTCATCTAAGAACATTCCTAGATGTTTTTGACTCCTAATACTAATTGCAGGAAGCACAGAGTAAGTTCACTGTTGATATGGAACCTGAAAATGCTGTGTCTATTGATCCCTTGGATGGAAAGCTTAGTCCAGAGGGATCCGCAAAACTTCATTTCAGAAGATCCACTTCTTCGGCTTTTACAGGGATGATTAATTGCAAGGTACTCCTCATGATGAAAGCATAGAATTTTTGCAGTTTTAGGAGATGTAGACCCGTGTTTGTTTATCAGTACAACTCGTGTGCCTTTGAATGCTTAGACATAGGCACCACCAGAAGCATGTTCAATAACTGCTTGTGACTGCTAGCATATCATATAGCGGCAGCACATAGCCAGTGGGTTTGCGGGGCGTTTCAATTATTTTTTGCGTATCAATGCAGTAGGGTAGGGCATTCTTATAAGTTTATTGATCCTCACAATGAAAGCAATTGACATCAAAGCTTAGTGCAAAGCCTTTAAGCAAAAGGGGTTACTCATGGCCGAACTCAGCTATTGTAGTTGGAAGCTTCTATTAGGTAGCCTATGAAAATCAAGCTCAATAACTGTAGGAAAAATGGAAATTTATATCTTCTTTCTCTTTCCCTACCCCTTCTTTCCCCATACATTCTTTTGATGCCAAAGAGCATAGCCGGTCGAACCAAAAGAACAGGCAGGCAGGATAGTTATATATGTGTTGTTGATGTCTAAATGGTTATTAGCTATTTCATGTCTGCCAGGATTTTGTAGATTACATTAAAGATTAAATCAAATATACTCTTTGGTACTTGACCTTCCAGGTGTACTATTGCAAAGAAGATGAAGTGTGTTTGTACCAATCACTGTTATTTGAGGTACCCTTCCAAGAGGAAGATCCACAAGCTAAGCCTGCAGATATCAAACTTTTGTATGATGTGAAGCCCAAAGCTTCAACAAACAGCTTACAGTTAATTGCCCCCTAAGATGTTCCTATAAATGTGTATATGTAAATTTCTTCCTTTGTTTTTCTTTTTGTTGTATTCGTACCAATATACTTGTACTTGATACATGGATAATTAGCAATACATGGCGTTGTACAAGAGAACAAACAAAATCATCTCCCTGATGATATGAGCATACTATTAATTTATGTTATGCTCCCTTTTGAGGTGGCAGCAGAGTTGCCTTCATTATGATTTCATTTTTCTAATATTAAAAAATGTTGCTATTACCATGATTGTGTTTTCCAAATATATATATATATATATACAAAGGATGGATTGGTGAGCAAGGCAGGGAGAAAGTTGTGCAGTGCAAACTTGTATTAAATTGGTCAAATCATGGCGGTGTGATTTATGATTTTGGGAATGTCACCATATAATCATATTAAATTAAAAGCTCTAATCATACAAATGGAAATTACCATACCTACCTTTTTGTCTTGACTAATTTAAGCTGCATTCTTATTTATCTTATTATAAACAGCAAATTAATCAAACCCAAAACAACACAGATGTGCTTTAAATAAAACAAGAGGAGGAGGGAGATAGAACAAATATAAAAATGGGTGTGTTATTTAATAAATCCAAAACCCATGTTAGGGATAAGGATGAAGGAGCAATGGTACAAAACCTAACCTTGTCACTGTTGCGTCTTGTCTTATTATCATATCACGGGTTTTTAATTTATTTCTCTAATTAAAATATTCTTGTTAATTGCTGGACGACACTGAAATGTGGCCTAATGGAAAACAAAAAGAAAATGGATAAGAAAGATTCAACTTCATCATAATTCTGGTCAATCAAATATGTCTCATTACTAGCAACACCCATAACCTTTATTATTATTTTTTTCTTACATTATGATTACATCATGATGTAAGAATAATAAAACCATTTTCATTAACATCATCTCTGAGATTAAGGATTTCACTCTTGTTTGATTTTAAATGGAAGTAAAAATATAAAAACTCTGTTGTTTCCTTTTGAATGAGGGGGTTGTCTCACAGGAGGAGGCAGGGCGTCTGGCAAGTTGTATAATGGTGATGGTCCTCTCCTGATTCTCTTGAAGATTTTTTCTCTGTTTTCCAACCAATAATATCTAATTTCTGCTGCACTCCTCTCACATCCAACCAAACCGACTATTAACATATTCTTCCATTTTACTCCATCAAGTCATAAAATTTTCATTTTTTTTTAAATCTTATGCATGCAATTATGAGTGATTTCATTGTAATTTATGAAGCACAAAACACCTCTTAAAAGATTAAATACAAAAACTATTCATTCTTTGGTTTATCTTTTTATTACTATATATAAAAAAATCAAAATTATCCAAAAAGACTAGTTTGATGGGTAAATGACCAATATATATCGATTTTTAAAAAAATTTATGGAAAAGGGCCGGAAAAATAATTATTTACCGGAAATGGTCATTTTCCCCGAAAACGCGTCCACGTCAGCGCGTTTTCAAGGGATAAACAGAAAAGCGCATCCACGAGGGAGCGCTTTGTGCCACATCAGCAGAAAACGCGTCCTTGAGGGCGCGCTTTGTTGATGTGGCAAAAGCGCTCCCTCGTGGACGCGCTTTGCCCCTCCAACGGTCAAAAAAAAAAACTATAAAAATCCCCTACCCTTTTATTTTTTTCACACAAAAGTCCTTACTCATTTTTCTCTCAACTTTCTCTCAAATTCCTCTCAAATTCCTTTCAACTTCCTCTCAAATTTCACAATAGTCCTTTAATATTTACAAAAAAGCCCTTTTTTAATTTTTTAAAATATATTTTTTTGATAAATTTTAAAATATTCGATCGTATTAGCAATGGCTAGAGAATTAATTCGTCTCGACAATAAACACATCTCCGTCAATCAAATGACAATGGTAAGTTTTAATTTTAATTTTTCAATACTATTTAATATTTTTTAGGTTTATGCAATTTTAATTAAATTTTATTTTATAATTTTTAAAACGATCAGAGATCGGGTGTTGCAATGCTATATTCGCAATATGCCTGGTCCGCCATCGCTGTTGATCGAGAATTACCTGCGGAAAGCAGGTTTTTGGCACGTAGCCACGATAGGCCGGGGGTGCAAATTGGACCCGAAGTTAATCAGTGCGTTGATAGAGAGGTGGAGACCCGAGACGCACACTTTTCATCTTCCATGTGGAGAGTGTACTATCACTCTAGAAGACGTGCATTTGCAATTAGGATTGCCGGTGGATGGGTACGTAGTCACCGGGTCCGCAACTTCTGGCGATTGGGGAGCCGTATGCTACGAGCTTTTGGGTGCTATTCCGGATAACATTTATGGTGGTCGGATCGAGATGGGCTGGTTACGAGACACATTCCCGGAGCCGGATAATGATTCGACCGAAATAGAAAGAATACGGTATGCTCGGGCATACATTCTTGAGATGATTGGAGGCTATCTGATGCCGGACTTGTCACGAAACCTCGTACATCTAAGATGGCTGCTGAAACTCGTTGATTTTAGAGCAGTCGGTGAATTGAGTTGAGTCCGCCGCTGCTAGCAAAATTGTATTGGGAGATGTGCGGGCGCGCGCTAATAATAAAGCGAAAATCGGAGGTTGCCTATCACTACTGCAATCATGGGCACGGTTTCGATTTCCATTTTTACATCCTCGGGTCGACCACCCATATACATTTCCACTCATAACGAGGTAAATTTAATATTAGATTTTACAATTATTACGTAGATTTAAAATATAATTGTATGCTAAAAATGTATTTAATTAGGTGGAACCATTCGGCGAGTTATGTTGGAATACCTACATCGCTTGAAGATATACGGCTTCTACTAGAGCAACGGTCGGAAGCACAAGTAAGTATTAAATAAAATATATTTTCGTAATAAAATAGTTGTTTCGTATTTCGTATTTAGTATTTAATATTTGGTATTTAGTATTTAGTATTTAGTATTTAGTATATAACTAATATTTTTATCATGTTAATATAGTTTGAATGGACACCATACGAGGATCCGTCAATTCGGCCAGTAATTCCGGAGGAGTTCTTTCAAAATCTGAACATTTGGCATGTGAAGGTCCCATTGATCAACTATGCCACCGTGGAGATGCACCAGTCAGATCGGGTTCTGCATCAATTTGGATTCTGACAACCGATTCCCATGGCACCTGAGGTGCTCGATGATGAGCACAAAGTCGACTTACGGCAGTTGCATACGGATTAGCCAAGATTTTGGTCAGCATATATCGAGTTGTGGGAGAACCGGTATGATTATATACCTACTCGGGAACCGATCATCGTTCTGAAAGTTAGAGTGCGTGTTTTAAATATATGCCATGGTTTAGGATCCATGGTAAGCCGTGATTTATTACCGGAAGAGGAGAGAGGCCACACGCAACTTCGTGAACAAAGGGAACGACGGGGCCCTTTAAATCCAAGGAGAATGGGTGATGAGACGGGACCACCAACAACGCCAAACACAACCACCGGGCCCATCAACAGCGCCCACACACATCACGGGCCCAACACTTCACCGACGACACCCACATCACACGCCTTTTGATTATGTCAAAAGTGCATACCTAGCCCTTATATGTATCCTAACCTTTATATGTTTCCTTTTCCCGTCCCACTACAGTCGGAATGCATGGGCTGGTTCGAGTCCGTTCCCGACTACTCCGACTGGTCAGCCGATCTTGAGGCCACTGTCCATGAGGGATCGCACGAGGCACCATCGGGGAGCTTTTCTTTTTACCAATCTCTTTCGCCTTATGGGATTCAGACACCTCCACCATGGTTTATGCAAACACCTCCCCAGTCATTATTTTATCAAGGTGGGTCATCCTCCCAACACCCACAACCAGACCCCCTGCCGGAGGAACCAGAATCCCCGCCTGAGGTTCCATAATCCCCGCCAGAAGCTAGAAGGAGGAATTCAGCGCGTAACCGTCGACCACCCCCATGTGGCACTGATTCCGACCTGCACCAACATTGATTCCTATCGCCATTTTTTATTTTTTTATTGTAATTTATTTTTTATATATTTAATAAAATAAAAGTTATTTTTTATTTTTTTATTGTAATTTATTTTTTATATATTTGCTTGGCTGTGTTGACCAATTTTCCCAAACACCTAACCAAGTTCGCTAGTCTCATATGTTGCCCTATGCCGGAAGGTTTCCCTCGTTCCAAGCCCATCCCATGATCCTTTGAAATACTCTAGCGGTAATTCTTGTCTGAAAGTAACCGTCTGTAACATCTCAGAGCTTCCTTGATAGCACTACGATATTCATACCATTCTGGAGTAAAAGCAGTCTGTTGGTTAGAACAAATTCCTCGGGGATGAACCTTAACATGCCGCACAACTTTGCCAACAACAGGTCTTGCTTGCTTAGACTTAGATAAAGGTCCCTCTTTCACTGGTTTTGGACGCGATGACACCATGATTAAACCCTAGTTACACCATTAGCCACCCAAATGAACGTTAAAAATCCTGGAAAAACACATTAAAAAAAATCCATTGCAACGCTAAAGAAGAAGTGAATAGAAAAACAAGGCAAAACCCACAAAAATAAACATGGAAAACAATGGAATAGTTCAAAAAAAACACGCAAATCTTAAAAATAGTGAAAGAGAAGATAAAAGAAGACTGTAAGACAAAAAAAAAACACATAGGAAGTGAATGTGACACCCTGCACAATTAAAACCAAAAAACAAGTCGAAAAACTCCAGGCTAAAAACAGAAGCTCCAATGGCAGGATGCAATAAAAAGGAGCAGAAGAAAACAAAATGAAAAAGAAATATATATAACTGGAAAAGTTATTTGCAAAGAGTAGAGTAGAAAACTTTGAAATCTTCACTCTTAACAAAGAAATAATAGAAGCGAAACCTTTTAGAGTAAAGAGAATGAGAAGCGATGATATTTTTGAAATGGGATGGAGAAGATGTTGAATGTGGTGGGTTTTTTCTTTTACAGAGAGGGGTGCAGTTGAAAAGACGTGGGCAGGCTGTCATGTCTACAGTTTTACGGCAGTAAAAATTTATCTAATGTTTCTTACAGCATACGCTATCAATTTTAAAGATAAGAGAAAATTAAGTTAAGTTTATTTCAGAGAGAGGATAGGGGAAAGGATGGATGGGGTCAGAGTAGAATGGTTTTTACTGCTTTTATTTGCTTTGATTTTTTTAATTTTCCCCTAAAAACCCAAAACCCTAAGACCTTAAAAAACCCTAAACTGTAGTCCTAAAACCCTAAAAACCCATACCACGACCTTAAAAATAATCGAAAAACCCATCGGGGGAAGGGCAAAAAGCGCGTCCACGAGGAGCGCTTTTGCCACATCGCAAAAGCGCCCCTCAAGGACGCGTTTTTGGTGATGTGGCACAAAGCGCAGCTCCTCGTGGGGCGCGCTTTCTTCTTTCATCCACAAAACGCTACGACGAGACGCGTTTTTAGGAAATGGCCCTTTCCGGTAAATAATTATTTTTTCGACTCTTTTCCATAATTTTTTTTAAAAAATGGTATATTCTGGCCATTTACCCAGTTTGATGATCCAATTAAATTGTACTTGTTACATATTTTATTTTATTGTAGAATATAAATAGTATTATTACAGCAGCCAGCAAGAACCCAAAAGTTTTGTCACTTTTAACTTATTGCATACATTGCTGTGAAATAAAGTGGGCAAATATTAGAAACCTGATATTTCTGATTTGTTGGGTCATAAGGTAGCTACATAGGAAACAAGTTCAATAATTTACCTCACAAGAATATTGCAGCCTTTTTATTTGATTTACTAAAATTAAAATAGAATTAGACAAAAGCTTTAAATGGAATAGGAAGGGGTAAGGGATTAGACTGCGGTGTGAGCAGATGTAAGTTATTGTTTTTCTCATCAATAAAATAATAAAGTGGCATGAAAACAACCACATGCCTTCTCTTTTTTCTTTTTTCTTTTTATTCTTGCATCACCCACTAATCATTGCTGAGAATAAAAACAAATTGCATTTAGCCCCGCCAAAAGCCAATAAGTGGAAGGAAACCTCAACACTTGCTTTGTTATCCAATCAACCATTTCACTTGCATGTTTTTTTCCTAATTATATTTGCCAAAATAAATTACATAACCTTGGGTGTTTATTTATTTTGGATACATAACACCCAAGGTTATGTATCCTCCATTTCAGTTTAGAGTGCTACATTTATTCCTAAAATTAATTTGTGTTGAGCTTTGAGCTGCCCAACAAATATTTTATATTTCATTTTGCTTCACCAAATTACTCATTAATTATTTATCTTAGGAATTAAGTTAAGATGATTGAAATAACATGCTATCTTAAAGATAATGGCTATTGCTAATTTAAAAAACCTATCCTTCTTTTTCTGATTTAGCCTCTTGTTGCTATTCATTCTTTTTTCTTCTTTTTCTTTTTCTTACTTTCTAGCCCTAACTTAAACTCATTGCTAAATTCTAATTACAATAAAATATTTGTTAAAGTGAACTAATAAAATATGCTAAAGGTTAAGATGTTGATCATTCTTTTTATGTTATTCAACACCAAGCTTTTATTTTTCTTTTTGATGTCTAATAAGAGAAATCCATGTCTTCTATAAAATATAGAGCTTCTAATAACAAAACAACAAGTTATTTATTTGTTATGTAATATGAAAATTGTATTAATAATTATGTCACAAGTTCGTGAAAATTAAATTAAACTAAAATGTGATGTATGAAATTGTACAATTTATAATTAAAAAAGAAAAAAAAAAGAAGAGAAATTTGTTGTTGAAAAGTAGCTAGGTAGAGTGTAGAGGGAAGGCAAAGAAAAATGTTGAGGTATGGTAATAAAATCGCAAGCAAATAATTGGGTAGACGAAGGTATTCCTATTTACATTGCATTTTCAATCCCATAATAATTTAATTTATTGAATTCATGATGTTGACCAACTAACTCATACTTTAGCATTCCAATTTCCAATTCAGTTTTGACTCTTGTTTCTTTTGGACAATATATAATCAGTGAGTTGATGTTCCATCACTTTACTTTTTTTATTTTCATAACATTTTTAGGTAAAGAAAAGTTATTTTATTTGATTTTTTGATTCAAAAATAGTTTACACAAAGAAGAAAAAACGTGTGTTTCGATTAATTTAGAAATGTTGGGAATGATAACAATGGGTTGCGTCCATTTGGATATTTACCAATATTTTTTTAAGGAAAAGATTAATGATATTAATTGATATAATAAAAATAATTAAAGTTAGAGAGAGTCCCATACACTCATACTTAGCAACCTACCTCCTTTTCGATACTATTTACATTAGCAAAAAGTACAAAAATTCAAAAAGGATGGTATAATATCAAAAACAATGTTTGCTTGGAATGAAGTAATAATGAGCAACTTTATTAATACTATAAAAATAAAGATTGTTGAAAATGAGACAAAAGCCAACAACAATCATAAAGTATCAAACCCACCTTAGAGCTACGCAACTTATTCGAATTCAAAGCATGAATCACCTTGACGCACTCATACTTCACGAGAACATTGTCGAAACTAGACGTTTTGAGCCAAGATAGAGCCTCGCGTATGGCCAATGCTTCTGCAACTGTTGCACTTCCTGCTGTTGGTAGCTGTCTCGAGACCCACAACAAAGGTCCATGCATATCGCAGATCACCGCCCCAAAGATATTGTGGATTTGAATATTCAAATTACGGATATGAAATGGGTGTAGATATTAATTATTGGATATTCATGATCCAAATCCACTTTAATTTTACGGATAACAATATTCACGTTACTTCTTTTAGTAAGAGATTCAAATATTTGAATTCATTTATTCCTTTTGCTTTCAAAAAAAATTATTTTAAATAATATAAGTGTATTTATATTGAATTCAAATAGTAATACTTTTATTTGGTAAGGGTATTATTTTTTAACATATCTTATTACATGAGTAATTTTAATTACTCATTTGATTTGTTTTCAACCCAGAAAATATTTTTTTACTTATTCTAAAAAGAATTTTCTTAACTATCATTCTTATTTCAAGTATAAATTTATATTAATTATTCTTTATGTTATAATAGTACTTTATTTTTTTTTAAAAAAAGGAGAGGATTGGATTGTTTAAATTCTAACTTTGAATCTAATGTCAAACAAAATTTGTGTACCACCAAATCAGTAACTTAGTTGACATGTTATAACACATATTCAAATTTAGCAAATTTACATTTTCAAATTTAAATTTTACAACTCCGTGGGCATTAAAAGTTTTTCAACTACAATCAACATTTTTATAATAGTAACCCTTTATAATAAATTAGTCTGATTTTTTTATAAAATTAATTATATTCTTAAACAATAAATATTATTAAGATAAAATATTTAAATTCTATATAAAAATATAGTAATGAAAAATGGAATTGGGGCAATTTACCTAAAAATACCGAAAAAATAATAAATTTAAGGAAAAGGGCCGAAATCGGAATATTTACTTTAAAGGGTCATTTCCCACACAAAGCACGTCCACGTCAAATAGCGCTTTGTGGGAAAAAGCGAGAGCGCCCTTGAGGAGCACTTTTGCCACATCATCAAAGCGGCGTCCGTCGTCGGCGCGGCTTTGTCGATGTGGCAAAAAGCTCCCTCAAGCGCGCGCTTTTGCCCTTTCCGCTTAATTTTCAAATGTTTTTAGTGTTAGGGTATGAAATTTTAAGGTTTCAGGCTACGGTTTATGATTTTTAGGTCGTTAGATTTAGGGTTTTTAGGGAAAATTAATGGAGTAGATTATAAGGTTAATTAGGGTTTAGTAAAAATATGTTTAGGTTTGGGTAAAATATATTAGCAAAATAAAAATTGTTTGAATTTTTTGTGATTGTATCCGCAAAATAATTTTGAGAAGACGTTCTGAACAAATAGTGCCCAAAATGCTTCAAGCGAGATGCACTTGTCGGCAATAATAGTTCGAAAAGAGCTCCCACGTGGGCGCTCTTTTTTACTACAATGAGTCTCCGTAAAATAATTTTGAGAAGACGTTTACAACAAATAGTGCCCAAAACGCTTCAAGCGGGGATGCACTCGGCAAGAAGAGTCATCAAAAGAGCTCCCACGTGGGCGCTCTTTTGCTCTGATAGTCTCCAGTAAAATTATGACTATAAATCACCCAAATTTCATTCTCGGGTTGCATAACGAAATTGAGGCAAAAGAAAAATAGAAATCAAAATGAGTGAACGTAATAATGCTGTTATTTACTACGATGGTGAGGTTTGTGACACCGAAAATGGTGTTGTTTTTTTATCAGAGAACACAGCGCGACTGGGTTTTAATCGGAACATAGATTTGTTAGAACTTCGCAAAAGAATTAGGCGTAAAATCTTCGGAACAACGCCAATAAAAGTTCAGTCTATTAAGTATAGATTTTGCGCTTCGATTGATCCGGTGAGATATGACTTATTCGACATCAAAGGTCCTCGGAGCTTTGAGGCAATGGTGGAGACTCATCTTGCCAGTGGATCACCCTATCTTGAGGTATATGTACAATTTTCATCGCCAAGTGATCTTCCTTCGACCTCAACATCTACTTCTGTTCGAGGGGAATACATGACCCCAAGCCGACACTCTGTTAGTGGGAGACAGAATACGGAAGTGCCCGCGTTTGGTGGTAGTATGGAAAACATAACCCCTGCACGACACTCGGTTGGTGGATGGGACATGCATATCCTTCCTTCGACGTTCGATGATAGAAATACGTAATGGGGAACGTTATCAACTTCTAGTGGTTGGCAATCCACATATGATTGGGAACATTACGAAAGATGTTTAAGGAGGGATAATGTACTCCCCACGACATCCACCGGCGAAGGGCCTTCGTTCGTTGCAGATTATGGTGGGTCGGATGATGAGTCCGATGTGGATCCACCTCGAGAGCCTGGGCCTGATGGTGCAGAAGTTGGATTATTTTCTAAATCGGAGCCTGTTCCAACAGTACCTGAAGATGTTGAGGGTGGTTCAGATGAAGAAGAAGAAGATCCGCTATTCAGGACGTACTCGCCTCCAGCCCACATGTATAATGTCGATCTATCTCAAGACGATGCATTGGAGTTTCCTGAACTACCATATCGGATGCGTGACCGTACAATTTCGTCGTTGGATTCGGGCGAATTAGAAGTTGGTAAAGAGTTTTCCAACAAGAATGCTTTTCTTTGTGCATTGAAATAATAAAGCATCAAGAACGGAGTTAACTACAACATGGTTAAATCCAAGCTCGATAAGTATGAGGCGAAGTGTGCGGTGCAAGACGGTACATGTTCATAGAAAATCATGGCCTCGTTGAGGAAAAGGACTGGCTTGTGGGAGATCAAAAAGTACAAATGTCCACATACATGTCTTGCTGGTACAGTATCACTATGTATTCAATGTTTTTGAATAATACAAATATTACGTAATGTTGCGTTATTTAACGTATTTCGTTGATGTGTGTTACATAAGATCATCCAAGATGGATTCGTAGATGTTGGTGACTTAATAATACCGACGGTGAAGGCCGATCCAAGACTACAAATCTTGGCTTTAATCGCAATATTCGTAGCCAATTAGGGTACACGCCTCTTACGGAAGACTTGGATAGCGGCGGCAAAGGCATTAGAAAAATTGCATGGTCGGTGGGACGCCTATATAATGAAGTGTGGCAATGGTGTCAGTCTTTGGAGAGATATGTCTCGAGATAAAGATAATGGACCTTGAAACGGAACCGCGTACTACAACGATCGTTTGCTCGTGGATGCGCAGTTGTTCAAGCTTCTTTTCTCGACATTTAAGCAATGTCGAGATGCATTTATATACTGCAAGCCATTGGTACAAATTGACGGTACCTTTATGTATGGTAGATATACGCATCGGCTATTGCTAGCTGTGGCACAGGACGGCAGTCGAAGAATCTTTCCGATTGCGTTTGCAATAACACCGGGGGAGTCAGCTGATGATTGAGATTTCTTCCTATCTAGGTTAAGGAGGCATGTTCGCTTCAACCCGATATATACGTTATATCGGATCAGGGACCTGGAATACTAGCCGCAATAGAGCGACAGGGAAGCCTGTGGCATCGCACACACCATCGATATTGCCTAAGGCATGTTGCGTCCAACTACTACGGGCAATATCGATCTAGAAGACATCGATAGCAAGTGACCAATATGGGTATGTAATATCTATTAATATAATTTTGTTTGTAATATTCAATTTATTCTTAATTGAAGAGTGGTGTGTAATATTCGCTATCAACTTATATTGGCAGGGTACGAGATCAATAAGGACCGTTTTCAGGAGATGTTAGCGAGTTTGTGATCAGATAACGAAGAAGGCGCAAACTACCTGTGTAATATTCCTTTCGAACAGTGGACACAAGTATACGACGGCGGCCTACGATATGGTCATATGACCTCAAACCTAGCCGAATGCATAAATTCTGTTCTAAAAGGAACGCGTCATTTGCCGATAATATCGATTGTGCGAGAGACATATTTTCGTTTAGCGGCACTATTTTCGAAGCGAGCAGCGAGTTATAAAGGCCAAATGCAATGAGGCAATGTATGGTGCGCGAAGGTCTTGCGAGAAATTAACAGGGGGAAGGCACGAGCCAACACCATGCACACAGTGTGTCACGATCGCGACAACCTATGGTTTCGTGTGACGGATTTTGACAGACCGAACCAAGGTATTGTTGGCGGGCAGTATCGTGTACACTTGATAAATAGGACCTGCGACTGTGGGATATTTGATGCACATCGTTACCCATGCGCTCATGTACTTGCGGCTTGTCAGAATCTCCGTCTTGATCCCATTAGCTATGTCGACGAAGTGTATAAAATAGAAAACATGTACAACGTGTGGAGACACGTATTCCCACCCGCCTCGGATGAACGTAAGTGTCACGTCGATGATCGCTTGCACCGTATAAGCCGTTGCGAGATAGACAACTGAGGCGCAAACCAAAAGGTCGACCTTGCTCGACTAGAATACACAACAATATGGATATCCGAGAAACGGCCAACCAACGTAGGTTGTGCGGATGGTGTAGGAACCCGTGCCATACATCTCGCTCGTGTCCAAATCGTAATAGTTGATGATCTTCTTAACTTTTTTGTCTCTTGGTGTCTATGTAAATTCTATTTATTTGTTGATGAAAACGGTGAACTTTTGTAGAAGGACTAATTTGGAAAAAAAAAACTTTAAGTTACAATAAAAAACAAATATTGGACTTTTATTTTTATAATTAAATTACAATAAAATAAAATTAAACAAATTTTATTTTATTAAAGATATTAAAATTAAATTACAAAAAAATTAAACAACTATTATTTTATTAAATATATTAAAACTAGATTACAAAAAATAAAAAATAAAAAACAACTTTTTATTTTATTAAATATATTAAAATTAAATTACATAAAAAAATAAACAATTTTTATTTTATTAAAGATATTAAAATTAAATTACAAAAAAAATTAAACAACTATTATTTTATTAAATATATTAAAAGTAAATTACAAAAAATAAAAATAAAAACAACTTTTTATTTTATTAAATATATTAAAATTAAATTACATAAAAAAATAAACAATTTCTATTTTATTAAAGATATTAAAATTAAATTAAAAAAATTAAACAACTATTATTTTTTAAATATATTAAAAGTAAATTACAAAAAATAAAAAATAAAAAACAACTTTTTATTTTATTAAATATATTAAAATTAAATTACATATAAAAAAATAAACAACTTCTATTTTATTGAAGATATTAAAATTAAATTACAAACACAAATAAAAAACAACTTTTATTTTATTAAAAAATAAAAAAATTATATTACAATTAAAAAATAAAAAAGCCGGTCCGAATCAATGTTGATGCCGGTCGAATCGATGCCACACGGGGTGGTCACGATTACGCTGTGTTGGATTCCTCCTTCTTCTAGCTTCCGCGAAGTCGTGGAACCTCGGGCGGGGATCTCGTTCCTCGGCAGCAGGAGTCCGGTTGTGGGTGTTGGGAAGATGACCCACCTTGATAAAATAAGGATCGCGGAGTGTTTGCATAAACCACGGCGGGGTGTCTCAATCCGTAAAGCGAAGGAGACCGGTAAAAGAAGTGCTCCCCGACGACGCCTTCGTGATCCTCACGCAACGTCGGCCTCAAGATCGGTGGCCGCCATCGAGAGTAGTCGAAAACGGACTCGACCGGGCCATGCATTCCAACTCAGGTGGGGACTGGAAAAGGAAACATATATGAGTTAGGATACATATAAGGACTAGGGTACGCACTTGGCATAAAGGCCAAAGGCTGTGATGTCGGTGTCGTCGGCTGAAGTGATGGGCCCGGTGACTATGTGAGCCCTGTTGATGGGCCCGGTGACTGTGTCGGCGCTGTTGATGGTCCCGTCTCATCACCCTTTCTCCTTGGATTTAAAGGGCCCCGTCGTTCTCTTTGTTCACGAAGTTACCGTCGCCTCTCCTCTTCCGACAACAAATACGGCTTACCATGGATCCTAAACCATGGCATGTATTCCGGCACGCACGCTAACTTAGGAACGACGATCGGTTCCCGAATAGGTAAATAATCATACCGGTTCTCCCACATCTCGATATATGCTGACCAAAATCTTGGCCAATCCGTGTGCAACTGCCGTAAGTCGACTTTGTGCTCATCATCGAGCACCTCAGGTGGCACGGGAATCGGTTGTTGGAATCCAAATTGTCGTAGAACCCGATCTGACTAGTGCATCTCAACGGTGGCATAGTTGATCAATGGGACCTTCACATGCCAAATGTTTGGATTTTGCAAAGAACTCCTCCTAATTATCGCCCGAATTGCTTGGGATCCTCGTACGGTGTCCATTGAAACTATATTAACATGACCAAAATATTAGTTATATACATAATACTAAACACTAAATACGAAATACTAAATTATAAATACGAAATTCAAAACTTACTTGTGATTCCGACCGTTGGTCTAATAGAAGCCGTATATCTTCAAGTGAGGTAGGTATTCCAGCATAACTCGCCGAATGGTTCCACCTAATTAAATAAATTTTTAGCATACAATTATACTATAAATCTACGTAATAATTGTAAAATATAACATTAAATTTACCTCGTTACGAGTGGGAATGTATATGGGTGGTCGAGTCGAGGACGTAAAAATGAAAATCGAAACCGTGCCCATGACTGCAGTAGTGATAGGCAACCTCCGATTTTCGCTTTACTCGGTCGCGTCGCCCCGCACATCTCCCGATACAATTTTGATAGCACGGCAAACCCCCAACTCAATTCACCTACGCTTCTAAAATCAACAAGTTTCAGTAGCCATCTTAGGTGTCACGAGGTTTCTAGACAGTCCCAGATCGATAGCCTCCAATTATCTCAAGAATGTATGCCCGAGCATACCGTATTCTTTCTATTTCTGGCCGAACCATTATTCGGCTCGGGAATGTGTCTCGTAACTGTGCCATCTCGATCCGACTTCTATAAATGTTATCCTAATGGCACCTAGAAGCTCGTAGCATACGGTGGTCCAATCGGTAGAAGTTGCGGACCGGTGACTACGGACCTATCCACCGCAATCCCAATTGTAATCGCACATCTTCCGTAGTGATAGTAAACTCTCCGCATGGAAGATGGAAAGTGTGCGTCTCGGCCTCCACCTCTCTATCAACGCACCGATTAAGTTCGGCCCAAATTGAACCCCGCCCATCGTGGTCACGTGCAAAACCCGCTTCCCGCAGTAATTTCTCGATCAACGGCGATGGGGGACCATGCATATTGCGAATATAGCATTGCAACACCCAATCTACATGCATCGCTTAAAAATTATAAAATAAAAATTAATTAAAATTGCATAAACCTAAAAAATATTAAATAGTATTGAAAAATTAAAGTTAAAACTTACCATTTGCATTTGATCGACGGAGATGTGCTTATCGTCCAGACGATTTAATTCCCCGGCCATTGGTAATACGATCGAAAATTTTATAATTTATCAAAAAAATATATTAAAAAAAGGCTTTTTTGTAAATATTAAAGGACTATTTTGAAATTTGAGAGTAAATTTCAAGGACTTTAAGAGAATTTTGAGAGGAATTTGAGAGAAAGTTGAGAGAAAGATGATAGAGGACTAATGTGTGAAAAAAATAAAAGGGTTGGGAGGGTTTTTATAGGTTTTTTTTTTACCGTTGGGCTCCAACGGTCAAAATTTTTTTGACCGTTGCAGCAGGAAAGCGCGCCCTTGAGGGAATGCTTTCCTGCTTTTTTTCCACAAAACGCGCTGACGTGGACGCGCTTTGTGGGGAAATAACCCTTTTTCATAAATATTTCAAATTTCGGCATTTTTTGTAAATTTATTATTTTTTTGATATTTTTAAATAAATTGCCCACTAGAATTGTATTGAAAATCATTGACATTTCTGTAACATTCACTTTATATACTAAAAAAAATGATACAGTACACTGCCATAGAGTGTTTATTTTAAAAAAGTAAAAAAAAGTAGGATTATAGAGAAATTAATAATAATAATAATAATAAAAGAAGAAAGAGAGACAGCGCAGCACAGAAGCTGGAACCCGCGTGTTGTTTTTTTATTAGTTGGTGAATGAGAGAAATGAAAGGGCATGGCTTTTATAAAGTGATTGAAAGCCCCTCTCTCTGTTTCTCAACTCATATCCCAAACCATTAACATAACCTATATCTTTCTTTCCAACCCCTTTCTTCCATCTCCATCTCCATCTCCTTTCTGCAATTATTCCCAACTTTCCATGGCTTCCTTCACACCCAATCTCGAACCTGCCCCTGACACCTCTCTTCAGTTCAAGCCCAAGAAACCCAGGATAACCCTTCAAACCCCTTCCTCTTGTCCTCCCAATCAACGCACCCAAAGAATTAAGCGATGGCGGACCCAACGAGACCAACACATCTACTCCTCCAAGCTCTTCCAGGCTCTCCGTCGTTCTCGTCGTACCTCCGCCTCCAGGGAAGTCCACGAAACGGCTGACAGGGTTCTCGCCGTCTTGGCCAAGGGCACCACGCGTTGGAGCAGAGCCATTCTCACCGCTCGCAAGGTTACCAAACATAAGAAAGCCAAGCTCCCTACTAATAACAGGTTGAGGAAGCCCGATATTTACAGAGAGAGGAGGAAAACGCCGGCTGTTGAGCGGAAGTTGAAGGTTTTGGGACGTCTCGTCCCCGGTTGCCGGAAACTATCCTTCTCCAACCTTATAGAAGAAACTAGCGATTACATAGCGGCTCTAGAGATGCAAGTTCGAGCCATGACGGCTATTACCGAGTTTCTCTGCGGCGGAACTGGCGGTGGACTGCAGCCGCCGGCTGATCGCCTTGCCTCTAATGTCAACTCTTGAAAAGGTGTTTATTAATAATAATTATTATTATTTTTGGAAACTGTTTATCAGTGAGATTTTTAAGTTGCTGTATTTTATTGTGTATACATGACTTTTTCTTTCTTTTTGAGCTCCACTTTTGTTTATTTTATTTTATTTATTTATTTGTTAAGCATCATTTAATTAATTTGATTAGAACATGCGAATGTCAATGCCAGCTCTTTCTTTTTGGGTAGAATAATAATAATAATAATAATGTAAAAGCTTAAATTAATTTTTATTAGTGGCATTTATCAACTTAATTAAAATTTACAAATTTAGGAAAGTTTGAAAAACACCACAAATTTGGATGATCAAAATAAATAAGATTTGAATTCTGTATGGTACAAGATTTGTGATTTTGATTATTTACTCAATTAAGAGTTGAAAACAAAATGCAAGTCATTTTCAACCTTATAACCTAACTAATCACTTCTTTCACACTCATTTCTTGGTTTAATTAGTTGGAGTGGAACCAAAGAAACACCTTAGTTGTGTCGGCAAAAGGGTCTGTCCAATAATCCAGTTTGCGACAAAGATTGTCACCTAAGTGAGATATATTTGCAAGCTATAGAAACCCTAATTTGATTCTTAAAATTTGAATTTTAATGCATGTATTTTTTTTAAAAAAATTCATATTGTAATAAATTTGTATAGGATAGGCGTAATGGGGGGTTTTTATGAGCAAAATCAGGCTCACAACATGTGCCCTTGATTAAGTAGCCTTGGCAGTCGCAGCACATGTGCCTCCATGGCCCTACTACATTTTGAAGTGCACCCACCCTTCAAATGGCTTGCATGTGCCCCCTTTCTTTAACCCCTTCAAAATTCACATGCCCATTTATGATAGGATACTTATTTCCTATGATTCTTTACTATAATGCACCCATTAAATTCCAAATTGAATTTAATTAAATCTTTTTTGAAACGTAAATTTTTCCTCTATTCACCGGTCTAGAATGTTTTTTTTTTATTTTCAAGAAGGAATTTCGAAAGGTTTATTTGGCTCTTTTAATTTAATAAAAAAATTATTTTATTTTGTTTATTAAATCACCTTGAAAATTTAATTTTTGTTAGCTTTTCTGTGTGACATATATGCGAATTGACACTTAGATGACACGTTAATATTTAATTTTTTTAAAATTTAATATATATTTTAATAATTTTAACGATTTTTTATTTTTAAAAGTAGTTTGTATAGATTTTTTAAATTTTAAAAAAATAATTAAATGTTGACATGTCAATTGCCATCCACATGACAATACACGCGTATATTACGTCAGTAAAATTAAAAGAATGTTAATTTTTCTATTAATTTTGAGATGATTTAGTAAAAAAATATAAATTAAAAAAATTAAAAATTAAAGGAAGAAATAAAATAATTTTTTTATATAAAATTGACATTTTCAAAAGAAATAGCGAAAATGTAGTGAAAGAAACAAGGTTGCGATGGGATGGAGGGGTGATATATACCCCACCAATGGAGGGAAGGGATGATGACTCAAAGGAGGAATCTCTTTTTCACATTTAAGGGCTAACACGTGTGGTAACATGAAAGCCAAGCTGTCTGATTTTGGGATTGGGACATGTAGGATGCTTGCTGGTCAATGGAAGTTTTGAGCATGCCCCATTTTGCAAATTTTATATATATATTAGCAATCAAGGACCACATGCGCTTGTTCTTTCGTGGGGGGGTGTTTTTCTATATTTCTTTTTCTCCAACAATTAATATTATTATTTTGGTTTCATAGGCTCATGCATTGCCTAATTCACCCTATTTTCACATGCAACCATGTGCCTTCGTTAAACAAAAACAATGTGAACGCAACCAAACAAAAAACATGCCCCCCATTCTACTTTTTCTTCTCCAACTAACATGTGTCTTATACAATTACCTCAAGTAATCGGCGCCACTCACTTCAATCATTCTCATCTTTTCTACATTTTTAAACCCCAACAAAAAACCCTTTGAGAGACTATATCAACTACCATACATAAAAACAAATTCAAAGCAGTATTTATATTTCATGTTTAAACCACGCCAATAGCAAGACTAACACACGTTGAATCATATCCACTTATGTTTGAATTAAATTTTGCTTAGATTTAAAACAAATATATATAGAGAGAGAAGAAGGGGGTAAATGAGAGTCAGGCAACGCACGCATGCGTAATTTACATTACCATATATATATGGACTGAAAACTACCAGTCTTTTGCAAAACAAAAATGCTGTCTTGTCGTTTCGTCCCTTCTTTCGCCTTGTACTGCAAGGAAAAGATGGGGCTTTCTACAACATCACCTTTATTCAGGTGAATTTCCATTCACTACATTTTGGGATAAATACCCCCCCAACCTAAACTTGTTACTTGTTTTCAGTTTCTCCAAGGAGATCATGTTGGCTTCATCTGCTTTTTTTTGTTGTTGTTGTTGGGGGGGGGGGGGTGTTTGATTCAATTCAAGCCGTTGTTGATTTATTGTTGTGAATTCTTGTGTTTCTTAAAACAGTGGATGTTACAAGAATTTATGACCATTTTTCTTCCAACTCTTTTCTTTACTTCATCTTGGTCACCTACTTAATGCCAATATTTATTTGCCTACCCTACTATATATATAAAATTTAAATCATCTCATCATATTTTGCCTTTTAACACCCCCTCCCCATCAATGGCCTGGCCTCTACTCCTATTGAATTCCAACACTAAATTGGAATTAATGTTTCATGTTGAAATCATAACCTAAACAAGGTTGATGTCAGAATTTTTTTTTTTACTACAACCAATATCATAATTGAATTATATAAAATTTTAAGTTAAAATGTAATTGTGCCACCATATGAACTTATAATGTTACAATATTTAAAAGAATTATCCAGCAATTATATTATTTTTGGGCCAAACCCCTGCTCGACCCTATAAAAATTATTATTGATTTTGATGATCATAATTAAATCTGAATCTTTTACTTAAACAACATCAATTTAAATTTTTTTTAAAATATATATATTAATACTAATAAAAGCTAGGTTTGTTTGTCATAAATTTTACTAAAAATGAAGAAGCCATTGACCTGATGTCATAAATATAGAAGATATGGATGGATAGATGAATGAAGGAAAGAAAAGAGGTGCTGCAAAAGAAACAAAGAAAGAAACAAAGGGCAGAAGCAGGTCAGGTGAGCAGGTGGTGGCGGTGGTGGGCAAGGAAATTTCATTATCTCGACTTCTTGTTTTCTCTTGATGTCAGTTGTGACACGTATGCCTTCCAGCTTGGCATTGCCACATTTCCCTATCTTGGGTGGTACCCTGATTGTGACATTTATTATATGATCACGCCATGTGTCACCTCTTTCATTGGATCAACCACCCTATATTCTTCTTCGCCCTTTTGCATTATTCTCCAGCAACACAAAGTCATTATTAGAGGTAAGCAAAATTTGATTCAATTCGAAAAAATCGAAAAAAAATTTAAATTTCGAATTAAACGAATCGAGTTATTCGAGTCAACTCGATTTTTTTCGAATTTCGAGTTCGAATTGAGTTGAGTTTTCGAATTCGAATAACTCGAATAATTTGAATAATTCGAATATCAAACTATAATATTTTACATTTTTACCCTAAACTCTCAAATCTTTTTACTTTTCCCTCAAAACTTTTACTCCTTCCCACTTTCCCCCAAAAACTTTTACTCCCCTCCCATCCCAACCCCCAATCTACCCAAAATCCATTTCCCACCAAAATTTTACTCTCCCATTTACTTTTTCTCAAAATTTTACTCCAAAAAACCCTCAAAACTTTTTATTTTCCCCCAAAATTTTTACTCCCTCCCATTTTTCCCCTAAAACTTTTACTCCCTTCCCATCTCACCTCCCATCTACCCCAAACCCATCTCCCCTCCAATTTTTTTTTTAATATTTTCCTTTCAAAATTTTACTCTCCTATTTACTTTCCTCAAACTTTTATTCTCCAAAACTTTTTATTTTTCCCCTAAACTTTTACTTCTCACCCTTTACTCTCAAATAAAAAAATCAAAATTATCCAAAAAAAATCACTAAACATAAATAGAAATAATTTTATTTATATCTACTATTTATATTATTAAATTAAATTTCATATTTTATATTATTTATATTATTGAATTGTTTAGTCATATTGAATATTTATATTAAAATTGAATTATTAATTATGCCATAAAATATTCGTGTTAAAATTTTATATTGATATCAATTTCACATTTTATCTTTAAAATAACTTTTATTAAAAAATCACATTTTAACATTTAATATATTTTTTAATTCCAAAATATATAGTGACAAGAATCTGAAGATAATTGAAACAACTAAGCAAGCAAAGAAGCTAACCTGTATATAAAAGATTAATAAATGAATTATTTGGTGATGAAAGTTAATAAAATATTTGGTTAATGTGGACAAATTTTATTACGATGGGTGACAATGGTTACAAGTACCCAAAATTATTTTTTAAAATTTAACTCGAACAAATATATTCGATTCGATTCGATTCGAATTCCATCTCACTCGACTCGATTCGAGAAAATTTTAAATTAAATTAGGATGATAAAATATGATTCGTCAACTCGATTAACTTAAAATTTTTTTATTCAATTCGATTCGATTCGATCGAACGCTCACCCCTAATCATTACTATTTCTCATCAATTAAATCGTCAGAATGGGGTTGGATTAACACCCTTTGCATCCCGCAAATGAGATTATTTAGTTGATTTTGAATTAATGGAAAGCAGTAAAGGAGGAAACAAGGAATCGCTTTTGAGTTGTCAAAAGGGGCCAACCGCCATAAGGATATAGAGGGGGAGGCCCCAACAAAGAGGGGACACAGAGATAGGGGTAAGGGCGGAGGAGGAAGAGGACAAAATGTATGTCAAACAAACAGGAGGGTTGATTGGCAGTTTTGGCCACATGTGGAGTTAAAAAAAGGACGGTGGTGTGGTGTGGTAGTGATGGTGGTGCAGTCGTGGCCTCATTCATAGGCACACAATGTCCTTAATTATGAATGACTCCTTATATGGTGACAAAATAAAAAAGAAGGTTGACCCTCTCAACATCTTAGCGACATTTCCCACACGTGGATCCTTGGTGTCTTGGATTACGACCCTTCAACTTCTGCAAACCCCTTCTTCACGCATTCACTGGCCCTTTACGATAAGAGCCGTCTCTATTCTGGCAGGTGGAGGTAGGGTAAACCTTTGCAAAATGCACATTTTGGGCTAGGGTTGGACCAAGAGTCCTTTTGAATTCATGACTACGTTGGCCCAACATATTATCCTTTAATAGTGGGTTAGTGAATTGTATATTTTGTACTATAAACATATTTCACCGAAGAAATATTTAATTCAGATAATGAATAGATTAGTTGATTAAGTAGAGAACAACTTGGGATATATATACATGTATGGATGGTGGAATACATATCATCATCCTTCCAAATTTTTATTTGACTTATGACTGAATGTTACCATACAAGTAAACCCTTTTACTTTGGTCTCTCTGCATTTAGCTCTAGCAATGAGAAAGTATGTGCCTAAAGCATGATGGATACATGTAGCTACTTTCCTTTGCTTAAATTAATCCCAAACTATGGAGTCAAGTGAAGTTCTTCTCTATAAATCAACCCGCATTTCGTGTCTTTATGCTTTTTTTTTTATTTAATAAGAAAAAAATCTATATCAAGACATTAAATTTAAGATTATTTAATGTGAATCAACACTTCATTTTAATAAATTTCTTATATCAATACACCATGAACTTAATTACGTGCATATATGCTTTTTAGAACAAATTAAAATGAGACAAATTCAAAATTAACAAGATATGCATGATGATGGAGGTACTTTTTATAATTCGTGATTAAAGTACATTACTGAAAAAAAAAAAGTTGATAATAAACAATCTGCCTAAGGTAAACTATTCAATTGGTCATCTAAAAAGAAATAATTGTAATATCTGTTGGATTTGGTGTCCTAAGTATAGTATATTCGTTTGTATACTTGTAATTTTTTCAATCAAATTGGTTTAATAAAATCATTCATGAATTGCATTAATACACTTTGTATATTGTACTCAATAGTTTTTGCATGCAAAGCAAAATGGAAGTAAATATTAGCTTATTGGTTATCTAATGTTTAACTAATACTAAGCGGTATTACATGGTCAGATCATAATACGAAAATACAATTTATATTAGTAGATGAACCTAAACATGTCATTAGTCTAATCGGAAATGAGTAAATCGATTGAAAGATCAAAGTCCAATTGGGAAGATGCTTTGTCTTAGGTATCAGAGCGAATGATTTCTAGAAGATAGAGACATAGATGTGACTGACCGACAGTACATCGGATAGAACCCAATATAATATATCCTGAATCCGTTTATGAATTTATTCACTTGTGACGTTCATAGTGTGACATATCTTAACCTGAGTGGATGATGGGCTATGTATGTGTGACTCGTATACTCTGATGTAAGTAAAAGCTTGAGTTTAAATAGATAAGGAATCGAAAGCTGGTGCGTTGGGTATACGACTTCTGCAGTATGTAGCATCATTCACAATAGTGGAGTTAATAGCCTAAGACATAAGTAAATATATCCTCTCATTGGTATTACCTGAAAGTGTTAGATTTGGCGCCCTAAGCGTAGTGTTTTCATCTATATACACTTGTAATTTTTTCTAACAGATTGGTTAACAAAATTATTCATGAATTACATTAATATCCTTTGTATAATGTCCTCACGTGGTTTTTTCATGAAAATAAAAAAGAAGCAAATATTAGCTCATTGGTTGTCTAATGTTTAACTAATATTAAGTGGTATTACATGGTCAGATCGTAATACAGAAATACAGCTTATACTAGTAGACGAACCTAAACATGTCTTTAGTCTAATCGAAAATGAGCAAATCGATTAAAAGACTAATATGCCATCTATCAAGTCCAATTGGGGAGATGTTTTGTCTTGGGCTTCGGAGCAGATGACTCTCAGAAGATAGAGACATAGATGTGACTGACTGGACTAACAATACATCAAATTGGACCAAGTTGAATAGATCCTGAACCCGTTTATGGATTTATTCACTTGTGATATTCATAGTATGACATACATTAATCTTGAGTGGATGATGGACTATGTATGCTTGACTCGTATACTTTGATGTAAGTAAAAGATTGAGTTCAAATAGATAAAGAATTGAAAGCTGGTACGTTGAGTATGTAGCATCATTCACAATAGTGGAGTTCATAGCCCAAGAAATGAGTAAATGATATCCTCTCATTGGCATTACATCATAGATGAAAAGTAAAATGTGGCCACGGGTCATTTGTCTTTATGATGAATGACTTAATTACTATTTGATAGTAATTAACGTTTCATGAAGGAAAATATAATGGTTACCATGACATAAAATATGATCATATTGGAAGAACGAATTTATTACAAAGAGATTAAAGATATCTTATGAGGGTAACACACCTATGACAAGGTCATTGGACGAGTACTGATTGAGTAGCTTTTGAAATGGTATGTTATTATGGAGAGCTCAGTCACGATACTATAGTGGAATGACTTCATGACTAAATGAGTTTATAATTAATAGGTGAAAAGCTGAAACTTAATTATAAATCATTTGAGCCCTAATTACACATGTCCAATCGGTCCCTCTGCTAGCTCGTTGAAACCAAAAATGAATTGCATGTTGAATCAAATAAACATAAATGAATAGAAACGACGAAGTTAGAAAAATGAGTTACATTTGAAAATGAATGTGGTTTCTTACTAAGTATGGAAATGACTTGAGAATTAATTGAAGTTTTTCAAATTATTATTTAATTAATTGAAGTTCAAACATTAAATTAAATTAATTGGTTATTGTGAATCCGTTGAATGTAGAAATTGAATATATTTTCTCATAATTTCTTTTATGGTGATTTTAATGGAATTAGAATTGTGTTGAGAAAATTATTTAATTAGAAATATAATTTATTTAAATTAATTTAATAAATAGTACTTATTTTAGGAAATAGAAAAACAAGTATTGGGTTGGACTAAATTATAAAGTGTTGGGTTAAAAGTCCAAGAAGCACACATAATTGGACCCGATACAGAAGAGACCCCAAACCTCTCATATTAAGTATGAGGGATGACAACCCTAGTAAAATAACTAGTGTAACACCCCAAAATTTGAGTTTTGATTTGTTAAATTTTATTAAGTTAAATGATTGCTTTAGTGGTTAAGTGCTTTGGATTTTTGTTTGAGGTCATGGGTTCAAATCTCAGTCTTGGAAATTTTTGCTATTTTTGTTCCTATACTTATCTTTGTACATTTGACTTAAATTATATTTTTGTTCAACTTGTGTTAAGAATGAGCCTACTGGTTCAGTAGTAAGGTGTTAGCTTACCCTTTGGTCCTGTGTTCAAATCTTTGTGTGAACAAATGATGTTATTTTTGCTTTTGGTTTGGTTGTTGTTGTTTGGGTGGAAGAGTTTGGATATGGTTGGCTTACTAAGGATGTGATTTTATGGGTAGTTGTGATAGTGGGTAAGTTATTTTGTTTTTAAAATTTTATTGTTGGGTTTATCTAAAATTTTTCCCTAAAATTTTGATTACTGTGCCGCCCTTCAAGCTTTTCTTTTTCACATTCTTTTTCCTTTTCTGTTGTTCTTTTTGCTTCAATTTTTCCTTTCTTCTTTCCATATCTTTTTCTTGTTAATTTTACCCTATAATCCCCTCCACTCCTATTATTCCAAGTTTCGTCGTGCCGTTAATCTTTTGATTAATACGCGTAAGTGTTCTGTATTGAGTTATGGAAGGTTTGAGGATGGAATATGTATTTTTTTGTGTGTGTGTGTGTGTGATGGGGTTGTATTAATTGTGAAATCCTCTAGATTTAGGTGGGGATTTTAAAACTAACGACCCTCCGGCTAATTAGTTTTCTATGGAAGTTGCTGATTTGTTTTGGGTAAGTAATTGATACTGGATTTGAAGTTAATTGGCGAGCTTAGGTTTAATGGTTGGAGATTGTGGTTGTGATAAATGTTTAATTTTGAGGAAATCATTATAGATTGAATGTTTTAAATGTCGATTTTAGGTTCGGGTATTTACGATGTTGGTTGCGCATCAGAAAATATTCAGGTGTGTGTTTCTAACTCGAAAACACCATGAGAAATCTGGAAAATCTGGAAAAATATCAAGTAAATTCGAATATGCAGTTTGTCACACGGTCGTGTGTTAGGCCGTGTGGGTGCACATGGGTGTGTGCTATTACACGGGTAATTCAGGTAGGCCGTGTGGGACACATGGGTTAGACATTTGGGCTGTATGGGTCACACGGGCTTGTGGCCCATTTTTTTGAGAATTTTCATTTAGGGCTGAACTAATCTGTAATTCATAATTAGGCCCTCTGCGAGGTCCATTTTGTTTATATAAGACTCGAAATGTGGTATATGTTGATATGCTCGGTATGTGAGTTATATGTATGATATATGTATTGATAATTTTGAAAAGCATGACTATTTCTGTAAAGCATACATGCCATCCGTATTCTGTTTATCTGTCCGTATGATTATTTGCATTGGGTTGAGTTATGATATGGTGGAGAAAGTGTTGGCAGTTTAATTTATCTGCCTTATCTGGTGGCTTAGCCACATACATCTAAATCTGGTGGTTTATCGCATATTGTATTTGGCAGCTTGACTGCACTAATTCTGTAAAGTGACGTACGCTCACTTATTGGTGTATGGGGTTGGATGGGTACTTTGTACCCTCACTTAAAGTTAAAAATGAATTAAAAACATAAAAACAAAAGGAAAAAGGAAACAAAAGTTTGTGCCATTCATCTTCTTTATCGAGAAACAAAAATAAAAACACCAATACACTGCTTTTGAAGCTCCTAGGTTCAACTGAGTTCTTCTTCTTGCATGTAAGTATAATTGAGGTTCGTTTTTAGTGAAGTTTATGTTTTTGAGATCGTTGTAGCTTAATTGGGTATTAAATCATAAAACTGTTAAAGTTTTAAAATGTTACCATTGATGAATTTTTAAGCTTTTGGTGTTAATATGCTACTTTATAAACTTAGAGATTAAATAGGGACCAATTTGTAAAGTCATATTTGTTAGTTTTGATTTTAGGGAATAAAATGAAAACTAATTGAATTTGGCTTGAAATTTCTATAATTATTGAATTTGAAGGGCTGTAGAAGGGTGTAATTTAAAACAGTTTGAAAAATAAAGCTTAAATGTGAAAGTTATGGTTGTTTCAATTTTTGGGACTAAATTTAATAAACTGCAAAACTTTAAGGAAATTGTGAAAAGTGTTAATAAGATATCTTATGCATTAAATAAACCATCATAAGGTATTTAGAATTGATAATTTGAAATGAATTACCGTATAGGTCAAGAATTGAACCAATTGATAGATAATCGAAGAAAAGGAAAAATTGTAGACTAGTCTCCGACACCTCGTTTAATATCGTTTTTCCAGGTAAGTTCATTTGATGTAGTATATATATAATTGAGATTTTGTGATTGAATTGTATATTTATGTTAATTGAATATATTTTGAATTTGTATACGAATTGGTAAAAAAAGGTGAGGAATAGACTGAATTGCAATAAATGATACTGTTGTGTAAATTATGCCAGATGAATGATAGGATAGGATAAAATTGGCATGCTAGTAAGGTTATTCGTGTGTTGTATGGGTTATGTAAAAGAAATGATACTAAATGCACTAATGTACGGAGAAAATTATTGTTATTGGAATCCAACATTTGTTTACCAAGTTTGTCTCCGCGGAGACCACTATTACTGATTATCTCTACGAAGATCTAGGTGTGTTTTGGAGGGATGTGTAACCTACAGGCTAAGCACTTATGTGCTTAGGTGTGTTTTGGAGATATAGCTCGGATGAGCAACTAGGTGTGTTTTGGTGGTTACCCGTATATCCAAATCTGTTAATTAAGTTCATCGGGCTTAACGCTATAATTGAAAGTATATGTGAATGATGGTATATATGTGTTGTGCATAAAAATGGCTATAAATGATTCAATTGTTGTAAATGATGTATACATTGATAAATTTAATTGAGATTTTTATGTGGATTCTACGTATTATACTCACATTATATTTGTGAACTGTGAAAACAAGAATGATACATAGTTAGCTAATTTGTTTGTTTATTTATATAACGAGGTGAGTTAATGTTTAAAATCTTTGAACTTACTAAGCATAAATTTTTATTTTGTTTCCTTTTCTGTTTCTGTAGTTGATATTTTACGGAACTCGGCTACTAGATCACCCCAGAGCTCACATTATCCATCTACAGTTTTGGTAGACTTTTAATTGTTCTAGACTCGGTTATGTGGCATGTATATAGGTTTGGAATTTCATTTAAGATATTTTGAATGCTCATGAACTTAGTCTAATGATGATATTGATTATGGATGTTTGGCAAGGTGTATATATATAAGTGAGCAGTTAGCATTTTGTGAGTTAAGTTTGTGGCAAGTGAATGGCCAACTTTGAATGTGGCTTGCTTGAGCTAATATGTTTAAATGGCATAAAGAAATTGACTTGTAAATGTTGGCAATGTGATAAGTTTAGTTTGAGTGGTTAATAGTTTGATGACATTGCTTTACTTAATTGCAAGGTTGATTGAATGTTACATTGTGGACTATGTATTGGTTGATTGGTATGATATGCTTAAGTAAATTTTGTTTGATTTGGGGTGCCATTTGAGGTATATTGGTATAATGTTTGAATGTGTTTAAAACATGATAAATTAGTATGTTTTCTATTAATTTTATGCATGTTTTGAGTTGGTTTAATTGTACATTAGGACATCAAATAGGCTATTGATTAGTTTGGCATGAAGTAGGCATCAAATGGCATATTTTGTACTACATGACTTGTCCACATGGCCGTGTGTCACACACGGTCTAGTGACATGGCCGTGTGTCCACTGGAAAATAGGAAGCTTTAGAATCACACTGTTCCCAATTGTCGCACGGGTTGACCATACTCCTGTGCGAGTACTGTAAATTTGGTAAACAATATTTCACTCGGCCTCAGTTTGTTGCACGGCCCAGCCACACGACCGTGTGACTATGAATGAAATTTTAGTGTTGATCCACATGACTTCAGAGAGTTACACGATCTGGGCACACGGCCGTGTGACCCCTGTTTTGCATGAGTGCTTTTATCTTTTGAAAATGTTTCAATTTGATCCCCATTCATTCTCAGGTTAATTTTAGAGCTTTCATAAGCTCGATTTAGAATCGATTTTGTTTATGATGCATGATATATGTAATAATTGCTTGTTTATTTGAATTTTTTAATTTAGTTTTGCATGTAACTGTTTTGTTGACTGTTATAACATCCTATAACTCGGGTCTGACGATCAAACCGGGTGAGGGGTGTTAAATGGGCTAGTTAAACTAAGCTTAAATGATGAAAAATTTATAATAAAAAAAGTAACTTAATCAGCTTGTGGAATTTTGGAACTGAAATGAAGATCCTATTTTTTTTTCTTTCTTTTCTTCAAGTCTTGGACGACAACATCAAGGGAAGAGGATTTTCATCTCTCTCCCACTAACTTATCACATATATATAGATTAATAGATTTAATTAAATTTAATTAACTTAACTTAATGATTATAATATATAGTTAACTTTCTTAAATAAAGAATGAATGGATGAAATCATCACACTCTATTATCTATATTATAAAAATGGTTAAATAAAGAAAATTAGTAATTAATTATCACGAACTATATTTTGATTAAATTAGTTTATTTTATTTTTAACATAAATAAAGAAAATTTGAAATTTATATAAAATAAAAATTTTCACATTTAAATTTTATTAATTTGAAGTATTTTATTGTCATGTAAACTCTATTTTTAAATGTTAATTGATTTAATTTTAAATAAAATAATAATCAACATATTTAAATAGAATAAATCTGTTATTTTTAATAATTTTAAAGATATTTATAACTTTCATTTTAGTAATTAATATGAAGTTCATATTTATATATAGAGATAGATACACTTGATTACTAAATGTATAAAAATGATTTCCATTTGTTTTTAATATTATTCGTAACATTTATAAAATAAAATATAAATCCATGTATTTCACCGATATAAAACTATAATATTTGTGGTAGAAATGAACATACAAAACAAAGTGATTTTTGGATTCTGCCAAAAGGCCCACAAAGTCCTAGAGACCATTTGGTTGAAACCGATATATAGTATAAAAAAGGGGAAATGAATTGCATAAGATTGAAGACATAATATATTATCAGTGTGCCATCGTGAATTTAAGAGAATTGGATGAAATGTTTGTTATTATATTTATATGGATAGAATATATTCAAGGGAAGGCGATGTTGATTTGGAAAGTGGTGACACCACCACCACCACATCCTCCGCAAAACATCTTTTTACACATAATAATCTTCCACAACCAGGGATGGATCTGAATAAGCTTACTACAATTACCCAAAATAAGTGTTCTTCTTTTATTTCAAGAGAGGGTGTGACAATGATTAACGTAGACAATGATGCGAGCGTAAGGGATAGTATTGGAAAAAAGGTATTAAGGGATTAGGAAAAGAGACGCACGGGACGTAAGAAGCCTCCGAAACCACCGCGGCCTCCTGGGGGTGGCCGATCATTGGGTGAAGCTGATATAAAATTGGTTAGAGAAATTTCGAAACTTTCAAGGTTAAGGCATACAAGGAATGAGAGAAGATATAAATTAGAGAAAAAGAGAGTTGATAAGGCATCTTCATCACATGCTAGTGTTTTTGCAATGATCATTACCATTCTCTTTATCTGTGTCATAATCTTTCAAGGTAACCACCCAAGGTTCATTTATATGTTTTAATATATTTTTCTTTGCTTAAGCCATCCTATATATATGACCTTCAATTCAATGTGTGGATTAGATAATCATCCCTTGGATAAATACATATTCTTTTTCCATTCAGCCCCTCTAATTACTTGTCTTGGTGATCTAGTTTTTTCTTTTGTTTATTACAATTGATTAAATAGATATATTAATTAATTATTTTAATAAGGTAATTAACATGCATATCCAGTGTCGAAACCATTTTAAAAGTTTTTAGAAAACGGGGTCGACTTTTAAAAACGAAAATGGGAGTCGCCACCAATCCCTTTTTACTTAGGTGTGATTGGATCACCTTGTAAAACGTTTTATTTAAAACATTTAATTTTGATCTACAAAAAACCAAAAAATAGGTTCGGGAGTCGGTTACGTATGAGGAAGGGTTAGCACCCTCATAACGCCCAAAAATTGGTACCTAATCGATAAAATTATGTCCAAATGTTTGAAATTTAAAAACATTTAAAAATATGATTTCCAAAAAAACTATGAACAATTTGATTTAAAATATGAGAGTTCTTCGATCCGAAAGATTATAAACATCACATCCAGCAGATTAGACACGATATTTTTTAAACCCTCGTAACTAAGATCATCTCATAATTTATAAAACTTCGAGTAATTTTGATTTAAAATTTGAGATTTCTTCGATCCGAAGGAATATAAACATCACATCCAGCACGATTGGACATAATATTTTTAAACCCTCGTAACTAAGATCATCTCATAATTTATAAAACTTGTTAAAAGGATATTTAGTTATTTAGCCAAACGGAAAATCGACACCCAGCACGATTGGGCATTATTTCCCGAATTTCTAAATACCAAAACATTGTCTTATTTTAAAAACCTTTAAACAAAATATAGTAATTTTGCAAAAAAATGAATTTCTATTTTAAACAATAATCTATGTGACAATATCATATTAATACAAGTAATAAAATATATCTAACAATAATACTTACACTAAACAATAATGGAAGAATATGTACAAATATTGAGCAATAAATAATAATAATAATAACTACAACGTAAATACGAAACTTCTTACACGAGATTAAACATTCTATACAAAAACATATACCAAATGATAAATGAATGAATATTGAGAAAATTAGGTATGTTTTGAAATAAATAAAAAGTTTTAAAAAATAAAATAAAATAATACAAAACTATATATTTAATACAAATAGTATAAACAATATATAATATACGAAATTTATTAAATATAAAATGATTTGAATTATACATATAATATAATATAATATATAAAATTTGAAAATATAATACAATAATAAATATACAAGTTATAAAATAATATATAATTTAAATGATATAAAACTGAATAAAATAATATATAGTAGTAATTTAATATATATAATAATAAAAATATGACATGTTAATACAATAAAATAATTTAATATGATATTAAAATAATTTTTAAAAAAACAGAATAATAAAAAAATAGAGTAAGGATTAAATAACAAATAAAAATAAATATAGAAGGTTTAAATTAAACAAAACACGTTACTATAGGGTCTAAAATGGCAATTATGCCAAAAATTAAAAAGCAATGACGCGCTTATTTTTGGCATTTAAAGCAGACGAGGGATTAAATTAAAAAAAAAAGATTTTAGGGCTAATTTAAAAATAATGAAAAATGAAATTAAACCAAATAAAAAATAAAAATGCGGGAGGACCAAAATGAAAATTAGACCATTTACGAAAAACACGCGATCCTCCCGGGTCGGGTCAATGCGCGGATCCCCTTCTAAAAAGCACGCGTCGTTTTATGCTTATTGAATTAAGCAAAACGGCGCCGTTTCTATATTGGTATATAAGTCGAAATTGGTTTAAGATAAATCATTTTAACACCGAAATTAAAAAAAATTTGAGGCCCCCTTCAAAATTCTCTCTTGCCTTCGGTCAGAGGCCAGGGCTCAGGTCCAAGTTCCGGCGACGGACCGCCATACGCACCGTCACACGCGCCGCCCAAAACGGCGGTCGGAAGATCAGAAACCTCTTTTTTAAATGCCGTTCCAAACAGTAAGTCCCCTTTTCTTTATTTCTTCATAAAATGTATAATAAAAATATTGCTAGAATGAAATAAAAGAATGAATCAGTATAAAAATAAACCTCTGTTTGTGGTTTCTTTTATTGTATCTTGTGAATCTCTTTGCCTATATCTCTGAGTATTCTCTGTGTGTGTATATCTCTCCGTGAATCCCCCCCTCCCTTTTTTACAAATCTTTGTAAGGCTTTTATAGCTTTTGAACTAAGCAAAATAGAAAAAGGAAAAAAAAAGAAAGTTGCCATGTTTGCTATTGATTCTCTTTCCTTTTGTGCAGGCGAACAACAGCGAATCAGGCAATGATGGCGTGATTCGGGTGCCGATCGTGGTGCGATCGAGGACTTGGCGCGGGTGCGAGGAGTGTGGCGTGACTGTTGGCCTGGCTTGCGGCGCAAAAGGGGCTAGGGCGCGAGGCTACGACGCGAAGGCTGGGGGGAGACTGCTTGCGACGCGAGGGTTTTAGAAAACCCTAGGTCGGCTGGGACTCGCTTAGGCATTGGGCCTTTTGGGCCCCGTGTGTTTTTAGGTTACTGGGTCAGGGTATAATGGGTTAGTTTAGGGTCTGTAAGTGGGTATTGGGCCACGGGTTTAGATTGGGTAGTCTTGTTTAGGGTATTGGATTCGGGCTTCAAGCCTATTTATTGTAAATGGACTGGACATTATTTATTTTGTTTTTTGGTTTTGGTTTGTTACAAGCCCGGGAAAAATGGGCTGTTTACAGCTGCCCCTCTTTGCTCATTGTCTGTAACGAGAACAGAGCAAAGACAATAGAAGGCCCAATTTTGCCCGGTTTTGGCCAAGCCTCGACTTCTTGGTCCTCGTCCTCTTTAAATGGCTTTCAACTCCACTGCAACTTCAGGGAAATCAGGCTCATGTCTTCGATCTGCTTCGTTACAACTTAAGGCTGAAAGGGTCTTTGATCTGCTTCCTACAACTTCAGGAAGATAAGATCTTTTATCTTCAGTCTGCTCCACTACAACTTCAGGGAGATAAGGCTGAAAGTGTCTTTTGATCTGCTTCCTACAACTTCAGGAAGATAAGATCTTTTATCTTCAGTCTGCTCCACTATAACTTCAGGGAGATAAGGCTGAAAGTGTCTTTTGATCTGCTTCCTACAACTTCAGGAAGATAAGATCTTTTATCTTCAGTCTGCTCCACTACAACTTCAGGGAGATAAGGCTGAAAGTGCTTTTGATCTACTTCCTACAACTTCAGGAAGATAAGACTAAAATCTTATTTTGATCTACTTCCTATAACTTCAGGAAGATAAGATCTTCCATCTTTGATCTACTTCCTACAACTTCAGGAAAATAAGATCTTCTGTCCTTAGTCTACTTCCTACAACTTCAGGAAGATAAGATCTTCTGTCTTCAGTCTACTCCCTACAACTTCAGGGAGATAAGGCTAAAATTCTTTTCGATCTGCTTCCTACAACCGGAAGAGATGAGATCGTCTATCTTCATTCTACTCCCTACAACTTCAGGAGATAAGATCAAATTCGTTTTCGATCTGCTTCCTACAACCTTCGGAAGATGAGATCTTCTCGTCTTCATTCTACTCCCTACAACTTCGTGGAGATAAGACTGAAATTTGTTTCGATCTGCTTCCTACACCTTCAGGAAGATGAGATCTGCAAATTCATCAGTATTGCTACATCGTCCACTGAGGGACATGTCCTATAGACTCGATTCCATATGTTTATGACACATGACTAAAATGCTATAATTAGAATGAATCAAATGCTTCTAGCTACATGTGTTATGAGTGACACGAATGTAACATGTCATGAAAATGATTTCTTTTAAATGATTAGGATGCAATGATTGGAATGAATCAAATGCTCCTAATGAGATTTGCTATGATGCAAAAATGTTATGAGTATGATTCCTACTCTAGGTGTTATCACTCATTTGTTCTTCATCTTTGTTCATCAATCATGTTCTGCTCAACAAGCTTGCCCCAATGTAATTTCAGAGTCAACTCCGCTTGGATCTTGAGAACATAAGGCTTGTACCATCCTATTGCCATAACATTTGGTTTCTTCCATCCAATCTGTTACCACTTAGAGGTATAAAACTTATATCGTTTTCCATCAATTTAACCTGTTACACCATTCCCTAGGTGTAATAACCAGATGTATGAGTCTGGAATTTACATGAATGCATGGTATCCCGACAATGATCCCTTTTTACACATGGATTGGCTTTATTCGTCATTTGCCAATATAGTATCACCAACAAAATTGTCTTATCTCATAAGAATCCGAAGAGATAATCATTTTCCAATATTTCCAATCCCTTAGGCTTGGTGAGTTCTGAATAATAGTCCTGTTTCAGATTCCTCATATTATTTAGAAGCTTCTAGAGTAATATGCGAAACTCCTTTTATGAAAGTGTTATTAGTCCATAAATCGTTATTTCAATATAAAATGCTTGAAAAAGGTCACAAAAATGGACGAGAAAGAAATTAGTCAGAAGCATAGCTCAGAAAAATAATTTAATCAAAGATAACCCAGGCAATAAAAGAAAATTGATTTGGGTGTATCTCAAAAAGAATAAAGCAATCAAAGATAAGGAATTCAAAAATGGGTAAGATAGAAACTAGGTGCCCCAGATATCGCAGCCTGAGCTTCTTTGTTCCAACTTCTTGAGGACCATTTTAAGCTCAATATGTGTTTAGGGGATCCGGAGTACTTTGTCAATGCCCCAAGATGTAATAAACTTCCTCATTGCTAATTCGGACGTAGCAAGACTACTGTATGCCCCGCTTTTTGGTCAAAATTTGAGCCGCCCTTTTCGGGTTTTCAGCTCAAAGCCCCTTTGGTCTCAAAGCGCCCTTTGCGGGTTTTTGCCTTGGCCTCTCATTTTTCTTCTTCTCTTTTTTCTTCTTCTTCTCTTTTTTTTTTGCATTTGAACTCAAGGCGCCCTTTGCGGGTTTTCACCTTGGTCCTTCTCTTTCAGGTCAAATATTTCTTGACTGAACTTGAATTCACCAGATTGGGCAAGTCTTCACCATCTCGGTCAATATCAATGCTCCTCTAGAACAGGCCCTACATAAGTCCTTCCCGGTTTGGCATATGCTTTCCTCTAAAATCGTTTGTAGAGGAAAAATCTTCTTCAATATCAGGTTTCTTCGTGGAATTTCCTAAGATGAACTTCTTTAATGTAAGCTCGCATCATCTGGCCGTGACGGATAACTTTAACCTTTTCTTCAATTTGGTTCAATTGGCAAAACGCTTCAATTCCATAAACCAATGGGTAAGATGTTGCCCTAACGAAGGTTCTGGCCGACATTCAATAAAACAGAGGGTAACGGTAGCTTCTTATGCCAATCCTTACAAGTCTAAGTCACCTTTCTTCTTCTTCTTTTTTTTTTGTGGCAACTTTTGTTGCACTGTGATATACTGCCTGATCTTTGGACAAACTGTAAACTTTGACTTTGTACAGTTATGCATTCTTTGCTGGCATCTAATTTTTTTTTTTTGCGAATTTGATGACTATCAACTTTGTAACATTGACATATGAAGCTACTTCCACCCTCTTAGTGAAGTAGACGACGACCATGACGTCAAATCGATGACAACTTGAAGCGTTTGACGAAATTGGACCCATAATATCCATGCCCCACATATAGAAAAGTCTATGAAGAAAACAGAAGAGTCACATGAATCTCGTCTCCTTAAATTCGGCATAGCTGACTTTCTATGTAGATCAGCAGTACCCGATCCTCATGTTTAGCCCGCATCTTAGTATCCCAGGCATGTCCTGATATGATCGTGCAAAACATCTATGAGTTTTTGAAAATAACTCAATGATGTCTCGCATTATTTCTATGGTAAGCTGGGCTTCAATCTTCACCCCTTTTCTAGGCCCATAATTTCTGCTGGCCCTAAGGTTTGTTTTTCACCTTGCTAAACCACTCTTAACAAATCAAAAGATATGTTACAATCTCTGCCATCTTCAAAGTCTTGAAATCCCCTAGAATCATATCTCATTCAAAAAGGGAGTCAGTAACAACGTCGCTCATGTCATTGATATCTGGGGACCTAGTATAGGTTCGAAAGAATATTTCAAAAGAATAAATGATTCCAAGAACAGTTATTTGTATGGTCATGAATAAAGAATGTACAATATGAAATGAAAAGAATAAAAAAAGATTTGCTTAAAAATGCATTTTATTGAAATAAAGTTTCGAACATAAGCCTATTTCACAAAAGAATTCTTATTGCCTCTAGGCTTAAGACAACAAGCATGTTTTGCACATTACTATAGATCAACTCTAAAAATGCAAGGATTTCTTCCACTATCCTATTATTCAAGACACTCCCAAGTACGCAAGGGCTTGGAAACTTCGTTCTCTGATTCCCTCTTTGATTTCTTCAAGGAGTAGCAACTTTCTCGTCTCCTCCTTCAATTACCGTATTCACTACCTCATTAAAGTGATCAGGTTTTGATGGATCGTCAAACTTCACAACTCCCATTTTAATGAACCTTTCGACCAACTTTTTAAACGTATTGCAGTTTTCAATTGAGTGGCCCTTTATTCCCGCGTGGTACTCACATTGGGCATTCTCGTTATACCATTTTGGGAACGGAGGTTGAAACGATTTCAGATAAAATGGTGACACCATGTGTACGTCAAACAAACTTTGATATAGCTCCTTATACGTCATGGGGATTGGCATAAATTGGAGCCTTTCAGAGTTTTACCTTGGGGAAACCTGATTGCTGGTAACTACCATCCTTGGATGATTTACTGTAATCGGCTCTGAATGACTCTTGTTGTACCTACCGGAATTATTCATTTTCTTTTCCTTCTTCTTCAGGGCTTTTGAGGTCCCTTCTCCTCTTTCTTTCGTTTCCACCAGAGCAACCAGTTTGGCTTGATCATCATTCGGGTTAAAACCCATTGGAAACTTCAACAGGGCCGAAGTGTCAGTTTGACATTGAGGTTCAATAATGATGAGTGCCCCATGCGAATGTGTGTCTGGCTGAGTCGGGATACCTGTTGGGGAATAAACAATGTCTTCCTCATCATCCACACTATTGACAGTTGGGCCACTCCTTTTTTCAAATCTTTCGGCTAGTAACTGCGTTAACTGGCCAATCACATTCTTTTGGAACTCAAACATTTGTTCCCGCACTTCTTGTTGAATCTTGGTCAATTGCCCCTGCATCTGTATTTGCATTTGTTCTATTCTCTCCAACCTTTGCTCCATATTTTCCAGGTTAACTAAGATAATTTTTACCTAATTAGGGTCCTTTTGTAAAAGTCTAATGCAAATGATGCAATGTAATGCAAATGCATGAATGCAAAGAGGTATCGATTCTGATTCAACTTCATTTTAGAAAACTTTATTAGAAAACAAAATCCTTTACATAAAACGGACTACAAACATGCTTTCGTCCTAAGTCTTAAAATTTGATTTTCTTAAGCAATGAAGCCAGCTCCTGACTACGATCAGGCTGTAGCTCGTACTTCATACTCAACGTATCATGTGATGCCAAAGTCTGTAGATGATCAGCTGCCTCTCGAATCTGAACTATTGTTTCAACCATGAAGTGATCCCGACTTCTAACTTGGTTATGAGAATAGTGAAGCTCTTCCTTCCAACGCCATTCTCTTATTTCAAGAAGCTCGATCTGAAGTTTACAACTGTGCCATGTTGCTTTTAACTCTTCAATTTTACCCTTTATTTCCTCGATCTTGTTCAGGCTTGACTTTAAATCGATCACGGAATTATGGCTTCGATAGTGATGAAGAGACCATCCAGCTTAACATCGATCTTCAGAAAAGTATTGATTATTCACCCTAGTTAGTGCCATACTCAGAGAGATTCTTCTGCTTCTATGGCTTTTAAAGATCAGAGTTTTTCTTATCAGGAAGCAGACAAAGAAAGAATTGCGGAGCTCCAGGAAGTTTAGATTGTATCTGTTCAAACCCTTTTTTCAAATCTAACCACAAGTGAAAGGCGTCTATTCTAGTTCATCTCTTTGAGTATATCAAATGGGGGATCAATACGAATTCCTTTCATTTCTCCACAACGAATCAAATCCCTTACAATGTTGTTTGGATCACAACGAGGAGCCGAGAAGTTTGGTAGCGGACCTATAGTAAATAAACCTTTTTTACGATCATAGGCAAAATTCTTTCCATCCAAATCATTTTTGTAGGTCTCATGCACTCTGTCAGTCACTTTCCTTCCGACACCCTTACCATCTACAGGGCGACCATCTTTATATGAAAAAGAAATGCTGTAATGGTAGAAGTATCCATCCTTATTCCCTACGCTTACTCTGAAGTGATTGGTTAACTTCTGCCTTTTAGTTCCAACACCACGCCTTACCATAGGGTGTCATACAATCTTCTTTGCATCCAATTCTGCTTTGATCGGAACAACACCAGAAGACAGCAAAATTCTACGACCCTCCTTCTCTAATTGCCTTTGCTCTGACCATATACTAACGACTGCATTGTCTTCCACTTTATCAAGGAATTCGTTCTCCATAACCAGCTTTCTAACTTAGAAACTGACCGTGAATCGATACCTCTTAAAGTATGAAATGATATGCACAAAAGAATAAAACACAACAAGTTAGTATCATGTAATATAAAGCAAATGAAATAAACAAACACCTATCTGGGTGACCACTAGGGTTTAACATAGTTCTTCCTAAGGTGGGCTCTTAGGGTTCACTATATGCGGTTTAGTTCTAAAGTTAAGGTACCTGAACCAGCAGATTCCTCGATCCTCACCCATTATAGGCTCATACGGACCGAGTTCGGTTCAGGGGAATACATTTCCCTATGGCCATGCAGAAGTGAAAACTTCACGAAGACATAGGTACAGATGTATCCCGAAAGCAATCCACTAGCCTATGCGGAGGTGAAAACCTCACGAAGGCATAACTTCTCGCTCCCACTTAAAGGTACGACCACGATGGTCATGCAGTGCAATGCAGAAACATTTTATAAAATAGAATCACATGCAATAAAATAAAATAAAATCATGGCTTTTCAAATCAGACTTTTAAATTTTTGACATTCGGACAATAACTAATCGATTTTTTGGCTTGACTCTCTTATTGGTCCCCAGCGGAGTCACCAAGCTGTCGAAACCATTTTAAAAGTTTTTAGAAAACGGGGTCGACTTTTAAAAACGAAAATGGGAGTCGCCACCAATCCCTTTTTACTTAGGTGTGATTGGATCACCTTGTAAAATGTTTTATTTAAAACATTTAATTTTGGTCTACAAAAAACTAGAAAACAGGTTCGTGAGTCGGTTACGTATGAGGAAGGGTTAGCACCCTCATAACGCCCAAAAATTGGTACCTAATCGATAAAATTATGTCCAAATGTTTGAAATTTAAAAGCATTTAAAAATATGATTTCCAAAAAAACTATGAACAATTTGATTTAAAATATGAGAGTTCTTCGATCCGAAATATTATAAACATCACATTCAGCACGATTAGACACGATATTTTTTAAACCCTCGTAACTAAGATCATCTCATAATTTATAAAACTTCGAGTAATTTTGATTTAAAATTTGAGATTTCTTCGATCCGAAGGAATATAAACATCACATCCAGCACGATTGGACATAATATTTTTAAACCCTCGTAACTAAGATCATCTCATAATTTATAAAACTTGTTAAAAGGATATTTAGTTATTTAGCCAAACGGAAAATCGACACCCAGCACGATTGGGCATTATTTCCTGAATTTCTAAATACCAAAACATTGTCTTATTTTAAAAACCTTTAAACAAAATATAGTAATTTTGCAAAAAAAATGAATTTCTATTTTAAACAATAATCTATGTGACAATATCATATTAATACAAGTAATAAAATATATCTAACAATAATACTTACACTAAACAATAATGGAAGAATATGTACAAATATTGAGCAATAAATAATAATAATAAAAACTACAAAGTAAATACGAAACTTCTTACACGAGATTAAACATTCTATACAAAAACATATACCAAATGATAAATGAATGATTATTGAGAAAATTAGGTATGTTTTGAAATAAATAAAAAGTTTTAAAAAAAATAAAATAAAATAATACAAAACTATATATTTAATACAAATAGTATAAACAATATATAATATACGAAATTTATTAAATATAAAATGATTTGAATTATACATATAATATAATATAATATATAAAATTTGAAAATATAATACAATAATAAATATACAAGTTATAAAATAATATATAATTTAAATGATATAAAACTGAATAAAATAATATATAGTAGTAATTTAATATATATAATAATAAAAATATGACATGTTAATACAATAAAATAATTTAATATGATGTTAAAATAATTTTAAAAAAATAGAATAATAAAAAAAATAGAGTAAGGATTAAATAACAAATAAAAATAAATATAGAATGTTTAAATTAAACAAAACACGTTACTATAGGGTCTAAAATGGCAATTATGCCAAAAATTAAAAACGGCGACGTTTTATTTTTGGCCTTTAAAGCAGACTGAGGGATTAAATTAAAAAAAAAACAGATTTTAGGGCTAATTTAAAAATAATGAAAAATGAAATTAAACCAAATAAAAAAATAAAAAATGCGGGAGGACCAAAATGGAAATTAGACCATTTACCGAAAACACGCGGATCCTCCCCGGGTCGGGTCAATGCGCGGATCCCCTTCTTAAAACGACGTCGTTTTATGCTTATTGAATTAAGCAAAACGGCGCCGTTTCTATATTGGTATATAAGTCGAAATTGGTTTAAGATAAATCATTTTAACACCGAAATTAAAAAAAATCTGAGGCCCCCTTCAAAATTCTCTCTTGCCTTCGGTCAGAGGCCAGGGCTCAGGTCCAAGTTCCGGCGACGGACCGCCATACGCACCGTCCACACGCGCCGCCCAAAATCGGTCGAAAGATCGAAACCTCTTTTTTAACGCTGCTTCAAAACAAGAAGTCCCCTTTTCTTTATTTCTTCATAAAATGTATAATAAAAATATTGCTAGAATGAAATAAAAGAACGAATCAGTATAAAAATAAACCTCTGTTTGTGGTTTCTTTTATTGTATCTTGTGAATCTCTTTGCCTATATCTCTGAGTATTCTCTGTGTGTGTATATCTCTCCGTGAATCCCCCCTCCCTTTTTTACAAATCTTTGTAAGGCTTTTATAGCCTTTGAACTAAGCAAAATAGAAAAAGGAAAAAAAAAAGAAAGTTGCCATGTTTGCTATTGATTCTCTTTCCTTTTGTGCAGGCGAACAACAGCGAATCAGGCAATGATGGCGCAATTCGGGTGCCGATCGTGGTGCGATCGAGGACTTGGCGCGGGTGCGAGGAGTGTGGCGTGACTGTTGGCCTGGCTTGCGGCGCAAAAGGGGCTAGGGCGCGAGGCTACAAATCATGGCGGTCGGTGCAAGATCGCTGCGCGCGAGGGTTTCAGAAAACCCTAGTTCGGCTGGGACTTGCTTAGGCATTGGGTCATTTTGGCCCCGTGTGTTTTTAGGTTACTGGGTCAGGGTATAATGGGTTAGTTTAGGGTCTGTAAGTGGGTATTGGGCCACGTGTTTAGATTGGGTAGTCTTGTTTAGGGTATTGGATTCGGGCTTCAGGCCTATTTATTGTAAATGGACTGGACATTATTTATTTTGTTTTTTGGTTTTGGTTTGTTACAAGCCCGGGCAAAATGGGCTGTTTACATCCAGTTTTTTTTTAAATTTAGATGTAGTTACCTTACCAATCTTGAGTTGAATGTGTAATATTATATCTATCACAGATATGTTGAAAAAGTTGAAGAATATAACTACTACTTTTGTGTTAAATTGTAGCAAGTAAAGTTCATGATGGCATCATATAACTCTTAGATTTTCTAACTTCACATTTTACTAATATAAGTCTTGTTTTTTTTCCTGGACTTATTAGGTATCTTGGGTTCTAATATACGATTGTAATTGGATTAGAGTTCTTCAGATTTGCTCAATATAGACTAAGGTTTCTATATTTCTTCATCAACATCACCATTCAAACATTGGTTCCAAAAACATTCCAAGAGTTTCAGATTTCAAAAGACTTAGGGTACGTTTGGTTCCCTGTAATGGAATAGGGCTGTAATTGAATAGAGCTGTAATAGAATAGAGTTGTAATAGAATACAGTTGTAATCAGTAATTCAATTGTTTGGTTGAATGGAATGGAATAGAGCTGTAATAGCATTCTTGTGTTTGGTTTAATGGAATAGATGTTGTAATAGTATAAGGAAAAAATGGTTAAATGACCAAAGTACACTTAGCAAAATTTTTAAGGTAGATGATTATTGTTATTGTTATTAAATTTTATTTTAATAAAATTATTGTTAAATATGTTTTATTAAAAAAATAATAAATAATTCAATCATATTTTAACATAATTATTATTAAATACAATTTAATAAAATAATATATAATTTAATAACATTCTTAATATAGTAATTATTATTATATGAATTAAAAAATCATAATATATAATATTATAAAAATAATATATAACCTACTTTATTATTTTTAAACTACAATACATACTTAATGTGCTAAAATATCATTAGTGAAACAAATAATTTAATTATTCTACAATAAAAAAACAAAATATTAGAAGTAATAAATAGCTTGAGAATTATATTTCACATCTAAATATAATATTCATATATTAACAAAAAGTTACATGATTCCATTAGCTTATGTCATAATCTATATGTTAAATTTTACAACATCAAAAAGTAACATTGTAATGACATTCTATCATGTCACTATACCATCCAAATATTACAAACACAAAAAGTTGCCAAAATATCATCAACACAACCATGATTTTTAATAGTTAGCAAGAAATCTTCTGACTCATTCCAATCGCACAAAAGAAGTTAAACTAAAGAAAATGAGCATTTGCGTTGGATGGTCTGGAATTTTGCTCAACGCGTGATAACGCTCATCCTCAGTTAAACCTTCTACTTCACATAATGTTGGATTTAATTTTAGAGCACTTTCTTGAATGGTCATTTCTGAATTTTGTTGAATTAGCACTTCGGAGGCAATACTCCTACTGATTTCAATGCCAACGGTCCGTATGTTTTCCGCCAATAAAGTGGCACCATCAGTAAATGAAGTAGAAGAAATATGATCACTTGCATCAGAAATCTTTTTTTTTCTTCTTTGAAAATGTGGAATCACCTTGGTTTCTAGGTGGTTGCGGTTGTGTAGTTGAAAGATTCATGTCATCCAAAGAAACATCAGCTTTGCATCCATGGAAATCGTTTCTTTCTTCATGAGTATTTGTAGTAGCTACATCTTCCACATTTATTTCTTCAATAATATCAGCGGCTGTTTGAGCATCTTTCCCAGTGGCTCGATCTTTTTCATAGATGGCAGTAAATTGGTCATAATAAGGGAAACTACAATGTTTGAATTGACTGGCTTCTTTATGACTCTATAAAAAATGAGGAATCCAATTAGATATAAGTTTGGTCAAAACAAGGTAATAAATACTTAAAATAATTCTTACATTTATATATGAGTTCCACACAGCATCTTCAGCAGCAACAAGCTGCCTATGCTCGTCCCAACCAAAGCTGTTATTATTTTTTCCACTATCTATGCTCGTCCTAACCAAAGCCGCTATTGTTTTTTTCCACTAAGCATGTCATAAACGATTTCCCAATCCCTTTTCAATGTCCTAATCCTCGATTCAAGATTAGGTTTAGCCTTCAACATAGCATGGGGTAAAACTTTTTCTAACATTTTTTCCAGCTCATTTAAATAACCGGCTTTGAATCCCGTATCTGCATTAAAGGTTCCAACATTGTGCAAGTCGACCATACAGGAAACCAACGCAACATCTTCTTCTGGAACCCATTTCCTTTTGGTTCCTCGAAAATTTTGGGAACAAACACTTGATTGTGAAAAACATGACATAATTATCTTAAGAAATGGTTTAAAGTATATCACACTAGAAATACAAGTTTCGTAAGATTACATGGTCAAAAAGCGAACAACAATAGTATTAAACAACAGCAACCCTTACTTTTAATAACAATAATATATTAACAAAATATACATGTATAAACTAAAATTGAGTCATTGTTGAAAACACGATGCTAAAGAAGAGTAACTCTCATAAGCATATAACCCTTTTTTAATTAAAAAAAATTTAGGAAAGAATATCATGTCTAATCCACAAGGGAAACCAAATAAAATACAAATTCTCAAATATTAAAAACATCTACAAACACAAATAATAGGTAGATGACGAAACATCTTAAAAGCAAACAGCAATGTATTGATGCCAACCATTGGATCAAAATTAAAGTATTAATTCCATTGATGATGCATACAAAATAAACAAAGCCTCTTCAAGTCAGATGTTATTAATACAAATCATCAATGATTAAAAAAACCAGCCAACATTGGCTGCAATCTCAGAGTCAAATCATACAAACAATTGACTATCAAATTATAAAAAATTCCTTTAATCATACAAACAATTATTTTTGTTTTGCTTAACATGTCATTCAGAAAACTGGGCAAAAAAACGACTTGGAAAGTGAGCTAAAAAGCAAAAGCTAGATTCTGGGAATCAATCATTGTTCCTATACTTGAAGTGGGTAAGCATTGATTTATCTTGTTTTAGTTCATAATTGATACTGCTTATTATAGAATAGAATTTTTTTGGGTTGATTCTTTTCTTTACCTTTTGTTTGTGGAAATGATTTATATTCCACTTTAGGGGTTGATTTATTTCATTGGAATCACCATCACCTGTTTGATTGTTTAGCTTTTAAATAGGTCAATCATTTAGGTATAGAAAGTAGTGAGGATGGGAAATTTGTTGATCCAAATGTTATCAATACAAATTATAAATGATTAAAAAAACCAGCCCATATTGGCTGCAATCTTAAAGTCAGATCATACAAACAATTGACTATTAAATTATAAAAAATTTCCTTTAATCATACAAACAATTAAGTTTCCTATCATTTCTCAACATACTCAGACAAGCAATTTAGCAAATTGTCAAAAAGATTAAGACTTTGGGTATTCAATTCAACAAAGCCAAAACATAAATTACTAGAAAAGGAAAGATCTTAATCATCAAAATTGAACTTCTCATTTGCAGCCAAAACATAAATTTTAACAAAATGGGGTTTTGATTTACATGAAAAATAAAATCTGTAACACCCCAAACCCGGCCTAGACGTTATGGCCGAATCTGGAGATGTCATAAGGTAAGGTTTTGAAAACGGTGTTGTCTTGTCCAATCAAACTATTCACATTTTACTGAAGATACCATTTGATTAATGAAGTAATTCATTTGCCAAAAACTTATTAATGCGAAAGCTTTAAAACTGTTATAATTTAGAAATCCAGTTCGAGTTTTTAGAAAAACCTTTGTTTTCGTCATGCATCGTAATGAAAGAGTTAAAAATACAACCAAACCAAACAAAAACCAATAGTCCAGAGAGAAAGTCCCAAAAATTACAACTCTCTGAATTAAATCCCAAATTATTAAATACCATAAATTAATAATCTAAACAGTTTTACGGAAGAGTGGTCACCGTCGAGTCCCTGCTGCACCGACCCACCTAAGACTGTGGATTACCTGACAATACAAACAAACAGATGTGAGTTTACGTAAACTCAGTGTGTAACCCAGCAGAATTAAGCATGCAATCATACAGAATTATATACACTGTCGAAAACAGATACAGATACAGATTCGGGTTCAAGCCCATTTCAGATACAGATACAGTAAACAGAATCAGACAATCAGGATCCTACCCCCATCCTCTACACACTATCTCCGATCATCCCAACATACCATGTGGGGTTAAAAACACCCACCCATCCCTATACACCAGGTTGTGCCATTACGACACATATTAGATATAGTGCAGCCAAGCTGCTAGATAAGAGGCGATGATCGCCATACAGAACACTTCTTCCATCAATACAAAACCCACCCCAAAATCATATACAGAATAGATACAGAATAACATAAAAGACAAGCTGAACATGCTATGTATAGATATCAGAACAATCAGATATGCATGGCATAATCATACTCAGAACATATTATCAGTCTATCAGATCTACAGTTTTGGGGTTTGGGTAGCCCTTACCGACCCTACGGTAGGCCCACAGTCGATTGGGACGACCTGTGCAACCCTAGGAGAAATTTTAAAAATTTAGACCCACATGCCCGTGTGGGCCCACACGCCCGTGTGGCCCATACGCCCAGATTGGCCTTGCTCGTGTTGCCCACACAGCCTGGCCCAAGAATCTACATGTCTATTTGTCATGCCCGTGTGGCCCACACGCCCAACTCGGCCTAGCCCGTGTAGCCCACATGGCTATACTCGAGCCACCACACGGCCTTGTACTACGCATGGCCATGCCTTCGTCGACCACACGACCGTGTTCTCGCACACGACCTACCACACGGGTGACCACACATCCGTGTGGCGTCGACAGAATAGTTTTTTGGCTTTTGCTGAAACCTTATTTTTTGTATTTCGGGTACACACCTGATATCGTTTCACTGTAAAAACAATCCCGAGCCTCCCGAAGCCTAAAAAAAGAAGACCCAATAGTGATATAGCGAGTTGATTATCGAATTCGATAACAAGATATCGGCACGAGACCAACTTACCGCCAACGCCAACCACCGCTAACGCATTCTAACCGATGGAGCACTAATGAAAGGTTTCCCGTTAATTCTTGTACAAACCGCTCTCAGGAATTACTATCCTCTTAGATACTCCATTAATGAAATTCCACTAGTTGAGTAATCCCAAATAGTTAACAAAACCAAAACTTGCAGTTAAACAGAACCCCACTTACCAACACACCCTAAGAACACCGTATTACCGAACACAAGATTATGCCAGCAAAGAAGAGAACAGAACCGCCAGAAAAAGAAAAAAGGAGGAAAAGTAAATGGTGTAGAACAAAGAAGAATTGACGTCAAAAAATTTGTGAGGGGAGAGAAAATCTTGAAAAACAAAATAGAAAAGTAAAAAGATAACCCAAATCCCCCATATCTCTCCCACTAACCCCACTACACACAACTACTTCAGAAGTTCGGCTCCACCAAAACTCTAACACATAACTGGGCAAAAATAAATACCCATGTTAACATAGAGATTCAAACACAGGACCTCCAACTCACCACACCCTTACCACTCAAACCAGCAGGCTCATTCTGATATGGACTTGTAGATAATTTAATTTAATCCCACTGAACAAGATTAAGGCTTAGATAAAAAATAACAAAATTTGCTAAAGGTAAGGCTTGAACTTGAGACCTCTCACACATACCCAGAACACTTAACCACTGAAGCAGATATACACTTGTGTCAAGTACTTACAAAATCATAAATAAAAGATCAGGACGTGTGGGCCCACACGGGCATGCCACACAGGCATGTGGGCCCATTCTTTTGAAATTCACCCCAGGGTCGCACGGGTCATTCCGATCAACTGTGGGCATACCGTAGGGTCAGTAAAGGCTAACCAAACCCTTAAACTATGTGATCTGATAGTCTGATGTTCTGCTCTGAGTATGATACTAATATGCATGTCTGGTTAGTCTGATATATATACACCTGATATCTGAATACGAGCATGTAAGCATGTTAATTTGTAACTATATACTATATCTGTAATGTGTATCTGCATTTGGGGTGGGATTATATATATGGAGGAAGTATTCTGAAAGGCGACTTTCGCCTATATTCTGGCAGCTTGGCTGCACATTATCTGACTTGTGTCGTAATGGCACGATATGGTGTGTAGGGATAGGTGGGTGTTTTTAACCCCACATGGTGTGTTGGGATGGTCGGAGGTGGTGTGTAGAGGATGGGGGTAAGATTCTGAATATCTGATCTGTATATCTGATTTTGTTGACTGTATTTGAAACGGGCATGAGCCCAAATCTGTATCTGATTGTATATGAGATTTCTGTACGTTTGCATGCTTAATTCTGTAGGGTTACACACTGAGTTTACGAAAACTCACATCTGTTGTCTGTTTTGTTCAGGTAATTCACAGACTTAGGCGGATCGGTGCGACGGAGACTCCGCGGTGACCACTCAACCGTGAAGCTGTTTAAAACTTAGTATTTATGGTTTATTTAAATTTTGGATTTATTTGAGGGTTTGTAAATTCTGGGACTCTCTGGACTGTTTGGTTTTTAACTGTTGATTTTTGGTTTGTTGGATGATTTGATTGCTTTGGTAAAATGTTTTATGAAAACGACAGTTTTACGCAAATAAAGGTTTTTCTGAAAATGCGAACTGAATTTTTGAAATAAAATAGTTTTCGTAAGCTTCTGCTGTAAAACACGTTTTTAAGGCAAATTAATAAATTAAATAACGTTTTGACAATGGATATAAGCAAATATGAGTTGAAAAAATGAAATGGTTTAATCGTATTGACTTCGTTTTCAAAAGCCATTCCTTATGACACCTCCAGATTCGGCCATAACGTCCAGGCCAGGTTTGGGGTGTTACAGTTTCTTCAGTTTAATTATATATGTTAATTGTTGAGGCATATTGATAGTGAATTACAACAAGTATAAAGTTGATAATGACATTTTGAAGAACTTAGTTATAGAAAAAATGAACAGGATATGCAAAGTCCTGGTCATGGATACTAATATGATCAACTCTATATAAGACTTTATATAATCAATTTGTCTTGGGTAATCGGTACCATTATTATTAAGAAGTTACAGTATGTTTGGTTCAACCAAATCAGGCTTTATTCTATTGTAAACATTGCAGTTGTTTGGTTCAAAATTTATCACCAAATGGATCATTCCACATGAGTATTACTTGCAAATCTTGAATAGCCAATTAGAGGTTAGGGCTCTAAATGGCCTATTCAATACCATCTGTAATAGCTCTTTTTTTTTTTTAAAAAAAAAAAACTAGCCTCAGTTTGGGTTTACTCTCATAGTTTTCTCTAACCTCATAAAGCAATCAATATTGGGTTCCTTCTATTACAAAGATGTAAAGTTGAAAAAGAAATAAGCCACCTAAACAAATTTCATTTGCATTAGAGATTCGCTTCAACATTTTTATTTATTTATGATTAACTATTTCTTTCTACACAAGTAATTTGGGAAATTAAATTCAAAATATTTGGGAAAATATTTCTGGGTAAAAAAAACACAAGATTATGGTGAGTTTCATAGGCTTGAAACATCAAAATTATTTCAATGTTAATTTTTACAATAATATTTTAAGAATGTTTTAGGTCGAGAAAGCACTAGACTGCGAGTTTTTTCTTTTAAGTTTGTTTGTTTTAATGATGTTATTAATTATCATGTAATTCAAATACATTATGTAATACTGATTTATTGAATCATTGATATCAATGTATATTGTTCTGGAACTTGTGTGATCTTCATGGCTGATTAAAAAGAAAATTATAAGCTAATCTTCTCATGGGGGTGGATTTTTGAAGGTTTTGATGTGGTAATTGTATTTTTTTTTTTTGGTTGCATGTGACTATGTGAGGTAGCGAGAAGGGATTGTATGAAATCGTGATTCCACATTATCCTTATTTGTTTCCAATAGAAAAATGACAAATTAGATTCTTTTCTCCTAATTTTTAGCATTTCTAGTTGAATTTGAAATTTTTCAAGAGGAAAAATCAGATTTGTCATTCTCCTATTGAAAAAGGATACGGATGACATGGAATTACAGTTTCATACAATCCCCTCTCGTGAGGTGGCATATGTTTCTTAGACGCTTTTTAAAGGCTTTCAAATTTGTTGGTGATTTTGACACTATTTTGGCATGCATTTGTTTTGGGGGCTAGTTCATATTTGATTTTTGTTTTTTTAAGATGTGTTATTTGAGTAGTGTCTCATTAATTTTTTGAATGTGGAGTTTTGATATGCTTCTTTGGGGTACCGATTTCATGTGTGATATCATTTTTTTTTTGTTTTTTAATCTCGTTTTTAGGATTAATTCTTAGTTACTATTTATCAATTTTAGTGTTCATCTTATGCACAATGTTTTGAAAGAGGTTCAACCCAAAAATAATTCTAAAGTGATGGAATCCTTGTCCCTCCCAACTTGTGCAACCATTAAGTAGTCCCAAGTGTTCTTGTAGAAGCTATAAAACCATTCCTTTGCACTTGCAATAATTTTTCTTAGTTGATGATCTTTTCATGATTGATGAGTTCATTTTGACTTTGACAAAACCCGCATGTAATTTTTGTATACAAAGACTTTAACATAAAGATTAAGTTGAATTATATTTATTTTTATAATCCTTAAGTTATTTGAATTTTTTGGGCCTAAATTCATACTTAATTATTCAACATATAATTGAATATTAGTCTTTTGGCTTCTATTTCATTGCTACCAAATAATTCTTTGGTCTGTATTTCTATAGCATCATATAATATCTCTGGTAATGAGCTTTGTCTTTTGTCTTATTATAAAATATATAAAGTAATGTGTCTATTATAAACTTTAATAAAATTATGTAAAGTAGGTGATTTAATTCTCGACTTTTTTATAATTGTAATTGTTTTTTTTGTATATGTAAGTTGAATATTGTAACACCTCAAAATTCGGTCTAAAAGTTTCGACTAAATTCTGGAGGCCACATTGGCGACCGAGATAGCTCAAAACAGAATGTCATTCAGTTATCTTATAATCAGATAAAAATACTTATGTACTAGCTTTGAAACCAAAATGGACATAGTAATCTTAATTTTGAAGTAATACGACGTAAAAGTACGACCCATTTATATTTAGTTGAAATTTCAAACAAACACTGAAAATTGCCAAATTTTCCAAGTAACCAACATACTTTAAATCGAATGTCAAAGCATGGAAACAACTAAGTTAGCTTATATCGAAAATCCCATGCCGCAATTTACTTAAACTTATTTACAAAACCAACTGAACCAGATCAAAATTCTATAGAAACTTATTTGAGTAAAACTAGAACGAAAAACTCTGAGATCCTATGCTTCGCTGAGTCCAAGACTTATCCACTTGGTTTACCTGAAAGAAAGAAAACTAAGGGAGTGAACTACGAAAGATCAGTGTGATTCCAAGACAAACGTAAATAAGCGGTGTCAACAACCGTCCAAACACAACAGAAATCTCGAATCATTCACGATATCCATACACATTGAATAAACGAATAAGTACGCAAATAACACAATCAGACGTATATGCAATACACTCTTGAATGCCAGAACAAATGCAATGATGTAACACCCCATACCCAAGTCCTAGACTGAGACTGAATACGAGACGTTACCATACTTGAACTTAAGTAAACGTATACTTACGGGCTGTAAAATTTTGTTTCGAAACAGAAACTTCTCTTTCTTAATCAAAACATACGTTTCATGGGCCTACGAGGCCTTAAACACCTATCCGGAAACTTTCGGAACTCAATCGGGAACTTTTCCTCAAAAGGGTCACACGCCCATGTGACTTGGGACACGCCCGCAGTACCCCTAGACATGCCCGTGTCTTCCACCCGTGGTCGACATCGACTAATTTCACACGGCCTTGACACGCCCGTGGCTTTGGCCCGTGTGTTAAACTTTGGCATTCTGACTTATCCACACGGTCCATACACACGCCTGTGTACTTCAGCCTTGTGGCAATTCAAATTACAAGTGCAAGGTGCAGACTTCACACGGCCAGGGCACACGCCCATGTGACTTAACCGTGTGTCACACACGGCCTAAAAAAACGGCCATGTGATTAGCCCGTAGTCTATTCTGACTTAAAACACTAATGTGCAGGGGACACACGACCTAGACACACGCCCGTGTGTCTATCCGTGTGGGCACCTAGAGGCTATTTTCCAAGCCAATTGCCACCCTGAGATCAAGATCAATCCAAAACTCAATTCAATAACTCAAGTATTACATCTAACATGAACAAGGATGCATACTTCATTGATAGATAAAAACATACATACTTAATCATTCATGACCCATCTCTTTGGCCATATACAAAAAGAATACTAAGCTTGATAGCCATACTAAGCTTGATAGCCAACACTTTGGCTAATTCTAAAACATAACTCAAAATGAAATGCTTCCTATACATGCCATACTTAATATAAAAAACTTGGCTATACCAAAATAGCGATTGATAGTGTGCTCCGAGCTCCGATGACGATGATCCACGAGATTAGCTTGGCGGGACTACATGGAAAGAAAGAATTAAAGACGTAAGCATTTCGCTTAGTAAGTTTGCATGTAATGCATATAACAACGTATATATATATACTTAACATACTCATTCATCATAAGCAAAGGCATTGCTAAGTTCACATGCTTGAGCTTACTTACTCTTAATGATTCTTACACTTATCATGGTACTTACTAGTCTCGTGCTTGTAAGGTAAACAAGGTACCTGTATCACTTAATCATATAGATTAGCGTACTTTGTTAAGGTAAGCATAATCTTAACTTCATCATTCATAACATGAATAATACTCTTAGTTCACTATGACTAGCATACTTTGATGATAGCCTTACTTGCTTAACTTTCTTGCTTTCTCATTTATTCTTTACTCTTTTGCCCGATGAATTACTATGAATAAACGAGGATACTGAATCTCATCTCACAAATATCTCGATGCCAAAGCCATACCCTAGATATGGTCTTACATGGGATATCTCAACTTGGTATCGATGCCATGTCTTGACATAGACTTACACGAAGTCTTCCTTGTGTGTTCCATTGGGAACTTACCATTGCCATGTCTTGACATGGTCTTACTTGGTATCTTTACTCATGAACGGGTTAATGCCGAGCCTTGGCTTGGACTTACATGAAATCTTCTTTGTTACTCACCAATGCCATGCCTTGGCTTGGACTTACATGGGATCTCTATCTCATGATAGTTTTTCAATGCCAAGACTTGTCTTGGACTTACATGACATCTTTACATGGAGACTCACCAATGCCATGCCTTGGCTTGGGCTTATATGGGTCTTCATCTCATAATAACTCTTCAATGCCAAGACTTGTCTTGGTCTTACATGATAACTTGCTTGATTGCCGATGCCATGCCTTGGCTTGGTCTTATACGGACTCCCTTGTCTCATGTGATAGATCGAGTATCCTAAGTAATTCAACTTCAATCGAGACTTTCTCATACTTAATCTCATTGATTTCTTTGTTTAGCATAGCATCAAAAATCTCATGGAATTAAGATATATTTTACATCATACTAAGCAATTCAATGATATTAATCATAAAGCTTAGAAATTATACAAACTTACCTCAATGTACAAAATGTATGTAGAAATGCAATTTAGTCCTCGACTTTGTTCTTGCCTCGGTTTCGATCTGGGCTTCGTTTTTCTTGATTAGCAAGCTTCAAAAATTGAAGAACCCTAGCTATGGAGTCTCTCAAATTTTCGGCACAAGGGGAAAAAGATGAATAAAATTTTTTGTCATCTTTTTCCCTTTTTAATCATTTAATTGATAATGACCAAAATACCCTTCGCACTAAACTTTCAAAATTTCTAGCTCATGTCCATTTTTGTCCAAAAATTATAATTTGGGCAAATTGCTATTTAAGGACTTCTAATTAATATTCCAAAGCTATTTCATACTAAAAGCTTCTAGAATCTCAAATTTTGCAACTTTTGCAATTTAGTCCTAATGGACCATTCAATGACAATTTCATAAAATTTCTACATGAAACTTTCATACTATCATGCAAACATATCTTAAACCTCAAAACTCATTTTACTACTTCGGATTTGTGGTCTCGTACCACTGTTCCAACTAGGCCCTAAATCAGGATGTTACAATTCTCCCCCTCTTAGGAATTTTCATCCTCGAAAATCTTACCAGCAAATAGGTTTGGGTACTGGTTTCTCATGCTCTCTTCTGGTTCCCACGTAGCTTCCTCTATCCCATGTCTTTGCCACAACACTTTCACTAGGGCAATACTTTTATTTCTTAGCTGTTTGACTTCCCGAGCTAAAATTTTAACTGGTTCTTCACCATAAGTCATGTCGGGATGAATCTCTATCTCTGACGGGGCAATTATATGTGAAGGGTCTGATCGGTAGCGTCGCAACATGGACACGTGAAACACATCATGTATCTTTTCTAACTCTGATGGCAAAGCCAATCGATAAGCTACCGACCCAACTCTCTCAGTAATCTCGTATGGTCTGATAAAATATGGAGTCAACTTGCCTTTACGGCCAAATCTGAGAACCTTTCTCCATGGTGACACTTTCAAGAAAACTTTATCCCCGACCTGATACTCTATCTCTTTTATTTTTAAATCCGAGTAGGATTTTTGTCTGTCAGAAGTAGCCTTTAAACTTTCTCGAATTACTTTCACCTTCTGTTCGGTTTCTCTAACCAAACCAACCCCGTGAATCTAGTTTTCCTTGAGTTCAGTCCAATATAAAGGCGTTCGACACTTACGCCCATATAAAGCCTCATAAGGCGCGATCTTCAAGCTCGACTGAAAACTATTATTGTAGGCAAATTATACTAATGGGAGAAACTTTTCCCAACTGCCTTGGAATTCAAGAATACAACACCGGAGCATATCTTCGAGTACTTGTATTAACCTCTCTGACTGACCGACAGTTTGAGGATGAAAAGCTGTACTAAAACTCAATTTTGTACCCAAGGCCTCTTGTAACTTCTTCCAAAATCTAGAGGTGAATCTCAAATCTCTATCCGATATGATTGACAAAGGAACTCCATGTAGCCTTACTATTTCTGAAACATACAAGTTTGCCAACTTGTCGAGTGAGTAATCCACTCGTACAGGTATGAAATGGGCCGATTTCGTAAGTCTGTCAACCACAACCCATACAGCATCTTTCTTGCTTGGTGACAACGGTAAACCCGTTACAAAATCCATGGTGATACGGTCCCATTTCCACTCGGGAACCGAAATGGGTTGAAGCAAACCCAAGGTACTTGGTGTTCACCTTTACTTGGCGACAAATCATGCATTTGAAACAAACTCAAATATCTTTCTTCATTCTTGGCCACCAATATCGTTGCTTCAAGTCATTATACATCTTGGTACTACCCGGATGTACAGATAAACATCCGTTATGTGCCTCATGCAACATTTTACAATAAGCTCTTCTTTTCTCGATGCGCAAACTCTATCTTTGAACATCGACTTCCCTTGAACTAATCCAAAAATCGACTCAACATCCGACTCATGACCGAACTCTCTTTGCTTGCAATTCACTATCCTCTTTCTGAGCCTCAAAGATCTCTTGGAGGAACATTGGCCTAGCTCTCAACTCAGTTAGAATAGAGCCATCGTCAGATAAGGTCATCCACGAATTCATTGCCCTTAATGCAAATAGGGACTTTCTACTCAAAGCATCAGCGACCACATTCACCTTTCCGGGATGGTAGTCAATGACCAACTCATAGTCTTTTATCAACTCTAACCATCTTCGTTGCCTTAAGTTCAACTCTTTCTGCGTCATCAAGTACTTCAGACTTTTGTGATCAGTGAAAATCCGACATCTTTCACCATATAAATGGTGTCTCCAAATCTTCAATGCGAAGGCTATGGCACCAACTCTAAATCGTAAGTCGGATAATTCTTCTCATGGGGCTTTAGCTGTCTTGAGGCATAAGCAATCACTTTGCCTTCTTGCATAAGTACACGACCTAATCCGTTTAAGGATGCATCATTTGTATATCACGAACTCTTTCCTATCTGGGTTGTACTAAAAAGCGAGCTTCTATCAATAATGCCTTTAGTTTCTCGAAACTTTGTTGGCATCTTTCTGTCCACTCAAACTTCACATTTTTCTGTAACAATTTCTTCATCAGAGTTGCAATAATGGAAAACCCCTTGACGAATCGTCTATAATAGCCAGCTAGGCCTAGAAAACTTCTAATCTCAGAGACATTCCTCGGTGGATTCCAGTCTATTATGGCTGAAATCTTACTTGGATCTACTCGGACTCCATCTTTCGAGAGAATATGTCCTAGAAATCCTACTTCCTTGAGCCAAAATTCACTTTTACTAAACTTGGCATAAAGCTGATTTTCTCGTAAAGTCTGTAAGAACGTTCGTAGATGATCAGCATGCTCATTCTCATCTTGGGAATAAATCAATATGTCATCGATAAAAATGACTACAAACTTGTCGAGGTATGGCCTGAAGATGCGGTTCATTAAGTCCATGAATACCGCAAGAGCATTGGTCAAACCAAAGGGCAGGACTAAAAATTCATAATGCCCATACCTCGTTCGAAAAGCGGTCTTGGATACATCTGAATCCTTTACTTTCAACTGGTAATACCCAGATCTCAAGTCTATCTTAGAGAACACAGTGGCCCCCTTTCAATTGATCGAACAAATCATCGATCCTTGGCAATGGGTACTTGTTCTTTACTGTCACTTTATTAAGCTGACGGTAATCTATGCACAATCTCATGGTGCCATCTTTCTTTTTCACAAATAAAACTGGAGCACCCCATGGAGAACAACTTGATCTTGCAAAACCTTTATCTGTCAAGTCTTGCAACTGTGACTTCAACTCTCTCAACTCCGTTGGAGCCATTCTGTAAGGAGTAATAGATATTGGTACTGTAACACCCCTTTACCGGGTTCTACACCGGGAACCGGGCTTAAGGCGTTACCAAACTCAAACCACTTAATCGCCACTTAGGCTTTACGTCGTTACTCTCTAAAACTTCCTTCTCGACTTACGAGGCCTAACTCATGCACCCGAGGACCCTCAAGACTAATCCGGAACTTTTTCCATTCTTAATTTTTTTTCAAGGCAGGTCTTACACGCCCGTGCAAGATGAGACACGTCCGTGCATAGGCATACACGCCCGTGTCCCCAGATCGTGCTTAAAAACCCAGTATTTTGCCAATTTTCCCACGGTTAGGGCACATGCCCATGCATTTTGGGAACATGCCCGTGTACCCTATCACACGTCCGTGCCTTTCACCTGTGGTCGACACTGACTAATCACACACGGTTTTAACACGCCCGTGGGTCTAAACCGTGTGCCATACCTTAGTATTCGACTTATTCAACACGGGCCCAAGACGCCTCCGTGTGCTTTAACCGTGTGACCATTCCAATTCTAATTTCAAAGTGCAGACTTCACACGGCCAGGGCACCCGCCCATGGCTTGATCGTGTGTCTCACACGGCCTAGACACACGCCCGTGCGCCTACCCGTGTGGACCAGAGCAAGGCTATTTGCCAAGCTTTTAGCACTCTTATAGCTTACACTACAAGAATCCATTCAACATACCAATAAACACTCATAATTTCAACATGGACTTCCATAGGTAACCTTATAATTTCATAAAAGGTAGAATGAGCCATCATGCATGGTAATTTACAAATTTCAATATCTTACAAGATGCCAATACACCTTTGGCCAAAATAACAAAATAACTTAACTAGCCTAGCACCTATACATGCCATTTACAAAAATCATTAAGTCTAGGTATACCGAGAGGAGCTGATAGTGTGGGCGGTCTTCCGGTTAGCTGCATATTCCGGCTCGGCTCTAAAACTCTATAAAATAAGGGAAAAGAGAAGGGGAGTAAGCTTTAAGCTTAGTAAGTTTACATGTAAACAATATAACCTTTTAACATGTACCAAACAATTTCATAGCATTATGTATTAACCAAGAAACAATTTACATTCATAATCATACTTACTCATTTCCTCCATTCACACACTCTAACCACATCACAAGCATAATGTATACATTCATTATCGGTTCCCCTGCACTTAACATCACAAATTCACATAATACGACACATCTAATTTATTTCTCATAGCCGGATTTCTCGGTGGTTTCGCACTTAGCCCACCATTAGTCATTATTAGGGTGGTATCGCACACAGCCCACCCAAAAGATTTGTTACGGTGGTATCGCACACAGCCCACCAAAAGATTAATAGACGATGGTATCACACATAGCCCATCGTAATTGAACAACAAGGTGGTATCGCACTTAGCCCACCATTAAGAGTTGTCATTGCACAATCACAAGATTATTTCATCAATCATACGATAATTTTTCTCAATAACTACCCCAATCCATCTATTAGTACCACATATGTTCTCAATCATACCATACTCTAATTAGCAACATAGGGGTTACGAAAAATATACATTGCTTACACATAAACTTACCTCGGTGCAAAACGTGATAACCAACGATTTAGTCTGTCACCTTGCCTTTTCCACAGTCAAGGTTGATTCCACGCTCTTCTTGATATATAACAATGAAATTTATTCGTTTAGATCATTCTATGATCATAATACACCAAATTCTATACTTGGGCAAAAGTGACCATTTTGCCCTTGTACATTGGCAAAATTACAATTTTTCCCCTAGGCTCGTAATTTATTTTTCAACACATTTTCTCAATGCACAAGCATAGATAAACATTTATTTCTCTTACAACTACTCACCATTCCAACTATTTCATGCATTTATGACACAAATTTAATCTTTGCATTCAAGTCCTATTTAGGTGTTTCCATGCTAACACCTTTCACAAAAGTTGTTTCTCACCTCCCTAACATTCATTTTCTTCCATGAAAACTCAGCTAACAACACAACTACTCTCATGGCAAGTCCTTAGACTTTCAACCATATTACAAACTAGTCCCCCCATTAGCTAGCTTAAGCTTTGGGGACTCCAAAAATACAAAAATCTTCAAAAATAATCATCAAAATGACTTACTTGCAAGGATGAGATGTAGCTGAAAATTTTGAACTCCTAGAACCCTTATTTCCTCTAAAATTTTGGTGGTAGAAGAAGAAGGAATAGTAAAAGATGATATCTCATCTTTTTATCTTATTTTATTCAATTTTTTATTCATCTAATGTCACCAAATTTTGACTAAAATTAATGCTCTTGTCTCCCCTAGCTTGTATGGCCGGCCAACACACATTAAATGGCCTAATTGTACTTTAAAATCCTCTAAATTTACTTTCTATAACTATTAGGCACCTCCACCATGAAAAATAAAACTTTCGCCCTTTATGCGATTTAGTCCTTTTTCGCAATTAAGCATGCTGTCACTCAAATTAAAACACCAAAATTTTCATGCATCCATACAATCATGCTACAACACATAAATTAACATCAAAATAAATTTTCTTGACCTCGGATTAGTGGTCTCGAAACCAATGTTTCGACTAGCCCCAAAACTGGGCTGTTTCAGGTACAGTACCAGGAGCTAGCTCAATGTTGAACTCAACCTCTCTAACTGGTGGTAATCCCGGTAATTCCTCGGGAAAGACATCCAAGTACTCACATACTATCGGTACTGACTCAACCTTTAACTCTGTTTCTATATCATTCATCACAAAGGCCAAATATGCCTCATACCCTTTTCTTATGTATTTCTGTGCCGTCATATGAGAAATCATTACCGGCGATCTACCTTGTTCGTCTGATTCTACATGGAGAGTGTCCCCATTCTCACATCTCATCTCAATATATTTCTTCCCACAATTTACTATTGCATCATGAGTGGTCAACCAGTCCATACCAAGAATGATGTCAAACTCATCAAATGGTAACAACATAAGGTTTGCTTTAAAATAATGACTTCTAATCATCAATGGGCAATCATTACATACTTTATTGACCAACACACTTTGGCCTAATGGATTAGACACTTTAATCACAAATTTTGTAGACTCTATAGGCATACTCATACTGAATACTAGTTTCATACAAATGTAAGAGTGTGTGGATCCGGGATCTATTAAAGCAATAACTTTAAAATCATGAAGAGAAAAGGTACCCTAATAACATTAGGAGAAGATGCCTCTTCGCGAGTGCGAATGGCATACGTCCTTGCAGGTGCCCTACCCTCGGGTCTCGCAACCTGCTCTTTAGGTTTACCTCTACCACTTGCTCTACTACCCGGGTTCTTCTGCGGTCTTCCTCTGACCATACTCCCAGATCTCGGGTTCTGAGTTCTCTCTTCTTTCATCATCTCAGGACAATCTTTTATAAAGTGATCCTGAGAACCACATCTGAAACAAACATTTTCATGCGCTCGACACTCACCAAGATGACGTCTACCGCATTGAAAAACATAAAAGTCTATCTGAAACCACTGATTCACCCCATAAACTGTAACGCCCCAAATTTGGGCCTAGAAGTATTGGGCCTATTGGGCTTTAGATCTCAGAAAATTTTTAAGTAAGCAAGAAAAAGACAATTGGCATGTGGGCTTTGAGGGTAATGAATTTGGAGTGTCTAGGGGTGTTAGAGATGTCCTGGGATCAAGTAAAGGCATAGGAAAAATTTTGGTTTTAGCCTGTGGAACTGTGGACTGATTAGTAGGCCTTTTAAGCAGATTAAGAGAAAATGGGACACAAAGGGGCTTGTGGCCCAGTGGCAAGTGGCGTCACTTGGGAGCTATGAGGTGGCGTGTTGTCAGCTGAGGAGGTCCAAGGTTCGAGTAATGGTAAGGTGTTTTTGGAGTGTTTATTTTACAGTATGGACGGCCAGAGTTGTATTAGTTTTGAACTCTTACCGTGGAGAGTTTGAAGTAAGCAGGTATGTGGATGTGGAGGAAATTTCGGATAAGATTAAGGTGTTATCAGGGAGAAAAGTCAGGAGATGAGGAGAGGGAGGAGTTGGTGCTGAATGGGACTGTGGGGAAATGAGTGTTCAGCTGGTGGCTATATAAAGGGGGTGCCGAATTCATTGAAAGGTTCCTTGGGTTCTATTATTTCTTCCTTTTCTCCCCCTTAGCCGAATTCTTTCATTTGCCAAAAATAAAACCCATCATTCTTTTTGTCGAAATTCCTATTAGAGTTGTGTTCTTCTTCTTTCTCTGAAAGCCGAAATCTCCTAAAGCCGAATTTCTTTTTGCCGAATTCTCTCTTAGCCAAACCTTTCTATTACCGAATTGCCAACATCTTCTCTTGCCGAAATTCCTATTTGTGCCAAACCCTTGTTGTTTCCTCCATCACAAACCGATTGTGATCTACTATCAGTCAAGGTTAAAAAGCTGAATTTAGGCCGTAGGAACGAAAGTGGATTTGGTAAGTATTCGATAAACCTCTCTTATACGTTTTGTTAAAAGCCGAAGGGCTATCTAACCCCTCATTGTCCTTAACTTGTATTAACAAGGGTAAGGCTATACAATCACAAGCGTGGTAGGTAAGAATCGTTAGCAAGAGGTAAGTGCACTCGTCCCAGTGGTGGTTTAGTAAATGGCCGAATGTAATATGACTCATAGGGGTGATTTATGATAAATATGGGTCACTTGGTTTTGACGATATAGGTGTTTGGGTGCAGATCTAGAGGATAATCGCCAATAGTAGCAAAGGAAGGGCTACTAGAATGTGAGGCACACGGTAAGGGTACGGTGAGGTTTCGGTTTTTGATAAGTATGTGTTAAAGCTTTGTTAATCACTAGTAATGTCGATTGTAGGTTTGTGACTAAGGGGTTTGCAGCACGCGAGGTTACCAGGTGTGTAAAAACACTACACACACGATATCGGTAATGCCGAAAAGCCGAAAGTAGCTAAACGGGACCGGTAGGCCCTGAGGCTAAGTTTGATGAAATTGGTTGGTTTGGTCATACGTATTAAGTTAGTCACACATGTTACATGATTTGGAATTGTTTTGGGCCTAGTAGGCCATATGAATGAGATTTGGGCCTAATGGGCCGTAAGGATGTAATATGGGCTTCATGGGGGACGTAGACAAGTATGCTAGGGTTTAATGGACTTTAGGCCTAGTTCTGAACAACTCTTAAATCACATAAGACTTAATCTAATAATCAAACATGTCTGTGGACAAGTCGATTAGTTAGAGTGTGGTAACCGACATATGCATGTCTAGGATTGGATCTAGTGAGAGCTTGGTACTTAAGCGGTCCGAGTGACCCACCTCCTCTTTTCTGAGATCCTCCCTAGTGCAGAGTGTTTGTTCACGTTAACCGCGAGGACTTATTTATGGGCCAAAGTTTATAACTAAAACCCGAGAGGGACCAAATACTCTTATCTTTGTAAAATTACTAAAATACCCTTATATTTGTAAAATTACTAAAATACCCTTATATTTTTAAAATTACTAAAATACCCTTATATGTGTAAAATTACTAAAATACCCCTAGATTTGTAAATTACCAAAATACCCCTATTTTGCAAAAGTACCAAAATACCCCTATTTTGTAAAAGTACCAAAATACCCATGTCTTGCAAAATTACCAAGATACCCCTATTTTGCCAAATTACCAAAATACCCCTGTAGGCGAATTACTGAAAATACCCACAGGTAGTGAAATGACGAAAATACCCTATGTGACGAATATGAGTTTATGGATGTTACTCGTGTGTTTGATGCATTCATATGATATTCTGATTAGGATGCATATGGGTGGGAATTATGGTACGGAGGAAGATTTGAGGATCGCATAGTCGTATGGCCATGGATCCACCGGAGGCTTTAAGCCCATTATATGATTAGCAGCTTTGCTGCAACATTCGGTAGTACCACAACCGGGCTACCTTTGGTGTGTAGAGGATGGGTGGGTTGATTTAGAAATCCCTACAGGTGTGTAATGGTTGGAAGGGAAATGGCGTGTGTAGCGGATGGATTATTGGGATGGGTTTTGCATTATCTTGTTTGTATATGATGCGTTATGATATGATATGAGGTCATTGTGGGCTAAGGCCTAAGACCGCCGATTTTGATAGGGCTTAGGCCCAATGTGAATATTTGTATGTTGATTTGATGGCCAAGGGTTGTACACACTGAGTTTCGAAACTCACACCATTTTTAATTAATATTTCAGGTGATGCACAGTAAGCGGCTCGACTGGGCAGAGGACTCGGAGGTGGCAACACTACAAGCTGATTTGATGTTTTAATTTGTTCAAATGAATTTATTTTTAAATACTTTGTTTTTCATTGGATTGTAATAAGGCCATGTATCTCCTAATTGACTTTTCATTTTGGGTTTTATTATTATTGTTTCAACTATCCAGTTATTAAACTTAAATAAAATTTCTAAAGTTAACATGGTTTCCGAAACAACTCAACATATGAATGTTTTCTTAAAAGATGGTCTTATCATCTTAACTTTACAAGATACAAGGGTTTTGGGCTTTTGGGCCTTAAATGGTTAAATAGTAAAATCATTTTGAGGTGTGCCTGTAATGTGACATTCCGGATTCGGGCCTAACTTCTAGGTCGGGTTTGGGGTGTTACATAAACCTTAATTTTTCTAACCTCAATTTTTAGGTGTTACAACTCACCCCTCCTTAAAGAAATTTCGTCCCTGAAATTTCCTACTAACCCGACAATCGCTAACTCGCACAATTTGCTAGTACGCTTCCGCTGCAGACTCTAATCTCAAACACACTACCAAATAATGCTTAATCTGAAATTAATACAATGAACAATCTTACAGATCGAATTCACCTTCACACACAAACACAACTCTTAACCACTGGACCAGAATAATTTACTTCTTAAAGAAGTGGATTTGAACCCAGAACCTCACACACATAAGCTACACACTTAATTGCAAAACTACACCAATTCACACACACATTGTTTCAACCAATCAAATAAAAACTGAACCATGTCCAAACGAAAAAAAACTCAAATAAAAATAACCTAAAACAATACTTAACTCATCGCTGGTTTCGAATACCCGAGTTTGAGTTTTCTTCGAGGCTTTCTTCTGATCAGGTGGTCGACAAGGGCAATCTTTAATCCAATGCTCTGTGGACCCACATCTGAAACACGCCCCAGCCTTTTTCCTACTCTTACCCATATGGTGCTTCTTACAATACCAACATACCGACACATCCGTCCCACTACTAGAACCTCTCACATTATATTTCCAGATGTTTTGCTGAGGCCTAACCCGCTTCGCAGATCATGACTCCAAACTAGGAGAATTAGGACCTCTCTTATTCCAAACCTTACCCTTTCCTTTACCCTTACACTGCACACACTTACCTTTCTCCACTTCATTGGTCCTCTCCAACATAGTCTTGAAGACTTTCTCCAAGACTCCCAACAATAACTGGGCTAGTGTATCCACCACCAGCCCTCGAGTTACTACCACCAGTAGTTGGCGTAGTCACAGTGACCTCCATCTCATGAGCAAATACATGTCTCGGAGAAGCATATGACTCATCTAAAGTCCCACCAGGCTGATCCTCACATTTTTGCTCATCACCAAATTCCATGACAGTCCTCGCCTATAATCTTAAAGTATCTATCATTTCACAATAGGAAAGAGAATCAAAGATAAAAATTTAAATCTTACAGTCTCAGAGTTTCACACGGACCAGCATCGGAGTCTTAGACATTTTGTTCAAAGAAAAAAATTTCAAAACACTGCGGTATGCTTTGGTCAAAATACCCCTTTTCAAATTCATGCAGGCAGACACATTAAAACACAAGACGAGTTTTTGCAAACCTGGCTCTGATACCACTAAATGTAACAGCCTAAAATTTAGTCTAAAAGTTTTGACTAGATTCTGGAGGCCACATTAGCCACCGAGATAGCTCAAAACAGAATGTCATTCAGTTATCTTATAATCAGATAAAAATACTTATGTACTAGCTTTGAAACCAAAATGGACTTAGTAATCTTAATTTTAAAGTAATACGACATAAAAGTAGGACCCATTTATAGTCAGTTGAAATTTCAAACAAACACTGAAAACTGTCAAATTTTCCATGTAACCAACATACTGTAAATCGAATATCAAAGCACGGAAACAACTAAGTTAACTTAAACTGAAAATCCCATACCACAATTTACTTAAAATTATCTACAAAACCAGCTAAACCAGATCAAAATACTATAGAAACTTATTTGAGTCAAACCAGAACGGAAAACTCTGAGATTCTTCGATTCGTTGAATCTAAAACCTATCCACTTGATTTACCTGAAAGAAAGAAAACTAAGGAAGTGAGCTACGAAAGCTCAATGTCATTCCATGAAAAACATAAAAAAGTGGTGTCAAAAACTGTCCAAACATAACAAAAATCTCGAATAATTCACGATATCCATACACATTGACTAAATGAATCAGTACACAGATAACACAATCAGACGTATATGCAATACGCTCTTGAATGTCAAAACGAATGCAATGATCCTACCTATCTAACTGCTATACACTATTTTCGTCTGTCCAATCACACCAAATAGGGTTTACTAGACCCTTCTATCCTCTACACATCAATCTAGGGTTATGGTAGACCCATCGAACTAAATCACACTATTATGTGGTTCTTTTCCACTCGAATTGTTGCAATTTTATTGCCAAATCAAATAGCACAATTAAACTGCCAAATCAAACTTTTTTGTAACAGACCATTTTCGGTGAGCATAAATCCGAGCCCAAAAATAAAAATTTATTTTATTTTATTTTGTGGTTGGTATTGTGATAGGAAGGTCACGTGTGTGTGGGAGACACGACCTAGAACACGGGCGTGTGTCTTGGCCGTGTGAACCCTGTACCTAATTCGAATTAAATTAATTATCCACACGTTCTAGCACACGAGCGTGTGGCATGGCCGTGTGGTGTAAGTCAGAGAGCACCCTAAATCGGACACGGCCTGTAGCACGGGCGTGTGAGCCCTGTACCTTAGAAAAGTTTTGTAATTTTGCGAAAAATTCTTAGAGGTTCCGATTAAGTCCCGATTCGATTCTAATACTCGTTTTGGGCCTCGAGGGCCCATTCAAGGGACAATAAGGAAAAATTTTGAGTATGAATGGTATTTTAATACAAATTGCATGTGAATGTTCTATGAACCCTGGTAGTACTCTGTGACCCTGTTCCGGCGGCAGATACGGGTTAGGGGTGTTACATTTACTGGTATCAGAGCTACGGTTTAGCCGATTCTTGGACTAACGTAGCAAGTACAAGTCTAGGTATACATGCCATTATATAAATCATGATAGTGTGATATCTCCTGACCACTTTTTAATGTATTTTCATATAGTAATATCTTCCAACCAAGCTCGAGATGAGTCTGAGGAAGCTGAGAGCACTGCTCAAGCTTCTTTGCAATGAGCCGCAACTAGTAGTAGTAGGAAGCCCATGTCTGAGGGCCGTGAAGAGGCAAAAGCTGCATTCTTTGAAATGATGGATGAATGGTTTAGTGAATATATGAGACCATGCCCTACTGTTTAACAACCTCCCCCACTTGTTTTACAACCCGATGAAACGCCAAAGGGTACTAGACCCGTCAGAATTGGTAAGGCTCCGGTTGATAAAATTAGAAAATATGGGGCTGAAGAATTTAGGGCTATGGCCGACGATGATTCAGAGAGGGCTGAGTTCCGGCTGGAAAATACTATTCGGGTTCTTGATGAATTATCATGTACTCCCGCTGAGTGTTTGAAATGTGCGGTATCCTTGCAGAAAGATACAATTTACCATTAGTGGAAAACCATATCTTCTGTTGTACTGTGAGAAAATGTTACGTAGGAGTTCTTCTAAACTGAGTTCAGAAAGAAATATATTAGTCAGAGGTTCCTGGATCAGAAAAAGAAGGAATTTTTAGAACTCAAACAGGGAAATATGACATTAGTCGAGTATGAACGAGAGTTTGTTAGACTGAGTAAGTATGCTACTGAATGGGTTCAGAGTAAGTATGCTACTGAATGGGTTCAGACTGAAGCCGATATGTGTAAATGATTTGAAGAAGGACTGAATGAAGACATTAAGTTGTTGATTAGGATTCTGGAATTAAGGGAATTTGCGGTATTGGCTAAAAGAGCCCACAAGGCCGAGGAATTAAGCAAAGAGAAGAAGCAAGCCGAAAGGGAAGCTCGGGTACCGAGTAAAAGTTTTATGAGCAAGACGCAATCATCTGCCTTAAAGAAATCAAGAAGTTACCAAGAACGTTTTGCCTCATAGTAGGGTACTCGGGAAAGGAAAGAAGTTCAAAACGCTCTAACCCGAGGTCTTCATCTCCGCTAGCAACTAGTGTTGGAAGTGTTGGAAACCCAAAGCCACGATGCAATGTCTGTAACAAATCGTATTTTGGAGAATGCCGGATGAGAAGTGGGGCATGTTTTAAGTGTGGTTCTCTTGACCATTTTCTTAAGGATTACCCGGAAAGGGTTAAGAAAGACGTTGAACAGACTCCGAAGCTGGGAAATCTCGTTTCAAGGGGTAGACCACCACGATATCCCAGAAATGTCAGTGGTAGTCGCACTGCTGCAAAAGGTTTAACGGCTAAATCTGAGACACGGGCTTCGGCGAGGACATACGCCATACGTGCAAGAGAAGATGCCTCGGCACCAGATGTTATCACTGGTGTAACATCCTAAAATCTAGGGGTCTGTAAATTTGTGCAATTGTATGTTATTGTAACACCCCTTACCCGAGACCTTTGCCGGGGTCGAGTATGTGGCATTACAAGACTCGACTACAAGTTCGGAACATAAAAATTTAAAGCTGTCAAACCGCATCATGCTGACTAAATTGATCATAACTCGAGTTACAAAACTCAAATTTAGATCCGTAAATTTTCCTTGAAACTAGACTCTTATAAGAATTTACCAGAATTTTTCCAGAATTTTTCATGTGGCCAATTAGTACAGTTTATTCATCAAAGTTTCCACTATTTCACTGTTGACGATTCTGACCTGTCATTACAAAAACTCATTTATCTCATAGCACAAATTTTCAATAATATTAATTCGACTCAAGTGATATTAAGCATAACATACCTTACATGCTTACCTGAACCATATACTCAATAAATTAGCTTTAAGTTGTCTTGAACAAAGATTTGATTTCTCTTTTGTAAAATACATCACCGCATCAAGCACGCTAGGCGTAAAGCCCGAAAAGTAACACCGGCACGAGGCCTGCTAGGAGTAAAAGCCCGATAAATAACACCGGCACAAGGCACGCTAGGCATAAAAGCCCGATAAATAACACCGGCACAAGGCACGCTGGGCGTAAAGCCCGATAAATAACACTGCACAAGGCACGCTAGGCGTAAAGCCCGATAAATAACATCGCACAAGGCACGCTGGGCGTAAAGCCCGAGTCACGCCAATACGCTTAAACATTACCAACACACTTCATAACTATTATAAACTCATCTAATTCAATTGGGCTCACTCACATTGGACCAACAAAACCATTTTATCATTATACAATCCAACAATTCCCATCACATACTCAACATAAATCATCAACCTAATATGTCAATATACATTCGCCATGATGTAAATGGATACTAACATCCATCAATTTTTAATATTCAAGATAACCATAATTAATTCTTTGACACGATTTAACTAAAGGACTTACCTCGGTTGTCGATAGTCCGTGCGAATCGGCTATTCGAGAACCTTCGTCTTTCCCCGGTCTAATTCCGTTTTTCTTTGCTCTTGATCTAAAACACATTAAAATTTAGCTCATTTAATCGCATTTCATCTCAATTTAGTCCCAAAACACACAAATGGGTAATTTACCATTTTGCCCCTAATGTTTCCCATTTTTTACAAATTGGTCCAATTTGCACAAAACATAAAATATGAAAAATTTTCCAACACTATAGCTTGGCCGAATCTTCCCCATAGCCCTATGTGTTCATGCATGTCATTTATTTCATGTTTTAGTCCCTCAAAAATTTATTCTTTCAAATTTAATCCCTATCACTAAATTTTATCAAAATTTCTAATTCCAAACATGATGGTTTAAAACATACTCTTAATAATCTACCATCAAACATCACAAATCATGAATATACATCCATGGCCGAATCCTCAACATGTCTCAAACTCAAAAATTTCAACATGGGTTGTATAGCATTCAAAGCAACGAATTCAAAAATGTAAAAATTATCAAAACTAAACAAAATACATACCCCAAATTGAGCTCTCCTAATGCCGAAACTCAAGCTTTAAAAATGGAGTTTCTTTCCTTCTCACATTCGGCCAAGAGGATGAACAAAAGCATGTTCTCTTTCTTTCCACTTTCTTTCATTATTTTATGACTTAAAATAAAAGAAATAATCATTTACTTATAACTTATATTAACATATTATAATAACATCAAATTTGTAATTAAAGTGGCCCATTGCCGTCCCTTTTTGTAGTATATGGGCTAATTACCCTTTTAGTACATCCACTTAAAAAGCCACAATCAATTTAGTACCTTTCACTTTAGTATGCAACTTTTGCTCTTTTCTCGATTAAATCCTTTTTATCAAATTGAGCACTTAAATGACTAAATTTTTCTATGAAACTTTCACACTCACTAAATCACATATAATAAACACGAAATATAATATTAAAATATTACTCGTGCTCGGATTCGTGGTCCCAAACCACCGTTCGATTAGGGTCAATATTGGTCTATTACAACTCTCCCCCCTTGAGAATTTTCGTCCTCGAAAATTTTACCGTTAAACAAGGTCGAATATTGTTGCCTCATTTACTCCTCAGGCTCCCACGTAGCCTCTTCAACTCCGTGACGATTCCATAAAACCTTTATTAATGGAATTCTTTTATTTCTCAACTCTTTTATTTCCCGAGCTAGGATACGGATCGGTTCTTCATATGTCAAATCAGTTGGATTTCAATCTCTGCTTGTGATCACATGAGACGGATCGATCAGACTTCGGCGCATCGAAACATGAAATACATTATGTATCTTTTCTAACTCGTAGGGCAACTTCAACCTATAAGCAACAGGCCCAATACGTTCGGTGATTTCATAAGGTCCGATGAATCTCGGACTAAGTTTGCCTTTCCGACCAAATCGAATACCTTTTTCCACGGAGAAACTTTCAAGAATACTCGATCTCCGATCTGAAATTCAATATCTTTACGCTTTAAGTCAAGATAAGACTTTTGTCGATGCCCGAGGCACTTTTCAAAGTATTTCGATCACAAACCACTTTTTGTTCGATTTCTTTAATCAAATCAACCCGTGTATCTTATTCTCGCCGAGCTCACCCAAAGATAATGGTGTTCGACATTTTTGCTGTATAAGGCTTCATAAGGTGCCATTTTGATACTAGATTGAAAGCTATTATTGTAAGCAAATTCAATCAAAGGTAGGTATCGTTCCCACGTACCTTCAAACTCGAGAACGCAACATCTCAACATGTCCTCAAGTATCCGAATAGTTCGCTCGGATCGACCGCCCTGTCATCTGCGGATGAAAGGTCAGTACTAAAATGAAGTTTAGTGCCTAAAGCATCTTGCAACTTCTTCCAAAACCGCGATGTGAATCTCGGGTCTCTATCAAACAATGGAACTCGGTACACCATGCAATCTCACAATCGTGATACATACAATTCGGCAAGTTTATCGAGTGAATAGTCCGCATGAACCGGGTACAAAATGAGTGATTTGGTCACTCTATCAACTATAACCCAAACGGCATCTTTCTTACTCGATGTCATAGGGAGACCGGATACAAAATCCATTATAATTCTATCCCATTTCCATTCGTGTATCATGATTGGTGAAGTAGTTCGGATGACACTTGATGCTCGGCTTTTACTTGCGACAAACTAAGCATTTTGAAACAAATTCGGATATATCCCGCTTTCATGCCGAAGCCACCAATAGAATTGTTTCAAATCGTTATACATTTTTGTGCTACCGGATGTATCGATAGTCGCCACCACTATGGGCCTCACTCGAATAATCAGATCAAATCCGAGAGTTCTTGGAACACACATTCGGCTTTTTAAATTTCAAGTAGTCATTTGCATCAATCAAAATCGATTCGCACCTTTTTCACAATCGAATTCGACTAGTAATCAAATCTTTGTCAACTTTACATGCATCACAAATTTGCTGAATAAACATCGGTCTTGCTTGTAACTCGCTATGATCGAACCATCACCGACATAGCTATCTGCGCGTTCATTGCACGAAGAGCAAACAATGATTTTCGACTTAACGCATCCGCAACAACGTTAGCTCTTCCCGGATGGTAGTCAATCACTAATTCATAGTCTTTTAGCAATTCTAACCATCTGCGTTGTCTCAAGTTTAGATCTTTCGAGTCATCAAATATTTTAAACTTTTGTGATCCGAATAAATATGACATTTTTCATTTGAATAAATAGTGACGCCAAATTTTCAATGCGAACACAATGGTTGCTAACTCTAGATCATGAGTTGGATAATTTTTCTCATGCGGCTTCAATTGTCTCGAGCGTAGGCTATCACCTCGCTTCTTGCATTAAAACGCAACCCAACCCATTCAAGGAAGCATCACTAAAAATAATAAATTCTTTACCCGATTCCTTTGAGTTAATACTGGAGCCTCGGTCAAAAGGGCTTTCAACTATTCAAAACTTTTCTCGACACTTTTACGACCACTCAAATTTGACATCTTTCTGTAGTATCTCGTCAAAGGTGTAGCTATTACGAAAAAACCTTTTACAAATCGTCTGTAATACCCGCAAGGCCTAGGAAACTTCGGATCTCGAAACATTCTTTGGTGGTTTCCAATCGAGTATAGCTGCTATCTTGTTTGGATCTACCCAACACGACAATCAAACAACATGACCCAAGAAGTGACTTCATTCATCCGTAACTCACACTTATCGAATTTTGCATACAACCGTTGATCTCTCAAAGTTTGTAGTACTACTCTCAAATGCTCAAGATGTTCCGCTTCATTTTTGGAGTAGATCAATATATCATCAATAAACACTACTACAAACCGATCCAAAAGCGCCGGAAGACTCGGTTCATTAGATCCATAAAAATAGCAGTGCATTAGTGAGTCCAAAAGGCATAACTAAAAACTCATAATGTCCAGACCTCGTTCGAAATGCGCTTTGGCACATCCGAATCTCGACTCACAACCGATAATAGCCCGATCTCAAATCTATCTTGGAAAACACCAAGCCCCCTTCAACTGATCAAATAAATCATCAATTCGAGGTAACGGTACTTATTCTTTATAGTTACCTTATTTAGTTGCTTGTGTCGATACACATTCTCATAGTCCCATCCTTCTTTTTCACAAATAAAACCGTGCACCCCAAGGAGAGAAACTTCGGTCGTGTGAAGCCCCTATCTGTCAACTCTTGCAACTGCGCTTTCAATTCTTTTAATTCAGTAGGCGCCATTGGTTTTAAAATGCACGTCTGTAGTATAAGTATGGCACCACGAGTATCTGGCACCAAATTCGTGAGTCTTCTCATTATATGATTACTGATATGATAATGTTATGATGATAGTAAGAAAATTGTATGAGACAGTAGTACACTGGAACTTCTAGCTCTAGGAGCTAGGACTATAGAGATTGTTACTTTAGGAATACGATTCGCGAAAACAACTTTTATACTTACACTCCATAAAACACTTGTTAATAAACATTGAATTACGTACTGATTCATAAGATTCCTAATCAGATTAAATCGACCTAGCAAACATGAGCGCTAGAGGACGTGGACGCGGAAGACGTGGCCGTGGTAGGGGCCGAGGTGCTGGGGTTGGGTCCGAAGCATCTGGGCACATGCCTGAAATGGACGCACCTGCATCACCAGTGACTGAAACTGGGTCTCATGACCGTGTGGGAGGGGACGGTGCTCTGTCCCAAGCTATGCCGCGGGTACTAGAAAGGGTTGCTGGGGCAAGTACTGGGTCGGCAACTCGTGGGTCTATATCTGAGCGACTTAGATCGAATGGGGCCGAAGTTTTTAGGGGCATTTCGGGTGTAGCCCCAAATGTAGCTGAATACTGGCTTGAGGCTGTAGAACGAATTATGGATGATTTGGATTGTACAGCTGAACAGAAACTGAAAGGGGTTGTGTCATTACTGAGAGATGAGGCGTACCAGTGGTGGCTCACTGTTAGAGAAGGCACTCAAGCTGATCGCATCACCTGGGATTTCTTTAAGACAACATTTCAGGGAAAATATGTTGGGGCTAGCTATGTGGATGCCCGGAGAAAAGAATTTTTAAATCTGGTTCAGAGAGGTAGAACTGTGGCAGCGTACGGGCAGAGTTTCTGCGTCTAAGTCGGTATGCCCGGGGAATAGTGTCGACCGAATATGAACGTTGTGTGTGTTTTAAAGACGAGCTGCGTGATGAGTTGCGGGTACTGATAGCCCCGCAGAGGGAGAGGAATTTTGCTACACTAGTGGAGAAAGCTAAAATTACTGAGGAGGTGAAACACTCAGAACGGCGAAATCGAGATAAGGATAGGGGCAAGAACAAAAGAGATTCTGGGTACTCAGGTCCTGCAAGAGGGTTTCAGAAAAGGCCCAGGTACGAGGGGCCAGTTTGAGTGGGTGTTCCAGCTGTTACCAATCAGTTACAGGCTTGTGTGGACTGTGGGAAACTTCACTCGGGTGAGTGCTGGAAGAGAACTGGCTGGTGTTTCAAATACGGATCCAAGGACCACCGGTTTAGGGATTATCCTCGAGAGCCTGTTTAGACACAATTAGTTCGTCACAGATTTGCGCAGCCAGCGGGAGGTGCTCAGCAGCCGCCTAGAGGTCGTGGGTCTGGTCGAGGTGGAAATGGTACAGGACGTGGCCAGGGAGCACCGGGTAGGGGTGCTGGTAACAGGGGTAACATAGATGCGAGACAGCCAGGACTGGTTTATGCGGCTAGACGTAGAGAGGGTGGTGACGCACCAGACGTCATAACCGGTACGTTTTTCATATATGATGCACCCTTTACCGCTTTGATAGATATTGGATCTACTCATTCGTATGTTGTCTGTGCTGTGTTTGAAACTTTGGATATTAAATCTGAGATTGCTGCTAGAGAAATGTCTGTGATTAGCCCTTTAGGACAATCTGTAGTAGTGAATAAGTTGTTTAGGGATGTGCCCCTAGAGGTTCAGAGAGTGGTATTCCTGGCGGATTTGATGGAATTGCCGTTCAACGAGTTTGACCTTATATTGGGTATGGACTGGTTAGTTAAGCACCGTATGAACTTGGATTGCACTGCTAAGCGCATGGTACTAAGAACTCCTGATGATAAGGAAGTGATGGTGATAGGTGAGAGAAGGAATTACCTGTCCAATGTGGTCTCGGCATTAAAAGCTGAAAAGATGGTGCGAAAAGGGTATGAGGCATTTTTAGCCTTTGTCAGTACATCTAACGAAAAGAAACTGTCGGTTGGGGATATTAGAATCGTGAAGGAGTTCCCAGACGTTTTTTCTGAAGAGCTTCCGGGATTGCCTCCGAATCGCGAGATTGAATTTGGTATTGAGCTGTTACCGGGTACGACTCTGGTGTCCATCGCCCCTTATAGGATGACGCCAAAGGAGCTGGTGGAACTGAAAGCTTAGATTTAAGAGTTGTTGGACCGGGGTTTCATCTGGACGAGTGTATCACCGTGAGGAGCGCCAATTTTGTTCGTTAAGAAAAAAGATGGTTCAATCCGTATGTGCATTGATTATCGGCGATTGAACAAGTTGACGATCAAGAACAAGTACCCGCTACCGAGGATTGATGATCTGTTCGATCAGTTGCGAGGGGCTTCAATTTTCTCGAAGATAGACTTGAGATCTGGGTATCATCAACTAAAGGTCAAGGAGGCGGATATTCATAAAACTGCGTTCCGAACTCGATATGGGCATTACGAGTTTCTAGTGATGCTGTTCGGGTTAACAAATGCACCAGCTGCTTTTATGGACATGATGAACCGAGTCTTCTAACCCTATCTAGACCGGTTCATGGTGGTATTCATAGACGATATTCTGGTGTACTCAAGAACGAAGGAGGAGCATGATTCTCATCTTCGGGTTGTGCTGCAGATATTAAGAGAGAAGCAACTGTATGCCAAATTTAGTAAGTGTGATTTCAGGCTGAGGGAAGTGACCTTTTTAGGGCATGTTGTTTCTGCCTAAGGGATTAGAGTGGATCCTCGGAAAGTTGAAGCTGTGTTAAACTGGAATCCACCAAAGTCAGTGTCAGAAATCAAAAGTTTTCTGGGTTTGGCTGGGTACTACAGGCGGTTCATTGAGGGGTTTTCGTTGATTGCTGCACCCCTAACTAAGTTACTGTGTAAGGGAGTACCATTTGTGTGGTCAGATAAGCAGCAGTAGAGCTTTGAGAAACTGAAGAAGATTCTAACAGAAGTGCCAATATTGAATCAGCCTGAGGCAGGGAAAGAGTTTGTTGTTTATTGTGATGCGTCACACACAGGCTTGGGATGTGTGTTGATGCAAGATGGGAAAGTGGTGACCTATGCATCTCGTCAACTAAGGCCGCATGAGGTGCGCTATCCCACACATGATTTGGAGCTAGCCGCGGTAGTGTTCACCTTGAAGATATGGAGGCACTACTTGTATGGAGAAAAGTCAATCATCTATACCGACCATAAAAGCCTGGAATATCTCCTCACCCAGAAGGAGTTAAATCTCAAGCAGCGGAGGTGGATAGAGTTGCTGAAGGATTATGACTGCTCGATCGAGTACCACCCGGGTAAAGCCAACGTGGTAGCGGATGCTCTAAGTCAGAAGGTGGTGTCTGAATTGAGAGCTATGTTTGCCCATCTCAGCCTTTATGAGGATGGTAGTTTGCTGGCAGAGCTTCAGGTGAAACCGTCTTGGGTTAGTCAAGTTAAGGAGAAGCAAGTGTCGGACGAATCGTTGGGTCCTCGGTTTCAGCAAGTGAAAAGTGGTGAGACGGTGGACTTTGCTTTAAATAGTGAAGGGGTATTATGTTTTCGCGAAAGAGTTTGTATGCCAAATGATTCTGAGTTAAGAGAGACGATTTTACGGGAGGCTCATAGTAGCCCATACGCTATACACCCCGGTGGAAGCAAGATGTACCGAGATCTCAGTGAGCAGTATTGGTGGCCAGGGTTGAAACGGGAGGCTACAGATTTTATGAGCAAGTGTTTGACATGTCAGCAAGTTAAGACGGAACATCAGTTGCCTTCAGGATTGCTACAACCGGTGAAGATCCCACTTTGGAAATGGGAGCGAATAACGATGGACTTTGTTAGTGGGCTGCCCTTGACGCCTACTAAGAAAGACTCAGTGTGGGTGATCGTTGACTGGTTGACAAAGTTCGCTCACTTTGTACCAGTTCGTACTGACTACTCGCTTCAGAAGTTGGCCAAGTTGTATGTGGCGGAGATTGTGAGACTGCATGGGGTGCCAGTGTCTATCATATCAAACAGGGACCCAAGATTTACATCTCGGTTTCGGAAGGCTTTGCATCAAGTCTGGGTACCAAATTGGATTTCAGCACAACGTTTCATCCTCAGACTGATGGTCAGTCGGAAAGGGTAATCCAGATCTTAGAAGACATGTTAAGGGGCTGTGTAATTGATTTCAGTGGCAGCTGGGAAGACTATTTGCCTTTAGCGGAATTAGCGTACAACAACATCTACCAGTCCAGCATTCAGATGGCACCCTACGAGGCATTATATGGTCGTAGGTGTCGTACCCCTACTTGTTGGACGGAACTGGGTGAGCGACGGTTGTTGGGTCCGAAATTGATTTTAGAGACGGAGGAAAAAGTTAGGTTGATTTGAACTCGGTTAAAAGAAGCTTCTAATAGACAGAAATCGTACGCGGATCTGAAGCGTAAAGAGATAGAATTTTTAGTGGGGGATCAGGTCTTTTTGAAGGTCTCACCTTGGAAGAAGGTCTTAAGATTTGAACGGAAGGGTAAGTTAAGTCCCAGATTCATTGGACCGTATCGGATAGTAAGACGTGTGGGACCGATTGCTTATCAGCTTGAGCTACCTCCGGAGTTAAATCGGATACATGATGTATTACATGTTTCGATGCTCAGGCACTATTGTTCAGATCCATCTCACGTAGTGCCAGTGGAAGAAATTGAAGTAAGACCTGACCTATCTTTTAAAGAGGAGCCAGTGCAGATTTTGGATCGAGATGTTAAGGTGTTGAGAAGGAAATCTATTCCGTTGGTTAAAGTGTTATGGCGTAATCACGGATCTGAGGAAGCCACGTGGGAGCCAGAAGAGGCAGCGCGACAGCAATACCCTCATCTCTTTTTATCAGGTAAAATTTCGAGGCTGAAATTTCTTTAAGGGGGTAGAATTGTAACATCTTAAAATCTAGGGGTCTGTAAATTTGTGCAATTGTATGTTATGCTGGTTCTGTGTGTTGTTTAAGGGTGTTTGGGGGCCCTAAGAAGGCCTGGGGTTGAGCTGGGCCCTGGTAAAATTTTGGTGTTTGGGCACTTAAGGGGGAGAAGGTAGTTGGCGTCAAGGCATAAGGGAAAAGGTTGGCAATTGCTAGCTCAAGCGGGGCATGTGGCAAGGTGGCTGTGGCGTGAAATGGCAGAGAGGAGAGCTTGGGTTCGAATCCCACCTGTGGCAACTCTTTTAAACTATTTTGTGCTAAGCAGGTAAGGGTAGTAGAGTTCAGCTTGGACTCTGCAGGAGGAGTTGAAGTCTCAGTCAAATGAATTTGAATGAGTGATGGAGAGGAGTTTGAGGAGAAAATCAAGGAGCAAATTATGGGATTAAGGTGAGAGGGAGTAGTGGCCGATTTTGGGGAAGTACATGGGGAGAGAATTTCGGTCAAGAGGGGTCTTTTGGGTTAATAGTGCATTCGGTTTTGGTAGGGGAAGTAATTACCGAAATTCTGAAACATTTTTGTTGAACTTTTATGCGTTAAGAGTTCTTTCTTTTTGGCCATCTTGTGCATCTTTTCTTGCCGAAAGCCGTGACCATTAAGGGACTTCCCCTCTTCACTTTTCTTCATCTTTTCTTTGGTATTAGCCAAAACTTCCTCGCACCCCTCTTTTTCTTCTACTCTCTTCCATCTTTCCCTTACCATTCGTTTTCTTTTGCATTACCATAAGCCGAATCTCTTTTCTCTTCTCTACGTGATTGATCACCTTTCTTTTGACTGAATCTGGTAAGTTTAAGTTCTTTCCTTCCTCTCATTTTCTCTTTTCTTTGGCCGAATGTATACCCCCACCCTTTGTTGGTTTCATTGCATCACTAACCGAAACTCCATTTCCCTTATTCTTTCTCTTTGTAACTTCATCTTGTAGTTGTTTAAACGAAGTTGGCCAAATCTCTCTTTCTCAGTCGACTTGTCTGTAATCAAGCTGAATCTGTCTGTGCTCGATTCACTTTTAATCAAGGCTGATTGTGCTTGGGAACAAGCAACTCCCTTCTCTGTTTTCTAATTGTTTGGACTTCAGGAAGCAGTGGTAAGAGCCGAAACCCCTTGTGCCATTTTTGCTGTGGTACTTTACTTATCGGATTTTCCTCATGGATGCAAGTGGCAATCAGTCGAAGGGGGTATCGCTAAGGGAAACTAAGGGGAGTGATCTCGTAACCCCTGCTCCCAAGTTCAAACGAAAGAGGGTGTCAGCAGTTCGAGATTTCTCGCCGGGTTGTGGAAGGGAGTCGACATCTGGTGCGGATAGGCAAATTGTGGTTGTTCGCGATAGTAAGGGTAAGCATTGTAAATTGTTTGATTTAGACGTGGGTTAAGATCTCCCTTTTGTTAGTTAATTGTGTGATATATTGGTATAGGTGACGGCGAGCAGGAGGGTATAGTTCTCTACGTAGTCAGGGGTGTAATTTCGCACCGTAGCCAAGTAGTTTCGTAATATGCCGCAATGTTGGTAAAAACTGAATCACCGTTATTCGTATGCTTAATAAACCAGAATACTGTATGTAATCGAATAACTCGCTTAAGCAACTACAGTTCTAAAATTCGCTAGAATTGGTGTTGGCAGGTCAATTTACCAAAATGCCCTTATTGGGCCGATTTACCAAAATGCCCTTATTGGGCTGATTTACCAAAATGCCCTTAATGGGCCAATTTACCAAAATGCCCTTATTGGGCCAATTTACCAAAATGCCCTTAATGGGCCGATTTACCAAAATGCCCTTAATGGGCCGATTTACCAAAATGCCCTTATTGGGTCAAATTACCAAAATGCCCTAATAGGGCCGGTTGTGTGCTACGTTATGCTTTGATATGTTGACATGTATGTTGCATTCTATCATGTTGCATGGGGCGGGATATTGAATGAAGAGCAGTGTAGCCTGGTGGCTCAGCCACAATATATATATATATATACATACTTGTGATTATGACTCTAGTGGCTCGGCCACAAACATTCTATGTTTAGCAGCTTGACTGCATATTTGGTGTGAGCGGCGAGGTGGGTTGACTTGATCCCCACAGGTGTGATTGGCTGGTCGGGGGTGTGTTGGATGGATGGGTGGGGCTGCATCAATTCATCACTTGCATTATTATGATTAATGGGTTGAGGCCCAATTTGATGTCATATGGGTTCAGGGCCCAGTTGGTGACGGTAAGGGGATTACATACTGAGTTCTTGTAACTCATTCCTCTCTTTTTAACCTCGCAGGTAATGTTCCGCAGTAAGGATTTGGAGCCATGGATGACTCGGTGGAGGCCATACTTTAGAAACATCGCTCACGAACTTTAGTAAATTTCCTTTTTGCTTTATTTCTAAGATTATTTTTGTTTTGTGGGTTTAATCATTTGTAATAAGGCCTCTGGTTAAATTTTCTTTCAAGTTTTTATTAATAACTGTTGATTTCATAAATACGAGATTTTTTTAAAACATAATTAATCGTTTTTTTAAAACATCACGTTCCCGCAAATACTCAAGTTTGATTTTTCACAGCGAAAATAGTTTTGTTGTTAAAACATTAATAACTTCATAAAAAGGGCACTAAATAAACCGGGTTTCTATAAACAAGCAACGTAACTCGAAGTTTTAAAGAGATGCAATGTCTTCAACTTACGCTTAGCTTTTTAACAAACCTCCTATGTGACACACTAGATCCGGTCGTAATGTCTAGGCCGGGTTTGGGGTATTACAACTGGTACATTCTCTTTACTTGATACTGATATTATTGCTTTGATTGATCCTGGTTCAACGCATTCATATATATGCATGAAAATTGTGTCTGTTAAAAATATGATTGTTGAATTCACCGAATTTGTGGTTAAAGTTTCAAACCCCTTGGGTCAGCATGTTATGGTGGATAAAATCTGTAAGAATTGTCTATTGATAATAGAGGGTCATTATTTTTCGGCTAATTTGATGTTGTTACCCTTTGATGAATATGATGTAGTATTAGGAATAGATTGGTTAACCCAACATGATGTAGTGGTAAATCGTAAGTATAAATACATTGAATTGAAGTGTCAAAATGGTGAGTTACTTCGGGTTGAATCTGAGAAACTGGATAGGTTATCTAATGTGATTTCAGCAATATCAGCCCAGATATATTAGAAAAGGGTATGAGGCTTATCTTGCTTATGTGCTGGATACCAAAGTGTTTAAGCTGAAAATCCAGTCAGTGCCGGTTGTTTGTGAGTTTCCTGAGGTATTTCCAGAAGAATTGCCCGGTTTACCACCAGCTAGAGAGGTGGAAATTTCTATAGACCTTGTACCAGGGATGGCACCGATATCGATAACACCATATAGAATGGCTCCTACTGAATTAAAATAGTTGAAAGTGCAGCTGCAAGAATTAATTGATAAAATATTTGCTCGACCCAGCTTTTCACCGTGGGGTGCACCGGTATTGTTTGTAAAGAAGAAAGATGGATCATTGAGACTATGCATCGATTACAGACAGCTTAATAAAGTCACAATAAAGAATAAGTACCCGTTGCCTTATATAGATGACTTGTTTGATCAATTAAAAGGTGCCACTGTATTTTCAAAAATTGATCTACGATTTGGTTACTATCAACTACGGGTAAAGGATTCAGATTTGCCGAAGACGACTTTCAGAACCAGATATGGGCATTATAAATTTTTGGTGATGCCATTCGGATTAACGAATGCCCTGGCTGTATTTATGGATTTAATGAACATAATTTTCAGACCATACCTGGACAGGTTCGTGGTTGTTTTTATTGATGATATTTTGGTTTATTCCCGGGATGAAAATGAGCATGCTGAACATTTGAGAACTGTCTTGCAAACTCTGCGTGAGAAACAATTGTATGCCAAGTTCAGTAAATGTGAATTCTGGTTAAAGGAAGTTAGTTTCCTTGGACATGTTGCATCTGCAGAAGGTATTCGGGTGGACCCGAATAAAATTTCAGCTATTGTAAGTTGGAAGCCACCGAGGAATGTTTCCAAAGTCCGAAGTTTTCTGGGGCTAACCGGATATTATCATAGATTTGTTAAAGGGTTTTCAATGGTAGCTTCTCCAATGGCTCGATTGTTGCAAAAAGATGTGAGATTCGAGTGGAACGATAAGTGCCAGCAGAGTTTTGATAGAGTGAAAGCCTTATTGATGGAAGCGCTTATACTAGTCCATCCTAAATCGGGTAAAGAATTTGTAGTTTATAGTGATGCCTCATTGGACGGTTTAGTATGTGTATTGATGCAAGATGGTAAAGTTGTAGCTTATGCATCCAGACAATTGAAGCCGCATGAAAGGAATTACCCGGTACACGACCTTGAGTTAGTAGCCATTGTGTTTGCACTGAAGATATGGTGGCATTATCTCTTTGGAGAAAAGTGTCATATTTTTACGGATCATAAAAGTCTAAAGTATTTAATGACACAGAAAGAATTGAACTTGAGACAACGGAGATGGTTGGAATTATTGAAAGATTATGATCTCGTTATCGATTACCATCCGGTGAAAGCTAATGTAGTGGCGGATGCCTTGAGTCGAAAATCTTTGTTTTCCATGCGAGCAATGAACGACCAATTGTCCTTGTCTAACGATGATTCAATTATAGTTGAGTTAAGAGCTAGAACAACATTTCGGCAACAAATCTGTGAGGCTCAGAAGGATGATAATAAGTTACAGGCCAAACGAGTGCAAAGTGAGTCAGATCCTGATTCAGAGTTTCAGATTGATTCAGATGGTTGTTTGTTGTTCAGAGACAGAATATGTGTACCAAAGAATTCAAAACTAGTATAGAAGATTTTACATGAAGTGCATAATAGTGTTATGTTTGTGCATCCCGGTAGCAACAAAATGTATAGTGACTTGAAGAAAATGTACTGGTGGCCGGGAATGAAAAGAGATATCTCTGAATTTGTATCTAGATGCTTGATATGTCAAAAATTAAAGGCTGAACACCAAGTGGCTTCGGGATTATTACAGCCAATTACGATTCCGGAATAGAAATAGGAAAGGATTACCATGGACTTTGTATCGGGATTACCCTTGTCGCCGAAAAAGAAAGATGCTGTATGGGTAATTGTCGATCGTTTAACAAAGTCGGCACACTTTATCCCGGTACGTATGGATTTTTCATTGGATAGATTGGCTGAATTATATGTCTCTGAGATTGTAAGGTTACATGAAGTGCCAGTCTCCATTATTTCTGATAGAGATCCCTGGTTTACATCCCGATTTTGGAGTAAGTTGCAAGAAGCTCTTGGCACTCGTTTACACTTTAGTACTGCATTCCATCCTCAAACAAATGGACAATTTGAACACGTGATACAGATTTTAGAGGACATGCTTCGGTGTTGTGTACTTGAGTTTGGAGGTAACTGGGAAAGGTATCTACCTTTGATTGAATTTGCTTACAATAATGGTTATCAGTCCAGTATTAAAATTGCACCGTATGAGGCTCTATATGGTCGCAAATGTAGAACTCCATTGTATTGGACAGAATTAAGTGAGAAAAAGATACACGAAGTTGACTTGATTCGTGAAACCGAGGAAAATGTGAAGATAATCCGAGACAGTTTGAAGGCAGCCTCAGACCGTCAAAATTCCTATGCCGATTTGAAAAGAAAAGAGATAGAATTTCAGGTTGGTGATAAAGTGTTCTTACAAGTGTCATTATGGAAGAAAGTTCTCTGATTCGGTCGTAAAGGGAAATTGAGTCCACGGTTCATCGGACCTTATGAAATCATTGAAAGAATCGGGCCGGTTGCATATCAGTTAACATTACCACCGGAACTTGATAAAATTCATAATGTGTTTCATGTATCCATGTTGAGACGCTATAGATCGGATCCTTCACATGTTATTCGTCCAACAAAAGTTAAGATTCAGCCTGATATGACCTATAATGAAGAACCGATCAAAATATATGCACATGAGACGAAAGAGCTAAGGAATAAAAAGGTGGCATTGGTAAAAGTGCTCTGGCAACGACATGGTTTAGAGGAAGCTACCTGGGAGCCGGAGGATACTATGAGGAAGCAGTACCCTAACCTCTTTTCTGGAAAGAATGTTCGAGGGTGATAATTTCTAAGGGGGAGAGTTGTAACAGCCCATTTTCGGTGAGATCGGAACAGTGGTTTTGTGAGCACAAATCCGAGCCCAAAAATAAAAATTTATTTTATTTTATTTTATGGTTGGTATTATGATAGGAAGGTCATGTGAAAATTTTGATACGAAAATTTTATCGATTGTGTGGTTAATTAGGTAAAGGACTAAATTGCATAAAATGTGAAAGTTGAATTCTAGTAGCTATAAGGACTAAATAGCTATGGAATTCAAAAATAGAGGTCCTTATGTAGTAATTAGACCATTAAGAAAATTATGTAGATTTTTCTTGGTGACTCATCCATGGAAAAATTAGAAATGACTAGGGACTAAATTGGAAATCAACAAAATTAAAAGATGATAGAAAAATAAAAAGAAATTATCATCTTTTCTATTCATCTTCTTCCCAAATTTTTCTATGGAAAACCTAGGAGAGAGGAAGAGAACTTTTCAAGCTTAGAAAGGTATGAAATCAAGTCCCATTTTTAATGATTTTTATATTTTTAGAATCGGGATCGCCTAATCTTTCTATTTATGGGATTTATTTGAAAAGATAACAAAGTGTAGAAACTTTGCCATGGATGTAAATGCTAGAAATTTGAAATTTATGGTAGAAAATGAAAGATAGTTGATAGATAAACAACTTTTACAAAGCAAATTTTCATGGAAACTTGATTTGGGGACTAAAATGAAAAAGTGGTAAAACCCATGGAAAATTTTGAAATTTGTGAAATGTGTGTGCTGTAAAAATTGTTATTAAATCTTGGTTAGGCTTGGAAATATGACTAGATTGCATGAATTACATTTTTCGAGCCTAGGGACGAAATTGGAATTTTTGAAAGAGTAGGGGCAAAATAGTAATTTTGCCTAGGATGTAGTAGAATGCAAATGCATGTAAAATGTGATGATTTAATAATTAAATTTGCTTATATAGACCCAGAAAGAACAACTACGGAATTAGATCGAGGGAAACAAAAAGTTTCGGATTAGTTGGAATTCAAACCCGAACAACTGTCAAGGTAAGTTCGTGTAACTTAATTTGGTACGGTAATATATTTGGATTGAATTGTATGATTGTGATAATATGTATGTGATGATATACATAATGAAATAATTACAAGTTGGAAATATTGATAAGATACCATGTCCCGGTTGAATATTGAAATTTGATGGATTATGGTGATTTCTTGAAACGGGTATAATAATGGCAAAGGTTACAAAGAGGATTTAGCCCGGACGGGAAATCTTGAATTTAAACCTCTCGAGCATATGTTATAGAGTGGGTTTAGCCCGGATGGGTAACCCTAATTAAGCTCTTTAGAGTACAGGTCACTAATAGGATTTAGCTTGGATTGACAATCCTAAATGACTCTTGTGAACGTTGGTTGAAAATCGGGATTTAGCCTGGACTGGTAATCCTATTGTAAAATATGTGGCTCGAGAGTGTGCTCTTCAGACTTATGTCCAATAGGTAATAATTAATACGAATTGATGGATAATTCATATGTATACCTTATGTACATCACTCGAATGTCCATCGAAATTTCATTAGTTCAACGGGAAAGACTCTCAAAATATGGAAAGGTGGAATTAATGGAAGTTTGTATATAATGAGCTCATTTATGTTTACTTGATATTTATATGATGTTATGTGACTAACTTGTTTGATTAAGTGTATATGTTTAGGTGAACTACCTATAATGGATGAAATGTATGTTTATGTATGCTAGTTTGAATAGATATAACTGGTAAGTTTATTTTCCGTTATACGAACTTACTAAGCATGAAAATGCTTACCCCATTTAATTTTCCCTTGTTTTGTAGTGCTCGTAAGCTCGCGAAGGTTGGAGGATTGGTGGGATCATAATCACACTATCCATTATCTCCTTTTTGGTATACTTAGAAATCTCATTTTGGTATAATGGCATGTATAAACTTATTTGGCCAAATGATGACTTGTAAGTGATGTTTTGTAATCTAGCCATTGGAATGGCTAGTAATGATTTAATTTGGTATGTTATAAGTTATCTCATGTTCAATGCTTAAGTGTTAAATGTGGATGAATAGAGTATGCTTATCTTGAATATGCACTAAAAGTATGATTATAAACATGAATTGCATGTGATATTATGCCATGATAGATGTTAGTTTAGGTTTGGTTTTAATGCTTGAATTGGCTGGTATATACATGCAAGTATTGGTGTAGGTTGTTGGAAAAATTGGGTGAGAAAATGAAGTTAAGAAATGGCTTCATTTTGTCCACACGGGTAGACACACGGGCGAGCACATGGGCGTGTAGCCAGGCCATGTGTCCCCTGCACCTTAATTTCGAGAAAAAAAAATGCTCAGAATTGAGCACACGGGGAGAGACACGAGCGTCTGTCTCAGCCATGTGGGATACACGGCCTAGAAAATGGGCGTGTGTCTTGGCCGTGTGAAACCTGCACCTAATTCGAATTAAATGAATTATCCACACGACCTAGCACACGGGCGTGTGGCATGGCCGTGTGGCGCAAGTCAGAGAGCACCCTAAATCGGACACGGCCGGTAGCACGGGCATTTCCTAAGGTCACACGGGCGTGTCCTTGGACCACACGGGCGTGTGAGCCCTGCACCTTAGAAAAATTTTGTAATTTTGCAAAAAATTCTTAGAGGTTCCGATTAAGTCCCGATTCAATTCTAATACTCGTTTTGGGCCTCAAGGGCCCATTCAAGGGACAATAAGGAAAAATTTTGAGTATGAATGGTATTTTAATACAAATTGCATGCGAATGTTCTGTGAACCCCGGTAGTACTCCGTGACCCTGTTCCGACGACGGATACGGGTTAGGGGTGTTACATTCCTTCACTTCATATTCAAATCCCAAACTCAGATACAAATGTAGATAACGGAATCAACACAATTATTCAGAATTAGTCGCAACAATTTTCATATAACAGAATCCTTATATATCAGTGATATAAGCATTTTATTATACTTGTCAACATTACATTTTAAAAATTATATAATATAGGGTACATTGGTCATTTTATTTTCTTTTTATTTTTTTTTCTACAAGAAAATTAATTTATCAAAAGGTATATTGGTCATTTGATCTTTTTTTCTTATATTATTACAATACATATTCCCCTAAGCCAAACATACGAGTACAATTACTATAACACTTCCTCACCCGTCTCGACATATAGTATGAGTGAGAGTTGATACTTGAGCACTTTAGATAGAATGAAATCTCAAAGTTATTTAAAATTTTGAGCTTTAAATATTTTTTAAAAAATCATAGAAATTTAATCAAAATAATTTTAGGGCTCTAGAAACAATTTAAAATCATATAGAATCATTTTGTGGGTGATTAGATGTGTTTGAGGTAAAACAAATGAGCCTTTGGGAGTCAAAATATGCAAAAATAGTGCAAAGGGACAAGGCGATGTATAGGGTTGAAACAAGGCTTGCGGTCGCAACGACACTTGTTGGTTGGCAATGTCCCAACATGAGAAATGTGAGGTCACAATGTTGTCGCACCGAGGTCGTGATGTCACCTATTGAACATCTCAAAAACACTTCACAGTCATGCCTAAACATGTCCAAATAATTTCTATATGTTTCAAAGTTTTATAAACCAATTTCAAACCTCATTTAAACACATGATACAAGCCATAAACACAATCAAAATAAATGGTCATTATGTCAGAGTCTTAAAATTTATATGATGAATGATTTAGCCTAGAAACTAACTCTGACAACAAATGAGGCAAGCACACCTATCGAACAGTAGTATAGTTTAGGGGCAAGACCGGAATGTCGAACCCAAAGGAACCAAAAGTACTAATACTAACTTTCTTTCTATTATTTAGCCTAAGAATTGAAGTGAATTATTGTTTAATCTAAAAGTAACTAACTACTAAGCTAAAGACGCTAAGATAAGGAGAATGAATTGGGGAAATACTTGTGGGAAAAACCAATTGATTAAGACAATACCCAAGGAGGAATCCACCTAGACTTCACTTGTTATTTAACTCACGAACTGACGATTTATTCACTTGACTTGATCCGTAGGATTCCCTAATGTATATTAATACCTCCGTCGAGGCTACTAACGTCTAACCCTAGGTTGATTAATTGAAATCTCTTTATAATTAAAACCCCTAAAATTGCATTAACTCGATCTATGGACACCCATATTAGGTTTGACCCTAATCCGGCAGATTTTCGTCATCCTATGTCTAGGGTTACAATCAACTCCGCTTAACTATGCTAGATCTACTCTTAGACAGGAACTTTTGCTCCACCGCCTAAGCACATCAATACTTGAATCAATACCCTGAAATATCAAAGAAAGAATTAAGAACACATAATTAAGAACAAATCAAGTATTTATCATATAGTTCAGAAAACAATAACAAGACCTGTCTTAGGTTTCATCCCCCTTAGGTATCTGAGGGGTTCAGTTCATAATAATAAAAGAATACATCTCAGAAGAAAAGATAAAACAAAACATAAGAAAACCCTAAAACCCCTTGAAGGAATTGAAGGAGAGATCCGCTATCTTGAGTATGATTTCAGCTTCTTGAGATGAATCAACTGGCTTTCTTCGAGTAAATCCCACGATTCTGATCTCTCTGGCTCGGCTCCTTGGCCTAGCTGGACGCCCCATAAAGGTTGGCCTCTAGGGTGTTTATATAGGCTTTTGGAATGGCTTTCTTTGCCTCTAAGTACCCTAATACGAATAAAATTCTTCTTTGCCATAGCAGGGACACGCCCGTGTGGTACACCCGTGTGAATCGATTTCAGGCCGTGTTCGAGCCTGCTAAAGGGGCACGGGCGTGTGCTTTGGGCCCAGGCCGTGTTGATTTCCTACTTTGGCCCATTTGGCCTGTTTTAAGCCCGTTTTCCGTTCTTTTCATCCTTCTATGCTCTCCTGAGGATAAAACATGAAATTAAAGGATTAAGAGCACCAAATTCCATAATTCAAGGGATAAATCATCCAAAAGCAGGCTAAATGTGGAGATAAAATATGTTACTATTATGGTTTATCAAATACCCCCACACTTAAGCTTTTGCTTGTCCTCAAGCAAAATTCTCAACTTGCAATTAAAATGAATTCCTCAATTCATAACCTTCATCAATAATGTTTCATCATAATTCATAGGTAATTCATACATTGATAATTTAACCGGAAGGTTCCTAAAGATTCAAACAATCAAAGTCATAGTTTTTATAGTACGAAAAATAGGTGTTTCCCCTTACCTAAATAATTACCTCTGATTCAAAATCGACAAAAATTGACATCCTCACTAAAGATTCACTCAAATCACTCGAAGTGTTTAAGGTTCAAAAATAAGCACTCAGAAGTCGAACATGAAAAGTTAATCCCATAGGCTTGCATGAAAATCAAGTCTCCACCACTGTAAAATGATATGATATACAAATCAAAAGGTCTTTTATGGGTTGTAACGGGGCTTGGGTTAAAGGTGTGGATAAAGGCTTGAATTAGAGGGTTAGTATTAAGACTAAATTGATAAATTACCTAACTAAAAAGTCGTACTAATACTAAATAATTACATCACGGAAACTTAATACTAATAACATGAGCTTCTTCTAAAGATAATGAAATTAACAGTTTGAGCTCAAATAACATAGAACTAATAATGAATATACTTCATTTTTTTAAGAACAAATCATACAATAATAAAGAAATTAACAACTGAAATGGAAATCATAGTTTAGCTAAGTAATCTGTTCAAATCAGACCTCGACTTAATGTGGTTCAAATTAATTAAAGGGATTTCAACAATAATGGTTTTTGGTTAATGTTGAGGGTGAGTCAAAAAAAGGTTATTAGGATCAAAGGGGTTCACTAGGGGTTATTTGTAAGGGTAGGCTTTTTATGGAGTAAGTGGGTTAAAACCTAGGTGCCTTTATCATCTCAGTATATCAAATCAAAGGTGTGGTCTCGACATGTATAATCGATGCAAGTTCTAGAATAACAAATCAATGTTGACACACTCATAATCAATAAAGTGAGCACGAAAAGGAATGTATGCTCTAAAAGGCTCAAGATCTCACAACAATATGGGCTTTTGATATCAACATTGTAAATTTCAAACTTCAAGGTAATACTTAAATTCAGGTAGACAACCTAATTTTTTTTTAATTCTGAAAAATAGACTTATCATGCTTGATTCTCTAGTCCCCTAAAGTTTAAATCATCAATGTACAATTAACTATGACTTAATCCAGAATATATCAATAAAAATCATAAATCAAAGGAAATTTTATTCTAATCGTAATATGAGAAATTTTACTTAAGAACAAGACATAATTCAAGAATTTGAGAATAATGAAAAAAGTTAGGCACTTTCCTAAATAAATTTCACCCCCCACACTTAAAATGTACATTACCCTCAATGTATAAATATAACAATTATAATAAGAAAAGCACAAGATAGGGAAAGAGGTGAAACTTCCTGAATTTTGGATGAAGTCAGAGAAAAAAATCTGGGAAGTTCGGGCGCGTTGGAGGAAGACATTTACAGTAGAGGTGGATACTAGAATTCGTGGTGGTGTGATTCTCAAGCGACTGAAGAACCTAAAACCAAGAAAATAAAATAAAATAAACTAGATTTAGCATAAGAGAGTCAAAGAGAAGGAAACTAAAGGAGAAGAGAAAAGACAAATAAAAACTAAATGGCCTCAAGCGTCCTCGGCTTGTCGAGTAAATGAAGCAGCCGGCATGAACTTATGTAAATCGGTCTCTCATAGGGATACTGTGCTAGGGTCCTTCCGCTTATTCGACATAGGTAAGGTGAAAATGAAGAGTTTGGGATAGGATAATGAGAGGGAATGGAAAAGAGAAGGGTGAAAGGGAATGGAAGAAAAGGAATGGGGAGTAGGTGAGAAGGGGAGCAAGGGTGTGTTAAATAGAGGTTTCAAATCTGGTACATCCCCACGCCCGTGTACCATGGGCGTGTTGGGTCACATGGCCGTATCGCACGGCCGTGTTATGCTTTGTTCATTTTTCCCACGCCCGTTTCGTGGTCACCACGCCCATTTTGAAAAAAGCGATTATCGACCATGGTCATGTCGCACTGCACCGTGGTGTTTAGTCGGAGCCCGTGTGACTTCCTTCAGTGTTAGCCACGGCCGTGTGCAAGGCCGTGTGGTATGGAAATCTACACTTTGGTTAGTTCATCGTTAGGTTCTAAAAAGAAAAAATTAAAATTAAAAATAGAAATGAAAAAGAATGAACAGGGTTAGTGCTCGGGTTGCCTTCCGAGAAGTGCTCGTTTAGAGTCTTAAGCTGGACTTTCCTCTCGTTCACATAATCAGGGTGGTTTGAAGAGTTGAACATCGCCTCTCATGCTATCAGTTCTATGATAAAGTTTGAGTCGAGTGGCATTTACCTTAAAAGTGCCGAATTTAGGATTAGTTACCTCGACTGTTCCGTATGGAAAGACATTCAGTACCGTAAAAGGGGTTTCTTTGTTTGTATTACGGTCTGAGATAGCGACTCGAGGGTCTTTCTTATCCAACAATACCTGATCTCCTATCTTGAAGTGATTTGCTATTCCTAATAGCGCGGCGTGCTGGGTTCCTTGGTTTTGCTTCGTGCGCGATTTTGCTTTCTCCTTGAAATGTGTCTTCCACTCGTCTAGTTCATCAATATGAAGCCTTCGTTCATCATGGGTTATTTCTTTGTTGGCATGAGGTATCGGATCTGGCTCAGTTTTGTAGCTTCGTGGTGTTTTCTGTGAGGAAGATTGATCGAATTGGTTACCAATTGAATTTACTTTCTCACCTCTACCACTCGATGTCCTAGCCGGGTCAAGAGCTTGAAGAGTGACTGTCTCGTCACCTACACGAAGTATGAGTTCACCTGTGCCAACATCAATTTCAGTTCTAGCTGTTGCTAAAAAGGGTCTTCCTAAAATTAAAGGGATCGTGTTGTCCTCGTCCATGTCTAAAACCACAAAGTCTACTGGAAATACGAATTTATCAATTTTCACGAGTACATCTTCGATTATACCCCTAGGAATTCTAATAGTTTTATCAGCTAATTGAATGCTCATCCTAGTTTGTTTGGGTTTCCCTAGACCTAGCTGTTTAAACATTTTATAAGGCATGACATTTATACTTGCCCCTAGATCAGCTAAAGAATTATCAATGGATAAACTACCAATTAAACAAGGAATCGTAAAACTCCCTGGATCTTTTAATTTCCGTGGTAGTTTGTTTTGTAGAATCGCTTAGCACACAGCGTTCAGCTCCACATTCGATGCCTCGTCTAACCTCCGTTTGTTTGTCAAAAGCTCTTTTAAAAATTTCCTTGAATCTGTCATCTGCGAAAGAGCTTCAAGGAACGGTAAGTTAATATGTAATTTCTTTAAAAGTTTAAGAAACTTATCGAACTGTTCCTCTGTGTTATCTTTCTTCATTGCTTCGGGATATGGTATGCGAGGTTGGTACTCTTTGATTACCGGTTTTGGTTTATCATGACTTTCCTCAGCTTTACCTTCTTCTACCATATTCTCTTGCCTTAATTTGGGCTCATCTAACCCTTCACTATCATGAGCGGTTATGGCTTGAATTTGCTCCTTTGGGTTAGTCTCAGTGTTGCTTGGTAGGCTTCCTTGCGGTCGTTCGAAGATTAGCTTAGCAAGTTGCCCTAACTGGTTCTCGATCCCTTGAATCGATGCTTGTTAATTTTTAAGTGTTGTTTCAGTGTTTTGGAAACATGTTTCTGACACCGCTATGAATTTTGTCAACATCTCCTCAAGGTTCGGCTTCTTTTCCTGTGGGTAGGGCTATTGTTGGAAGTTTGGAGGGGGTTGTTGTCTCTGATTTCCTTGACCTCCCCATGGAAAATTGGGGTCGTTCCTCCAACCTGGATTATAATTGTTACTATAGGGGTTATTTTGAGATCTAAAATTATTATTACCCATATAGATCATCTGCTCGCTTTCTACGCCAGGGTTGTAGGGTGGATATTCCGTATTGTTCGACCCTCCATTTGTATCACACTGCATAACTGGATGTACCTACGAAGAACTATACAAACCATCAATCTTTTTATTTAAGAGTTCTACCTGATTGGATAGCATGGTTACTGCGTCGAGGCTGAAAACTCCGGCTGTTTTTGTTGGCCTTGGCCTTGTGACTTGCCACTGAGAGTTATTCAGTGACATCTCTTCTATAAACTCGTAGGCCGCTTCAGGAGTTTTGTTGTTCAGCATTCCACCGGTGGCTAAATCAATCAACTTCCTGGTTGAAGGGTTTACACCATTGTAAAAGGTTTGGACCTGTAGCCACAAGGGTAATCCATGGTGTGGGCACCTTCTCAATAGATCTTTGTATCTCTCCCATGCATCATAAAGTGTCTCTAAATCCATCTGCACAAAAGAAGAGATATCATTCCTTAACTTAGCCATTTTAGCCGGCGAAAAATATTTTAATAAAATTTTTTCGGTCATTTGCTCCCATGTAGTGATTGATCCTCGTGGAAGAGAATTCAACCACTGTTTGGCTTTATTCCTCAAAGAAAAGGGAAACAACCAAAGACGGATGGCATCATCAGAAACACCATTTATTTTGAAAGTATCGCAAAATTCTAGGAAATTTGCCAAGTGATTATTTGGATCTTCATCCTGCAAACCATCAAACTGAACAAATTGCTGTATCATTTGAATTGTGTTAGGTTTCAGTTCAAAATTATTTGCAGCAATAGCAGGTCTAACGATACTTGACTTAGATCCTGTTAAATTAGGTTTAGCATAATCATACATAGTTCGAGGAGGAGGATTTTTGGGAACCACAGGAGGGAGTGGATTATTCTGGTGATCAGCCATCTCTTCCATGTTATTAGTATCGTCCTCTTGCTCTTCTTCTATGTAATTTAGGCTTCGCCTTATTTCTCTACGATTTCTTCGAACGGTTCCTTCAATATCGCTGTCATAAATTAAGGGTCCTGTCGGGTTCCTTCTAGTCATAAACTAGAGGTACCTGCTAGGAACAAAATAAAGGAAGAATATTAGTAATGTTAAAAACACAATAAAAGTAAATTGCAAAAATAAAAATGGCTAAAGTAATAAAAATTAAGCGTTCTTAATATTTTGGTTCCCCGGCAACGGCGCCAAAAACTTGATCGTTATGTCAGAGTCTTAAGATTTATATGATGAATGATCTAGCCTAGAAACTAACTGTGACAACGATTGAGGCAAGCGTACCTATCGAACAGTAGTATAGTTTAGTGCCAAGACCGAAATGTCGAACCCAAAGGAACCAAAAGTACTAATACTAACTTTCTTTCTATTATTTAGCCTAAGAATTGAAGTGAATTATTGTTTAATCTAAAAGTAACTAACTACTAAGCTAAAGACGCTAAGACAAAGAGAATGAATTGGGGAAATACTTGTGGGAAAAAACCAATTGATTAAGACAATACCCAAGGAGGAATCCACCTAGACTTCACTTGTTATTTAACTCACCAACCGAGCGATTTATTCACTTGACCGATCCGTAGGATTCCTAATGTATATTAATACCTCATCGAGGCTACTAATGTCTAACCCTAGGTTTATTAATTGAAATATCTTTCTAATTAAAACCCCTAGAATTGCATTAACTCGATCTATGGACTCCCATATTAGGTTTGACCCTAATCCGGCAGATTTTCGTCATCCTATGTCTAGGGTTGCGATCAACTCGCTTAACTATGCTAGATCTACTCTTAGACAGGGGACTTTTGCTCCATTGCCTAAGCACATCAATACTTGAATCAATACCCTGAAATATCAAAGCAAGAATTAAGAACACATAATTAAGAACAAATCAAGTATTTATCATATAGTTCAAAACAATAACAAGATCCGTCTTAGGTTTCATCCCCTCGATATCGAGGGGTTTAGTTCATAATAATAAAAGAATACATCTCAGAAGAAAAGATAAAACAAAACATAAGAAAACCTTAAAACCCCCTGAAGCAATTGAAGGAGAGATCCGCCGTCTTGAGTATGATTTCGGCTTCTTGAGATGAATCAACTGGCTTTCTTCGAGTAAATCCCACGATTCTGACCTCTCTGGCTCGGCTCCTTGGCCTAGCTGGACGCCCCCCTAAAGGTTGGCCTCTAGGGTGTTTATATAGGCTTTTGGAATGGATTTCTTTGCCTCTAAGTACCCTAATCCGAATAAAATTCTTCTTTGCCACAGAAGGGACACGCCCGTGTGGCACGCCCGTGTGAATCAATTTCAGGTCGTGTTCGAGCCTGCTAAAGGGGCACGACCGTGTTCTTTGGGCCCAGGCCGTGTTGATTTCCTACTTTGGCCCATTTGGCCCGTTTTAAGCCCGTTTTTCGTTCTTTTCGTCCTATTATGCTCTCCTGAGTATAAAACATGAAATTAAAGGATTAAGAGCACCAAATTCCATAATTCAAGGGATAAATCATCCAAAAGCATGCTAAATGTGGAGATAAAATATGTTACTATTACGGTTTATCAATAAACCATAAAATAGAGCTTGAATAAAAAAAATATAAATAGCATGAAATACAAATCAAATTTTACAAAATTCAAATCCAAATTAAGTGTTTGTGTACCTATTAATTTCTAATGCTAATTCGCATTCCTGAATCCTTATGCAAAGCCAAACCTTTCATTATTATTTTGTGTTTACCTTGAGGTTTATGATACTCACAAAGCATATCATGGTTACTATCTTTGGTCGCTTGCACCTTCCTCATTACAATCTCCAAGATCCTTCTTAAGAACAGGGTTGACCACCCGAAGACGTCAAGCTCAATGGATATTTAGATGAATTTTAAGGTCCATATTTGGTTTCAGAATGGAGTGATGTCTCCTAATCCTACCCTTTAGGACTCTGCAGCATCAGTGGAGCCTCGAGTTAACCATTAGATATCTGAGTTCATGTATTTATAAACATCCACAACCTTGAGGTCAACTCAACCTTAAAGTAATATCCTATATTGTTCTTTTCATATATTTTGGCATTCGTGAACATTGCCACATATATGTTAGGAATTTGAATTTTCTTCTAACCATGAATTTTAAAAGTTCACAAACCATTACACATATGCAACAATTTACAACACTTTCCAAACTCAAAATTTATTCTCATAGTCATAACCAAAATGCGTGTACCAAAATTCAATTATTAACTTTATTCAACATAAGTGAAAAGGTCTTAAGAGTTAGCTACATAAGCTTATCAAGAATTTCCTTTCCATTCGCAAGTCTTGAAAATTTCAAGGGTTACTTCACTTGTTTCAAATAGATTATATACATGTTTGAGTTTTCGATAATTCACTCCAAATACCAAAGTCTTAGTATTAATTCATCATTATTCACAATTCTTAAACTTTTCTCATACTCTAATTCATATTCTAGTTTAGAGAAAAATGTAAAAGAAGTTCTTAGTGAAGCCTCCACTTACCATAAATCTCATCCACATTTCCAAATTGATCACACATAACAAATCTCATAAGCTCCTTTCATTATTCTACACAAGTTAGTCATAAGCTTGCTAGCACAAATATGTCTCTTAGTGTATCTCAAGGTTACCATTATGTATCGAACATCATTCACCTTTAAGAGGTGGTCTCATATTGCCATCTCAATATGGCCACAAATGGATCAAACCTTATCAAAGACTCTAATTCGAAAAGTCTCAAAATCATGCTCATTTTTAGTACACACTCATCAAATGTATCAACTAATTACCAAATTGCTAACAAATTAGTCACAGTTTACCATAAACTACTTGGGATCGCATCACCTTTAACTCGTAATTGGCATGTACACTTATGTTTCACTCCCATGCTTGATTTTGTCCTAGAACCAACTAAGTCTAGGATTTTATACCACTAAATATAACACCCCTCACCTGTCTCGATGTACGAAACAAGTGGGAGGTGTTATCGGAGCACTTTAGACAAAACGAAACTTTTGAATTATTTAAAATTTAGAGCTTTAAACAATTTTTTTAAAATCATAGAAATTTAATTAAAAATTTAAGGGTTTTGGAAAGAATTTCAAATAATGTAGAATCATTTTGTGGGTGATTGGAAGTGTCCAAGTAAAAAACAAGCCCTTAGGAGTAAAAACGGGCCAAAATTTTGAAGTGGGATAAAGCGATGTAAAAGGCTTAACTAGGGCTTGAGGTTGTGAGGTCAAAACATGTGATGTCATGATGTCACCTGCTGTTTGGCAATATCGCAATGTGAGAAATGCAAGGTTGCAACATCGAAAGCCTAGGTTGCGACGTCACGTATTGGACGTCCCAAAAACACTTGAAAATCATGCCTAAACATGTCCATATCATTTCTATATGTCCCAAAGTTTTATATGCCAATTTTAAACCTCATTTAAGCACATGTTATAAGCCATTAACACAATCAAATTAAACTATGAAATAGAACTTCATTACAAACATATAAATAGCTTGAAATACAAATCAAAATTTTCAAAATTCAAATCCAAGTTAAGTCTTTGTGTACATTCCAATTTCTAATACTAAGGCATTCTAAAAAAATGATGCACAGCTTCCAGATGATTGATGATGTGAAGCTCTCAAGCTTAGACCTTATGCTTCTCATCGAATCTGATACCTACGTGTTTAAAGCACTGACACGTTAAGCTCAAAGAGCTTAGTAAGTACACAAGGAATTTCCTACTTTCATATTATTGTTGAGTCTTTTACACTTACAAGTTTTATGTCTAATTAGACACTTATGAAATGGTGTGAGTTTATTCATTCTTGAATTTGTCTTGAGACCTAATCATTTATAAATAAGTTCGTTACATTAGTTAGGTGTTTAGGTCATGAGAATTACCATTTAGTATTTAAAGGAAAACTCATGATGAATTTTCTCCTTGATATTTCTCACTTATAAATTCAATACAATTTTCTCATTAATTAGGTTTCTTATTCACATTATGATGCTCACATTATTCTTTGCCCTTAGTTTATGTTACTCAATTTCACTTATAGAAATTTACATTCACATTCAAATCTTATTATAAATGTTCTACTCATTTTTTCTTTAGTGAACCTTAGTACACCTGAATTTGGATACAGGGGATTCCAACTGATCAACCTAAAATATTGCACTAGAAGCACATCCATCTGAACACCCTAGAAATGGTTACATAATACATATAATTCCTACGCCTTAAGGCATCTTCTAACCATAGTCTTCTAACATACACGAGCTAATTAATCCCTATGTCATGCCAATTGTATCCTCATTAAGCACTAAGTTTACTAGGACATTACATAATAAATCACATTAACACTTGCACATAAATAAAGATCATGTTCATAATATAAAACATATATCCAAATCATATACTCGAAGCTCTTTGAGCATCCATTCATTAACACATGATTCACACATTTTCTAGGTAACAATGTTGTTACATGTTTTATTAGTCAATCAATCATAATTAAATGCTTGTTAAGCAACTTATTATCTCTTCATTTTCATAATACAAGTTTGCCTATTTTTCATAATTTCTTCTCATCATTTTATACCATATTTTATTTTAGTCGTGTTTTAATGCCATATTGACCAATTACTTTCCAAACCCATTATCATATAAGTTCACTACAACAATACAAGTTCATTTTATGACATTTAAGTTTTCAAATCACTTAGCTCAATTTAATACACCTAAGCCAAATTCTTTACCTTTTTTTATATTTCTTTCAATTACAAAATGTCATAAAATCATTGTTTTGCCATATAAGTGTTCTTAACCATATTTTAAGAATACATGGTCATCACAGTAATATTATTACACCATTTTAACAATTCCATAATACCTTTTTTATATGCTTTACAACAAAAACTGTGCTTCCATAAACTTGAATTCATCCTCATCAAGTTTTTAAAACCCCATTTCTCATCATTTTCCATTTATCATATACATAAAAATATAACCAAAATTAATAAATAATCTTTCTAAACATTCTCAAGCAAATCTATAACAAATATCAAGTGAGGGAGGATGGAAAACACCATATCTTACCTCCATGGAGCTTTCTTTCCCTAGCCATGATTTCTCACACTAAAGTCAATGGTGCTGAAAAATGCAGTTTCGAGATCCTGCTTTAATAAATCGAGTCTGTAAATAATTTTTATTAAATATTTATGGAGATGTATTAGAAGCGAATTGAATTTTGGATAGGTAATTTTATCGAATTAGTGATTAATTAAGGTACAAGTACTAAATCGTAATAGTGTGGTAAAGTTCGATTACTAAGGAAATGAATAATTAGAAATAGAATATGGATTATTACGGTGATTATACCATCCAAGAATTACGGTGGCTGGTTTCTAAATATGTACGTGTGTATATATATGTAATAATATTTTAGTTTAATTAAAATTATAAAATAATTATAATATTAAATTAATAAAACAAAACATTAGGTAGTAAAGTATGAAAGTGGGGAGAAATAGAAAACATAAATGTTTTCCATCTTTTCAACCGAAATTGGAGAAGGAGAAAGTCTTAAACCATGACGTTAGGGTTCAAAAATTTCAAGCTGTAATTAGTTAGTGCAATTTAGTTTTTTCTTATAATTTTTACGTTTTTGAAATTTCAGGAGTTTAATCTAGGTAATCTATGTGTTATTTTTTGAAACTGTTAAAGTTTATAAATGTTTTCATTGATGAATGCTTGAAGTTTTTATGTTAAAATGTTAGCTTTTAAGCTTAGAAATGAAAAGGAACTTATTTGTAAAGTGAAAGTAGTAAATTTTGAAAATAGGGACTAATGTGTAAATATTTCAAAATTGACATGAAATTTCTGTAATTATGGTCAATAGATGGCTGTTGAAGGATGAAATTGAAATTGGGCTATAAATCGAAGCTCAATTTTGAAAGATATAGTCATTTTGGTTTTAGGGACTAATCGAATAAAATGTAAAACTTTAGGGAGCATTTGATATATAAAATTAAAATGATACATGCACATAATATGATTTTGATTGGTTATTCAGATATAGGATTAAATCAAACAATTCTATGTAGGACCTTGTAATTGAATGTGATTTGTATAGAATTTGATGTTATACCATTACTGAATTATTATTTGTAGCTAAAAACGACGCAAGATCGTCGAAAGGGAAAGGAAAGGCGAAAGTCAACAACGAGTGATGTTAGCTTTCGGTTTATATTGCTAATAACCCAACTCATTTTAATTGTCACATATTTCTATTGTGCTATTTGGTAAGGTATAGAGGTAAGTTGCGAGAAATTAATTGTATTGAGTTGGTGTGAATATGTTTGAGTATTGAGGTAAAGGACTAAATTGAATAAAATTTGAAATAGTGTCATTTGATGAAAGTATGAAATTAACTTGAAATTGGGCTGAATTATGTTATATTTCATGATGAATTGATGCATTGTTGAGGAATGGAAAATGATAGGATGTGAATTATGATAATATGTAATAGAACATGTGTCTTGTGGAATCCCTTGTATTTTGTTATGTTTAGGATGTTTGCTTTAGAAGCTAATAATGCTTATAGTTATGTTTTGCAGAGTTGGTATAATTTGACTATATGTTTTAATGTTGATAGATGATATGCTAGAATTATATAAGTTGGAATAGAAATGTGGTATGTACCTAAGGAAGTGTTTGATATTTTTGTCATGGTTGGGAATGTTGATTTGGAAGATGTTATACGAATAAAGTAGTTATTTGCAAGCTAATATGTAAATTTGGTATGAATGGTTGAGTCCTAATTGAAAATGGTAAGTTTTGATATAGGTAAGTTGATAAGATGTGATAGAATGTTAGGTAAGTAAAGTGGTATGAATTTGTGGCAAAGTGGTTATGTTTTTATCAAGGTATAGATGATGGTTGATGGTATGAATAATGTGTATATATATTTGTAACTTAATGGTTAGATATGATAGGTCCTATTGATATGCAATTAGGAATGGTATTTGTTATCAGCATTGGTATATGGGTAGTCTTTCTATCATTTAAAGCTCGATTTTGTGGCATGTAAATAAGTTTCAATATGGTTAAGTATAGATTTTTAAGTTAAGGAATTGGTCCATATATATAATGCTTGTTTTGAATATGTGGATAATATGTATTTAAGGCTTGAAGTGTATATGCGTGTAATTAAGAGTTTCCATGTTTTTGAACTATGAATGTGGTTGGTTTTTAGATATCTTATTAAAGTGCTCAAAATATGCAAAATGATATTATGGTTCACAAATGGTTGAAGCTTCCAATTGGTCATATTTGGTTGTGAAAAGGGTTAGATTAGTGTGATATAAATTGTATAGATTTATATTAATTGACTTGAATGGTTGATAATTCTTATATAACCTTGTCGTGGTAATGCTTATGTAAAAGCATACTGGTTAGTTGATTAGGGATTGTGATGTGTCTAAAACTAACTACGATCACAATAAAGGCAAGCGCACCTATCGAACAGTAGTATAGTTATGGTAAGACCGGAAATATCGTATCCACAAGGACCAAGAGTACTAGTAGTTACTATCTTTTTATTATCTAGCTTAAAATTGGAGTGAATTCTTTTTAACTAAAACTTAATTAAAAACATGACAACGAAAGAATTGGGAAAATACTTTTAGACAACTTATGTGATAGGCAATACCTAAGGAAGAATCCACCTAAACTTCACTTATTACTTTTGATTCATATGATTTATTCACTTGACTTAATCCGTAGAAATCCCTGATTTATGTTAATATCTCTCTCGAGACTAAAAACAACTGACTCTAGGTTGATTAATTGAAATCTCTTTCTAATTAAAACCCCTATTATCACATTAACTCGATCTATGGATTCCCTTATTAGATTTTCCTCTAATCCTAAGCAGATTTTAGGTAAGCCCTATGTCTAGGGTTGCAATCAACTCCGCTTAATTGTGTTGATCTACTCTTAAACAGGGACTTTTGCTCCACTGCATAAGCACATTCGACTTGAATCAATAACCTGAATTATCAAAACAAGAATAAGAACTCACAATTAAGAATAAGAACAAGTATTTATCTTATAAATCAAATAGTAATAAGATCCGTCTTAGGTTTCATCCCCCTCAGGTATTTAAGGGATTTAGTTCATACTGATAGAGGGAAACATCATAGAATAAGAAAAACTACAAAACATAAGAAAACCCAAAAACTTCTAAAGAACTTGATGGGAGATCTTCAGTCTTGATGGAGATCCTTCCTCTGAGCTGCTTCCGACGGCTGTCTTCGAGTATTTTCTGCGTTCTATTCAGCGTCCCCTTTTAGGTCACCCCCTATGGTGTTTATATAGGCTTTGGAACGTCTTTCTTTGCCCACAAGTAACCTTTTTCGGATAGAATTAATCTTTGTTACGGCAGGGACACGCCCGTGTTCGATAGCCTTAGGCCGTGCTCGCTCCTGCTCACCACCCACGGCCGTGTGGTCTGCCTGCATATGTTGATCTAGGCTGTGTTCGATCCTGCTCGTAATGCACGGCCGTGTCCAATGGCCGAGGCCGTGTTGAATTCTAAGATAGGCCCATTTTGTCCTTTTTTGGCCTGTTTCTCGTTCTTTTCGACTCCCTAAGCTCTCCTGAGTGTAAAACATGAAATTAAAGGATTAGGAGCATCGAATTCATCAAATCTAAAGAAAACTCATCCAAAAATAAGCTAAGCATGGGGTTAAAATATGTATAAATTATGGTTTATCAAACATCCCCACACTTAAGCCTTTGCTTTTCCTCAAGCAAAATCCTCAACTCACAATTAAAACCAACTTCCTCGACTCATAATTTTCAACCATAATGTCTCATCATAATTCACAGATAATTCATACATTGATAATTTAACTAGAAGAGTCCTAGAGATTCAAACAATCTAAGTCATATATTTTTATAGCATGAAAACATAGGTGTTTCCCCTTACCTAAATAATTACCTTTGATTCAAAGCCGACAAGGCTTGACATCCTCACAAAAGATTCACTCAAATCACTCAAAGTGTTTAAGGTTCAAAATTAAGCACTCAAAAGTCAAATATGAAAAGTTATTACCATAGGCTTGCATGAAAATCAAATCTCCACCACTATAAAATGAGATGATACACAAATCAAAAGGTCTTTAAAAAGGGTTGTAACGGGGCTTGGGTTAAAGGTGTGGATAAAGGCTGAATTAGAGGATTAGAATCGAGATTGAATTGATAAATTACCTAACTAAAAAAATTGGACTAATACTGAATAATTACATCAATTGAAAACTTATCACTAATAACATGAGCTTCTTCTCAAAATGTAAAATTAACTGCTTAAGCTCAAATAAAAAAGAACTAATAATGAATAGATTTCCAACTTCTTCTTTTTTTAAGAATAAGAACAAGTATTTTTTTAAGAGAATAAGAACATACAAAATAAGATAGAATTTAAAAACTGAAATAATGAAAATAGTTAGGTAACTGATCAAATCAAATCTCGACAAAAGGGTAGTCAAGAAAAATGGGGATAACAAATTAAAAATGGGTTTCGGGTTAATATTAGTGGTATATCAAGAAATGGTTGATTAGGCTTCAAAGGGGCTCATTAGGGGTTAATTATGAAGGTAGGCTTTTAATGGAGTAAGTGGGTTAAATCCTAAGTGTCTTTATCATCTCAGTATATCAAATCAAAGGTGTGGTCTCGACATGTATGATCGAAGCAAGTTCTAGAATAACAAATCAATATTGACACACTCATAATTAATAAAGTGAGCAAGAAAAGAATATGCTCTAAAAGGCTCAAAATCTCACAAAATTTATGGTTTTTGATGTCAACCTTGCAAATTTCAAATTTCAAAGTAATATTTAAATTTAGGAAAACAACCTAGAAATTTTTAATTCAGAAAATAGACTTATCATGCTTGATTCTCTAATGTCTTAAAGTTTAAACCATCAATGCATAATTACCTATGACTTAATCCGAAACATATCAATGAAAATCATATATCAATAGAAGTTTCATTCTAATATGAGAAAATTACTTAAGAACAAGGCATAATTCAGTATTGTTGACACCTCCCCACACTTAAGATGTACATTGTCCTCAATGTACAAAGATAAGCAATGACAAAGTAGTAAGAAAATCATAAGATAGGGAAAGAAGTGAAACTTCTTGAATTTTGGATGGAGTCAAAGAAAAGAAACGGTGTAAAGGTGGGCAGGGGTGGTGGATACTCCGGTGGTGGTGGGGTCATTCTGTAATAGTCCCCTGAACCTAAATTAAAGAAATCAAAATATAATAATATAAATTAAAGATAAGAAAGGTAAATAGAAAGAATTTAAAAATGAAAATAAAAGAAAAAGAAAAAATAAATGGACTCAAAGGTTCTTGTCTTGTCGAATTAATGAAGCTGCCGGCATGAACTTATGTAGAGTGGTTGCGCACGGGGAGACTATGCCAAGATCCTTTCGCTTTTTCGACATGGGGATGGTGGCTTTGGTCTTGCCTGTAGTATTAGTCATTGTGTATGATGGAAAGGATGGTGGTGGTGTGGTGGTGGTGTAAAGGAGGAATAAGGGAATAAGAGGAAGATAATGGGAAAAGAAAAGGGAAAAAAGGGGGGTTTTTGGGTGGAAGAAGAGGTGGAAAAAATGGAGTAAGTGGAGTGAGGAGGCGGTGGCTGGTGGTGAAAAAAGAGAAAAGCTGTGGTGGCTAGGGTTGGGAAAGAAGGGATTTGGGGAAGAAAGTGAACAGAAAAAGAGGTTTATATAGAAATCAGCTGCCCACGCCCTTGTGCCCTGGGCGTGTTAGGTCACACGGCCGTATCGCATGGCCGTGTGGTACCTCGTTCGTTTCTCCCACACCTATGTAGAGGTTTCCACGCCCATGTTGCTTAATCAGTGTCGGCCACGGCCTATAGGCACTGGCGTGTCGCATGCCCGTGTGACTTACTCAGTTTCAGCCACAGTTTTTTGGCACGGGCGTGTCACATGCCCGTGTCACTTACTCAGTATCGACCACGTTCGTATCGCACGACCGTGGCGTTTTATCGTAGCCTGTGTTTTGGGGAAAATTTTAGTCCTTGGCCCGTACGGTCTCCGCCACGCCGATGTGCCTACCCGTGGTGTCCACACGGCCACGGCCACGCCCGTGTGCAAGGCCGTGTGGTAGGGAAAATTGCACTTTATTAATTTGTTTAGTTTTTTTTAGTTAGGTGCTAAAAATAAAAAAAAAATATGAAAATTAAAGGGGTTAGTGCTCGGGTTGCCTCCGGAGAAGCGCTCGTTTAAAGTCTTAAGCTAGACTTACCTCTCATTCGCATAATCATGGTGGTTTGAGGAGTTGAAACTCCTCATTCTTGCTATCAATTGTATTAGAATAAGGTTTTAGACGAGTACGATTTACCCTAAAAGTGCCAAATTGGGAATGAGTTACCTCGACTATACCGTATGGGAAAGTATTAAGTACCGTGAAAGGAATTATTCCATTAGGTTCAGAAGTGGAAACACGAGGATCTGTATTATCCATTAGAACTCGGTCTCCAACCTTGAAGTAGTTTGCTTCATCTTTAAGTTCGCTATGGAGTTGCCTCGGTTTTGCTTCGTGTGTTCTTAGTTTCTCCTTGACATGTGTCCTCCACTCGTCTAGTTCATCGATCTGAAGCCTTCGCTCCTCATGAGTTATTTCATTGTTGGTACGAGATCTAGGATGTGGCTCAGTTGTGTAATTTCGTGGTGCTTCCTGAAAAGAAGGTTGAACCAAATGGTCATTAATAGAATTTATGCTCTCACCTTTATTACTTGATATCCTAGCCGAGTCAAGAGCCTGAAAAGTGACCGTTTCATCACCTACACGAAGTGTGAGTTCACCTCTACCAACATCAATTCTAGTTTTAGAAGTTGTTAAAAAGGGTCTTCCTAAAATTAAAGGAACATTATTGTCTTCATCCATGTCTAAGACAACAAAGTCTACTGGGAATATGAATTTATCAATTTTTACTAGTACATCTTGGATTATACACCTAGGAACTTTAATAGTTTTATCAGCCAATTGAATGCTCATCCTAGTTTGTTTGGGTTTCCCAAGACCTAGCTGTTTAAACATTTTATAAGGCATAACATTTATGCTTACCCCTAAATCTGCTAAAGCATTACTAACAGATAAACCACCAATTAAGCAAGGAATCGTAAAACTCCCTGGATCTGTTAACTTTTGTGGTAGTCTATTTTGTAAGATTGCTGAGCATACTGCATTTAGCTCCACATACGATGCCTCGTCTAACTTTTGTTTGTTTGTCAAAATCTCTTTTAATTTTTTTTTTGAATTGGGCATCTGCGAAACAGCTTCAATAAACGGTAAGTTAATATGTAATTTTTTTAAGAGTTTAAGAAATTTACCGAATTGTTCATCTGTGCGGTCTATCTTTGTCGCATTGGGATATGGCACACGAGGTTGGTATTTTGTACTTACCGATTTCGATTTATCATGGCTTACCTCAACCTTACCTTTATCTACCACGTTCTTTTGCCTCTGTTTTGGTTCGTCTAACCCTTCACTATCGTGAACAGTAATGGCGTGGATTTGCTCTTTTGGGTTAGTTTCAGTGTTGCTTGGCAAGCTACCTTGTGGTCATTCTGAGATCAGCTTGGCAAGCTCACTTATTTGGTTTTCGAGCCCTTGAATTGACGCTTGCTGATTTTTGAGTGCTATTTCGGTGTTTTGGAAACGGGTTTCTGACACCGCGATGAATTTTGTTAGCATCTCCTCAAGGTTCAGCTTCTTCTCTTTTGGGTAGGGTTGCTGTTGAAAGCCTGGAGGGGGTTGCTGTCTCTGATTTCCTTGACCACCCCGTGAGAAGTTTGGATGGTTTCTCCAACCTGGATTGTAAGTGTTACTATAAGGGTTATTTTGAGGTCTAGAATTGTTACCCATATAGTTCATTTGTTCGTTTTCTATGCCAGGGTTGTAGGATGGGTATTCAGTATTGTTCGACCCTCCTCCATTTGTATCGCACTGCATCACTGGATGTACCTGCGAGGAACCATACAAACAATCAATCTTTTTATTTAACAGTTCTACAGGGTTTGATAGCATGGTCACTACGTCGAGGTTGAAAACTCTGGCGGCTTTTGTTGGCTTTGTCCTCATAACTTGCCACTGATAGTTATTCAGTGCCATCTCCTCTATAAACTCATAAGCCGCTTCAGGGGTCTTGTTATTTAGGGTTCCACCGGCGGCTGAATCAATCAACTGCCTAGTTGAGGGGTTCACACCATTGTAAAAGGTTTGAATCTTAAACCACAAAGGTAACCCATGGTGAGGGCACCTTCTTAGTAAATCCTTGTATCTCTCCCATGCATCGTAAAGTGTCTCTAAATCCATCTGCACAAAAGAAGAGATATCATTCCTCAACTTAGCCATTTTAGCCGGCAGAAAATATTTAAGTAAAAATTTTTCGGTCATTTGGTCCCATGTGGTGATTGATCCTCATGGTAACGAGTTCAACCATTGTTTAGCTTTGTTCCTCAACAAAAAGGGAAACAACCTAAGGCGAATGGCATCATCAGAAACGCCATTAATTTTGAAAGTGTCGTAGAATTCCAGAAAGTTTGCCAAGTGATTGCTTGGATCCTCATCCTGCAAACCATCAAACCAAACAAATTGTTGAATCATCTGAATAGTGTTAGGTTTCAGTTCAAAATTATTTGCAGCAATAGCAGGTCTAACAATACTTGATTCAGTTCCTGTTAAATTCGGTTTAGCATAATCATACATAGTACGAGGAGCAGGATTTTGATTCACCAGATTTGCGGCAACCACAGGAGGTAGTGGATTATTATCAGCCATCTCTTCAGTAGTATTAGTTTCGTCTTCTTGCTCTTCTTCTAATTATTGTAGACTTCGCCTTATTTCTCTTCGATTTTTGCGAGCTGTACCTTCTATATCACTGTCAAAAAGTAATGGTCCTGACGGGTTCCTTCTAGTCATAAACTAAAAGTTCCTGCCAAAAGCAAAGAAAAAAAAATAGTGAATAGAAATAAAAAATAAATTGCAAATAAAAGTAAATAAAAATGGATAAAATAATAAAAATTAGCGTTCCTAATATCTTAGTCCCCAGCAATGGCGCCAAAAACTTGATGTGTCTAAAACTAACTACGATCACAATAAAGGCAAGCACACCTATCGAACAGTAGTATAGTTATGGTAAGATCGGAAATATCGTATCCACAAGGACCAAGAGTACTAGTAGTTACTATCTTTTTATTATCTAGCCTAAAAATTGTAGTGAATTCTTTTTAACTAAAACTTAATTAAAAACACGACAACGAAAGAATTGGGAAAATAATTTTAGACAACTTATGTGATAGGTAATACCTAAGGAAGAATCCACCTAAACTTCACTTATTACTTTTGATTCATATGATTTATTCACTTGACTTAATCCGTAGAAATTCCTGATTTATGTTAATATCTCTCTCGAGACTAAAAACAACTGACTCTAGGTTGATTACTTGAAATCTCTTTCTAATTAAAACCCCTATTATCGCATTAACTCGATCTATGGATTCCCTTATTAGATTTGAATCTAATCCGGCAGATTATCGTCGCCCTATGTCTAGGGTTGCAATCAACTCTGCTTAATTGTGTTGATCTACTCTTAAACAAGGACTTTTGCTCCACTGCATAAGCACATTCGACTTGAATCAATAACCTGAATTATCAAAACAAGAATAAGAACTCACAATTAAGAATAAGAACAAGTATTTATCTTATAAATCAAATAGTAATAAGATCCATCTTAGGTTTCATCCCCCTCAGGTATTTAAGGGATTTAGTTCATACTGATAGAGGGAAACATCATAGAATAAGGAAAACTACAAAACATAAGAAAACCCAAAAACTTCTAAAGAACTTGATGGGAGATCTTCAGTCTTGATGGAGATCCTTCGTCTGAGCTGCTTCCGATGGCTATCTTCAAGTATTTTCTACGTTCTATTCAGCGTCCCCTTTTAGGTCACCCCCTAGGGTGTTTATATAGGCTTTGGAACGTCTTTCTTTGCCCACAAGTAACCTTTTCCAGATAGAATTAATCTTTGTTACGGCAGGGACACGCCCGTGTTCGATAGCCTTAGGCCGTGCTCGCTCCTGCTTACCACCCACGGCCGTGTGGTCTGCCCGTGTACGTTGATCCAGGCCGTGTTCGATCCTGCTCGTAACGCACGGCCGTGTCTAATGGCCCAGGCCATGTTGAATTCTAAGATAGGCCCATTTTGTCCCTTTTTGGCCCGTTTCTCGTTCTTTTCGACTCTCTAAGCTATCCTGAGTGTAAAACATGAAATTAAAGGATTAGGAGCATCGAATTCATCAAATCTAATGAAAACTCATCCAAAAATAAGCTAAGCATGGGGTTAAAATATGTATAAATTATGGTTTATCAGATTGTCATATGATATGTTTTGGTATATTTTGGACAAGTCTAAAAGTTGATAAATGTATATGTTTGGCTTATTTGTAAGTTTGGTTTTAGTAACTTGCACCAAACGAGACATTTTTTACCATACGGGCTGACACACGACCATGTGTATCCCACAGATATGTGACACAATCGTGTGCTCGCTAGTAGTTAGGAAGTACTTATATCTTACGGTCTCAGTTTGTTATACGGCCCAACCATATAGTCATGTAAATTTTGAGGAAATATTACATCCTAGTCCACACGGCTTCAGAGAGTTACACGGCCTGGACACACAGCCGTGTGACCCCTGTATTACATAATTGTCTTTAACTTTTGAAAATGTTACCATTTAGTCCTTGTTCATGATCGAGTTTACAAAAGAGCTTACGTAAGCTCAATTAAGAATCAAATCTAATTATATATCATAATACTTTAGTTCTTATGACACGAATGATTATTTGAAGGATTTATTTATGATATAATTGATCTGTAAAGTTTGGAAATGTAATAAATTAGTCCTAATTAAATTTTTGGTGATACTAGAGTATACGTAAGCTCGTATAAGGCCTGAAAAATGTTGTATTTGGTGATTATGAATTGATTTGAGTATTAATTGTATATTTATGAAGTATTCCATGTTTATTTGAAATAATCTATGTAAATTGAAATGTTTATTAATGTATGTATAACGATATATCTATATAAATTGTATTGAAGTGGGATAAATTATTGTTAGACTTGTGCACTTAACATGTTGTATTGAATATGTAAAGCTTAGTAACTCCAAGTATTAAGTATGTAGATATATATAAATATAGATATATATGTTTTACTTAGGATACAATTGTTAATACTAATATTACATACTTAAATTATGGAAATATCACTGAGTGCTTTACTCAACGTCTGGTTTTTTTCTCTGTAACGCCCCGAATTTGGGCCTGAAAGGAAATAGGTCTTGAGCGCGGGAACACATAAAAATTTATGTGTGCAAGAAAATGACATAAATGATTGTCTGCTTCAGTGGTTAAGTGATTTGGAGTGTTTAGGAGTGTCTGAGAAGTCCTGGGATCAAACCTAGGCTCTAGCAAAATTTTAGTTTTCTCTTAAGTGAACCTTGATTCTGGCCTGGAGGCCTTAAGAATAATTATGGTGAATTTATGACACAAAGAGCCTGTTGGTCCAGTGGTAGTGGCGTGTGGAGTGGTGCATGAGATCCAAGGTTCGAGTGTTGGCGCAACAACAAGGAGTATTTATTTTGCTGCCCAAGTCGTGTAGGAGGTGGAGTTGGACTGGAACACTGAGTTTGAATTGGTCATGAGGTGGTTGTAGGCAATTTGAATTGGATGTTGAGTGATTTTTGGAGTGATATGAGGAGAAAAATAAGGAGGATATTGTGGAGAGATTTGAGGAGTGGATCAAGGAGTAGGGGAGTGGTAGTGTTTGCCAAAAGTAGGATTTCCTTTGGTGCCAATTCGGTCATAGGCACTTAGTGCCGAAATTGTCTAGCTTTTGTTTATTTGTTTTTCGGTAGCTATTCCTCTTATGCTTTTTCTCTCTTTTGGTTTCAAGCTTGTTTTGGTAGCCGTTTTACGCATTGGCCATTCGGGTATTTTTCTACTTTGGCATTTTTTTTCTTTCTTTCAGTTTTCTTATCCTTTCTATCGTGCTCATCCTAGTACCCTAAACCGAATACCATTTCTTCCTTCTCCCTTGAGCAGTGCCGTATATCCTTTTTCCCCTCATCCCTTTTCTGTCGGTTCTACAGTTATTGGTTACTCCCTTACACTGCCTTTGGTGTATTGTTCGGTGTGGCAAGGGTAAACTGTCAATCGGTATGTGGTACTCTTTTACTTTTAGCTTAAAAGCCGAATGCTCTTTCTTCTTGTCCTCTGATTGCCGACTTTTGATCCCTTCCTCGTGATGTGTAGTCTGTTGGGTTTCTGGGTTTCTCGAGGAGTGAAGGAGTGCAAGTGTTGTTGAAGCAATCTAAACCTGTTTCTCTCATCGTTCAATTAAGGTAAATGTGTTATCTTACCTTCTTTTGGTATAGGCCGAATATTGTTTGTGTTTTGTGGGCTTACATTTGTGAATGTAGGCCACATATATGAAAAATCCTGATTGGTAGGTCTATTGTTGATACAATTAATCGGCAAGGTTCGGGTGATCAATTTTCGCAAGCAACCTAAGAGCATTAAGCCATATTCGTTCGTTCAAGGTATGTAACATCCTGGAAAGGGCCTATGCATTTTCGGTTTAATTGTACGAAGTAACATGTTTTATGTACTAAGAATAAATTTTGAACAATTTTGGAAACCTGAAAATGTATGGAAATGTTAAGTTAAAAAAAAATGGAAAGTGAACATTTTTTTGGAAACTTGGAAATGGATGGAAATGATTTGGAAATGATTCAAAATAGGAAAGTGCACATTTCTGGAAACTTGGAAATGTAAGAAAATGTCAAGTTTACAGAGCCGAACGAAAATTTTTGGAAACTTAGAAATGACTTAGAAATGTCGAGTTTTAAAGTTTAAAAGAGGAAATTAAGGCAAGGTGGCCTTAAAAGAAAAAGTTTGTGAAATTTGACACACAAACAGGCTTGGAAAAGTGGCCTGAAGATGCCACTTAGGGCCTCTGGAAAATGGCGCCACATGCAAGGTGTTGGGCACAGGTTCGAGTCACTTGGGAAGAAAATAAAAGAAGTTTTATTTTTGCTTCCAGAAGCTCTGAGGTGGACGGCACAAGCCTTCTAGAAAGGAGGAGTTTTATTCTCTTTAATATTCGATTAATAAGGTGATAAATAAGGGATTTAATTTGGATTATTTTTGAAGAGATAATAAAGGATTATTCTCTAATTATTTTAAATTATGAGATAAAGCTATCAAATAAAGAAGAGTGGTGGCCAAGTAAGGGATTCTGAGGAGTAGTTTCGGCTATAAAAGGAAGGAAATAGGGCTACTCATCAATTTTTCTTCCTCCTCCTCTCTCTGCCAAATTTCTGAGTGCTCTCCTCTCTTCTCTTCTCTTTTTCTTTTGTCAAGCCGAATCTATAGTCCACCATTGCCAAAATTCTCAAGTTTCTTTTCCTTATTTTCGTTGAAACCAAATACCCCAAGAGAACCTCTAGTCGACTTCTCCATTAAATCCCAAAAGCTGAAACTTTATCATCTAGTCATCAAGGCCGATTCTTTAAGGGGCTTTTAACAAGGGTGCTACCGATTTCTTAAAAAGGGTAAGATCCAAAGTTTGGTTTCAATTCTTTTATATTTTAAACCTATTTAAAATTTAGGGACTAATCTCTATTATGGATTTTGGCCGAGTTATGGAAGGGTGTTTTCGGGATTTAAGAAATTGTCAACTACAAGAAGGTATCTTTCGGAACTTCTAAGATCTAAGGTAAGTTATGAATACCATTCGGCCATAAGCTATATTATTATGATTTAATGTTAGATTGGATCTAACATGGGTACATAGGGATTTCGACAAACAATAAAGAAGCAAGGATCCAATTCGGGATTTAAGATTTGGAAGGTAAGAACAAAAAGGTAAATTCGGCCAAGGCCTATTTTAGTAGTAGATCTATTATTATGTGTTTTAAGCCGAAAACTAACCAATTCAAGGGATTTAGTGACTAGCCAATTTCAAAGGGAAAATACGAGTTTCTGGATTTGATTAAATCATCAAATCGACACCAAGGTAAGCTTTAAGAATACAAATCCTACTAGGATTTGGTTTTCTAGCCGAATAGGCTTTGTGCTAAATAGTAAGTGATTAATCAATTGTAGGAACTTGAGATCTAAGGCGATGGATCAGATTTCGGGATTTCAAAGTGAAGTGGTTAAGTAAATCAGTGTGTACCCCACACTACTTCTTAATATGTTTCATGGCCTGTTTATTAAAATATGTGATATTAAGAATATGAAAGTGGCAAGGGTACCATGTTATGGTACTAAGTACTCAGTGCACGTTTCCTACTTCTACAAAGAATATGAAAAGGTCATTAGTAACATGAGAATATGATAAGAATGTGAACTCGGCATATTTATGCATATCATCATTATATGGGGCATATGGGTTTGTTTGAAAGGGGAAGTGAATGTGGTGACTTAAGACCACGAACACTGTGACCTAAGACCGTGATATCTGAAAGTGGTGACCTAAGACCACGATGAATCAAAGTGGTGACCTAAGACCACGATGTCTGAACGTGGTGACCTAAGACCACAAATGCGATGACCTAAGACCGCGATATGGAGTGTAGCGGAAGGAGGGTCGACTTAGTAGTCCCCACGGTGTGCAAAAGTTGGTACGGGGAGTGTAGCGGATGGCTTATTAGGTTTGGGTTTGGGAATGCATCATAATTTGTATGCTATGATATGAATGCGTAACATTTGTATGCCTGATTCTATTTTGATTTAGTGTTTGTGTACACATTGAGTCTGTTTGACTCACCCTGTTGGGGAATATTTTTCAGGTGATGATCAGTGATGGACCGGGACGGTAGAACTTGTGGTGGCCATGCTCAACATGAAGTTTTTATTTTATGAACTACTATTTCTATTTAAGTACATGAATTACTTGGAAATTATTTGATGTAATAAGGCCATAAGGCCATAGTTGGATTGTTTTCCATTTATTTCTATTTATTATGATTATGAGTTTTACCTATTAAAGTTTAAGTAAAATTTTTAATATAAAGAATTGAATTCGTTTTCAACACAAGCCCAACCCAAAACAATTTTTTTCAAAATCGCACAAGTTTTCTCTAGGTAACGAAAGAATTTTGAAACCGGTTTACTTGAGGAACATACCAAATCTGGGCAAATCTCGTGGGCCGGGTTTGGGGTGTTTCAAGGTAGGTGGTGTTTGGCGATTTGGGAATTAAGTGTTGGTGAACCCTAACGATTGGTAGACTAATTGTATATCTTGAATGAATGTAGGCTTTGGGCGGTGAACTGTTCACTCGTTATCACGAACAGGTGTGTAACTATTTTTCAAAAATGATAATCGGCTTAAAAGCCAAAAAGGGGTGTGTAACCGTACCCTGCAAACGGTAATAGGCATAAAAGCCGGTAAAGTGTGTTATTCACACTGTATAGACTATAACGGAAAAAGCCGAAATACCGAAATACCGAGAAGCTGAAAATCCAAAAGATTGGGCTTTTGGCCACATGGGCACGCGAACGCACATGTGATCAGCCGAGCCCACGAAATGTGGGCCTACATCGAGAAACGGCCACCATGAGCGATTTCATGGGCTTGGGCCAAAATGGGCCATATGGGCCCGTGGGCCCGTACGAGTGAAACTTACCGTTAGGTGGGTATTACTAGCCTGGCTGCGACGCACACATGGCTTAGGCCAATTTTGGGCTTGGTGGGCCACACGGTCGTGTAGGCTTACATGGGCCTGCTTGATGGGCTTGGGCCCAATTCCACTGTCTGCACTATTATGGTCGCATGAGTCGCTTGAGACGATCGTGGTCTTACTAATGGGCCTAAAAGTACTTAGGCCCAAACTGATAAAAATGGCTGAAATACCCTTAAGGGGTAAAATGACCAAAATACCCCCATAGGTAAAATGTCTGTTTTGACCCTATATGATGTATGGGGGGTTATGTATGCCATGAGATGACATATATATATGGTTATGATCCGAATGCATGTATAACATTATGATATAGCATGTCACTGATGTATGTTGCATTGCATGGGGGTTGGGTATATATGACTGGAGGAAGTGTACTGTTCTGGTAGCTCTGCTGCATAGCTCTGATGGCTTTTAGCCTATTGTACTGGTAGCTCTGCTGCATATTTCTGTTTAGTGCCGCATCGGTACTATTATTTGGAGTGTAGGGATGGGTGGGTCGATATTATATCCCCACATGGAGTGTAGGGTTGGACGGAGATGGAGTGTAGAGGCTGGATGGGTAGGATTCGTGCATGCTTGATTACTCAGTTATCAGATCGATTTAGGCTGAGGCCCACACTGCTTTTGTTCAAAACGGGCTTAGGCCCAGACCGTCCCTATTAACTGAAATGGGCTCTGCACTCCGGACTATTTTTGTATGCTACTGTTATTATTATTGGGATTACACACTGAGTTTTCGTAAACTCACCCAACTGTTTTACTGTACAGGTAATCCCCATCGTTAGGCGGATTGGGGCTGCGAGGGACTCGAAGATGGCCACACTACAGCTCCTATTTTCTTTTATTTGGCTTTAATTTACTATTAAATTTTGTTCTGGGTTTTTGAATTATGTAATAGGGCCTCTCTATAATTTTTCTAGCTTTTAATTTGGGATTCGATTTATTATGATTTATATCTGTTAGAAGTAGAACGCAATTTTTTAAAATGATAACTATTTTCAAAATATCACGTTTCCGCAACACTGTTGAAATGCTTCCACAACAAACCATGTTTTAAAAGTAATGACCTTTTAAAATGGATAAGAAATGGCTAGAATGAGTTGAGTTTTAACAAAGAGGCTTTAAGCTTCTTACGGGTTTTATCGACAAGAGCAAGTTTTCAAAAAGCACTCCAATGTGACACCGCCAGATTCGACCATAACGTCTAGGCCGGGTTTAGGGTGTTACATTCTCTCTATGCAGGTTAGATTTAATTCGAAATTTCCCAAGCATCAACCTCAACATCTTATCCATAATCCCAGTCTCAGCAATGTTTTTTCAACCTTATTTATATTTGGCATGTACGTAATAGGTAGGTTTTGCGATAGTTGAATGATGTTATAATAAAATATTGTATTGTATGTTCTTGTAGAAATGTATATATATATATGGTTGATATGCATATGTATAAAAGTATATGCGAATTATAATTCTCATAGTTGACAAATGTGTGAGATATGTGATGGCACCTTCATTGCAATGTTTTATATGACCCTAGTAAAATGTTGAATTGTTGTATGTTATTAAATGTATATTTGTTTGATTTTATCATATAAATTGTTTGATGCAATTTATTCATAGTTGTTTCAGCGACGAATGTGACACACTGTAGCTCATACCTGGCGACCGGGTCGAGTGTAGGGTGTTACAAAGATGATGGAGGAAAACTAATGTGGAGGTTGTTTCCTTGGTGATTTTTGAAAGAAAATCAAAGTGTGTATTAAAAAACTTAGCTTCAAAATAAGAAAAAAAAAAGATAAAGAAGCTCTGGAGAGGTTTTCTTCCTCCACCATTGTTGCTTCCGACCAAGGGAAATAAAACGAAGCTTCTCCACCCATTTTTTTCATTTTTAATTCACATTAAATACGTTAAGGCCCAAGTCTAAAATCTGAGTCCAAATTTATCAAATTGTGGCCCAATTCTTTAATACAATGTTCAAATGGACAATGTAAATTTTACTTATCAAATATACCATCAAATAATGTATTTATCATAAAATTCTTGAGAAATGACTAAAATGCCCTTTTAAGGTCAAATTACCTTTTTGTCCCTTATGCATTTAAGCATAATTTTCTCTCAATAATTAGGTATTAACCAACCCAAATTCCATAATTCACATTTATCTCTTATTAATAATAATTGGGTGAAGAAAATTATACTTTTGTCTTTTGGTAAAATTGGAAATTTACAATTTAGTCTATGTATTATTAGATCTTTCCAATTTGGTTCCAAAATTGATTTTCATTACTCTAATACATTTCCAACCTATTTTCATGTCAAATAATCAGTAGTAATTCATTTTCCCATTTTGGTCAAATTTTCAAATTAGTCCTTAGACTTTTTAAAATCTATAATTTAGTCCTTTTTACCACATTCTCACTTCTAAAATTATTTTCATTAATTGATATCACCAAAATCAACTTTGTTATCATAAGGATCCTTTTCTTGATCTATTTTAGAAATTCTTTTGGAGTTTCACTGTATCCAAGCAGGGAACAGTGCCATGTGTCTTATCGAAAATTTTAGATGTTACTATTAGAACAACCTTTCTGTTCCATCCAGCCAAACCACTGCTATAGCTATTTCATTTCATTACAACTCTATTCCATTCTAGTAAAGCGAACATGCCGTTAGAGCTGCAAATTGCAGTTATATATTGAGAAATTTGTTTAGAACCCTAATTTTTAGCATTCAATCGAAAGGCAAAAAATAAGGGAAAGGGGGGGCTGTAACAACATCTTTGTATTTTTCAACATCAGCTAATTAAGTCTTCAAGGGTTCAGCTCTTGCCCTCCACAAACTTAATTTGTATTTGTATGTACATTTAAGTATTCGCTTTCTCTACAGGACCAAAATCATAAATCATGAGTGACTAACTCAGTTCTAGTAGAAACAAAATGACAATTCTACAATATATGTACTCAAATTTTGGTAAGGGTATCAAATTTTGTTAGACCTAAGAGATAAAACTTGTCACACCCAAAATTGGGCCTAGGAGTTTCGAGGGTAAAATGATAATTTTAGCTTATATGTGTTTAGAATTTCTTAGCATGGTAAATCAGAAATGTCTTCGTCTATGGCTTTTAGGAAATTAAATCAATTTTTTTTAAAATGAGTTTCAAAAGACCTTTAATTTTGATTAAGGATTGTTTTGTAAAAGGGTTCAAAATAGTAGTTATAAAGCAATTATACCAAAGTTTTTAGAATACCCTATTCCCCCCCCCATCTTTATAACAAAAGTTTTCTCCCATTCACTTGTGTTGTCATATTCACTTGTGTTGTCATCCCTTGCATTCCCAAAGTCCTATTCATTAAATTTTGATTCCCAAACTTTCTTTTGATTTCTATTATCACCCAATCAATAAACCTCTATAGAACTTCAAGAAAAACACCAAAAACACTATTGATTTTGTCATCTCTTAAGCTTTTGGGTTTTTCAAATTTTTAACCAAACATCTATTTTTCTCTGATTGAAGGTAAAAAATTATTTTCCTATTAGTTTTTGATGTTATCTACTCTTTTAAATAGAGTTTTTACCCATTAAATCGAATGTTTTGAATAAAAGGCAAAAATTGGGTCATTAATGGTGGATTTTGGGATTTTGAATAAAAGTGAGATTTCAAAGTGTTTTTCTAGTATTTTTGATGTGATTAGAAGGTTTCTAAACCTTTCTTGATTTTTTTTTAAAGAATTCCAACGTTTTAATGGATTTTGAAGAAAATTTCCTGTGTATGTCAAACTTTTGGATCCAAGAATCTATATAGTTTTGAGTAGTTTGAAGGTTGGGAATTGTTCTTAGATGTATAATTAGATTATTGGAATCAATTATAGGCAATAGGATTGAGTAAGGATCAAGATATTTGAGTTTCAAGTTTGTTAGTCAAAATTCCAGTTTCATGAGAAATATAGCTTAAGCTTGCATTTTTTGTTGGTTTAGGTGAGTCTTTGGCTGCTAATTGATTGTGTATATCATGTGGTTATTATGTGTAAAGCATCAGGACTATTGGAGCCTTCTATGAGAAAGGCGATAGGTAAGGAAAAGTTAGTTTAAGCTTTCGGTAATTAGGCGAAAGCGTGAACGGTGAGTGTTTGCAATCGCTACTAGTAGACACGATTCATAGTGTTAATTGGGAGCTTAGGAATAGCCTAAACCCCTATCCTAGGTTCCGACTGTAAGCTTTTTGTTTCCCTTACTTTATTTTGGCAAATTATGTGATTATGTAGATAATTGTGGATTGATTATTATAATGCGATATTGTGATATGAGACATGTGTGATGACTATTGGGAAGTGTGTTGTGTTGTGGCATGATGTACATGCAAAATGACAGTGATAATGATATGCTAATAATGTAAATATGCAGTGGAAGTGAACGAAATTTCGGTAAGTACATATGTGTTGAATTATGGAATGTGATATTATTATGACAGGTAAAATGTGAGAATATATGTATGTGATATATGATGTACTAATTTTAATGCACACATATGTGGCCGGATATGTGATGGATCAATGAGCATTATTGTGGGACTTATAGTACAATTAAATGTCAATTCGATAAGCATGCATTTTGTACAAGTTTGTGATGAAAGTTGATGAATATGAACAAAGATGATGTGCATTAAATTAGTAATTAAAATTGTGTTGTAAATACCCAATTTTGACCGGGTCAGTGTAAATAAAACACAAAAATAAAAACCAAAGTCCATCAATGTCCATTTACAAAAACGGTATACCTGTGGCCCAATTTACATACCTAGACTAACCAGCCACCCAAACAGACCCAAACTACCCGAACCCAACACCTATAGCCCACTACCCAAATCTTAAACAGACACGGCCCAAGTGGCCCAAGAAGTAAACAGCCTCAGCAGAAGCCTAGGGTTTCTGAAAACCCTAGGCGCCGCAAACAGGAGATAGGAGCCCGAGCATCACGCCATCCCAACAGGAGCCAGAGCGTTGCCCCGCAAATCTCGCCCCAGTGATGTAACACCCCAAACCCGACCTAGAAGTTAGGCCCGAATCTGGAATGTCACATTAAAGGCGCACTTCAAAACAATTTACTAGTTATCCATTTAAGGCCCAAAAGCCCAAAACAAAAGATTATTTCGAAACCCATATTAACACTTTAATAATTTTATGAAATTTCTTAAGTGGGTAGTTGAAACAATAATAATAAACCCAAAATTCAAAGTCAAATAGGAGTTACATGGCCTTATTACAATCCAATGAAAAAAACAAAGTATTTAAAATGTAATCATTTGAATAAATTAAAACATTTGAACAAATTTGTATTGTGGCTATCTCCGAGTCCTCTCCCATGTCGAGCCGTCTATTCAGATTACTCAAAACATTAAATAAAAGGGTGTGAGTTTCAAACTCGCAGTGTACAACCCTTGGCAATCAAATCACATACAAATATTCACATTGGGCCTAAGCCTTATCAAAATCAGTGGTCTTGGGCCTTAGCCCACAATGACCTCATATCACATCATATCATATCGTATCATATACAAACAAGATAATGCAAAACCCACCCAAAAAATCCATCCACTACACACACCATTTCCCTTCCAACCTTATGGCTCCTATAGGAAATTCTAGCTCGACCCACCCCTCCGCTACACACCATGGGTAGCCCGGTTGCGGTACTACCGAACGTTGCAGCAAAGCTGCTTAATAACATACATTGGGCTTAAAGCCTCTGGTGGATCCATACCATACGGCCATGCGATCCTCAAATATTGACACAGAGTTATCAATATATATATTAGGCACATAGCCACGGTAAATATGATTGGCACAAAGCCACAATAACAGCACAAAGCCTTCGGTATTGGCACAAAGCCATAATTACGGCACAAAGCCTTTGATATTGGCACAAAGCCCATAATTACGGCACGAAGCCATATTAATGGCACACAGCCCTCGGTAACATTATCGGTGCAGCATGGCTGCTCGGTGGCTAAAAAACCTGTGGTGGATCCATACCATACGGCTATGCGATCCCGGATCCATACCATATGGTCATGCGATCCTCAAATCTTCCTCCGTACCATAATTCCCACCCATATGCATCCTAAGCAGAATATCATATGAATGCATCAAACACAAAAGTAACATCCACAAACCCATATTCATCATATAGGGGTATTTTCGTCATTTCACTACCCAAGGGTATTTTCGTAATTCTACCCTACAGGGGTATTTTGGTAATTTGGCAAATTAGAGGTATCTTGGTAATTTTAGAAACAGGGGTATTTTAGTAATTTTACAATATAAGGGTATTTTAGTCCCTCTCGGGTTTTAGTTATAAACTTTGGCCCATAAACAAGTCCTCGCGGTTAAAGTGAACAAACACTATGCACCGTAGGATCTCGTAAAGAGAGGAGGTGGGTCACTCTGACCGCTTAAATACCAAGCTCTCACTAGATCCAATCCTAGACATGCATATGTCGGTTACCACACTCTAACTAATCGACTTGTCTACAGGCATGTTTAATTAACTTAAGTCTTATGAAATTGAAGAGTTGTTCAAACTAGGCCTAAGTCCATAACCCTAGCATATCTGCTTACGTCCCCATAAAGCCCATCAAACCCAAATTACAACCTTACGGCCCATTAGGCCCAAATCTTACCATATGACCTATTAGGCCCAAAACATATCCAGATCATGTATCAAGCATAGCTAACTTAATTTGTATAATCAACCAAACCATTTTATCAAACTTAGCCTCAGGGCCCACCGGGCCCATTTAGCCACTTTCGGCTTTTCGGCTTTTCGGCGATGTCGATATCGTGTGTGTGTAGTGTTTGTACACACCTGGTAACCTTGCGTGCTGCGGACTCCTTAGTCACAAACCTACAATTGACATTACTAGCGATTAATCAAAGCGTTAACACACACTAACCAAAAACCGAAACCTCACCGTACCCTTACCGTGTGCCTCACTTTCTAGTAGCCCTTCCTTTGCTACTATTGGCGATTATCCTCTAGATCTGCATCCAACACCTATATCGTCAAAACCAAGTGATCCATATAGATCATAAATCACCCCTATGAGACACATAAGATTCGGCCATTTACCAAAACCCTAACTGAGTCGAGAATACTTACCACCTTGCTAGCAACCCTTACCTACCACGCTTGCGATCTTTGATTCTTTCCTGAAATTCTCCTTTGATCCTGCAGCTTAAATATCTACTTGAACAAGATTCGGCTTCCAAACGTGACTAAGAGTAGATAATACTCGATTGAGGTGCAGGAACAAACAACAAAGAATCGGCATAAACAGGGGTTTCAGCAAATAGGGATTTCGGCAAACAGGGATTTCGGTAAACAGAGATTTCGGCGAATAGAGATTTTGGCAAACAGGGATTTCGGTAAACAGAGATTTTGGAAAATAGAGATTTCGACAAACAGGGATGGTGGTATTCGGCAATGGAAGAAAATAAGGATGAGGGGAAAAAAAGAAGAAAAAGAAAGATGGATACTCTAAGAACCCCCTTCTAAGGATTTCGGCACCCCCCTTTTATAGCCAAAGCCGAACTGCCTTCCCCCCACAGTCCTATTTGGCCCCAACACTTCACCATCCTCATCTCCTATCTTTTCTCTCTGATAATACCTTTATCTTATCCGAAATCTCCTCCACATCCATCAGTCCTGCTTCCTTCAAACTCTCCACGGCAAGAGTTCAAAATCCACACAACTCTTGCCGTCCACCTATGCAAAATAAAACACTCCAAAATGCACTCCTCCTACTCGAACCTTGGACCTCCTCGGCTTTCACACACGCCACCTCATAACTCCCAAGTGACGCCACTTGCCTCCTTGCCACAAGCTCTTTTGTGTCCTATTTTCTCTTAATCTACTTAAGAGACCTCATGCTGAGACTAGGGTCCACTGAGAAAGAAAAATAAATTTTTCCCTATGGTCTCCTTATCTCTCAAAGCTTCAAATAATCCCGATAATACCTTAATATTAATATTCTAAGTGCTACATATATCCCAAAAATAATTTAAATGCTCCCATTCCCAAGGCCTATTGGGCCCAATTCTTCTAGGCCCAAATTCGGGGTGTTACAAGTGAGATCCCTATCATGACGCCGCCATCTCTGTCGCGAGATCTCCGCTTCCGACCTGCAAAAGGAGAAAGAAATCGCAGCAACATATGTTTTTCCTTTTTTATTTTTTTCATTTTGGGGCTATAAAACCCCAAAATCTGTACACGAACGGGGTGGATACAGAGAAATAGATAGAGGCAAATATAAAAAAAAAGAAGAAATAAAACACAAAACAGAAGGTGATTTCTTTTTACTTCTGTATTCGAGTTTTCTTTTATTTTTTAGTTTCTTTTCAATGCACGCAAATAGTATATATTCCGGTAATGAAAAATAGAAAGTACTGTACCTTTTGATTCACGCCTGAGAGATGAAATTTCCGACCTCCGGCCACCGGCCACAGAGGCGCATGGAGCGCATAGCACGGATGTCCGATGACAGACTCTGAACAGGGGCAAGAGGATTTCAGAGAGTTTCTTTAAGTTTTTTTTTTTTAAAATCAGATTTAAAAATGATTTTTTTTATGAAAATTGACTTTTATAGGCAAAACAGAATGACGCCATTTTCAAGCATGCAGGGTCCGCATGTTGACCCGACCCGGGGCAAAGATCCGCGTGTTTTTCTTTGAATGGCCTAATTGCCATTTCAGCCCTCCTGATTTTTATTATTTTTTAATTCCGTTTAATTTAAATTCTTTTTATTTTAATTTGACCCTAAAAGTTTGTTTTTATTTCAATTAAGTCCCCGGGCTCTCTAAAGGCTAAAAATCAGAACGACACCGTTTTAAAAAAAGGCTTAATTGCCACATTAGTCCTCGGATTTAACGCGCGCTCGATTTTAATCCTTTTATATTTGTTTTAATCATTGCTTAACCCCCTGTTTCTTTATTTTTTTAATTTTCTTATTGTATTTTATTTTAAATTATTTCTATTGTTTTATCATGTTAAATGTTTTATATTATTTTCCTACATCTATTAATTTATTAATAGTTTATATATTTTATATGTATTATTTTATATATATTTTATTATTATTATATATTATTTTACTTAGTTTAATAATTTTTATATTATTTTATAATCTATATATATTATTTATTATATTATGTTTTTAATATATTATATAGTATCATAGTATTATACATTTTGAATTTTGTTTTGTACAAAGTTTATTATATCATATAATCTTTTATTATATTATTTATTATATATATAATTTTTATGATTAGTATATTATGTATATATATATATGTTTTTATTTAAAATTATTATATATATATTATTTGCTAATTATTTTTATAAATATTACATCATATATTATTTTTAACTAAAATTTACTTATATTGTATATTATATTCTATTTATATTATATATGTGTAATTTTATATATCTTTATTTAAAATTATTTTTTATATGTATATAATTTTATTTATTTATTTATCATTTAATCTTACTTTAAAATTTTCATATTTATTTAATAATTTTCTTTTATTTTGATATTTATTATTTTTATGCATATTTTGTTCGCCCATACTCTTTTAATTGTTTATTTATGATTGCCATTTTGTAGTTATTTCTATTAACTATTATTCTACATTATTCTTACTCTATTATTTATGTTAGTGTGCTATAAATTATTTTTGATATTGTATTTTTGATAATATAGAAATGCGATATTGTCTCATAAATTGTTGCTTAAAATATATTTTATTATATTTCATCCAAATGTTTTTAAAATAAGGCAATGTTTAGGTATTTAGAAATTCAGGAAATAATGCCCAATCGTGCTGGGTGTCAATTTTCCGTTTGGCTAAATGACTAAATATCCTTTTAACAAGTTTTATAAATTTTGAGATGATCTTAGTTACGAGGGTTTTAAAACATCATGTCCAATCGTGCTGGATGTAATGTTTATATTCTTTCGGATCAAAGAACTCTCAAATTTTAAATCAAATTGTTCGAAGTTTTTTTAGAAATCATATTTTAAATACTTTTAAGTTTCAAACGTTTGGACATGATTTTATCGATTAGGTACCAATTTTTGGGCGTTATGAGGGTGCTAACCTTTCCTCATACGTGTGAGACTCCCAACCTGCTTTTACGTTTTTCAGAGACCAAAATTAAATGTTTTAAATAAACATTTTACAAGGTGATCCAATCACACCTAAGTAACAAAGGATTGGTGGCGACTCCCGTTTTTGTTTTTAAAGTCGATCCCCGTTTTCAAAACCCGATTTTTAAAATGGTTTCGACAGCTTGGCGACTCCGCTGGGGACCAATAAGAGAGTCAAGCCGTAAAATTGATAGTTTCATGTTCTCCTGTTTGAATTTAAAAATTGGATTTAAAAATATGATTTTTTTTATTTATTGCATGTGGTTCTGAATATATTTATTTGCATTGCACTGCATGACCGTTGTGGTCACACCCTTAAGTGAGAGCGAGAAGCTATACCTTCGTGAGGTTTTCACCTCCGCATGGGCTAGTGGATTGCTTCCGAAATACATCTGTACCTATGTCTTCGTGAAGTTTTCACTTCCGCATGGCCATAGGGAAATGTATTCCCCTGAACCGAACTCGGTCCATATGAGCCTATAATGGATGAGGATCGAGGAATCTGCTGGTTTGGGTACCTCAACTTTAGAACTAAACAGCATATAGTGAACCCTAAGAACCCACCTTAGGCAGAACTATGTCAAACCTTAGTGGTCACCCAAATAGGTGTTTGATTATTTTACTTGCTTTATATTCCATGGTACTAACTTGTTGTGTTTTATTCTTTTGTGCATATCATTTTATACTTTAAGAGGTATCGATTCACGGTCAGTTTCTAAGTTAGAAAGCTGGTTATGGAGAACGAATTCCTTGATAAAGTGGAAGACAATGCAGTCGTTAGTATATGTTCAGAGCTAAGGCAATTAGAGAAGGAAGGGTATAGATTTGTTTGAGCAATAGGGAAATAGGGCAGCACTAGAATCCCTACTACCTGTGCTTTCGGATGTTGTTCTGATCAAAGCAGTATCGGATGCGAAGAAGATTGTATGACACCCTGTGGCAAGGCGTAGTGTTGGAACTAAAGGGTAGAAGGTAACTATACTCACCAATCACTTCAAAGTGAGTGTGGGAAGTACAAATGGACACTTCTACCATTACATCATTTCTCTTTCATATGAAGATGGTCACCTAAGTGGACGGTCGTATTCTGCTAAGCACCAAGGTTAAGAGTAGGCAATAGTGAAGATTTCTTTGCAAGGAATGGACGTTGGAATTGGTGGAGCCATCTAGGATTGAAGGATGGGCTGTTGTGAACTTCTCGGCTCCTTGTTGTGATCCAAACAATATGCAAGGGATTTGATTCGTTGTGGAGAAATGAAAGGAATTCGTATTGATCCCCCATTTGATATAGAATAGACGTTTTTCACCTATAGTTAGAGTTGAAAAAATGTTGGAGATCCGCGGTCCCTTCTTTGTATGCTCACTGATAGAAAAACTCTGATCATTATGGGTCATGGAAGCGGAAGAATCAGGTATAGTAACTCAGTGCATGGCACCAGCTTGGGTGTATGATCAGACTTTACAAATGTTCTTCTGAAGATCAATGCTAAGCTTGGATGGTCTCTTCATCACCATCGAAGCCATAATTTCGTGATCAAGTCTGAACAAGATCGAGGAAATGAAGGAAAAGATTGGAGAGTTAGAATCGGCATTGCACAACTGTGAGCTCCGGATTGAGTTTCGTGAAACAAGAGAAGGGCACTTAAGGGAAGAGCTTCATCATTCCCATGACCAAGTTAGAAGTCAGGATCACCTCACGGGTGAAGCAATAGTCCATATTCGACTTGGGTAATATAGGCGGACACATTGAGCACGAAGTATGAGCTACGGTCAGATCGTGGTCAAGAGTTGGCTTTGTTGTGTAGGAAAGTCAGAACACTGGGACTTAGGGCGAAAGCATATAATAATCCGTTTTATGTAAAGGATTTTGTTTTCTAATAAAGTTTTCTAAAATGAAGTTTATTAGAATCGATGCCTCTTTGCATTCATGCATTTTCATTGCATTACATCATTTGCATTAGACTTTTATAAGAGGACCCTAGTTAGGTAAAAATATTTCAGTTAACCTGGAAAATATGGAGCAAAGGTTGGAGAGAATAGAACAAATGCAAATACAGATGTAGGGGCAATCCGCCGAGATTCAACAAGAAATGCGAGAATTCCAAAAGAATGTGATTAGCCAGTTAACCCAGTTACTAGCCGAAAGATTTGAAAAGAGAACTGGCCCAGCAGTCAACAGTATGGATGAAGAGGAAGACATCGTTTACTCCCCAATAGGTTTTAACTCGATCGATAATCAAGCAAAACCAGTTGCTTTGGTAGAAACAAAGGAAGGATGAGAATGGACCTCAAAAGCTCTGAAGAAGAAGGAAAAGAAAACGAGTAATGTCGGTACGTATAAAAAAAGCCATTCAGAGCCGATTACAGTAAACCAGCCAAGGATGGTAGTTACCCGCAATCAGGTTTCCCCAAGGCAAAACTCTAAAAGGCTCCAATTTACGCCAATCCCCATGACGTATAAGGAGCTATATCAAAGTTTGTTTGATGCACACATGGTGTCTCCATTTTATCTGAAACCGTTACAACCTCCATTCCCAAAATGGTATAACAAGAATGCCCAATGTGAATACCATGCGGGAATAAAGGGCCACTCAATCGAAAACTGCAATACGTTTAAAAAGTTGGTCGAAAGGTTCATTAAAATGGGAGTTGTAACATCCTGAATTTTTGGGCCTATGCGTTTAATGGGTGGATATGTTTAATGTGTTAATTTAAGTGTTAGGGGTCCAAATTGGGCTCAGGCTTAGGTAGAGGCCTTGATTAAAATTATCTGTTTGGGCATTATAGGGTTTAAAAGGTAGTATCTATGTTTAAAATACCAAAGTGGGCTTGTGGCCCAATCTTAGGAGGTGACGCCACACAAGGGAGTAAGGGGCCCAAATTTAAGTTTTATGGAGCCCAATTCTTTTAATTTAAGTTAGCTAAATTTTGGGCATTAGGATTAGGTGGAGTGGATGGCAACAAGGCTAAAATTTAGGGGTTTTAATGTTTAAAATATGTGGATAATAAGCAGATAAAGGCTATTATTTAGGAATTTATTTTATGTGGATAATAAGCAGATAAAGGCTAAAATTTAGGGATTTTAATGATTAAAATATGTGCATAATATGCTGATAAATGAGGGAGGAGTTAGAGATAATTAAGTCTCTTTTAGATGAGCTAGTAGATTAAGATAAAGGAGAAAAGATAGGATTTATCTACAAGGTTAGGTAAGTGCCGAAATTTCTATAAATAGGGGGAATATCTCTTCAATTTCATCATTTGGGTTTTTCTCTCATTCTTTTCTCTTCTTCTCTAAGTAAAAGCCGAAAACTCCTAAAGTTCCATCTTCTTCTTCATTCTCTGCAAAAGCCGAAATCTCTAAGCCTATTCCCTCATCTTCACTTTGATTCAAAAGCCGAAACTCTTTCCATTCTTTTTCTTCCTAGCCGAAATCTTCAAGTCTCTTCCTTGTTTTCTTTTCTTCTTCTCTTTTCCATCAGAAACCAAACTCCTCACTCAAGTATTTTAAAAGCCAAAGACACATCAGCCTTCTCTTGTTCATACTTTTCCGGGATTTTCCTAAAAGCCGAAATCCCTAGATCTCATCTCCTGTGATTACCGAATTACTTCTGTGGTGCCTATTTGTGGCGAAATCTGAAGGGAACTTTAGTGGAGTCCATCGCATAGATCTCTAAGTTATAGAATCGTGTTACTTTCGGGATTTCAAGGTAAGGGATCTATTAGTTTTAACGTGTAATTTGGAATTTATTAACCTTGGCCGATTGTTGAAGGGGCTAAATCTTTGTGTGTTTTTCCGGATTTTGAGCAAGGCTTTACATTGAGGATAATAGATCCGGATAGCAAGGACATCGACTAAGAATATTGGATTTCGTGATATCAGGTGTGTAGTACTTCCCCACCATCTAGATCTAATCATAAAATGCATGATCATAAGATTTATATGTTTTGATAATTGCCGACATCTCGATTTATTGATGAAAGCCCAAGGAGGGTAAAAGCGGTTCACCAGGTTAGTAAGTAATCTGTTTATATGTTATAAGTAAAATGCTTGTATGTGATTGCATGGGTTGGGTTGATGAAAGGAGGAAGTTATACGTTATATGTGTAGCGGTTTTACCGTGATCTTATGTAGCGGCTAATGCCGTGAATCGTTATACTGAGCTTCGGCCATTAAATGTTATACGGCTTTCGCCATTATATGTTATAAGGGCTTCGTCCATCATATGTGGATGAGCAGCATGACTGCCATCATGGTGTGTAGCGGTGTGGGTCGATTGTAGAAATCCCCAATGGTGTGTACGGTTGGTACGGGGGCGTGTAGCGGATGGAAACCTAGGCAAACGGGTTGGCCCTTGCATATTATTTGTTATTTCTTTTTTATAAATGGAATTATTAATCTGCTTTATGGGCCTAAGGCCAAAATCTAGTGGTGCATGAGGGTTGCACATCGAGTCTCGCGACTCACCCTATTAATTAACCTTGCGGTGATACCTAGTGCTTGGACCGGCCGAGAAAAAAGCGCAAGGTGGCCATGCAAAAGACCAATCGGATCCAAAGAAAAAGTCTCAAGTTAATACTTTATATTTTTAATTAATGGATTTTAAATCTCGTTGTAATAAGGCTATGGGCCACTAGTTTATGTTTTGTTTTATTTTGGGCTTTAATTACTTTTAGTTATTTAAATTCTTATTGAACTAATGTATCTATTTAAATTTTGGTTTTTAATTTATAAAGGCATATCTTATTTAAACTATCAACTATTAAATTTCTCTCGAATAAGAAGATAAACTTTAGAAAAGTATTTTTCTAAAAATACGACATGTTCTTCCAAAATTTTCTTAGTGACATACCAAATCCGGTCGTGGTGTTTGGGCCGAGTTTGGGGTGTTACAAATTGGTATCAGAGCCCGGTTCAAAACTCGGCTCTAGGGGTTTTTTTTGGGCTCAAAACGTTTTCTAAAGTTGGGTTTTCGAAACATGCATATTTATACATGTCCATTAGCTCAAAGATGGCACTCGCCTCCTACCAAGTCCGCTGTAAGTATTCTCGAACCATTGTGTGATATAATATATGTGGGCTTGATGGGCTTTATGGGACGTAGACTATCTAGATTAGAACTTGATGGACTCTAGGCTTAGCTGGAACAACTCCTTAAATCTCATAAGACTTAACTTCACTAAACAAACCCGTGAACGAGCCGCAAGACTAGGGTGTGGTAACAGGCATACGCATGTCTAGGATTGGATCCGGAAGAGCCTGGTATTTAAGCAGTCCTAGTGACTCACCTCCTATTCGCTGGAATCCTACCTGGTGCGTAGTTACTGTTCACCCTAGCTATAAGGACTTGTTCATGGGCTGAATCCATAATTAAAACCCGAAAGGGACCAACCACCCTATTTTGGCAAACCAAAAACCCCTAAGTTTTGTACATTTCCAAAAAGATACACTTGATTTGAAAATGTTCACAGCTATGAAAAATTTACCCAAAAACCCTATGTTTACAAGAGTAACTAGATTTTTCCAAAGTGCCCCTGTTTTGAAAAAAAAAAAACATCAAAATATTCCTGGTTTGTAAATTACCGAAATACCCCCGGATCACAAAATTACCGAAATGCCCCGAATTGTAAAATTACCAAAATACCCTTCTTTCACAAAATCACCAAGGAACCCTATTTCGGAAAATTACGAAAATACCCCTGTAGGATAAATTACGAAAATACCCCTGGGTAGTGAAATGATGAAAATACCCTTAGGTGGTGAATATAAGTTCTATTTGTATGATTGATTATTGCATGTATGTGTATATGGAACTAGGAGACAAACTTGAGACTGAAACTTGTAGATGTAATTCCGAATTCGAAAGAACTACCCTTAAAACTGCTATTAATAAGATTGTTCGTGGTTAACCAGTGAAAAGAATTGATAATTCATAAAATTTTTAATTAGATAAACGCGGACCGATAGCATGAGTACAAGGGGACGAGGATGCTCTAGATGTGAATACAGGTGCGTACCCTACCATAGTATACTAAGTGTTTATTTTGACGTTAGAATTAGAGTGCGCAGCGAAAGCATAGTGGTGAGACTTGGGTAGTACGATTAATAGTTAGTTGGAAATTTCGAGGACGAAATTTCTTTAAGGGGGGTAGAACTGTAACATCCTGAATTTTTGGGCTTATGCGTTTAATGGGTGGATATGTTTAATGTGTTAATTTAAGTGTTAGGGGTCCAAATTGGGCTCAGGCTTAGGTAGAGGCCTTGATTAAAATTATCTGTTTGGGCATTATAGGGTTTAAAAGGTAGTATCTATGTTTAAAATACCAAAGTGGGCTTGTGGCCCAATCTTAGGAGGTGACGCCACACAAGGGAGTAAGGGGCCCAAATTTAAGTTTTATGGAGCCCAATTCTTTTAATTTAAGTTAGCTAAATTTTGGGCATTAGGATTAGGTGGAGTGGATGGCAACAAGGCTAAAATTTAGGGGTTTTAATGTTTAAAATATATGGATAATAAGCAGATAAAGGCTATTATTTAGGAATTTATTTTATGTGGATAATAAGCAGATAAAGGCTAAAATTTAGGGATTTTAATGATTAAAATATGTGGATAATATGCTGATAAATGAGGGAGGAGTTAGAGATAATTAAGTCTCTTTTAGATGAGCTAGTAGATTAAGATAAAGGAGAAAAGATAGGATTTATCTACAAGGTTAGGTAAGTGCCAAATTTCTATAAATAGGGGAATATCTCTTCAATTTCGTCATTTGGGTTTTTCTCTCATTCTTTTCTCTTCTTCTCTGTGTAAAAGCCGAAAACTCCTAAAGTTCCATCTTCTTCTTCATTCTCTGCAAAAGTCGAAATCTCTAAGCCTATTCCCTCATCTTCACTTTGATTCAAAAGCCGAAACTCTTTCCATTCTTTTTCTTCCTAGCCAAATCTTCAAGTCTCTTCCTTGTTTTCTTTTCTTCTTCTCTTTTCCCGTCGAAACCAAAACTCCTCACTCAAGTATTTTAAAAGCCAAAGACACATCAGCCTTCTCTTGTTCATACTTTTCCAGGATTTTCCTAAAAGCCGAAATCCCTAGATCTCATCTCCTGTGATTGCCGAATTACTTCTGTGGTGCCTATTTGTGCCGAAATTTGAAGGGAACTTTAGTGGAGTCAATCGCATAGATCTCTAAGTTATAGAATCGTGTTACTTTCGAGATTTCAAGGTAAGGGATCTATTAGTTTTAACGTGTAATTTGGGATTTATTAACCTTGGCCGATTGTTGAAGGGGCTAAATCTTTGTGTGTTTTTCCGGATTTTGAGCAAGGCTTTACATTGAGGATAATAGATCCGGATAGCAAGGACATCGACTAAGAATATTAGATTTCGTGATATCAGGTGTGTAGTACTTCCCCACCATCTAGATCTAATCCTAAAATGCATGATCATAAGATTTATATGTTTTGATAATTGCTGACATCTCGATTTATTGATGAAAGCCCAAGGAGGGTAAAAGCGGTTCACCAGGTTAGTAAGTAATCTGTTTATATGTTATAAGTAAAATGCTTGTATGTGATTGCATGGGTTGGGTTGATGAAAGGAGGAAGTTATACGTTATATGTGTAGCGGTTTTACCGTGATCTGATGTAGCGGCTAATGCCGTGAATCGTTATACTGCTTCGCCATTAAAGGTTATACTGGCTTCGGCCATTATATGTTATAAGGGCTTCGTCCATCATATGTGGATGATCAGCATGACTGCCATCATGGTGTGTAGCGGTGTGGGTCGATTGTAGAAATCCCCAATGGTGTGTACGGTTGGTACGGGGGCGTGTAGCGGATGGAAACCTAGGCAAACGGGTTGGGCCTTGCATATTATTTGTTATTTCTTTTTTTTTATAAATGGAATTATTAATCTATTTTATGGGCCTAAGGCCAAAATCTAGTGGTGCATGAGGGTTGCACACTGAGTCTCGCGACTCACGCTATTAATTAACCTTTCATGTGATACCTAGTGCTTCGGACCGGGCTGGAGAAAAACGCAAGGTGGCCATGCAAAAGACCAACTGGATCCAGCAAAAAGTCTCAAGTTAATACTTTATATTTTTAATTAATGGATTTTAAATCCCGTTGTAATAAGGCTATGGGCCACTAGTTTATGTTTTGTTTTATTTTGGGCTTTAACTACTTTTAGTTATTTAAAATCTTATTGAACTAATGTATCTATTTAAATTTTGGTTTTTAATTTATAAAGGCATATTTTATTTAAACTATCAACTATTAAATTTATCTCGAATAAGAAGATAAACTTTAGAAAAGTATTTTTCTGAAAATACGACATGTTCTTCCAAAATTTTCTTAGTGACATACCAGATCCGGTCGTGGTGTTTGGGCCGAGTTTGGGGTGTTACAAATTGGTATCAGAGCCCGGTTCAAAACTCGGCTCTGGGGGTTTTTTTTGGGCTCAAAACGTTTTCTAAAGTTGGGTTTTCGAAACATGCATATTTATACATGTCTGTTAGCTCAGCATGGCACCTGCGTCTCCGGCCCAAGTCCGCCAGGTAAGTATTCTGAACCATTGTGTGATATAATATATGTGGGCTTGATGGGCTTTATGGGACGTAGACTATCTAGATTAGAACTTGATGGACTCTAGGCTTAGCTGGAACAACTCCTTAAATCTCATAAGACTTAACTTCACTAAACAAACCCGTGAACGAGCCGCAAGACTAGGGTGTGGTAATAGGCATACGCATGTCTAGGATTGGATCCGGAAGAGCCTGGTATTTAAGCAGCCCTAGTGACTCACCTCCTATTCGCTGGAATCCTACAGTGCGTGTAGTGGACTGCTCACCCCACTATAAGGACTTGTTCATGGGTCAATCCATAATTAAAACCCGAAAGGGACCAACCACCCTATTTTGGCAAACCAAAAACCCCTAAGTTTTGTACATTTCCAAAAAGATACACTTGATTTGAAAATGTTCACAGCTATGAAAAATTTACCGAAAAACCCTATGTTTACAAGAGTAACTAGATTTTCCAAAGTGCCCCTGTTTTGAAAAAAAAAAAACATCAAAATATTCCTGGTTTGTAAATTACCGAAATACCCCCGGATCACAAAATTAACGAAATGCCCCGAATTGTAAAATTACCAAAATACCATTCTTTCACAAAATCACCAAGGAACCCTATTTCAGAAAATTACGAAAATACCCTTGTAGGATAAATTACGAAAATACCCCTGGGTAGTGAAATGACGAAAATACCCTTAGGTGATGAATATAAGTTCTATTTGTATGATTGATGATTGCATGTATGTGTATATGGAACTAGGAGACAAACTTGAGACTGAAACTTGTAGATGTAATTCCGAATTCGAAAGAACTACCCTTAAAACTGCTATTAATAAGATTGTTCGTGGTTAACCAGTGAAAAGAATTGATAATTCATAAAATTTTTAATTAGATAAACGCGGACCGATAGCATGAGTACAAGGGGACGAGGACACTCTAGATGTGAATACAGGTGCGTACCCTACCATAGTATACTAAGTGTTTATTTTGACGTTAGAATTAGAGTGCGCAGCGAAAGCATAGTGGTGAGACTTGGGTAGTACGATTAATAGTTAGTTGGAAATTTCGAGGACGAAATTTCTTTAAGGGGGGGAGAACTGTAACATCCTGAATTTTTGGGCTTATGCGTTTAATGGGTGGATATGTTTAATGTGTTAATTTAAGTGTTAGGGGTCTAAATTGGGCTCAGGCTTAGGTAGAGGCCTTGATTAAAATTCTCTGTTTGGGCATTATAGGGTTTAAAAGGTAGTATCTATGTTTAAAATACCAAAGTGGGCTTGTGGCCCAATCTTAGGAGGTGACGCCACACAAGGGAGTAAGGGGCCCAAATTTAAGTTTTATGGAGCCCAATTCTTTTAATTTAAGTTAGCTAAATTTTGGGCATTAGGATTAGGTGGAGTGGATGGCAACAAGGCTAAAATTTAGGGGTTTTAATGTTTAAAATATATGGATAATAAGCAGATAAAGGCTATTATTTAGGAATTTATTTTATGTGGATAATAAGCAGATAAAGGCTAAAATTTAGGGATTTTAATGATTAAAATATGTGGATAATATGCTGATAAATGAGGGAATAGTTAGAGATAATTAAGTCTCTTTTAGATGAGCTAGTAGATTAAGATAAAGGAGAAAAGATAGGATTTATCTACAAGGTTAGGTAAGTGACGAAATTTCTATAAATAGGGGGAATATCTCTTCAATTTCGTCATTTGGGTTTTTCTCTCATTCTTTTCTCTTCTTCTCTGAGTAAAAGCCGAAAACTCCTAAAGTTCCATCTTCTTCTTCATTCTCTGCAAAAGTCGAAATCTCTAAGCCTATTCCCTCATCTTCACTTTGATTCAAAAGCCAAAACTCTTTCCATTCTTTTTCTTCCTAGCCGAAATCTTCAAGTCTCTTCCTTGTTTTCTTTTCTTCTGCTCCTTTCATGTCAGAAACCGAAACTCCTCACTCAAGTATTTTAAAAGCCAAAGACACATCAGCCTTCTCTTGTTCATACTTTTCTGGGATTTTCCTAAAAGCCGAAATCCCTAGATCTCATCTCCTGTGATTGCCGAATTACCTCTGTGGTGCCTATTTGTGCTGAAATCTGAAGGGAACTTTAGTGGAGTCAATCGCATAGATCTCTAAGTTATAGAATCATGTTACTTTCAGGATTTCAAGGTAAGGGATATATTAGTTTTAACGTGTAATTTGGGATTTATTAACCTTGGCCGATTGTTGAAGAGGCTAAATCTTTGTGTGTTTTTCCGGCTTTTGAGCAAGGCTTTACATTGAGGATAATAGATCCGGATAGTAAGGACATCGACTAAGAATATTGGATTTCGCGATATCAGGTGTGTAGTACTTCCCCACCATCTAGATCTAATCATAAAATGCATGATCATAAGATTTATATGTTTTGATAATTGCCGACATCTCGATTTATTGATGAAATACCAAGGAGGGTAAAAGCGGTTCACCAGGTTAGTAAGTAATTTGTTTATATGTTATAAGTAAAATTCTTGTATGTGATTGCATGGGTTGGGTTGATGAAAGGAGGAAGTTATACGTTATATGTGTAGCGGTTTTACCGTGATCCGATGTAGCGGCTAATGCCGTGAATCGTTATAATGGGCTTGGCCATTAAATGTTATACGGGCTTCGACCATTATATGTTATAAGGGCTTCGTCCATCATATGTGGATGAGCAGCATGACTGCCATCATGGTGTGTAGCGGTGTGGGTCGATTGTAGAAATCCCCAATGGTGTGTACGGTTGGTACGGGGGCGTGTAGCGGATGGAAACCTAGGCAAACGGGTTGGGCCTTGCATATTATTTGTTATTTCTTTTTTATAAATGAAATTATTAATCTGCTTTTATGGGCCTAAGGCCAAAATCTAGTGGTGCATGAGGGTTGCATATCGAGTCTCGCGACTCACCCTATTAATTAACCTTTCAGTGATACCTAGTGCTTGGACCGGCCGAGAAAAATGCAAGGTGGCCATGCAAAAGACCAACTGGATCCAAAAAAAGTCTCAAGTTAATACTTTATATTTTTAATTAATGGATTTTAAATCTCGTTGTAATAAGGCTATGGGCCACTAGTTTATGTTTTGTTTTATTTTAGGCTTTAATTACTTTTAGTTATTTAAATTCTTATTGAACTAATGTATCTATTTAAATTTGGGTTTTTAATTTATAAAGGCATATTTTATTTAAACTATCAACTATTAAATTTCTCTCGAATAAGAAGATAAACTTTAGAAAAGTATTTTTCTGAAAATACGACATGTTCTTCCAAAATTTTCTTAGTGACATACCAGATCCGGTCGTGGTGTTTGGGCCGGGTTTGGGGTGTTACAGGAGTTGTGAAGTTCTACGATCCATCAAAACCTGATCACTTTAATGAGGTAGTGAATGCAGCAATTGAAGGAGGACACAAGACAGTGGCTATTCCTTGAAAAAATCAAAGAGGGAATCAGAGAACAAGGTTTCCAAACCCTTGTGTGCTTGGGAGTGTTTTGAATAATGAGATTGTGGAAGAAATCCCTGTACTTTTAGGGCTAATTTAGAGTAATGTCCAAAACATGCTTGTTGTCTTGAGCCTAGAGGCAACAAGAACCTTTTTGTGCGATAGGCTTATGTTCAAAATTTTATTTCAATAAAATGCATCTTTTTGAGTACATATTCTTTTATTCTTTCCACTTCATATTGTACATTCTTTTGTTCTTTATTCATGACCATACAAATAACTGTTCTTTGAATCATTTATACCTATACTAGTCCTCAGATATTAACGACATGAGCGACGTTGTTACTGGCTCCCTTTTTGAATGAGATACGAGTCTAGGGGATCTAAGGACTTTGAAGATGACAGAGATTGTGACTATCTTATGACTTGTTAAGAATGGTTTAACAAGATGAAAAAAAGACTTTACTCGACAAAAGGTCAACAGATATTGTGAGCCTAGGAAAGGGGTGAAGACCGTAGCCTAGCTCACCATAAAAATAAGGCAAGACATCATTGAGTTGTTTTCAAGAATTCAAAGATGTTTTCGCACAATTATATCAGGACATGCCTTGGCTAATAAGAAGCAAAGCTAAACAAAAGGATCGGCAATCGTTGATTCACCATGGAAGGGGATTGCATCACCATACTGCAAATACTTTAATTAAAGAAGACAATATTCATATGCCTACTCCAGTTCTTCACAAATTTTTCATATGCCGGGCATGGATATGATGGGGCCAATCTCATCAAAAGCTTTTAGCTAATATTGACTCATCGGTATAGTCATCGTTTACTTCACTAAGAGAGTGGAAGTAGCTTCATATGCCAATGTTACAAGGTCGAAGTCACCAAATTCAAAAAAAAAGAAAAAAAAAAGAAAAAAAGGATCAGATGCCAACACAGAATGCATAACTGTACAAAGTCAAAGTTTACAGTTTGTCCAAAGATCAAGCATCATATCACTGTATAGCAAAAGTTACCAAAAAAAAAGGTGACTTAGACTTGCAAGGATTGGCATAAGAAGCTACCTTTTACCCTCTGTCTCATTGAACGTCGGCCAGAACCTTCACTGGGGCAACATCTTGCCCATTATGGAATTGAAGCGTTTTTGCCAATTGAACCTAATCGAAGAAGAGGTTAAAAGTTATTCATCACGGTCGGATGATGAGAGCTTACGACAAAAAGGTTCATCCAAGAGAATTCCACAAGGGGAACCTGATGTTGAAAAAGATTTTTCCTCTACAAAACAATTTTAGAGGAAAGCATATAACAAACTAGGAAGGACTTATGTAGGGCCTGTTCTAGAGGAGCGTTGATATTGACCGAGATGGATGGCGAAGACTTGCCCAATCCGGTGAATTCAGGTTTAGTCAAGAGATATTCTACCTGAAAGAGGAAAGACCAAGGTGAAAATCCAAAAAGGGTGCCTCGAACAAAAAAAAAAGAAGAAAAAGAAAAAGAAAAAAGGAGAGGCCAAAGCGAAAACCTGTAAAGGGCGCTTTGAGACCAAATGGGCTTTGAGTTGAAAACCCAGAAAGGGCGGCTCAAATTTTGAATGAAAGTGGGGCATACAGTAGTCTTGCTACGTCTGAATTAGCAAAGAGGAAGTATGTCATATCTTAGGGCATCGACAAAGTACTCCAGATCCCCTAAACACATATTAAGCTTAAAATGGTCCTCAAGAAGTTGGAACAAAGAAGCTCAGGCTGCGATATCTGGGGCATCTAGCTTCATTCTTACCCAGTTTTGAAATTCATTATCTTTGATTGCTTTATTCTTTTTGAGATACGCCCAAATCAATTTTCTTTTATTGCACAGGTTATCTTTGATTAAATTATTTCTCGAGCTATGCTCTGACTAATTTCTTTATCGTCCATTTTGTGACCTTTTTCAAGCATTTTATATTGAAATAACAATTTATGGACTAATAACACTTTCATAAAAGGAGTTTGGATATTACTCTGAAGCTTCTAAATAATATGAGAATCAAAAAGCACTATTGTTCGTAACTCACCAAGCCTAAGGGATTGGAAACATTGGAAAATGATTATCTCTTCGGATGCTTATTGGCTAAGACAATTCTGTTGGTAATACCACATCGAAAAATGATGAACAAGGTCAATCCAAGTGTAAAAAGGGATCATTGTCGGGATACCCTACATCCATTCAAACACACATATCTGGTCATTACACCCAGGGAATGGTGTAACAGATTGAAAGTGATACAAGTTTTGTACCTCTGAGTGGTAACAGAAATATGAAAGAAACCAAATGTCATTCCCCTGAAGCTGCAGTGGGAGATACCGACTTCATGTCCCAAGGTTCAAGCGGGGCTGACTTAGAGATTACATTTGGGCAAATTATTTGAGCAGAACATGAATGAAAAACAAATGAGTAATAACACCTAGGATAGGAATCATACTCATAATATATTTGTAAATTGCATTAGGAGAATTTGATTCATTTCGGTCATTGCATCCTAATCCTTGAAACAGGAGTCATCTTCATAACATTTTCATAACATGTCTAAATAGGAGCATCTGATGCATTTCGATCAAAGCATCCTAAATATTGGACATAAACATATACCCATTCTACAGGTTATGTAGCAAGGTAGAAGACATTAGTCTGGTATCCCTGAGTTTGCAGGGAGCAGGTTAAAATAGCAGAACTGACAATCTTGAGGTTGCAGGAGCAGATCGGAGACATCAGTCCTATCTCCCTGACCAGCAGTGGAATAGGTCAAAGATTGTAGATCTTGTCACCCTAAGCAGTAGGGAACCAAGATCGAATGGCAAATCTTGTCTCCCTAAGCAGTAGTGGAATAGATTTAAGCCACCAGCCCTATCTCCCTGACCAGCAGTGGAATAGGTCAAAGATTGTAGATCTTGTTGCCCTAAGCAATAGAGGACCAAGATCGAACGGCAAATCTTGTCTCCTTAAGCAGTAGTGGAACAGATTTAAGCCACTAGCCCTATCTCCCTGACCAGCAGTGGAATAGGTCAAAGATTTTAGATCTTGTCGCCCTAAGCAGTAGAGGACCAAGATCGAACGGCAAATCTTGTCTCCCTAAGCAATAGTGGAACAGATTTAAGCCATCAGTCCTATCTCCCTGACCAGCAGTGGAATAGGTCAAAGATTGTAGATCTTGTCACCCTAAGCAGTAGAGGACCAAGATCGAACGGCAAATCTTGTCTCCCTAGCGATGAGTGGAATAGATTTTAGCCATCAGTCATCTCCCGACGACCAGCGAAGGAATAGGTCAAGGATTGTAGATCTTGTCGCCCTAAGCAGTAGAGGACCAAGATCGAACGAAAAATCTTGTCTCCCTAAGCAGTAGTGGAACAGATTTAACCACCAGTCTGGCATCCCTGAGTTTGCAGTGGAGCAGACCGAAGATAGCGAGTCCGCATTCCCGAAGTTGCGAAAATAGATCGAAGACATCGATCTTGCCTTCCCGAGCTTTGCGAGAAGCGGATCGAAGATAGCCAATCGCATTCCCGAGCTTTGCGAGAAGCGAGATTGAAGATAGCAGAGCTGGCATTCTTGAAGTTGCAAGAAATGTGTCGAAGATACCAATCTGGCATTCTTGAGCTTGCAGAAGCGATTAAAATGACAGATCTGGTCTCCCGAGTTTGCAGTGGAGCAGATCAAAAGATAGTAGATACTGCCTTCATGAAGTTGAAGCTATCAAACTCACTGAAATTAAGATGAAGCTCCAATGCCGTTGAAGTTGCAGTTGGAAGTCATTTGAGGAAAGCGAGGATCAAGAAGTCGGGGCTCGGCCAAGACCGGGCAAAATTGGTCCTTCTATTGTCTTTGCTCTATTCTTGTTTCACGACAATGAGCAAAGAGGGGCAGCTGTAAATACCCAATTTTGACCGGGTCAGTGTAAATAAAACACAAAAATAAAAACCAAAGTCCACCAATGTCCATTTACAAAAACGGTATACCTGTGGCCGAATTTACATACCTAGACTAACCAGCCACCCAAACAGACCCAAACTACCCAGAACCCAACACCTATAGCCCACTACCCAAATCCTAAACAGACACGGCCCAAGTGGCCAAAGAAGTAAATGATCTCAGTGAGGCCTTCCAGGGTTTCTGAAACCCTAGGCGCCGCACACACAGAGACAGAGCTCGAGCGCCTCGCCATCCCAACAGAGCCGAGGCGTTGCACCGTAAATCTCGCCCAGCCTGAGAGATCCCTATCGCCACGCCGCCATCTCCGTCGCGAGATCTCCGCTTCGACTGCAAAAAGGAGAAAGAAATCGCAAAGAATAGATGTTTTTTCTTTTTAATTTTTTTTATTTTGGGGCTATAAAACCCCAAAATCTGTACACGAACGGGGTGGATACAGAGAAATAGATAGAGGCAAATATAAAAAAAAATAGAAATAAAACACAAAACAGAAGGTGATTTCTTTTTACTTCTGTATTCGATTTTCTTTTATTTTTTATGCACGCAAATAGTATATATTCTGGTAATGAAAAATAGAAAGTACTGTACCTTTTGATTCGCGCTTGAGAGATGAAATTTCTGACCTCCGGCCACCGGGCACGGAGGCGCATGGAGCGCGTAGTACGGATGTCCGATGACAGACTCTGAACAGGGGCAAGAGGATTTCAGAGAGTTTCTTTAAGTTTTTTTTTTAAATCAGATTTAAAAATGATTTTTTTTATGAAAATTGACTTTTATAGGCAAAACAGAGCGACGCCATTTTCAAGCATGCAGGGTCTGCATGTTGACCCGACCCGGGGCAAAGATCCGCGTGTTTTTCTTTGGATGGCCTAATTGCCATTTCAGCCCTCCTGATTTTTATTATTTTTTAATTCCGTTTAATTTAAATTCTTTTTATTCTAATTTGACCCTAAAAGTTTGTTTTTATTTCAATTAAGTCCTCGGGCTCTCTAAAGGCTAAAAATCAGAACGACACCGTTTTAAAAAAAAAGGCTTAATTGCCACATTAGTCCCTGGGATTTAACGCGCGTTCGATTTTAATCCTTTTATATTTGTTTTAACTACTGTTTAACCCCTGTTTTTTTATTTGTTTTTAATTTTCTTATTTTATTTTATTTTAAATTATTTCTATTGTTTTATCATGTTAAATGTTTTATATTATTTTCCTACATCTATTAATTTATTAATAGTTTATATATTCTATATGTATTATTTTATATATATTTTATTATATAATATTTTACTTAGTTTAATAATTTTTATATTATTTTATAATCTATAGATATTATTTATTATATTATGCTTTTAATATATTATATAGTATCATAGTATTATACATTTTTAATTTTGTTTTGTATAAAGTTTATTATATCATATAATCTTTTTATATTATTTATTATATATATAATTTTTATGATTAGTATATTATGTATATATATATGTTTTTATTTAAAATTATTATATATATATATTATTTGCTAATTATTTTTATAAATATTACATCATATATTATTTTTAACTAAAATTTACTTATATTGTATATTATATTCTATTTATATTATATATGTGTAATTTTATATATCTTTATTTAAAATTATTATTTTTTTATATGTATATAATTTTATTTATTTATTTATCATTTAATCTTACTTTAAAATTTTCATATTTATTTAATAATTTTCTTTTATTTTGATATTTATTGTTTTATGCATATTTTGTTCGCCCATACTCTTTTAATTGTTTATTTATGACTGCCATTTTGTAGTTATTTCTATTAACTATTATTCTACATTATTCTTACTCTATTATTTATGTTAGTGTGCTATAAATTGTTTTTGATATTGTATTTTTGATAATATAGAAATGTGATATTGTCTCATAAATTGTTGCTTAAAATATATTTTATTATATTTCATCCAAAGGTTTTTAAAATAAGGCAATGTTTAGGTATTTAGAAATTCGGGAAATAATGCCCAATCGTGGCTTTGGTGTCGATTTTCCGTTTGGCTAAATGACTAAATATCCTTTTAACAAGTTTTATAAATTTTGAGATGATCTTAGTTAGTTAGGGTTTTAAAACATCATGTCCAATCGTCTTGGATGTAATGTTTATATTCTTTCGATCGAAGAATTCTCAAATTTTAAATCAAATTGTTCGAAGTTTTTTTAGAAATCATATTTTAAACACTTTTAAGTTTCAAACGTTTGGACATGATTTTATCGATTAGGTACCAATTTTTGGGCGTTATGAGGGTGGTAACCCTTCCTCATACGTGCAACCGACTCCGAACTGTTTTACGTTTTTCGTTGACTAAAATTAAATGTTTTAAATAAAACATTTTACAAGGTGATCCAATCACACCTAAGTAACAAAGGATTGGTGGCGACTCCCGTTTTTATTTTTAAAGTCGATCCTCGTTTTCAAAACCCGATTTTTAAAATGGTTTCGACATGTGTAATTGTGGATATTTTGGCCTTGTGAACTTTGAGACCGTTGGATATAGTTGGCATGCCATAGGATTGTGAGTACTCACCTAAATGTGTTGTGTTTTTGGGGCGTAAGGCTCGGGACAGTTTTAGAGAGATTAGGGAATGTGAGCTAAGCTCCATTCACCGGGATATCTTGGTGTGTTGGAGAGTGTTAGCTAAATGCTACACTTTTGGGATATGTTCAACTTTACGAGTCATTCAGTGTGTTGGAGATCCGTGTATCCGATGTGTGGTGATAAAGCCTACTTTTATGTTTCATAGCCTCAAGTGTCAAATTATTGTTTAAATTTGATCTTATATATTATGATAATACGATGTGAGATGGATGTAAAAACATGTGAATAATATGCTAAATAAGTTTATTTAAGTCTCATGAAAATGTTAGTATGTTCTCATAGTAAATTATGTATGTAATTATGGTTTGTGTTATTTTCATTTAACTTGTGAATGCATGTGAATATATAAGCTATACTTGTGAGTTATTAAAGCATGGTTGTTTAGTCTTGATGAATTATGTAAAATGAATTATTTGTGAATGAGTTGAGCGTAGTTGTACACGAGAGTATATCCTAGTTTTACAATTTAATTAAGCGTGAATTTGTTATTGGGACTTGGTTGGAATATGGTTGTGAATTTGTTGTATTATGTTTTTGTTTAACCTTTGAAGTTGTGTATACTTTGTGGTTATTCTGACATTCATTGAGTTTGTTAAGCTCACCCATTCTTCTTTAAAGCTTTGGAGTTTGTTAAGCGTTGCAGTGTGAGCGGTACGAAATATTATCCATGGAACTGATCCAAGTAGTTAGCATTTGAGTATGTGGTTATTAGTTATTATTTTAGGATTGAGGGAATAAGGCAATGTGGTAGAATTGTTTCATAAATATTTCCATGGTGTTTTGGATATTTTCATAATTTATTTGTTCTTAGGATTTAAGGATTTGGAACTTGATATGTTGGTTCTTGCTCACACATGTTTTCGATGTTTTGAACTATTATTACAGTCGTTTCGTCGATTGTTTGATAAGGTGAAATTTGCACGTTGATTGGATTTAAGATAGGTTGAACTAATTGCTTTTATATGTTGTATTTTTGTTGTCTGGAGCAGAGGTATCGATATTTAGGTTTTAAAAATGATACCTCTATGATTTTCGAAAGAGCAGGAAGTCAGTAGAGTAAATTGGTATCGATACCATATCACGAGTATCGATACTTGAGGTAAAATAATCAATACTTTTTGAAAGGTATCGATAATTTCTAAGATTTTGATTTTTAAGCAGGACATAGAATGTTGTTTTGGTATCGATTTTCCAAGCAATATCGATACAATTTGAGAGAAATATCGATACCTTTGATTCAGTATCGATACCTACGTGATTTATTCAAGATCTTTACCTAGTGGTTTGAAAGAATGTTTAATTCTTATTATAGGTTCGTTTCATGTATGTTTAGCATGCTCATATGATAATTAGGATATGTTTGACTTAAAATTTTAATAAGTGCTAGATAAATGTAACAACCTGTTTTTAGTGAAATCAGAACAGTGGTTTCGAGACCACAAATCTGATGAGTAAATTATTATTTTATCAATATTTAAATGTTTATGGGATGTTAGTAAGGTCGTATTAAAATTTCGTTAAGAAATTTTGATGTTTGCATGATTAATTACGTGAAAAGGACTAAATCGTAAAATGTATAAAAGTAGAGTTCTATTGGCTAAAAGGGTCAAATGGCTTTGAAATTTTAAAGTGAATGGACTTAGATGGTAATTAGACCATTTTTAATGTTAGTGGATATTCATGGTAAGGTTTTGTTGTAAATTTTACTTAGTAATAAGGCTAAAATGGTAATTAGAGAATCAAAATAAAAATTAAGTAAGAAAAGATGAAATAATGTTATCATCTTTTCATTTCTTCTACTTGCTTGGCCGAATAAACCATTGAAGGGGGGAGAAAGCTTCATGTTTAATTTCACTTGCATCGTATGATTTTTAAGCCCGTTTTTAATGATTTTTATGTTCTCGGGATCATGGTACCTTAATCTAGCTAGCTCGGGGATCAATTTGCAAAAAAATTTAAAGATTTAGGGTTGTACCATGAATGCTTTTATGTGATTCTTAATGTTTAATGGTAGATTATGAGTCCTTGTTGATAAATAAACAAGTTGTGTTAAGTGATTTTTTATGAAAATTGTATTTAGGGACTTATTTGTAAAAATGATAAAATTTCATGGTGAATTTATGAAATAAAGGTTTGTATGGATTGATTTAGGTCCCTAGAGAATTTGGCTAGCGTGAAAAGAGGATTAAAATGTTTAAATTTCAATTTATGAGCATAAGGACTAAATTGTGAAAAGTTAAAATGTTAGGGTAAAATAATAATTTTGAAAAATATGAAATATGGACTAAATTGAATAATAGAGATATTAAATGGATTGAATTTGTCTATTTAGATCAAGATAGACCACGTACGGATTTAGATCGGGGAAAAGCTAAAGCCTCGGATTAGTTCTACTTCGTTTACGCCCTAGTTGTCGAGGTAAGTTCGTAGTGTTTTGATATGTAAACAAATTTCTATTTGTGTACTTATATTATAATGTTTTAATTATTGATTTTTCAGAAGAATATCCTTGAATTGCACATACGTGCCACTGTTTGTACTTCAGCGCCCTTGAGTTCACTTTTGTACCCTGATTAAACTCTGGTAACTCTGAATCGAATAATATATGAATCGTAATCAATTATTGTTAGATTAAATGATATAGTATGTTCTTAATAAGCTCTATAAGCTTATTCATTCTTGTGAATTGTTTTGTAGATCATCGTTGCTGATATTTTAGACTGATCAAACCTTCGCCTCACACTATCCATCGATATTGGTAGTTTTTGTATCTCCTAGGGTAGTGGCATGTATAAACTTATGTAGTTGAATTTGTGGTGTTTGATGAATATGTAAATAATAACTAAATGTGTTTGTGTTTTGGTGTTATGTATGCATAATACGTGTAATACTTTCTTTAGAAAGTACTTTTGGTCACTATTGTAATGGATGAAAATGGTGCATTAGTATCATTTGATGGTTTGTGTTATTGAGATACCTTATGTTGAGTGTTTAGCAAGTTCTTTGAAACTAGTAGTTGATGAATGGTAAGTGGTAACATATGCATGATTAGGTAAGTTTTGAATGAATGCATTTGAGGTGCCTTGTATGGCATATTGGTTGAGTGATTTTGGACTATTTAATTGGTCATTTCATGTAAGTTTGTAACACTCGTAACCCGTATTCGTCGCCAAAATAGGGTTACGGAGCATTACCGTACAAACTGAACATTATACATACATTTCAAACAATGACATAAACATGATACAATCCATTCATTCACAACCATATCGTCCCTTAATTGAGCCCTTGAGGCCCTAAAAATAATTTAGAAACAATCCAGGACTAAATTCGAAACATTTGGAAAATTTAAGAAAAGATTAGAAAAATTGGACTGTAGGGGTCACACAGCCGTGTGGCTGAGACACACAGACGTGTCTCAGGCCATGTAACAATCGAAATAGGGACACATGGCCGTGTCCCAGCCCGTGTCCTTACCCATGTAACTCTCTGAGTTGGGTCACACGGCCAAGCCACACGCCTGTGTGCCAGGCTGTGTAACTCTCGAAATAGCCACACATGCCCATGTGTAAGGCCGTGTAACAGCCTAACTTGCATGCATTGAAACCTACAGGGACACATGACCGTGTCGCCAGGTCGTGTGGACATGAAATTTGCCAAAATTAAGCCATTTCCAACACCAACTTATGCAACCACCTAAAAGCATTTTGTGCACATGATCAAGGCATCATAACATGACCAAAACCAACATGAAATGACCAATTCAATAGTCCAAAATCATTCAACCAATATGCCATACAAGGCACCTCAAATGCAATAATACAAGCTTACCTAAACTTACATACATACTTGACCACATTTCATTCATACACATCTAATTCAATGCCATCTCAAAACTTACCATAGCTTGACCATTATTACTTCAGCATAAACTTACCTTTTGAGCCATACCTGTAACACCCCTTACCCATATTCGATGTCGGAACAGGGTACGAAGCGTTACCAGACTTATACATAAGCAAACATGCAAAATCCGATACATGACTTCCCACTAAAAATTAAAACCTTTAATATCATCTCTTAAACAAGCCTACGAGGCCTAAATCACACTTTAAGAACGATTTGGAATCAAATCGAACTCTTAAAAGATCTCTAGAAAGACTTAGAAAATTTTCATCAAACAGTCCACACGCCCGTGTGGAGAAAAGGACACGCCCATGTGGAACTTCACATGTCCGTGTTCCACACCCGTGTGGATTTATTTCTCATTTCGAACCTACAGGGGTTTTGTAACATCCCGAAATTGGGCCTAGTAGGATTGGGCCCATTGGGCCTTGAGCGTAGAAGCGTTTTAAAATTTTGAGAACAAGAGAACAGCATTATTTCAAGTTGGACTTATTAAGAAGGTAATTTTGGAAAGTTACGAGGTTTCTATGAAGTTCGGGGTTCAAGTTGGGCCTTAGTAAAATTTTGTGTTTAAGCCTATTAAGGAGAGATAGTAAGTGGCATCAAGGCTTATGGAAATAAAAGAGTAAATTGCTAGCATAAATGAGCAATTGGTAAAAGGGTTATGGTGCCACATGTAGTACCTTGAGGGAAGAGGTTCAAATCACTTTGTGTGCAAATTTTGACTTATATTTTTGCACCCTTTCCTTAAGTGTCGGCCAAGAGGCATTCATGGCAAGGTTGACTTCATTATTTTGGTAAGGTGGCTATATGAATAAGGCAAGGTTGAAGTTGGGGAAAGGAATCAAGGGAAATAGGAAAGAAAGGGGGACATGAGGCTTATTTCGTGGGTGATGTTTTGGAAAGCTTGGGTGGCCAAACTCTTATCCTAGGGGGGATGCATGTGGACGGTTTTGGGGAGAATAGGTAGCTGAATTTTTAGTTGGCATTTGGAAAAGACTTAGTAGTGTTTTGGCAAAAATTCCCTTTGGAAACTTTGTGTCATTTCTCCCAATTTGCAACCCTCCTTACCGAAACATATTAGCACAATAGTGCATTGTTTCTCTCTTTTGTTTGGTCACATACTCATTTCCTTTCCACCTTCCTTGATAGCCGAATTCTCCTTTGCCTTTTGATTGAATTTTTGGTGCTTGTTAGGCCAAAACCTTTCTCTTTGCACTATTTGGTATTCTCCAAATTTCTTTCTAACTTGTGCCGAAATTACAAGCCACTAAAGAACATATTCTCTTCTTTTATTTCTTCTTGTTGTCGAATGTACCCAAACCATTGAGACCAAAATTTGTTCATTCATCTCTTCTTTATCATTTTCTCAAGTGGGCTGACATTCTTTCTTCGATTAAATCGGTAAGTGAATTCTTTTCTATGATAATATTCTTTTCTCTTTAGCCGAATAAGTATTTATCACTATTCGGTTGTAAATCGTGATCGTAACCGAAAATGGTGTTATCCTCCACTTCTTCATGTCTTAATCACTCTCTTTTCGTAGTGCTTTAAGTGGGAGACCGTGTATTGTTCTAGCTGAAGTCAAACGGTGGAAATTGGATCCAATATTGATAAGGTAAGGGGGTTCATTTTTGGATTTTTCGTTATATCTCTATTTGGCTATGTTGCAAATCGGATTGAAGTTTCGACTAATCGACTATTGTTTTAGGGACAAATCACTCGATATATTTCTACCTTCGGATATAGTGGTCATCGACGAGTGGTTCTTTAGGAAATCAAAATCAGGTGTGCAATCCTGTACCTTCCGAATACATGTTTGATATGGTGTGTAATCTCACATCTCCCTGAAAGTTTGTATGATATGTTCTGTGATTTGGTCAAAATACCGAAGAAAACTGAAAACCGGCATCCGTGATCACTCGGGCGTGCGTATGATCGTAGTGGTAATCGTATTTTGTAATAGAACAGTTTTGGTTAGAAGCAGTGACATGTATTTGAAAAATCACAAAAAATAGTAGAAATGGAATTAGATAGTGAATAAGATATCGAATTAAAGTTTACTTTGTCTGTTTTGATAAGGAAGAAACGGAGAAGGAAAAGGAATTCTATATTCTGAGATATCTTAATTTTAGTGAGACTGGTTCTGATTAACTTCGTGGTTCCTTGATCTGTCTTGGAAAAATCTTATAAAATTTTACAAAGTGAATTATGAGTTATAGTTTATATGTACAGATTCCTTAGTGAGTCTATTTTCAATAGAAACAAGTGGAAGAAGTATATGAAAACTTTATAGTGAGATATTTGAAATTAAGGGAAGAGAGGTCAGAATTGTTGGACAGTGAAACAAGGGAAACTTTAAGGAATAAACTGTACTAAATGGTTAAGTCAAAAGTTTTGGAAAAATTATAGTAAGAAGATATATGAGTCTAGTCTCAAGAAAAATTTACGGAGTTAGATTTCAAGATTCCTAACTCAAGTTATAGTCAATTTAGTTAGTACAACGCAGATGGACAGTTTCGATTTTTATGCTCCACATTAGTAGTTAAGTCTAGGTTGTGAAATTTCCGAAATACCCCTGGGTTACGAGATTACCGAATTACCCTTAGTGGGTAAAATTACCGATTTACTGAAATGTCCTTATGGACCGATTTACCGAAATGTCCTTATGGACTGATTTACCGAAATGTCCTTATGGACCGATTTACCGAAAATGCCCCTATGGGCTGATTTGATAGAATGCCTTAATGGGCCGAATTGCAAAGTGTTATAATGGGCCGATTTATCGTAAAAAATCTCTGGAGTAATAATTGTTGTTTATATTTGTAAATATGATGCCTTACTATGAATGTTGCATTTACATAATTTTGCATGGGATGGGAAACTTGAATGAGGAGAAGTATAGACCGGTGGTATTGCCACAAATACCAATAAGGGCTATGTGCCAATATAAACGTGATTTGGCTTTGTGCCATCGTGATTAAGGCTATGTGCCAATATAAACGTGATTTGGCTTTGTGCCATCGTGATTAAGGCTATGTGCCAATATAAACGTGATTTTGGCTTTGTGCCATCGTGATTATGGCTTTGTGCTAAACGTATTTACCGGGGTTATGTGCCTAACATATGAATTAACGACTCTGTGTCGATCATTATTTTTACCGAGGCTGTGTGCCGATTATATTACCGTATATGATTCTGGTGGCTCAGCCATAAATAGTATAAATGGCAGCTTGACTGCAAATTGGAGAGACTGGCGGGGTGGGTTGACTTGATCCCCACAGGAGAGATTGGTTGGTACGGGTGGAGACTTAGACGGCTGGTAGGATGGGATGGGTTGCATTCATTTCATTTATTTATTATTTGTTTATGGGCTTTGGGCCAAGATGATTGTTATATGGGTTCAGGCCCAGTGGATGACGGTAAAGGGATTTCACACTGAGTTCTTGTAACTCACCCCCTTTCTTTTTAATCTCTATAGGTAATGCTCCGTAATGAGGACTTGGGCCCATGGATGACTCGGTGGAGGCCATACTTCAGAAATGGTGTTTATTTTGAACTTTAGATTTCTATTTCCGTTCACTTTACTATTTTGGTTTTTATGATGTAATAAGGCCTCTGGAGTATTTATTTTTGCTTTATGTTGATGTACTTTAAATTTTGCTTGAATTGTTTTTAAATGGGAATTTTTCTAAAAACTTAAATAAAGATTTTCCAAAATTGTTTAACAAAAGGATTTCATAACTTTTACAAATATTTTTAACACGGATATTTTCTCTCGAACTATTAACGATATTTTCAAAAGACTTGGATTCTCTTTCGAATTTTCAACGTCGTTTTCAAAAGTCACGGTTTTGTAAGATCATTAGTTCAAATTTATCGATTTATCAATAAAATCTTTGAGGTTAGTAGTATTTTATCAAATCAAACTTTTTTTCTTGATTTTTAACAAAGCAATATTTTAGTACGAACAAAAAAGGTTTAACATGTTTTGCTCGTGTGACATACCAAAATCGCTCATAACGCATGGGCCGGGTTTGGGGTGTTACAGGTTTTCACACGGCCAGACACATGACCATGTCCATGTCCTGTGTCCCTCACACGGCCACGACACGCCCGTGTCTTAGCTCGTGTGCAAAAACCTTTGCATTCTATTTCTGACGTCATCACCCCATAAATGTCACACGGCCAAGGCACACGCCCGTGTCCTTCGACCGTGTGGCAAATTAAATTCCTAATTCAAGTGCAGACTTCACACGGCCTGGGTACATGCCCATGCCTAAGACCGTGTCTTCCACACGATTGAGACACACGGCCGTGTCTCCGCTCGTGTGGTTACTACTGAGCATACTGACTTTCCAATTTAGCATGCAGGGGGACACACGGCCTAACAACACGCCCATGGGCAGACCGTGTGTGACATGCCCGTGTGCCTACCCGTGTGGACAAGAACAAGGCTATTTACCAAGCCCTTATTGCCACCCCTACTTGCACCATCATAAACCACATTAAGTAACCAACTAATCCAAGCATAAGTAAACCAATTAATCAACCATGCACTTTGCACATTCATGAATAACCTCATCATTTCATTGATTGGTAAGAAAGAGCCATCAACTATGGCTTTATACAAAAGAATTCATTCCCAAATGAGCCAACACCTTTGGCCAAAACAATATGTCATTTAACTAAAATTGAGTCCCTATACATGCCATACTCAAAATGCTAAGTCTAACTATACCAAGATGTGTGGATAGTGTGGGTGATCTTCCGACTATCGCCGTATCCCGAGCTGGCTCTTCGACACTATAAAAAAGGGAAAAGAGAAGGGAGTAAGCTTTAAGCTTAGTAAGTCTATATGTAAAAAATAAGTATCATACCACATAGTTATCAATCAAAAACATTACATACTAAGTAAAAACAATTCAGATCCTCATAATCACACTTACTCATTCCAAACCCTACCACATCCTAAACACATATCATATAACAGTGCTCACATTTACTTGCACTTATACCCTGCACTTATCACCACAAAGCCACATGTAATTTCACTTAGACAATTTTCTCGATGAACACTTCAAAATAAGGTTAAATACTGGGTGGTTTCGCACACAGCCCACCATTTAATAATCAACAAGGTTGTATCGCACACAGCCCACCAATAATTACATGTCTACGGTGTATTGCACACAGCCCACCAATGACAATAAATACGATGGTATCGCACACAACCCATCATTTATAAATGACAAGGTGGTATCGTACACAGCCCACCAATAATAAATAGATACGGTGGCATCGCACACAACCCACCAATAAGCACATGTTCACGGATATTTATCCGCACCCGTTTTCCTATTCCGAAGGTTCATCCGAGAATTTCCTCACTTTCTATCATTTTTATTAGATCTTAACAATAATCATTCGCATTTACACAATGCATTAATAAGTAAAACATGCGTAATAAGGATGTATCGTTTACACATAAACTTACCTCGATACAAATTATGCCAATTATAATTTAGTCCGAAACCTTGCCTTTTTCCGCGGTCAAGGTTGATTCCACATTCTTCTTGATCTATAATGACATATATAGCTTATTAAATCACCACATTATTCAAAACATTTCAAAATTTCTATTTTGGCAAAATTACCATTTTGCCCCTATACTTTCACAAAATTACACTTTTGCCTCTAGGCTCGTAAAATGAAATGTGTTCATTTTTTACATATCCAAGCCTAGCTGATTCATTTTTCTCTCTTATAGCAACTCACAATTTCAATTATTTCACACACTTATTATTTATTTAATAACTTTTACAAAGTAGTCCTATTAGGAGTTTTCATGCAAAAATCCTTTTACAAAAGTTGTTCTTTAACCCACTAAGATTCATTTTCTTCCATAAAATTTCAGAAATCAACACAAATGTTCACATGGCAATTCCCTAGACTCTCAACCATTTTGCAAAATAGTCCCCTCATTAGTTAGCTTAAGCTTTAGGGGTCCCAAAAGTACAAAAATTATCAAGGAAGACCTTAAAAATCACTTACTTGCCAGAGGATAGCTTGGCTGAAAGTTTGAGCTTCAAAAACCCCTATTTCTTGCTGAAAATTTCGGTGGAGGATGAAGGAGAATGAAAAAGATGATAGCTTTCTTGTTTTTCTCTTATGTTATTAAATTAAGTCACCTAATCCACCAAACATTGACTAAATTGAGTCTCTTGTCCCCCCGATGGCCGGCTATTGCCTTTAAAAAGGCCTAATTGCACATTTAGAACCTCCAATTAAAATTCTATAGCTATTTGACACCTCTAGCTTGTAAAATAAAACTTTCGCACTTTATGCGATTTAGTCCTTTTTCTCAATTAGGCATGCAATCACCAAAATTAATGCACCAATATTTTCATGCACTCATATAATCATGATATAACACATATAATAATATAAAAAAATAATTTCTATGATCTCGGATTAGTGGTTTCGAAACCACTATTCTGACTAGCCCCAAAATCGGGCTGTCACAACTCTCCCCTTTTGGAGATTTTCGTCCCCGAAAATCTTACTGATCAAGAAATTTGGGTACTGTTCCCCCATAGCTTCTTCTAATTCCCACGTAGCCTCTTCTACACCATGCTTTTTCCACAACACTTTCACTAAGGCTATGCTTTTGTTCCTCAACTGTTTAACCTCTCGAACCAATATCTTAATTGGTTCCTCTTCATAGGTCATATCGGGTCGTATCTCAATTTCGGTCGGAGGAATCACATGCGAAGGATCGGAATGATATCGCCGCAACATCGACACATGAAACACGTTGTGTATTTTCTCCAACTCCGCCGATAAAGCTAACCGATAAGCTACGGGTCCAATCCCTTCAATAACCTCATACGGTCCTATGAATCGCGGACTCAATTTGCCCTTCCGGCCAAATCTCAAAATTTTCTTCCACGGGGATACTTTCAGGAATACTTTATCACCCACGTGAAACTCAATTTCTTTCCTTTTCAAATCCAAATATGACTTTTGTCAATCTGAAGCAGGTTTCAGACTATCACAGATTACTTTCACTTTCTCTTCGGTTTCTCTATCCAGATCAACCCCGTGAATTTGCTTCTCACTAAGCTCGGTCTAATACAATGGAGTCCGGCACTTGCGACCATATAATGCTTCGTACGGTGCCATCCATATACTCGACTTATAATTGTTATTGTAAGCAAATTCAACCAAAGGTAGATATTTTTTCCAACTACCTTCGAATTCTAAAACACAGCATCGGAGCATGTCTTCTAGAACTTGAATTACTCTTTTGGATTGACCATCAGTTTGCGGGTGGAACGCGGTACTGAAATTCAATTTTGTACCCAAGGCTTCTTGTAACTTTTTCCAAAACCTTGAAGTAAACCTTGGATCTATATCCGAGATAATAGACATTGGCACCCCATGTAATCTCATAATTTCGGCAATATACTGCTCAGCCAACTTGTCAAGTGAGTAATCAACACGCACCAGTATAAAGTGAGCCGATTTCGTTAATCTATCAACGATAACCCACACAGCATCTTTCTTTTTCGGAGTCATAGGTAACCCCATTACAAAGTCCATCATGATTCGATCCCACTTCCACTCGGGAACCATCACTGGCTGAAGTAATCCAGAAGGCACTTGATGCTCGGCTTTCACTTGTTGACAGATAAAACACTTTGTAACAAATTCAGAGATATCTCTTTTCATTCCCGGCCACCAATACAACTTCTTCAAATCATTATACATTTTTGTGCTGTCCAGATGTACTGACAAACAACCATTGTGTGCCTCTTGTAAAAATTTTCCAGATCAACTCATCATCTTTAGGTACACAAACTCTATCATGAAACATCAAACAATCATCTGAACCAACCCGAAAATCAGAGTTATTTCTCGATTCACACTGAGCTCTCTTAACTTGCATTTCACTATCATTCTTTTGAGCTTCACGGATCTGCTGAAGAAATAATGGTCTAGCCCTCAACTCGGCCAATATAGAACCATCATCAGGTAATGCTAAGCTCGTACTCATAGCTCTCAAAGCATACAGGGATTTTCTGCTCAAGGCATCCGCAACCACTATAACAGCCCGATTTAGGGCATAGTCAGATAGTGGTGCGAGACCACAAATCCGAGTTAGTAAAATTGAGTTTTTAAGGTTTAAGAGATGTTTGCGTGATAGTATGAAAGTTCTATGTAGAAATTTTGTGAAAATTTGTATTAAAGGGTTCATTAGGACTAAATTGCAAAAGTTGCAAAATATGAGATTCTAGAAGCTTTTTTGTATAAAATAGCTTTGGATTATTAATTAGAAGTCCTTAAATATAAATTTTCCCAAATTATAATTTTTGGACAAAAATGGACATGAGTTAGTAATTTGTCAATTTTTAAAGAGAAGGGCATTTTGGTCATTTATCAATTAAATGATTAAAATGGGAAAAGATGATAAAAATCTTATTCATCTTCTTCTTCCTTGTGCCGAAAATTTGAGAGACTCCATAGCTAGGGTTCTTCAATTTTTGAAGCTTGCTAGTAAGTGTATCCTAGCCCCGTTTTTAATATTCTTCGTATTTTTGGAGTCCTCGTATTATGAATTAGCTATTTATAGCTATAAGTTGAGCTAGAATTCATGTTCATAAATCTACCCATGTATGACATGCTTGTAAAATGATGTTTTATGAAAGATTATAAGAGTTTGATGTTAAATAAACATCTTTTCCTAAATGAATTTCATGAAAAATGCTAGTAAGGACTAGTTTGTAAAAGTTGTGAAATTTGTCATACATGATAGAAATAGTGAGAATTAATTGTTGCTATAGTTAAGAGAATGAATCAGCTAAGCATGAAGTTCACGAAAGTTGAATAAAAATCACTTTACGAGCATTGGGGCAAAAGCATAATTATGAGAAAGTTTAGGGGCAAAATGGTAATTTTGCCAAAGTATGAGTTAAGAGTCAATTTAGTCAATGTGTGTATTAAATGAGCTAAATTATTATTATATATTAAGAAAAACGATGCTCGGATCGAAACCGAGGCAAGAACAAAGTCGAGGACTAAATTGTATTTCTACATACATTTTGTACATTGAGGTAAGTTTGTATGATTTCTAAGCTTTATGATTAATATCATTGAATTGCTTAGTATGATGTAGAATAAATCTTAATTCCATGAGATTTTGATGCTATGTTAAACCAAGAAATCAATGAGATTAATTATGAGAAAGTCCCGATTGAAGTTGGATTACTTAGGATACTCAATCTATCACATGAGACAAGGAAGTCCGTATAAGACCAAGCCAAGGCATGGCATCGACAATCAAGCAAGTTATCATGTAAGACCAAGACAAGTCTTGGCATTGAAGAGTTATTATGAGATGAAGACCCATATAAGCCCAAGCCAAGGCATGGCATTGGTGAGTCTCCATGTAAAGATGTCATGTAAGTCTAAGACAAGTCTTGGCATTGAAAAGCTATCATGAGATAGAGATCCCATGTAATTCCAAGCCAAGGCTCGGAATTGACCCGTTCATGAGTAAAGATACCAAGTAAGACCATGTCAAGACATGGCAATGGTAAGTTCCCAATGTAACACACAAGGAAGACTTCGTGTAAGTCCATGTCAAGACATGGCATCGATACCAAGTTGAGAGATCCCATGTAAGACCATATCTAGGATATGGCTTTGGCATCGAGATACATGTGAGATGAGATTCAGTATCCTTGGTTATTCATAGTAATTCATCGGGCAAAAGAGTAAAGAATAAATGAGAAAGCAAGAAAGTTAAGCAAGTAAAGCTATCATCAAAGTATGCTAGTCAAAGTTAACTAAGGGTATTATTCATGTTATGAATGATGAAGTTAAGATTATGCTTACCTTAACGAAGTATGCTAATCTATATGATTAAGTGATACAGGTACCTTGTTTACCGTAAAAGCACGAGACTAGTAAGTACCATGATATGTGTAAGAATTATTAAGAGTAAGTAAGCTCAAGCATGTGAACTTAGCAATGCCTTTGCTTATGATGAATGAGTATGTTAAGTATATATATATATATATATATATATATATATCGTTGTTATATGCATTACATGCAAACTTACTAAGCGAAATGCTTACGTCTTTAATTCTTTCTTTCCATGTAGTCCCACCTAGCTAATCTCGTGGATCATCGTCATCGGAGCTCGTAGCACACTATCAATCACTATTTTGGTATAGCAAAGTTGTTTATATAAGTATGGCATGTATAGGAAGCATTTCATTTTGAGTTATGTTTTAGAATTAGCCAAAGTGTTGGCTATCAAGCTTAGTATTCTTTTTGTATATGGCCAAAGAGATGGGTCATGAATGATTAAGTATGTGTGTTTTTATTTATCAATGAAGTATGCATCTTTGTTCATGTTAGATGTAATACTTGAGTTTTTGAATTGAGTATTGGATTGATCTTGATCTCAGGGTGGCAATTGGCTTGGAAAATAGCCTCTAAGTGCCCACACGGATAGACACACGGACGTGTGTCTAGGCCGTATGTCCCCTGCACATTAGTGTTTTAAGTCAGAATAGACCACAGGCTAATCACACGGCCGTATGTTTAGGCCGTGTGTGACACACGGTTAGCACATGGGCATGTGCCTTGGCCGTGTGAAGTCTGCACCTTGCCTTGTAATTTGAATTGCCACACGGCTGAAGTACACGGGCGTGTGTGTGGACCGTGTGGATAAGTCAGAATGCCAAAGTTTAGCACACGGGCCAAAGCCACGGGCGTGTCAAGGCCGTGTGAAATTAGTCAGTGTCGACCACGTGTGGAAGACACGGGCATGTTTTAGGGGTACACGGGCGTGTCCCAAGTTACATGGGCGTGTGACCCCTGTTTCGAGGAAAAGTTCCCGATGAGTTCCAAAAGTTTCCGGATAGGTGTTTAAGGCCTTGTAGGCCCATGAAACGTATGTTTTGATTAAGAAATAGAAGTTTCTGTTTCGAAACAAAATTTTACAGCCCGTAAGTACATGTTTACTTAAGTTCAAGTATGGTAATGTCTCGTATCCAGTCTCAGTCTAGGACTTGGGTATGGGGTGTTACAACCATATTTGCTTTCCTCGGATGGTTATCGATTACTAGCTCATAATCCTTCAATAATTCGAGCCACCGCCTTTATCGCAAATTCAAATCCTTTTGGTCCATCAAGTATTTCAAACTCTTGTGATCAGTAAAGATTCGGCATTTTTCACCATATAAATAATGACGCCAAATCTTAAAAGCAAAAACGATAGCAACCAACTCCAAATCGTGCATCGAATAATTCTTTTCATGCGATTTTAGCTGTCTCGAGGCATAAGCTACTACTTTACCCTCTTGTATCAACACACAGCCAAGACCATTTAATGATGCATCACTATAGATCACAAACTCCTTTCCCGACTCAGGTTGTACCAAAACCGTTGCTTCAGTCAACAATGCTTTCAGTTTCTCGAAACTCTGTTGGCACCTCTCGATCCTTTCAAACTTAACATCTTTATGTAGCAGTCTCGTCATCGGTGTAGCAATCATGGAGAACCCTTTAACGAACCATCTGTAGTAACCTGCTAAGTCCAAAAAGCTCCTAATCTCTGACACATTCCTCGGCGGTTTCCATTCCACAATAGTCGAGATCTTACTCGGATCAACTCTAATTCCATCACCCGACACAATGTGTCCTAAAAATCCAACCTCTCGGAGCCAAAACTCACTCTTGCTAAACTTAGCATAGAACTGCTTGTCTCTTAGAGTCTACAAAATAGTTCTCAGGTGCTCCGCGTGCTCGCTCTCATCCCGAGAATAAATTAGTATGTCATCAATAAAAACGACTACAAATTTATCCAAGTACGGTCGGAAGATACGGTTCATTAAATCCATAAATACCGCAGGAGCATTCGTTAAGCCAAAGGGCATGACAAGGAACTCGTAATGACCATACCTTGTCCGAAATGCAGTTTTCGGCACATCTTGCTCCTTAACTCTTAACTGGTAATAGCCAGATCTTAGGTCTATCTTAGAAAACACCGTGGCTCCCTTCAATTGGTCGAACAAATCGTCGATCCTTGGCAAAGGATACTTATTCTTCACTGTCACCTTGTTAAGCTGTCTGTAGTCTATACACAGTCTCATCGACCCGTCTTTCTTCTTCACAAAAAGTACCGGAGCACCTCACGGTGAATAGATCGGTCTTGCAAAACCCTTATCCATTAACTCTTGTAGATGAACCTTCAACTCTTTTAACTCCAACGGTGCCATCCTATATGGGGCAACTGATATAGGTGTCGTACCCGGAACTAACTCAATGCCAAACTCGACTTCTCTAACTGGAGGCAATCCGGGTAAATCTCTCGGAAACACGTTCGGATACTCGCATACCACAGGTACTGATTCAGTCTTTACTTCTGACTCTTGGGTATTCAACAAAAATGCAAGATAGGACTCATACCATTTTCTCATGTATTTCTCAGCTACCATAGACGAAATAACTACAGGAAAACTACCCAATTTACCTGATTCAACCCGAATAATATCTCCATTTACACATCTCAATTCAATAAACTTACTACCACAGTTTACTAAAACATTATGAGCAGTCATCCAATCCATGCCAAGAATTTGGTCAAATTCATCAAACGGCAACAACATGAGATTAGCCTGAAAACAATGACCTCTAATCGTCAAGGGACAATTTCTACACACTTTGTCAACTAGCACATGCTTGCCTAACGGGCTTGACACTTTTATCACAAATTATGTAGACTCAACAATCATATTCATGCTAGATATCAATTTCATGCAAATATAGGAATGGGTAGACCCCGGATCAATCAAAGCAACAACAGAGATATCATGAAGAGAAAAAGTACCCGTTATCACATCTGGAGATGATGCCTCTTCACGAGCGCGAATGGCATTAGTCCTTGTAGGTGCTCTTCCCTCTGATCTCACAGCAGAATCTCTAGGCGCACCTCTACTACTAGTCCCACTTCCCGGGTTCCTCTGTGGTCTACCCCTCGAAGGTACATTGCTCGCTCTTACTTCTTGTTTTCTGTCTTTTTCATCCTTCTCAGGACAGTTTCGAATGAAATGGTCTAGTGAACCGTACTTGTAGCAAGCTCGATTGTTTCCCCAACACTCCCTAGTATGTTTTCTACCATAATTTGGACACTTGGGTTTATTTGACTTTGCATTGCCCACACTTGCCATCGAAGTGGCTTGAACCCTAGAGCCGAAATATGTGTTACCACGATCTCGGCGTGAATACCCAGCTGAAGTAGTCGTTCTAGGGTTTGTTTCTTTGGATCTCTTTGATTGGGTTTTGAACGACTTACTTATCGGCCTATTCCTTGCATCTCGTGCCTCAATCATAGCTTTTCTCTTTTCTTTATTCAACTCTTCAGCCTTGCAAGCTCTATCGACCAACACCACGAATTCTTTCAACTCTAAAATCCCGATTAACAATCTGATATCCTCGTTTAGCCCATTTTCAAATCTCTTGCACATAATAGCTTCCGTAGACACACACTTTTGGGCATACTTACTGAGTCTAACAAATTCACGTTCATACTCTGCCACAGACATTTTGCCTTGCTTCAGTTCGAGGAACTCTTTCTGATTCTGATCAATGAGCCGCTGACTTATGTATTTCTTTCGGAACTCTTCTAAGAAGAAGTCCCATGTCACTCTCTCCCTTGGAACTATAGATGTCAGCATTTTCCACCAGAGGTATGCCGAGTCCTTCAGTAATGACATAGCACATTTTAAGCTTTCATCGGGCATACAAGAAAGTTCATCAAAGACCCTCATAAAATTCTCGAGCCAGAACTCTGCTTTCTCAGGATCATAATTTATGTTGGCTCTAAATTCCTCGACTCATTGTTCTCAAATCTTATCGACCGGGGGTTTAGCCATTCTTACTAAATCTGTACCTTGAGGAGCTACGGGGACTGGCTGAGGGGGTAGAGGAGGTTGAGCATTAGGATTTGCTCGCACAAACTCAGTATACCAGTTACTCATCATGTGGAGAAAGGCTTCCCGAGCCTCTTCTCCTTGACCCAAGGTCTCGGGTCCACTTTCTACTGGGGCGGTCCCTTGCGCGAGAGCCGGCGCATTACTAGCAGCATCATTAGCAGTAGCTCGGTCGGGATCCATTTACTATATGAAAACACAATTTAAAATTGTCAGGAGTCACCACACTATCATAATATATTTATGGCATGTATAGCTAGACTCTCACATACGCTATGGCAGTCCGAGAACAAACTAAACCATAGCTCTGATACCATTAAATGTAACACCCCTTACCCGTATTCGATGCCGGAATAGGGTACGAGGCATTACCAGACTTATACACAAGCAAACATGCAAAACCGATACATGACTTCCCACTAAAAATTAAAACCTTTCATATCATCTCTTAAACAAGCCTACGAGGCCTGAATCACACTTTAGGAACAATTCAGAATCAAATCGAGCTCTTAAAAAGATCTCTAGAAAGACTTAGAAAATTTTCATCAAACAGTCCACACGCCCGTGTGGAGAAAAGGACACGCCCGTGTGGAATTTCACATGTCCGTGTTCCACACCCGTGTGGATTTATTTCTCATTTCGAACCTACAGGGGTTTTCACACGGTCGGACACACGCCCGTGTCCATGTCTCGTGTCCCTCACACGGCCACGACACGCCCGTGTCTTAGCTCGTGTGCAAAAACCTTGGCATTCTGTTTTTGACGTCATCACCCCATAAATGTCACACGGCCAAGGCACACGCCCGTGTCCTTTGACCGTGTGGTGAATTAAATTCCTAATTCAGGTGCAGACTTCACACGGCCTGGGTACATGCCCATGCCTAAGGTCGTGTCTTCCACACGGTTGAGAAACACGGCCGTGTCTCCGCTCGTGTGGTTACTATTGAGCATACTGACTTGCCAATTTAGCATACAGGGGGACACACGGCCTAACAACACGCCCATGGGCAGACCATGTGTCACACACGGCCTAGACACACGCTCGTGTACCTACCCGTGTGGACAAGAACAAGGCTATTTACCAAGCTCTTACTGCCACCCCTACTTGTACCATCATAAACCAAATTAAGTAACCAACTCATCCATGCATAAGTAAACCAATTAATCAACCATGCACTTTGCACATTCATGAATAACCTCACCATTTCATTGATTGGTAAGAAAGAGCCATCAACTATGGCTTTATACAAAATAATTCATTCCCAAATGAGCCAACACCTTTGGCCAAAATAATATGACATTTAACTAAAACTGAGTCCCTATACATGCCATACTCAAAATGCTAAGTCTAACTATACCAAGATGTGTGGATAGTGTGGGTGATCTTCCGACTATCGCCGTATCCCGAGCTGGCTCTTCGACACTATAAAACAAGGGAAAAGAGAAGGGAGTAAGCTTTAAGCTTAATAAGTCTATATGTAAACAAAAAGCATCATACCACATACTTATCAATCAAAAACATTACATACTAAGTTAAAACAATTCAGATCCTCATAATCATGCTTACTCATTCCAAACCTTGCCACTTCCCAAACACATATCATATAACAGTGCTCACATTTACTTGCACTTATACCCTGCACTTATCACCACAAAGCCACATGTAATTTCACTTAGACAAGTTTCTCAATGAACACTTCGAAATAAGGTTAAATACTCGGTGGTTTCGTACACAACCCACCATTTAATAATCAACAAGGTGGTATCGCACACAGCCCACCAATGATAATAAATACGATGGTATCGCACACAGCCCATTGTTTATAAATGACAAGGTGGTATCGTACACAGCCCATTGTTTATAAATGACAAGGTGGTATCGTACACAGCCCACCAATAATAAATAGATACAGTGGTATCGCACACAGCCCACCAATAAGCACATGTTTACGGATATTTATCCGCACCCGTTTTCCTATTCCGAAGGTTCATCCGAGAATTTCCTCACTTTCTATCATTTTTATTAGATCTTAACAATAATCATTCGCATTTACACAATGCATTAATAAGTAAAACATATGTAATAAGGATGTATCGTTTACACATAAACTTACCTCGATACAAATTATGCCAATTACAATTTAGTCCGAAACCTTGCCTTTTCCGTGGTCAAGGTTGATTCCACGTTCTTCTTGATCTATAATGACATATTTAACTTATTAAATCACCACATTATTCAAAACATTTCAAAATTTCTATTTTGGCAAAATTACCATTTTGCCCCTATATTTTCACAAAATTACACTTTTACCCTTAGGCTCATAAAATGAAATGTGTTCATTTTTTACATATCCAAGCCTAGCTTATTCATTTTATCTCTTATAGCAACTCACAATTTCAATTATTTCACACACTTATTATTTATTTAATAACTTTTACAAAGTAATCCCATTAGGAGTTTTCATGCAAAAATCCTTTCACAAAAGTTGTTCTTTAACCCACTAAGAATCATTTTCTTCCATAAAATTTTAGAAATCAACACAAATGTTCACATGAAAAATCCCTAGACTCTTAACCATTTTGCAAAACAGTCCCCTCATTAGTTAGCTTAAGCTTTAGGGGTCCCAAAAGTACAAAAATTATCAAGGAAGACCTTAAAAATCACTTACTTGCAAGAGGATAGCTTGGATGAAAGTTTGAGTTTCAAAAACCTCTATTTCTTGCTGAAAATTTCGGTGGAGGATGAAGGAGAATGAAAAAGATGACAGCTTTATTATTTTTCTCTTATTTTATTAAATTAAGTCACCTAATCCACCAAACATTGACTAAATTGAGTCTCTTGTCCCCCCTATTGCCGGCTATTGCCTTTAAAAATGCCTTCTTGCACATTTAGAACCTCCAATTAAAATTCTATAGCTATTTGACACCTCTAGGTTGTAAAATAAAACTTTCGCACTTTATGCGATTTAGTCCTTTTTCGCAATTAGGCATGCCATCACCAAAATTAATGCACCAATATTTTCATGCACTCATATAATCATGATATAACACATAATAATATAAAAAAATAATTTCTATGATCTCGAATTAGTGGTTCCGAAACCACTGTTCTGACTAGCCCCAAAATTGGGCCGTCACAATGCCATTCATGCATCACAAGCACCAAAATGACACAATTCAACCATCATCAAAATGGTAACAAAACAACCAACTTATACATACCAAAATCAACATCTAAGCATTCGATTAAACATCATCATCAGTTCACCTATACATGCCATTACAACCTTGATCAAAACATCAAAAACTACCGATATAATCGTTGGACAGTGTGATAGATCTCCGATGAGCTTCCAAACCGATTGAGCTTCAGATTATTTGTAAAGCCCCAAAATTTTAATTTTTGATTTCGTGTATGTGTGACACAGGATGTCTATCTGCTTTAATGGTTATGTGTTCTGGGTGTGTGTGAGAGGTCCCAAGTTCAAGCCTTGCTTGGGCAAATTTTGGTATTTTTATAAATAAAGCCTTAACCTTGTGCAAAGGGTTTAAGTTTAATTGTTGGTAAGTTTATATCAGAATGGGCTTGCTGGTCTGGTGGTTAAGTGGAGTGTTGGAGCTCCTGTGTTCAATTCTCTGTGATGGCGTGGAGACAGTATTTTTGCTCCAATTTTAGCTAAGAGTTGTGTTGGGGAAAAATTCTAAATAGTTGTGTTTTAGTGGGTTAATAGGGAGTGATTTTGGGAGATAATTAGGGAGAGGTTATCAGAAAATAATCTGATTATCTTTTTGTTGTAAAAAAAAAATTAGAGTTTCAGTTTTCTCTCCAATTCCCCAAACTTTTTCTGACGTTTTCTTCTTCTTCTTTTTTTCCCTCATCTGTCGATTCTTTCCCCTAGTTGCTGCCAAAATTGTAACGCCCCAAAAATTTAAGTCTTTAATTTTTGCATGATATGACACAAATTGCTTGTTTGCTTTAATGGCTAAGTGATTTGGGTGTGTATAGGAGTGTTTAAGAAGCCTGGGTTCAAGTCTTGGCTTTTGCATAATTTTTAGTTTTACTCTTAAATGAATCTGGACACTGGCATATAGGCCCTATAAATAATAGTGCTTGTTTTATAACAAAAAGATCTTGTGGTTGAGTGGTAAGGTGGCGTGTTGTGTAACTGTGAGGTCTGAGGTTCAAGTCCTGGGTTGCGCAATGGAGTATTTATTTTGCTGCTTGAGCTGTGCAGGTAGTGGAGTTGGACTGAAACACGGCTAAGGGGAGTTTGAATAGAATTTGAATGGAGTTGTTGGGGGAGTTGGGGAGAAACTAGTGGAGTAATTCAAGGAGGGATAAGGGGAGAGATACTAGGAGAAAATCAAGGAGTTTGATTGAGAGGAAGTGTTGTGCCATTTAGGGGAACTCTAGCTTTGAGAATTCGGCTGGGGAAAATGTTTGTCATTTTTGGCATTGGAGGAACTTTTTGGTGTTAGCATCTTCCGAATTCTCCTTCTCTTTTCTTTCATTTATCAGCTTTTGGTTCATTCGGATTTGTATTGGTTGCTGCGCATTATTCAACAAAAGTCCCTTTCTTTTCGGGCAATAGTTGTTAGTCAATTTTGTGAGCAACTCTTCCATTTCTTTTTCTCTCTTCTTCTCTTCCTCAATCTGTGCTCTCTTTTCACCGAATATCCTTTTTGCCTTTCAATCGGTTTACCTTTGTCAGGCTATTTCTCCTTTTTACCTTCTAGGTTCTGCCCTTAATCGATTTTACTTGGTCCGATCCTTCTCTTTTTATTTTCTACCTCCAAATATTTTTCTTGTTTTGACCGAGAGCTATCTCCCCTTAACGGATGTGGTTTAGCCGAATATCACCCTTTTGTTTTATCACTTTCTGGGTCGATCTTCTCTTTGCTGCTTCTTGCTATTCCAGTGCTGCAAGTGTTTCTGATTATCGGTAAAGTGTTTATACTCCTCACTTTTTGATTAAACATGTTCTCTTATATTCTTTTCCTTAAAACCGAATACCTTCCTTTTTATCTTGTGATTACCGACTGTTGATTCTCTCCGCACGATGTGTTACTCGTTGCGATTCTAGGGTTTTCCTGGAGGGGTGGTGGAGTGTAAGTGGTTTTGAAGTGGTCGCAACCCTTGTTCTCAGCGTTCAATCAAGGTAATACGTTACCTCACTTTTGGGGTTTAGGCCGTATACTGATTATGTTCTTATAGGATACCATTTGTGGATTGAGGCTACCTATATGGCCTACCTTGGTTAATGAGATCAGTGTTTGTGGTACAGATAATCGATAAAAGCGTGTGATCACTTTTGGTTAGCGGTCTTGGAGGACTAAAGTCACCTCATTCAAGCAAGGTAAGGATGGTGTTTTTGGATTAAGTGTCAATAAGAGGGTGTTTTACCCTAACGATTAAAGGACTGACATTGGGTCATGTTTGAATCTAGGTTGGTGTACGTGGAGATTTGCGCTCTTCTCGTAAACAAGTGTGTAAACGCCCCCACTATAACTGTAGAACGGCAAAAGCCGAAAATACGGCGTTTGATACCAAACGAGAGTGCGATCGCTCGTGTGGTAAGTGAAACCCACGAATCGTGGGTGATAGACTGTAGAGGCCTCCATGAGCTTTTCATGGGCTTAGGCCGTAATGGGCCACGTTGGGCCGAAAGGGGCTGTGTAGGCCCATTGGGCTCGTGGGCCCCACACGAATGAAACCCACAATTTGTGGCAAATACTGTACTGGGATATGTAGGTCTCATAGCTGTGGCGAAATCTGGGCTCAACGTGCCGCACGAGCGTGTGGGCCCACTTGGGCCGAGTAATGGGCCTTGGGTCCATTTACACTGTTATGACCATTTAGGTTACCGGGGTCGCTCGAGGCGATTGCGAACCTTCCAAGAAGTCGATATCTGCACCGAGACCCCAAAGTAGGTAAAATGACCAAAATACCCTAAAGGGTAAAATGACTATTTTACCCCTAATAGAGGGAAATGACCGTTATACCTCTAAAGGTAGGTTGACTGATGTGTTCATGATTTGTATATGACTGTTACTGAGTATGACATTCTGCATATACATATGATTTATGACATGACATACTGCATGGGGTTAGGATACTATTATGGAGGAAGTATATCGATCGTGGCTTTGCCATATATCACATCGCACGGCTTTGCTACGATATCATTCTTCGCGCCTTTGGCCGTGATATTGGTGTGTTGGCTAGGTGGGTCGATTTTATCCCCACATGGTGTTTTGGTGGTATGGAGTGGTACGTTGGCTGGATTGGGGATGGGTTGCATTATTGCACTGTACTGATATGGTATTGGGCTAAGGCCCACATCATATCAGATTGGGCTAAGACCCACACTCGCATCTTGTTACTAAATAGGGCTCGTGCCCGCATCATATCGCATGTTGTATACGGACTGATTGATAGGGGATTACACATTGAGTTTTTTGTAAACTCACCCTTTTCCTTTTTACTGTACAGGTAATCGTCAGCCATAAGCGATTTGGTGCTGTGAGGGGCTCCGAGGTGGCCACACAATTGCAGCTGTTCTATACTTGCTTTCATTTAAATTTAAAGTTTGTGTTGGGTTTTGTTTATGTAATAAGGCCATTTATGTTTGTTTAAATTTTTAATTGGGCTAGATAATTTGTTAAATAATAGTAAAGGAGTTCTAAACTTAGAAACGAGTTTTTACCAACAAGTCCAATTTTCAAAAGACACTTCCAAGTGACACGCCAGATTCGTCCATAACGTCTAGGCCGAGTTTGGGGTGTTACAGAAATTTCCATTATTTTTCCCCTTCCGTTTCTTTCTTTTTTCCTTCAATTGATTCGGTTGTTCATCATTGGTTGTGCGTGTTTGGTAAGTAACGGTTCTTGGTTAATCTCTAAAAGGGGGATTCTTTTTTGGTGTTTAAGGGTTAATCAAGGGGCTGGTGGTTTTGAATCGACATTGTGGTTGTGCAAAGTCGTGGTTACTCAAGCGAGGTAAGGGTTTTTCTAGGTTTTTAGTTGAGTTCCTTCCGAAATTGGTTGATTAAAAATGAATTAAGTGATTAATCTGGAGATATGTTGGTCGATTTTTAGGTTCTGGAGGCTTAGAAGTGCTTATGCATCAGAAACGATACCAGGTGTGTACCCAAAATGCAGAAAATGGGATTCTTCGAAAAGCCGAAATTTCTTGCCGTCGAGAAATAAGAGAAAATGATGCGAAAAATTGTAGAGAAAGGAAATAAGGGTGTTATAAACTTGGAAATCAACATTTTGCACTAAAATTGTTTTGGACAGCAGAAGTAGTCTAACTTTGAAAAATCATCAAAAATAGTGGGAATTGAGTTAGAGGTTGAATAAAATATGATATTAAATTTTATTGAGTCTAGTTTTTTATGGAAGAAACAGTGTAAGCAATGGAATTTTAAATCATGAGATATAATAAATTTTGTGAGACAAGGTCAGAATGATTTTGGGTTCCCCTGTTCTGACTTAGGAAAATCATCAAAATTGTAAAAACAATAATTAGGGGCTTAAATTTATATTTTTAAATCCTTAATTAGTCTATTTTGAAGAGAAATAGATGGAAACATCATCTAAATTCCGTACTAAGAGATAAATAATTTTTAGTAAGAAAAGGATGAAGCTGTCAAACAACAAAATAAGGATAACTTTAAATATTTTACTGTATTTATTTGATAAACTATAAATTCTAAAAATTTTATGGTAGAAAGGTATTTGAGTCTAGTTTCAAAAACATCAAGCGGATTATAATTTGGAATTCTGTAGCTCAAGATATAAATAATTTAGTGATAATGACTCAAGTAGACAACTTTGAATGAACATATAAGTAAATAGTGAAAACATATATGAGTATTGAGCTAGCATAGGTTACTTTAAAAATGGATCACACGGCCAAGGCCAATTCGGGCTGAGTGGGCCACACGGGCAGACCACATGGGCGTGTGGGCCCAATTTTACCGAAATGTTTTTAAGGTTGCACAGGTCGCCCAAGTCGACTGTAAACCTACTGTAGGGTCGGTAAGCGCTACTTAGACCCCTAAATGTGTGAAATTGACTAAATGATATATGTACTGGGCATGTTAATATCTGAACTGAATATATGTACTGAAATTGCATAATAGCATGACATCCATTGTGTGTTGCATTGCATTGGGTTGGGGGTTGTTATTTGGAGGAAGTGTACTGAAAGGCTTTAAGCCTTATTTATCGGGCAAATTTCGGCTACAAACTCATCAGACAGTGCGCATTCGATACTACTTGGAGTGTAGGGATGGGTGGGTTGATTATATTCCCACATGGAGTGTAAGGTTGGACTGATATGGTGTGTAGAGGCTGGTTGGGTAGGATTTTGCTACTGCATAACTCAAGTTATTACTATCGATACTATGATGGGCTAAGGCCCTACTGCATTTTTGACATCAGATCGAGATGGGCTAAGGCCCAAATCACATCGATATCTTGAAAAGGGCTTAGGCCCAAGACTGCTCAACGTGCATTGTGAATACTAATTGTTTGTTTGTTTCTGCGGGATTACACACCGAGTTTATGTAAACTCACCCTTTTTGTTTAATGTGCACAGTAATCCCTGCACTTAGACTTGGTGTGATGGTGGACTCAATGGTGACCACAGTAATTTTTGGACTTCATGGTTTTCAATTTACGATTTATGATTTGAGTATTATTGATTATTTGGGTTGTAATTTAAGGACCCTCTGGGACTTTGGTTTTAAATTTGGGTTTTTATTTATTTATTTTACTTTATGGATTTATACCTGCTGGTCGTAGGAAATTCGGTTTTCAAAAAGTTAAAGTAATTTCTAAACGCATGATCACCTAGACTGTTTTATTAAAGCTTCCGCAATGAGGGATGTTTCAAAACAAATGCTTTAAATGAATAAAGACGACTTCCAAAGTTCTAACAAAGGTTTACTAAATATAATAACATGGAATGTTTTCATCGTAACAATGAGGTTTCAAAAACACTATCGTGTGACATTGCCAGATACGGCCATAACGTCTAGGTCGGGTTTGGGGTGTTACATTTAGTGGTATTAGAGCCATGTTACAAAACTCGGCTGTGGATTATGGGTTTCATAAAAAATGGGCTTTCAAAAAATTGATTGATTTCCATATGATTTGAAATGTTTTTACCGAGTAAGTGGTACACCGAGTCTCCGACGCTGATCCTGTAAGTATTCTGAATTGTGATTTATTTTAAACTTAAACTGTTATGGATAGTATATTCTGAAACTACTATAGGTAGTAAGCTGTACTGAAAACACTCTAGTTAGTGTATATTGAAAATTGTAGAGAAACTGAAAATCAGAGTGAGACTCGCGATTTACGAAAACGAACTCGAATAATCGATGCCGCTTTTACATAAAACATTTGTTAATAAACACCGGAATCAGAATCGATTCATAAAATCAAGTATCTGTATAAACGTGATTAGACAATGAGAGCACGAGGTATCCGCGGACGGGGTACTAGAGGCCGAGGTTGAGGCTGCAGAGGAGCTCGACCTGAGTCCTCTTCACTGGGTAGCATACCAAATTTGGATACGAGTGAGATGCTAGTGTCACCTGCTACTGAGACTGGGTCTCAAGATCCCATGGCTGCGGACGATGCATTGTCCCAGGCTATGCTAAGGATTTTGGAGAGGGTCGTTGGGCCCAATACTGGATTTGAGGGCCGAGGGTCGGTTACGGAACGACTCCGGTCTAATGGAGCTAAGCTCTTCAAGGGTGTCACTGGAGTTTCCCCTAATGTGGCTGAGTACTGGATTGAGGCCACGGAGAGGATTATGGATGATTTAGATTGCACCTTTGAACAGAAATTAAATGGTGTAGTCTCACTGTTGCGAGATGAGGCTTATCAGTGGTGGCTTACTGTTAAGGAGGGCACTCAGCCTGAACGTTTGACCTGGGAGTTCTTTAAGACTGCCTTCCAGGGAAAATATGTGGGAGCCAGTTATATGGACTCCTGTAGGAGGGAGTTTCTAAATCTGGCACAGGGAGATCGATCAGTGGCTGAGTATGAGGCCGAGTTTTCTAAGACTGAGCCACTATGCGCGAGGTATGGTGGTATCGAAGTATGAGTGATGTGTTCGCTTTGAGGATGGCCTCAGGGATAACTTGAGTGTTCTGATAGCTCCGCAGAGGGGGTGAGATTTTTCTGCCTTGGTCGAGAAGGCGAAGATCGCCGAGGAGGTTAAGCGCACTGAGCGCCAAAACCGCGATAGAGAGAGAGGTAGGAACAAGAGGGGTTCGGAGCCCTCGAGTTCTGTACAGAGGCCTAAGAAAAAGGCTAGAGCTGATAGGCCAGTTAGAGCTGGGCCCCTATTGCTGCTACTGGACAGTAGTTGTGTGTTGATTGTGGTAGACGCCACCAAGGCGAGTATTGGATGAGGACTGGGGCGTGTCTGAGGTGTGGATCATTGGATCACCGTATTAGGGAGTGTCCACTGAGGGCTGATCAGATGCAAGCTCAGGGTACTTGTAATGCACAGTCACAGAGGGTAGTACAACATCCACCGAGAGGCCGTGGTCAGGCTAGGGGTGGTAATGGCATGGGCCTTGGGCAGAGAGCACCGGACAGAGGTGCTGGACAGACTAAGGCGAGGCAACCGGCTCTAGTATATGCTGCCGAGAGGATGGAGATGCTCCGAACATCATCACGGGTACGTTCCTTATTCATGATGTACCTTATATTGCATTGATAGATATAGGATCCACTCACTCCTATATAGCCTTTACTGTGTCTGGAAACTTGGGGATTTTAGTTGAGAGCACTACGAGTGAGGTTACGGTACTGAGCCCATTAGGGCAATCTGTTAGAGTTAGCAAACTGTATAGGGACGTTCTTTTAGAGGTACAAGGGGCAGTCTTCCTGGCTAATTTGATGGAGCTTTCATTTGGGGAGTTTGACCTAATTCTGGGGATGGACTGGTTGGTCAAGCATCGTGTTAGCTTGGACTATGCGACTAAAAGGGTCGTACTAAGGACTGAGGAGGATAAGGAGGTAGTCATGATTGGAGAATGCCGGAATTACTTATCTAATGTGATCTCTGCACTGGTGGCAGAGAAGATGGTTCGTAAGGGTTGTGAGGCATTCTTGGCCTACGTAAGTGTTTCGGATTGTGGGGATACTACAGTCAAGGATATCAGAATGGTAAAGGATTTTTCGAACGTCTTTCTTGAGGAGCTACCGGGGTTACCTCCGAATTGCGAGTTGGAATTTGGGATTGAGCTACTTCCAGGTACAGCTCCAATGTCCATCGCTCCCTATCGAATGGCACCGAAGGAGCTTGTGGAGCTTAAGGCTCAGATTCAGGAGCTGTGCTATTGATTTCCGAGGCAGTTGGGAGGATTATCTACCGCTAGCAGAGTTTTCCTATAATAACAGTTTCCAGTCTAGCATCCAGATGGCACCTTACGAGGCACTGTATGGTCGTAAGTGTCACACTTTTTTATGTTGGACTGAGTTGGGCGAGCGACGTGTTCTGGGTCCTGAGTTGGTTTCTGAGACAGAGGATAAGGTTAGATTGATTCGGGATCGACTAAAAATAGCTTCTGACAGACAGAAATCATATGCGGACTTGAAGCGACGTGAGATTGAATATTCGGTGAGGGACTTTGTATTCCTTAAGGTCTCACCATGGGAGAAGGTACTGAGGTTTGGTCGTAAGGGCAAGTTGAGCCCTAGGTTTATTGGGCCTTACCTTATTTTGAAGCGAGTGGGACCAGTCGCTTATCAGTTGGAGCTACCTCCAGAGTTGGATCATATCCATGACATGTTCCACATCTCGATGTTGAGGCGCTACCGCTCTGATCCTACTCACATCGTTTCCGTTGAGGAGATTGAGGTTGGGCCAGACTTGACCTTTGAGGAGGAGCCGGTTCAGATTCTAGATCGAGATGTAAAAGTGCTGAAGAGGAAATCTATTCCACTGGTTAAGGTTCTTTGGCATAATCATAGCACTGAGGAGGCTACGCGGGAGCCTGAGGATACGATGCTTTAGTAATATCCTCATCTGTTCTGACCAGGTAAATTTCGAGGACGAAATTTTCTTTTAGGTGGTAGAATTGTAACGCCCCAAAATTTTAATTTTTAATTTCGTGTATGTGTGACACAGAATGTCTATCTGCTTCAGTGGTTATGTGTTCTGGGTGTGTGTGTGAGGTCCCAAGTTCAAGCCTTACTTGGGCAAATTTTGGTATTTTTATAAATAAACCCTTAACCTTGTGCAAAGGGCTTAAGTTTAATTGTTGGTAAGTTTATATCAGAATGGGACTGCTGGTCTGGTGGTTAAGTGGAGTGTTGGAGTGTTGGAGGTCCTGTGTTCAATTCTCTGTGATGGCCTGGAGATAGTATTTTTGCTCCAATTTTGGCTAAGAGTTGTATTGGGGCAAAATTCCGAGTAGTTGTGTTTTTTAGTGGGTTAATAGGGAGTGATTTTAGGAGATAATTGGGGAGAGGTTATCGAAAATAATCGATTATCTTTTTGTTGCAAAAAGTAGTAGTTTCGGTTTTCTCTCCAATTCCCAAACTTTTTTGACGTTTTCTTCTTCTTTTTCCCTCCTCTGCCGATTCTTTCCCCTAGTTGCTGCCGAAATTTCCATTATTTTTTCCCCTTCCATTTCTTTCTCTTTTTTTTCCAATTGATTTGGTTGTTCATCGTTGGTTGCGCGTGTTTGGTAAGTAACGGTTTTGTCCATTATTAATCGTTCTTGGTTAATCTCTAAAAGGGGGATTCCTTTTTGGTGTTTAGGAGTTAATCAAGGGGCTGGTGGCTTTGAATTGACGCTGTGATTGTCCGAAGTCGTGGTTACTCAAGCGAGGTAAGGGTTTTTCTAGGTTTTTAGTCGAGTTCCTTCCGAAATTGGTTGATTAAAAACGAATTAAGTGATTAATCTGGAGATATGTTGGTCGATTTTTAGGTTCTGGAGGCTTAGGAGTGCTTACGCATCAGAAATGATACCAGGTGTGAACCCAAAACACAGAAAACGGGATACAGCGAAAGCCAAAATTGCTTGCTATCGAGAAATAAGAGAAAATGATTCAAAAAATTGTAGAGAAAGGAAATAAGGGTGTTATAAACTTGGAAATCAACATTTTGCACTAAAATAGTTTTGGACAGCAGCAGTAGTCTAACCTTGAAAAATCATAAAAAATAGTGGGAATTGAGTTAGAGGTTGAATAATATATTAAATTAAATTTTATTGAGTCTAGTTTTTCATGGAAGAAACAGTGTAAGCAATGGAATTGTAAATCATGAGATATAATAAATTTTGTGAGACAAGGTCAGAATGATTTCGGGTTCCCCTGTTCTGGCTTAGGAAAATCATCAAAAATTGTAAAAAAAATAATTAGGGGCTTAAATTTATATATTTTAAATCCTTAACCAGTCTATTTTCAAGAGAAACAAACGGAAACATCATCTAAATTCTGTTCTAAGAGATAAATAGTTTTTAGTAAGGAAAGGATGAAGCTGTCAAACAGAAGAATAGGGATAACTTTAAAGATTTTACTGTACTTATTTGATAAACTATAAATTCTTAAAATTTTATGGAAGAAAGGTATTTGAGTCTAGTTTCAAAAACATCAAGTGGATCTTAGTTTGGAATTCTGTAGCTCAAGATATAAATAACTTAGTGATAATGACTCAAGTAGACAGCTTTGAATGAACATATAAGTAAATAGTGAAAACATATATGAGTATTGAGCTAGCATGGGTTACTTTAAAAATGGATCACACGGCCAAGGCCAATTTGGGTCGAGTGGGCCACACGGGCAGATCACATGGGCGTGTAGGCCCATTTTTACCGAAATGTTTTTAAGGTTGCACAGGTCGCCCAAGTCGACTGTAAACCTACTATAGGGTCGGTAAGCGCTACTTAGACCCCTAAATGTGTGAAATTGACTGAATGATATCTGTACTGGGCATGTTAATATTTGAACTGAAGATATGATCGCTGTGAAGTTTGAGTTTTAAAATTTATAAAGATAATGATCGAACCTGGAAACAAACTATGACAACGATTGAGGCAAGTGCACCTATCGAACAGTAGTATAGCTTAGGCAAGACCGGATTGTCGAACTCAAAGGAACTAAAAGTACTAATACTAACTTTCTTTCTATTATTTAGCCTAAAATAAGTGAAGTTGTTTATTAATCTAAATTAACTAATTACTAAGCTAAAGACGCAAAGACAAAAAGAATGAATTGGGGAAATACTTGGGAAAAACTCAGTTGATTAAGACAATACACTTAGGAAGAATCCACCTAGACTCCACTTGTTATCTAACACTGAACCAGACAATTTATTCACTTGACTTGATCCGTAGGACTCCCTAACGTATATTAAACCCTCTCTCAAGGCGAATAACGTCTAACCCTAGGTTAATTAATTGAAATCTCTTTCCCATTAATAACCCCCTAGAATAGCAGTAAATCGATCTATAGATTCCCATATTAGGTTTCACCCTAATCCGGAAAAATCTCGTCACCCTATCTCGAGGCGTGCGATCAACTCCGCTTAATTATGCTAGATCTACTCTTAAGCAGGGACTTTTGCTCCACCACCTAAGCACATCATACTTGAATTAATATCTGCGAAATATCAACACAAGAATTAAGCACACATAATTAAGAACAAATCAAGTATTTATCATATAGTTCGAAAACAATAACAAGATTCATCTAGGTTTCATCCCCTTCGTATCTCAAGGGTTTAGTTCATAATAACAAAAGAAACATCTCGTAAGAAAAGATAAAACAAAACATAAGAAATCCCTAAAAACCCCTGAAGGAATTGAAGAGGAGATCCTCCGTCTTGAGTAGAATTCCGGCTTCTTGAGATGGATCAACTGGCTATCCCTTGAGAGTTTCCCACAAATCGACCTTTTCACTTCGCTCCTTGGCCTAGCTGACCGCCCGTCGACTCCTTTTTAGGTTATACTTAGGGTGTATTTATAGGCTTTTGGAATGTGTTTCTTTGCCCCTAAGTATCCTTTTTCGAGTGAAATTAGTCTCCTCCACGCGCAGGCACGGCCATGGCACACGCCCGTGAATCGTGGCCAGCCGTGTTGGACTCGTTAGTGAGGCACGACCACTGTAGATCGACATCAAGCTGTGTTCTAGTATATTTGAGGAGGCACGACCGTGTGGGCTTTAGTCCAGGTGTGGTCGACTTCTTCTTTGGCCCATTTTGGTCTGTTTTGAGCCCGTTTCTCTATCTTTTTATTCTTGGGTGCTTTCCTGAGTATAAGACATGAAAAGAAAGGATTAAGAGCACCTTTTTTACATAAATAAAGGGTTAAATCATCCAAAAGTATGCTAAATTTGGGATTAAAATATGTTACTATTTCGGTTTATCAAATACCCCACACTTAAGCTTTTGCTTGTCCTCAAGCAAAATTCTCAACTTACAATTAAAACGAACTTTCTATAATTCATAATTCCTATCAACAATGTTTTATCATAATTCATAGATAATTTATACATGGATAATTCATCTCAAAGAGTTCTAAGGATTCAAACAATCTAATTCATAGATTTGTAGCTCGAAAATATAGTCGTCTCCCCTTATCTAAATAATTACCTTTAATTTAAAACCGACAAGGATTGACATCCTCACAAAAGATTCACTCAAATCACTCAAAGTGTTTAAGGTTCAAAATTTAGGCACTCAAAAGTCGAACATGAAAAGTTAATCCCATAGGCTTGCCTGAAAATCAAGTCTCCACCACTGTAATATGAGATGATGCACAAATCAAAAGGTCTTTAATAAGGGTTGTAACGGGGCTAGGGTTAAGGTGTGGATAGAGGCTGAATTAGAAGGTTAAAATCGAGTTCGTATTTGAAAAATTACCTAACCAGAAACAATGAACTAAATAAAAGTAATTACATCAACTGAAAGCTAATAATATGAGCTTCTTCTTCAATATTTGGAATTCAAACGTATAAGCTCACTTAATCACAAAACTAATAATGAATAACGACTATACTTCGAATTTTTTTTAAACACAAATCATAAATACATAACAAAGGATAAATTACTGAAAAAACATAGTTAGGCTATTAATCAAATCAAATCTCGATATAAGGGTCGCTAAAAGCGAATGGTGATAACAAAACAATGGGTTTCAAGTTAATATTAGCGGTTATGTCAATAAAAAGGGTTGTTAGGATTAAAAGGGGTTCACTAGGGGTTAATTGTGAAGGTAGGCTTTTAATGGAGTTAGTGGGTTAAAACCTAGGTGCCTTAATCATCTCTCAGATATCAAATCATAGGTGTGGTCTCGATATGTATAAACGAGGCAAGTTCTAGAATAACAAATCAATGTTGACATACTCATAATCAATAAAGTGAGCATGAAAAAGAATATATGCTCTATAAGGCTCAAAAACTCACAAAAATTATGGGTATTTTGATATCAACCTTGTAAATTTCAAACTTCAAAGTAATATTTAAACTCAGTTCGACAACCTAGAAAATTTTTAATTTCTGAAAAATAGACTTATCATGCTTGATTCTCTAGTATTCTTAGAATTTTATTATCAATGCACAATTATCAATGACTTAATCTAAAATATATTAATGAAAATCATAAATCATTAGAAATTTCATCCTAATTATAATATGAGATATTTACTTAAAAAAAACAAGACTAAATTCAGGATTTTGAGAACAATGCAAAAAGTTTGGCACCTTTTTAGGTTGTTCACCCCTCACACTTAAGATGTACATTGCCCTCAATGTACAAAGATAGATAATAGCATGGTGATAAGAAAATCATATGGGGAGAAAGAATATGATAAACCGTAAAACTAACATATTCTAAGCCCACATTTAGTATGCTTTTGGATGATTTAAGCCCCAATTTATGTAAAAAGGTGCTCTTAATCCTTTCTTTTCATGTCTTATACTCAGGAAAGCACCCGATGACGAAAAGAACGAGAAACGGGCCTAAAACGGACCAAATTGGGCCAAGCCACGAAATCAGCGGCCTGGACTTCAAGCCACACGGCCGTGCCACCATTCTTACTAGAACACAACCTTACCATGACTTACACGGTCGTGCCTCATTCAACAGTGTCGAACACGGCCTGGCCACGATTTACACGGGCGTGTGCCATAGCCGTGCCTCTGCCGTGGAGAAGAGCAATTCCATTCGGGAAAGGATACTTAGGGAGAAAGAAATGTGTTTCAAAAGCCTATAAATATACCCTAGGTACCAAATGAAAGGGGCGCGCGAGCTAGGCCAAGCCAAGCTGCTTCGAAAAGGTCAGATTTGTGGGAATCACTTGAAGATAGCCAATTGATCCATCTCAAGAAGCTAGAATTGTACTCAAGACGGAGGATCTCCTCTTCAATTCCTTCAGGGGGTTTTAGGGATTTCTTATGTTTTGCTTTATCTTTTCTCTTGAGATGTCTTTTATTATTATGAACTAAACCTTCGGATACCCGAAGGGGATGAAACCTATGAAGAATCTTGTTATTTGATTTTTGAATTATATGATAATAACTTAGTTTGTTCTTAATTGTGTGAACTTAATCCAAATCTAATGTGCTTAGGTGGAGGAGGAATAGACCACGCCTAAGAGTAGATCCAACATAATTAAGCGAGTTGATCGCACGCCTAGAGATAGGGTGACGAGATTTTGCCTGGATTAGGGTGAAACCTAATACGGGAGTCCACAGATCGATTTCATCGCTATTCTAAGGGGTTATTATAAGCGACGAGAGTTCCACTAATTAACCTAGGGTTAGACGTTATTCGCCTCGAGAGAAGGTTTAATATACGTTAGGGAGTCTCACCGATCAAACTAAGTAAATAAATCATATGGTTCAAGGTTAAATAACAAGTGAAGTCTAGGTGGATTTTTCCTAAGGGTATCGCTTGAGTCAACTGAGTTTTCCCAAAAGTTATTTCCCGAATTCATTCTTTTTGTCTTTAATCTTAGCTTAGTAAGTAGATTAGTTTTAGTTTAAACAACCATCACTTTATATTAAGGCTAAATAATAAAAAGACGGTGAGTATTAGTACTTTTAGTTCCTTTGGGTTCGATAATCCGGTCTTGCCTAAGCTATACTACTGTTCGATAGGTGTACTTGCCTCAATCGTTGTCAGAGTTAGTTTCCAGGTTCGATCATTCTTTTATAAATTTTAAAACTCTGATTTACAGCTATCAAGTTTTTGGCGCCGTTGCCGGGGAACTAAAATATTAAGAAAACTCTATTTTTATTACTTTAGCCATTATTTTTATTTTTCACAATTTATTTTTTATTTTTTTTAATTTTAAATTTGCTAAATTTTCTTTCTTTCTTTTCCTAGCAGGTTCCTCTAGTTTATGACTAGAAGAAACCCGAGAGGACCTTTAGAATACGACAGTGATATTGAAGCTACCGCTCGAAGAAATCGCAGAGAAATTAGGCGAGCCCTAAATTACCAAGGAGAGCGAGAAGACAGATCCAATCCTACTGAAGGGATGGACGAGAATAATCCACCACCACAAAATGATGTGGCGGATCAGAATGCTCCTCATACTATGTATGATTATGCTAAACCTCATTTAATAGGGGCAGAATCGAGTATTGTTAGGCCTACTATAGCTGCTAATAATTTTGAATTAAAGCCTAACACTATTCAAATGATTCAACAGTTTGTTCAATTTGATGGTTTGCAGGATGAAGATCCAAACACTCATATAGCTAACTTTTTAGAATTCTGCGATACCTTCAAAATAAATGGCGTTTCTGATGATGCCATACGTCTTCGGTTATTTCCCTTTTCACTAAGAAATAAAGCTAAACAGTTGTTAAACTCGTTACTACGAGGGTCAATCACCACATGGGAACAAATGACCGAAAAATTTCTATTAAAATATTTTCCACCGGCCAAAACGGCCAAGTTACGTAATGATATATCTTCTTTTGTGCAGATGGATTTAGAGACATTATACGACGCATGGGAGAGATACAAAGATCTCTTGAGGAGATGCCCACACCACGGATTACCATTGTGGCTCCAAGTCCAAACGTTTTACAACGGTGTGAATCCTTCAACGAGGCAATTAATTGATTTAGCCACCAGTGGAACCCTGAATAATAAAACTCCTGAGGCAGCCTACGAGTTTATTGAAGAGATGTCGCTGAACAACTACCAGTGCCAAGTTACAAGAACAAGGCCAACAAAAACAGCCGGAGTTTACAACCTCGACGCAGTAACCATGCTATCAAATCAGGTAGAGTTGATGAATAAAAAGATTGATAGTTTGTGTTCTTCGTAGGTAAATCCAGTAATGTAGTGCGACATAGGTGGAACCGTGGCGAATCCTGAGTACCCACCCTACCAACCGGGCATAGAGAGCGAACAGATGAACTATATAGGTAACAATTTCAGATCCAATAATAACCCATATAGTAATAATTATAATCCAGGATGGAGGAACCACCCAAATTTTTCGTGGGGAGGACAAGGAAATCAAGGAAATCAAAGACAACAACCTCCTCAAAATTTTTAAAATCAGCCCTATCCACAGGAAAAGAAGCCGAGTCTTGAAGAGACGTTGAACAAATTCATAGCATCCATAGAAGCCCGTCTCCGAAAGACTAAGGTAACGCTCGACACCCAACAAACATCGATCAAAACAATCGAGAACCAAGTTGGAGGACTTACAAAGGCAATCGGGGAAATTACCGAGTTAGTCAGACAAATTGCGAAGCTATTATCCGAACGACCACAAGGGCGTCTACCAAGCAACACGGAGATCAATCCAAAGGAGTAAATCCAAGCCAAAACAGCTCAAGAAAGCGAAGAAGTAGACAAATCCAGTCCAACACGAAATGAGGTTGAAAAACGTAAAACTTAGGTAATCCAAGAAAACCCAAAACCGATAATCAAAGCATACCAACCTCGCATACCTTATCCCGAAGCATTGAAGAGAGACGACATAGAGGAACAATTCGGAAAGTTTCTTAAACTTTTAAAGAAATTACACATTAACTTACCACTCCTCAAGCTCTTTCATGGATGCCCGATTCTAGGAAATTCTTAAAGAAGCTTCCGACAAACAAGCGGAAACTAGATGAAGATTCGCATGTGGAACTCAACGCAAAGTGCTCAAAGAATCTTGCAAAATAAGCTACCACGTAAACTAAGAGATCCAGGAGTTTTACAATTCCATGTTTAATTGGTAGACTAACTGTTGATAATGCGTTAGCTGATTTAGGGGCAAGCATAAATGTCATGCCTTATAAATTGTTTAAACAATTAGGTCTAGGGAAACCCAAACAAACTAGGATGAGAATTCAATTAGCTGATAAAACTGTTAGAATTCCTAGGGGTATTATCGAAGATGTTCTTGTAAAAATTGACAAATTCTTTTTCCCAGTGGATTTTGTTGTCTTAGACATGGATGAGGATAATTCGACCCCCTAATTTTAGGAAGACCCTTTTTAGCAACTGCCAGGACTAAAATTGAAGTTGATGCAGGAGAACTCATACTTTGCGTAGGTAATGAGATAGTCACCATCAAGGCTCTCGATTCGGCTAGAACGTCGAGTAATCAAGGTGAGAACGTAAATTCTACTGATAAGCATTCGGTTAATCCTTATTTTTAGAAAGCACCACCAAAGAATACAACTGAACTCGATCCTAAACCCCATGTCAATAAAGAAATAACTCATGACGATCGAGGGATTCAGTTCGATGATCTAGATGAGTGGAAGACACACTTCAAGGAGAAATTAGGGATACACGACGAAGAATTGGAACCACACAAGATAAAACTGAAGGAGCCCCCAAAAGAGCTAATAGGAACAACAAATCACTTCAAAATAGGGGACCAAGTACTGTTAGATCAGGTAAATCCTCGAATATCTCCTCCGGACCCTAGCACAAACAAAGAAATATCTTTTAGGGTAACCAGTGTTTTTCCACACGAAACAGTCGAGGTAAGTAATCCTACTTTTGGTACTCTTACTATAAACACGTCTCGACTTAAATTTTTTCACGAAGACACAAATGATAGCATGAGGAAGGACTTCCAACTCCTCAAACCACCCTGAAGAAGTAAACGAGAGGAGAGTCTAGCTTAAGACTATAAACGATCGCTTCTCGGGAGGCAACCCGAGCACTAATACCATTATATATTTTTTATATTCAGTTTATCTTAATTTTCCTTTTTATCTTCCTTTTTAGCAACTAACAACCAACTAACCAAGTGTAGAATTCCAGGCCACACGGCCTTACACACAGCCGTGGCCGTGGCCGTGTGTACCTCAAGAATCTTGGTACTAACATGGCAAGATGGTACAAGTCAGAATGAACTAATTTTTGGCAATCACGGACTCAACCACTCTTCCACGGGCACCGACAAAGTGACACAACCGTGCTCTACGGTCGTGTGAAGCTACTAACTTGCCAACCACGGGCTGCACACGCCCATGCCGGATGACCGTGCCAATATACTGACTTGTCAAACACAGGCTAGACACGAGCGTGGGGAACCAACACGCCCTAAAGCACGGCCGTGCGAGGCGGCCGTGTGAATCGACACACCCTCAACCCACGGGCGTGGGAAACCGCCAGACCTGAAATTCTATTTAAACATCATACCCTTTTCCTTTCTCTTCTTAACCCACTTCTTTCTTCTTTCCTTCTTCCACTCTTGCCTCTCTTTTTCCTTTTTCCTTTTCCTAATAAATCCTTAGACTCTTGAGCTACAACAAAATCATATCAATGGCAAAGAAGCGTAAGAGGCCAATCTCCTCAAAGGAGACCAATTCACATGAGTTCATGCCGGCAGCTTCATCCAAACAACAAGCCAAGAATATTTGAGGCTATTTAGTTTTTATTTCATTTTTCTCTTTTGCTTAAGTTTCCTTATCTACACTTCTCTTCCGCTTAAATTATTTTACTCTATCTTAGTTTCTTTGACTTAGGAGCTAAAGGCTGCTTGGGAATCACGCCACTTCCGCCACCGACAGCACCTCCGTGACCGTAGAAGTCACATCCACCTCGCGAACCATGCACCAATAAGGATTCTCAAGCCCCTTTATCTTTTAGCTTTATTTCATTTACATTTTTGCTTCCTCTTTCTTTACTTTTCTTTTCTTTAATTATATATTTAGTTTATTTTAAATTTGTCTTAATAAATCCTGGCTAATCCTCCACGGGTTCCCCAATTTCTTCATCTAGCGCAGAACTCATGAGCATCCACCACATCCAAAAACGAGCCCTCCAACTTATCTTTCACTACGACCACTGCCAACTCTAGGAAATCATCCAATTCAGGGAGTGTCACTCTCTCCCCTCTCTTTTGATTTTACATATTAATTGTCATTATATATCTTTGTACATTGAGGGCAATGTACATCTTAAGTGTGGGGGGTGAACAACTTAAAAAGATACCTAACAAAAACCCTGAATTTAGTCTTGTTTGAAAGTAAATTACTCATATTACTAATTAGGATGAAATTTCTGATGCTTTATGATTTTTATTGATATGTTTTAGATTATGTCATTGATAATTGTGCATTGATAATTAAATTTGAAGAATACTAGAGAATCAAGCACGATAAGTCTATTTTTCAGAAATTAAAAATTTGCTAGGTTGTCAAACTAAGTTTAAATATTACCTTGAAGTTTGAAATTTACGAGGTTGACATCAAAATACCCATAATTTTGGTGAGATTTTGAGCCTTATAGAGCATATATTCTTTTTCTTGCTCACTTTATTGATTATGAGTATGTCAACACTAATTTGTTATTCTAGAACTTGCATCGATTATACATGTCGAGACCATATTTTTTTGATTTGATACACAGAGATGATGAAGGCACCTAGGTTTTAACCCACTAATTCCATAAAAAGCCTACCTCCATAACTAACCCCTAGTGAACCCCTTTTAATCCTAACAACCCTATTTATTGACTCAACCACTAATATTAACCCAGAACCCCTTTGATTTTGTTATCACCATTCCTTTTGACTACCCTTATATCGAGATTTGATTTGATTAATAGCCTAACTATGATTTCTATTTCAGTTATGTATTTATGAGTTTGTTCTTAAAAAAAAGTATATCCATTATTCATTATTAGTTATGTGATTAAATGAGCTTATACATAAATTCCAATTATCGAAGAAGAAGCTCGTATTATTAGTATTTTTAGTTCATTAATTCTTAGTTAGGTAATTTGTCAATTCAATCTCGATTCTAACACTCTAATTCAGCCTTACTCGACACCTTAACCCTAGCCCCGTTACAACCCTAACAAAGACCTTTTGATTTGTGTTTCATCTCGTATTTCAGTGGTGGAGATTTGATTTTCATGCAAGCCTATGGGATTAAATTTTCAGGTTTGACATTTGAGTGCTTAATTCTGAACCTTAAACACTTCGAGTGATTTGAGTGAGTCTTTTGTGAGGATGTCAACTCCTGTCGGTTTTGAATCAGAGGTAATTATTTAGATGAGGGGAAAACACCTATGTTTTGTGCTACAAATGTATGACTTAGACTGTTTGAATCTTTAGGACTCTTTGAGTTTAATTATCCATGTATAAATTATCTCTGAATTATGATGAGACACTATCAATGACTATTATGTAATTGTAAGTTGAGAATTTTGCTTGAGGACAAGCAAAAGCTTAAGTGTGGGGGTATTTGATAAACCGTAAAAGTAACATATTCTAAGCCCCCATTTAGTATGCTTTTGGATGATTTAAGCCCCAATTTATGTAAAAAGGTGCTCTTAATCCTTTCTTTTCATGTCTTATACTCAGGAAAGCACCCGATGATGAAAAGAATGAGAAACGGGCCTAAAACGGACCAAATTGGGCCAAGCCACAAAATCAGCACGGCCTGGACTTCAAGCCACACGGCCGTGCCACCATTCTTACTAGAACACAGCCTTACCATGACTTATACGGCCGTGCCTCATTCAACAGTGTCGAACACGGCCTGGCCACGATTTATACGGACGTGTGCCATGGCCGTGCCTCTGCCGTGGAGAAGAGCAATTCCATTCGGGAAAGGATACTTAGGGAGAAAGAAACGTGTTTCAAAAGCCTATAAATACACCCTAGGTACCAAATGAAAAGTGGGCGAAAGCTAGGCCAAGCCAGCTGCCGAAAAAGGTCGATTTGTGGGAATCACTCGAAGATAGCCGCTGATCCATCTCAAGAAGCGAGAATTGTACTCAAGACGGAGGATCTCCTCTTCAATTCCTTCAGGAGGTTTTAGTGATTTCTTATGTTTTGCTTTATCTTTTCTCTTGAGATGTTGTCTTTTATTATTATGAACTAAACCTTCGGATACCCGAAGGGGATGAAACCTATGAGGAATCTTGTTATTTGATTTTTGAATTATATAATAATAACTTAGTTTGTTCTTAATTGTGTGAACTTAATCCAAATCTAATGTGCTTAGGTGGAGGAGGAATAGACCCTGCCTAAGAGTAGATCCAACAAAATTAAGCGGAGTTGATCGCACGCCTAGAGATAGGGTGATGAGATTTTGCTGGATTAGGGTGAAACCTAATACGGGAGTCCACAAATCGATTTACTGCTATTCTAGGGGGTTATTATAAGCGAAATAGAGTTCCACTAATTAACCTAGGGTTAGACGTTATTCACCTCGAGAGAGGGTTTAATATACGTTAGGGAGTCTCACAGATCAAACTAAGTAAATAAATCATATGGTTCAAGGTTAAATAACAAGTGAAGTCTAGGTGGATTTTTCCTAAGGGTATCACTTGAGTCAACTGAGTTTTCCCAAAAGTTATTTCCCGAATTCATTCTTTTTGTCTTTAATCTTAGCTTAGTAAGTAGATTAGTTTTAGTTTAAACAACCATCACTTTATATTAAGGCTAAATAATAAAAAGACAGTGAGTATTAGTACTTTTAGTTCCTTTAGGTTCGATAATCCGGTCTTGCCTAAGCTATACTACTGTTCGATAGGTACACTTGCCTCAATCGTTGTCAGAGTTAGTTTCCAGGTTCGATCATTCTTTTATAAATTTTAAAACTCTGATTTACAGCGATCAAAATACTTCCTGAATTTTGGATGGATTCCTTGAGTTGGAGGTGGCAAATGACTTATGTAGCAGTGAATTACAAATGTTGATTTATTTGTTATTTTGGAGTGTTCAATTGAAACTACGAAGTCAGTAGTTAGATGTCTCGGGGGCAAAATTAAATAAGTGTTTGTTAGTAATACTCTAAGGTTAGATAGCCAATGATAATATGAATAAAATAGAGGTGTGAAACATAAAGGCAAAAGGGTTTAAATTAAGACAAATAAAAATAAAGAAAATAAACATAAGAAAAATAGAAGAACTCAGAGGTCCTCATCGTCAGCTGGGTCCTGTGGTGGTGGTGTAGAAATGTTGAAGTGGTGACAAATCTGCTGGAGGGTGGCCTCGATTCCGTCAAAGCGTTGAAAGTACTGGGTACAGTACTGTTTGAATCTATCGAGGCGTGAAGAAATATCTGAGAATGAAGCTGCTGCATGGGAGTGCCGCTGGCTCGGGGTTGGTGCCTCCTGTGGGACATCATCAGTAATGTCCGCGGGCTCCTCCTCGTGAGTGGAGCCGCTGTCGGTGCGATCGAGGAGGGTCAGTCCCACGACGATATTTAATCATCCTCATGTGCAGCATCGTCTGAATGCCCTGAGGTGCCATCTGGCCAACCAGTGTGAGGGAGGAACTCTGGGCATCGGTGTTTAGGATACCGAAGTGTCGAGCTAACCGTGTGATATATGGGCCCATAGATATGACCCCTCACTGGTGCTGCTCTGTCTAATGTTGAATGGCACGGGCTAGGAAGTAGGCAAGGTCGATCACGTGTCGGTTTGCCATACACCATAGAAAATAGGCGTCGTGTGTGTTAACGACGCCTTTGCTCTCTCTCTTACCTGTCAATGTATGTGCTAGGATAGCGTGTATGTACCTCAAGGGTAGGAAGAGAGAAGTCACCTTGGAGTGACTTGCGTCGTAAGTGGGGGAGCTAGAGACTATGTCGCACCAACAACTAGTGGGAGTCTTGTGGATATGGCGGTGGAGGTTTGAAAGATCATTTTCTTCCGCAAATTCGTTGTTATAAAGCCCCAATGCAGTCCTGAATTGTGGCACGTTTAGTTCTCGTGCAACGCCTCCTAGTCGGAATTGGATCATACCCGGGTCGTCGTGTTGGGACATTACTGTTTGGAGATGAAATGTCGAACAGAACTCTAGAGTAAGTTCTAAGTATGTAGGCTCTATGATGTTGAAGAACTGGTTCCAAGGGTCAGTGGTTAGTAAGGCCCGTACGTCGTCGGTGAGTTGTATTTGTTCCAATGCGGTCCAGTCAATTCTTCTTCCTGTGCCCAACAGTCGTGCTCGAAGTAGTTTGTAGCGATCCTCTTTAATTCTCGGAGGAAAGCGTAAAAACGGGTGGCGCACTTCGGTGGAGGCACTTGCGGAAGATGCGCCGGGTGCCTTTCGTTTCTTGGAAGTGGTGGTTGTGGTTCGCTTTCCTGTTGATGTTGACATTGTACCTGAAAATAGTGAATATTCAAGTAATGTTTATATTAAATCAAGCACTTTCATCTAGACCCGAGATATTTAAAGGCTACGTACGATTATTCTATTTATGAGCATCCAATATATATCTAAAGCAAAATTTTCACTATAACAATCAAAATGAGTTTGCAAGTAAATAACATTAATAGAAAAAAAAAACTAGATATCATGAAGAATTGAAATGAGTTCTAAAATGAATTAGTCTAGTAATTAATGCTTAATACTAAAAATAAACAAAAAATTATAGACAAAGCAAAACATTATGAAATTTATCAAACAATCAGTTAAGAAAATGAAGTAATGAAGGGAACCAGGGGATGTGGTGGTGTGAATCGACGGAACACGGGCAGAGCACGGTGGTGCTGTGATTTTCTGGGGGTGCACGGCGGTGGCGAGGGCGTGGGCTTCCTGCAGCACGGTGGTGGCGAGGGCGTGGGTACGGTTTTTGTATGGGTTTTGGTGAGAAGTGAAGGTTGATGGGTTTTGAGGGTTAAAATGTGGGTGATTTCGGGTATGGTGGCCGGATTTGGGATAAAAGAGGCTGAGAAAATTGATTTAGAGTTGGTTTGGGGAGGATGAGCGGTTTAAATTGCTTAAATAAGGGTGGGAGCACGGGCAAGGGCCACGCCCGTGCTCAGTTCTTTTTAGCCCGTGCTTTTCGCAATTTTCAAATTTTGGGCGCGATTAGGGTGCTTGACCACGGCCGTGGTTTAAAGTGACATGCCCGTGTTCTTCTTCACACGGTTGTTCAAAACGGGCGTGTTCTTTTCGTGTTCGACAAGTCAGTATAGTCCACGGTTGCTCAGCACGGGCGTGGGGCTATTATCGTAGCCCGTATTGAGGATAAAAGTCACCTTTGTCGAGCACGGCTATAAGTACGCCCGTGTTTCGTTCCATGGCTTCCACACGGCCACGGGCACGCCCGTGTGCAAGGCCGTGTGGTCTAAAACCTGCGCTTTATTGAATTAAGTAGTATGGGATTAAATGCTAAAAATTAAGAATCTAATGTTAGTATGGTTAATGCTCGGGTTGCCTCCGGAGAAGCGCTCGTTTAAAGTCTTAAGCTAGACTTACCCTGTTTTCATTTTAAAAAGAAGGTTCACGGAGCTGAAGCTCTTCTCTCATATCCCTAAAATCTTCACCATTATAGATTTTGAGTCGGTGACCATTTACCTTGAATGTGCCATAAGTAGGATGAGGTACCTCGATTGTGCCATAGGGAAAAATTGTTTTGATCATGAATGGACCTGACCATCTTTATTTCAGTTTCCCAGGGAACAGTTTAAGCCTCGAGTTGTATAGCAGGACCAAGTCCCCTACTTTGAATTGTCTCGATTTCTTTAAATGAGCATCATGGTGTCGCTTTGTTGCCTCATTGTATAGCTTCGAGTTCTCGTAGGCATTAGCTCTCCATTCGTCTAGCTCGTTCATCTACATTATTTTCTTCTCACCTACAGTTTTAATATCGTAATTCAAAAATTTTATAGCCCAGTAAGCTTTATGTTCTAACTCAAATGGTAGATGACAACTTTTCCCGTAGACAAGTTTGTACGGGGATGTTCCTAAAGGGGTTTTAAAGGCTGTTTTATAGACCCATAAAGTGTCGTCTACTTTTATTGCCCAATCTTTCCTATTGGTTTCAACTATTTTCTCTAAGATCCGCTTAAGTTCTCGGTTTGCTACTTCTACCTGCCCACTGGTTTGAGGGTGATATGGGGTAGCTATCCTATGGTGTACTCCATATTTTTTTTAAGACCTTATCAAATTGAGTATTACAAAAATGAGTACCCCTATCACTAATGATAATGATCAAACCTGGAAACTGAAATCAAGATGGTCAGGTCCATTCATGATCAAAACAATTTTTCCCTATGGCACAATCGAGGTAACTCATCCCACTCAAGGCACATTCAAGGTAAATGGTCACCGACTCAAAATCTATAATGGTGAAGATTTTAAGGATATGAGAGAGGAGCTTTAGCTCCGTGAACCTTCTTTTTAAAATGAAAACAGGGTAAGTCTAGCTTAAGACTTTAAACGAGCGCTTCTCGAGAGGCAACCCGAGCATTAACCACACTAACATTAGATTCTTAATTTTTAGCATTTAATCCCATACTAATTAATTCAATAAAGCGCAGGTTTTAGACCACACGGCCTTACACACGGGCGTGCCCGTGGCCGTGTGGAAGCCATGGAACGAAACACGGGCATACTTATAGCCGTGCTCGAAAAAGGTGACTTTTATCCCCAAACACGGGCTACGATAATAGCCCCACACCCGTTCTGAGCAACCGTGGACTATACTGACTTGTCGAACACGGGCGGAACACGCCCATTTTGAACAACCGTGTGAAGAAGAACACGGGCGTGTCACTTTAACCACGACCGTGGTCAAGCACCCTAATCGCGCCCAAAATTTGAAAATTGCGAAAAGCACGGGCTGAAAATAATTGAGCACGGGCGTGGCCCTTGCCCATGCTCCCACCCCTATTTAAGCAACTTAAACCACTCATCTTCCCCAAACTAACCCTAAATCGATTTTCTCAGCCTCTTTTATCCCAAATCCGGCCACCATACCCGAAATCACCCACATTTTAACCCCCAAAACCCATTAACCTTCCCCTCTCTCCAAAACCCATACAAAAAACGTACCCACGCCATTGCCACCACCGTCTTTGCGGGAAGCCCACGCCCTGCGCCATGCGCTGCACCCTAGAAAATCACAAAGACCACCGCAGTGCTCCGCCCGTGTGCCGTCGATTCACACCACCACATCCCTTGGTTCCCTTCATTACTTCATTTGCTTAACTGATTGTTTGATAAATTTCATAATGTTTTGCTTTGTTTATAATTTTTGTTTAGTTTTAGTGTTAAGCATTAATTACTAGACTAATTCATTTTAGAACTTGTTTCAATTCTTCATGATATCTAGTTTTTTTTTCCTCTATTAATTTTATTTACTTGCAAAATCATTTTGATTGTTATACTGAAAATTTTGCTTTAGATATATTGGATGCTCATAAATAGACTAATCGTACGTAGCTTTTAAATATCTCGGGTCTAGATGAAAGTGCTTGATTTAATTTGGTATAAACATTACTTGAATATTCACTATTTTCAGGTACAATGTCGACATCAAGAGGAAAACGAACCACAGCCACCACTTCCAAGAAACGAAAGGCACCCGGCACATCTTTCGTAAGTTCCTCCACCGAAGTGCGCCACCCGTTTTTACGCTTTCCTCCGGGAATTCAAGAGGATCGCTACAAACTACTTCGAGCACGACCGTTGGGCACAGGAAGAAGAATTGACTAGACCGCATTGGAACAAATACAACTCGCCGATGACGTACGGGCCTTACTAACCACTGACCCTTGGAACCAGTTCTTCAACATCATAGAGCCTACATACTTAGAACTCACTCTAGAGTTCTGTTCGGCATTTCATCTCCAAATAGTAATGTCCCAACACGATGACCCGGGTACGATCCAATTCCAACTAGGAGGCGTTGCACGAGAACTAAACGTGCCACAATTCGGGACTGCATTGGGGCTTTATAACAATGAATTTGCGGAAGAAAATGATCTTTCAAACCTCCACCGCCATATCCACAAGACTCCCACTAGTTGTTGGTGCGACATAGTCTCTAGCTCCCCCACTTACGACGCAAGTCACTCCAAGGCGACTTCTCTCTTCCCACCCTTGAGGTACATACACGCTATCCTAGCACATACATTGACAGGTAAGAGAGAGAGCAAAGGCGTCGTTAACACACACGATGCCTATTTTCTATAGTGTATGGCAAACCGACACGTGATCGACCTTGCCTACTTCCTAGCCCGTGCCATTCAACATTAGACAGAGCAGCACCGGTGAGGGGTCATATCTATGGGCCTATATATCACATGGTTAGCTCGACACTTCGGTATCCTAAACACCGATGCCCAGAGTTCCTCCCTCACGCTGGTTGGCCAGATGGCACCTCAGGGCATTCAGACGATGCTGCACATGAGGATGATTAAATATCGTCGTGGGACTGACCCTCCTCGATCGATGCAGATTAATAAACTCCAGCGATGAGGAGGAGCCCGCGGACATTACTGATGATGTCCCACAGGAGGCACCAACCCCGAGCCAGCGGCCCTCCTATACAGCAGCTTCATTCTCAGACATTTCTGCATGCCTCGACCGATTCAAACAATCATGCAGACCAAGCAATTTCAACGCTTTGACGGAATCGAGGCCACCCTCCAGCAGATTTGTCACCACTTCAACATTTCTACACCACCACCACAGGACCCAGCTGACGATGAGGACCTTTGAGTTCTTCTATTTTCCTTATATTTATTTTCTTTATTTTTATTTTTCTTAATTTAAACCGTTTTGCCTTTATGTTTCACACCTCTATTTTATTCATATTATCATTGGCTATCTAACCTTAGAGTATTACTAACAAACACTTATTTAATTCTGCCCCCAAGACATCTAAGTACTGACTTCACAGTTTCAATTGAACACTCCAAAATAACAAATAAATCAACAGGAGTAATTCACTGCTACATAAGTCATCTGCCACCTCCAACTCAAGGAATCCATCCAAAATTCAGGAAGTATTCTTTCTCCCCATATGATTTTCTTATCACCATGCTATTATCTATCTTTGTACATTGAGGGCAATGTACATCTTAAGTGTGGGGGGTGAATCTTAGACGTGCCTAACTTTTTTCATTATTCTCAAAATCCTGAATTTAGTCTTGTTTTTAAGTAAATTTCTCATATTATCATTAGTATGAAATTCCCATGATTGATGGTTTTTATTGATATGTTTTAAATTAAGTCATTGATAATTGTGCATTGATAATTAAATTCTAAGAATACTAGAGAATCAAGCATGATAAGTCTATTTTTCAGAAATTAAAAATTTTCTAGGTTGTCCACCTGAATTTGAATATTACTTTGAAGTTTGAAGTTTACAAGGTTGACATCAAAATACCCATAATTTTTGTGAGATTTTGAGCCCTATAGAGCATATATTCTTTTTCTTGCTCACTTTATTGATTATGAGTGTGTCAACATTGATTTGTTATTCTAGAACTTGCATCGATTATACATGTCAAGACCACACCTTTGATTTGATATACAGAGATGATGAAGGCACCTAGGATTTAACCCACTTACTCCACTAAAAAGCTTACCTTCACAATTTACCCCTAGTGAACCCCATTTAATCCTAACAACCCTTTTTATTGACTCACACACTAATATTAACCCAAAACCCTTTGTATTTGTTATCACCATCCTTCTTAACTACCCTTATGTCGAGATTTGATTTGATCAGTTGCCTAACTATGACCTTTATTTCAGTAATTTATCCTTTATTATGTATTTATGATTTGTTCTTTTAAAAAAAATGAACGAAGTATATTCATTGTTAGTTTTGTGATTAAAGGAGCTTATACGTCTAAATTTCAAATATTGAAGAAGAAGCTCGTATTAGTAGTATTATTAGTTTTCAATTTATGTAATTACTTTTATTCAGTTTGTTGTATCTAGTTAGGTAATTTGTCAATTCAATCTCGATTCTAACCCTCTAATTCAGCCTTTATCCACACCTTTAACCCAAGCCCCGTTACAACCCTATTAAAGACCTTTTGATTTGTGTATCATCTCATATTATAGTGGTGGAGATTTGATTTTCATGCAAGCCTATGGGATTAACTCTTCATGTTCGACTTTTGAGTGCCTAATTACAACCTTAAACACCTCGAGTGATTTGAGTGAATCTTTAGTGAGGATGTCAATTCTTGTCGAGTTTTGAATCGAGGTAATTATTTAGATGAGGGGAAACACCTATGTTTTGTGCTACAAATGTATGACTTAGACTGTTTGAATCTTTAGGACTCTTTGAATTAAATTATCCATGTATGAATTATCCTTGAATTATGACGAAACATTATTGATAAATATTATGAATCAAGGAATTCTATTTTAATTATGAGTTGAGAATTTTGCTTGAGGACAAGCAAAAGCTTAAGTGTGGGGGTATTTGATAAACTGAAATAGTAACATATTTTAATCCCACATTTAGCATACTTTTGGATGATTTATCCCTTGATTTATTTAAAAAGGTGCTCTTAATCCTTTCTTTTCATGTTTTATACTCAAGAAAGCACCCAAGAATAAAAATAACGAGAAACGGGCTCAAAACGGACCAAAATAGGCCAAAGAAGAAGTCAACACGGCCTGGACTAAAGCCCACACGGCCGTGCCTCCTCAAATATACTAGAACACGGCCTGATGTCGATCTACACGGCCGTGCCTCACTAACGGAGTCCAACACGACCTGGCCACGATTCACACGGGCGTGTGCCATGGCCGTGCCCCTGCCGTGGAGGAGAGTAATTTCACTCAGAAAAGGATACTTAGGGGCAAAGAAACACATTCCAAAAGCCTATAAATACACCCTAAGTATAACCTAAAACGGAGGAGTCGACGGGCGGTCAGCTAGGCCAATGAGCCGAGCCGAAAAGGTCAGATTTGTGGGAAACTCTCAAGGGATAGCCAGTTGATCCATCTCAAGAAGCTGGAATTCTACTCAAGACGGAGGATCTCCTCTTCAATTCCTTCAGGGGGTTTTAGGGATTTCTTATGTTTTGTTTTATCTTTTCTTCTGAGATGTTTTCTTTTGTTATTATGAACTAAACCCTTCAGATACCTGAAGGGAGATGAAACCTAGATGAATCTTGTTATTGTTTTCTGAACTATATGATAAATACTTGATTTGTCCTTAATTATGTGTGCTAAATTATTTGTTGATATTTCGCGGATATTAATTCAAGTATGATATGCTTAGGAGGTGGAGCAAAAGTCCCTGCTTAAGAGTAGATCTAGCATAATTAAGCGGAGTTGATCGCGCGCCTAGAGATAGGGTGATTAGATTTTGCCGGATTAGGGTGAAACCTAATATGGGAGTCCATAGATCGATTTACTGCTATTCTAGGGGGTTATTAATGGGAAAGAGATTTCAATTAATTAACCTAGGGTTAGACGTTATTCGCCTCGAGAGAGGGTTTAATATACGTTAGGGAGTCCTACGGATCAAGTCAAGTGAATAAATCGTCTGGTTCAATGTTAGATAACAAGTGGAGTCTAGGTGGATTCTTCCTAAGGGTATCGTCTTAATCAACTGAGTTTTTCTCAAGTATTTCCCCAATTCATTCTTTTTGTCTTTGCGTCTTTAGCTTAGTAATTAGTTAATTTAGATTAATAAACAACTTCACTTATTTTAGGCTAAATAATAGAAAAAAAGTTAGTATTAGTACTTTTAGTTCCTTTGGGTTCGACAATCCGGTCTTGCCTAAGCTATACTACTGTTCGATAGGTGCACTTGCCTCAATCGTTGTCATAGTTTGTTTCCAGGTTCGATCATTATCTTTATAAATTTTAAAACTCTGACTTCACAGCGATCATTATCCCGTTAACTCTAGGTGTTCCGAATCGAGAAAATAGTTTCTTAAGAAACTTAACTACTACTCTGGCATCATTGGTAGGTAAAGCTTCAGTTTCCACCCATTTTGACATGTAATCAACTGCTACTAGGATGTACTTATTTCCAAATGAACTAGGGAATGGACCCATAAAATCAATACCCCATACATCAAATATTTCACAAGATAGCATATATGTTTGAGGCATTTCATCACGTTTAGAAACATTACCTGTTCTTTGGCATTTATCACATGAAGCGACATACCTGTTGGCATCTTTGAATAGAGTGGGCCAATAAAAACCTGATTCGAGTATTTTATGTGCTGTCTTAATGCCACTGTAGTGTCCTCCTGAAGGTCCTAAATGGCAATGTTGCAGGATTTTGCTTGCTTCTGTCTTTGTAACGCATCTTCGAATTACCTGATCTGCACAAATGCGGAAAAGAAAAGGGTCCTCCCAGAAATAGTTCTTCACATCAGAAAAGAATCGCCTTTTTTGATGATGTGTTAGCTTTTTCGGTAGGACGTTAGCGGCTAAATAATTCGCAATATCTGCAAACCATGGTACCTCGGAGCAGGTTATAGAAAAGAGTTGTTCCTCAGGGAATGAGTCGTTTATCTCACTTTCGTCGAGTTCTTCGAGATGTAGGTTCTCAAGCCTGGAGAGGTGATCTGCTGCAAGGTTTTCAGCTCCCTTCTTATCCTGTATTTCCAGGTCAAATTCCTGTAAAAGTAAAATTCATCTTATGAGTCGTGGTTTTGCATCAAGTTTAGTTAAAAGATAACAAAGAGCAGAGTGGTCAGTGTAAACGACAACTTTAGATAATACTAGATATTGTCTGAATTTATCAAACGCAAAGACCACAGCTAGTAATTCTTTTTCAGTAGTAGTATAATTTTCTTGTGCGGCTGTTAATGTCTTGCTGGCGTAATAAGTCGGCTGGAAGTGCTTGTCTTTTATTTGTCCTAAAAGCGCACCTCTCTTGCAAAATCACTTGCATCACACATTAGTTCAAAAGGGAGATTCCAATCAGGAGCAATTATAATTGGGGCGTTTATTAATTTCTCTTTAAGAATATTAAATGCATCTAAACATTCCTGATTAAAATTAAAAGGTACATCTTTTTCTAGCAATTTCGTTAGAGGCTTAGCTATTTTAGAAAAATCTTTAATAAATCTTCTATAAAATCCTGCATGTCCTAAAAAGCTTCTAATAGCCTTAACTGAACTAGAAGGAGGTAATTTTTCTATGGTTTCGACCTTTGCTTTATCTACCTCGATTCCTTTACTAGAAATTTTATGTCCTAATACAATTCTCTCTTGTACCATAAAGTGGCATTTTTCCCAATTTAAGACAAGATTTGTCTCCTCGCATCTCATTAGAACTCATTTTAAGTTTTTAAGGCAAAGATGGAAAGAATTACCGAATACCGAGAAATCGTCCATAAATACCTCCATAATGTCTTCCACAAGTTCGTCAAAGATTGCCAACATGCAACGCTGAAAAGTAGTAGGAGCATTACATAATCCAAAAGGCATTCTACGATAAGCAAACGTACCTTATGGACATGTGAATATTGTCTTCTCTTGATCTTCAGGTGCTATTGGGATTTGGAAATAGCCGGAGAGTCCATCTAGGAAGCAATAGTACATATGCCCAGATAACCTTTCTAACATTTGATCAATGAAGGGCAAAGGAAAATGATCTTTTCTAGTGGCATCGTTCAACTTCCTGTAATCAATGCAGACTCTCCAACCTGTAACTGTTCTAGTGGGAATTAGTTCATTCTTCTCGTTGGCTACCACCGTCATGCCTCCTTTCTTTGGAACAACCTACACAGGACTTACCCAATTGCTGTTAGAAATAGGATAAATTATTCTAGCATCTAGAAGTTTAATTACCTCTACTTTCACAACTTCTTTTACGTTGGGATTCAATCGTCTTTGAGGTTGCACACATGGCTTGTATTCCTCTTCCACTAAAATTTTGTGGGTGCAAAACGATGGGCTTATTCCCTTAATGCCAGAGATTTTCCAAGCTATGGCTCTTTTATGTTCTCTTAGTACCTGCATCAACTCCTCTTTTTCCTTGGGTTCCAATTCTGAAGAGATAATTACTGGTAGCGTAGAATTATCCCCGAGGAATACATATTCTAAGTGTTTCGGCAACTGTTTTAATTCTAATTTGGTCGGCTCATCAATAGAGGGTTTTTGTTTTAGTTCGTCATTGACTTCAATGCTCTCTTTTTCTGTTTGTCTAGATGAAGATGTATTCAGATTCAGCTTGTCAACTTCGTCTTCTTCCCCCTCTTCTTGAGTCAGGCACAGTTCTATCGTGTCGTCTTGTATAATTTCCTGTAATTAGTTTTGAATGATATGATCAGTAGTATCAACAAAATAATAGGAATCATCTTGTTCTTTAGAATATCGCATGGCATCATAAATTTGAAAAATAATTTCCTCATTGCCTATTCTTAATGCAAGTTTACCGTCACCTACATCGATAACAGCCCTAGCAGTAGCTAAAAAAGGGTGCCCTAAAATTAAGGGAACCTCAATATCCTCATCCATGTCAAGCACAACAAAATCAACAGGGAAAATAAATTTATCAATTTTTACCAAAACGTCCTTGATAACTCCTCTAGGATATTTAATCGATCTATCAGCTAATTGAATACTCATCCTAGTGGGTTTTGGTTCCCCTAGATCTAGTTGTTTAAACATTTTATAAGGCATTAAATTAATACTGGCACCTAGATCAGCTAATGCTTTCTTACTATTTAAACTACCAATTAAATAAGGAATAGTAAAACTTCCTGGGTGTTTTAATTTGGTTGGTAACTTGTTTTGGAGGATGGCTGAACATTCTTCATTAAGCTCCACAGTTGATACTTCTTCAAGCTTCCTTTTATTAAATCGGGAGTTCTTTTAAGAATTTTGCGTATGTCAAACATCTGTAAAATGGCTTCAACAAAGGGTAAGTTAATATGTATTTGTTTAAAAGTTCAAGAAATTTACCGTATTGGGCATCTAATCGGTCTTTCTTCAACTTTGCTTGAGTGCAGGATTGATGGTTTACTTTCTTTGCGCCTTTGGAGTTACATCCTTAACTCCTCATCCTTTGCTTTGTCATCTTCATGTGGTATTTTTTTCTTCGGTTCGACTAACTCCTTTCCACTTCTCAGTTATAACTTTGCCTTTACAATGCTTTCCTTTAGAAAAAATCTCGATCGAATTTCAGAAACTATCTTAGTAAGTTGCCCAACTATCTTAGTAATTCCCCAACTGACTTAGTAAGTTCTCCAACTTGGTTCTCGATCCCTTTGATCGATGCTTGTTGGGTCTTAAGGGTGGTTTCAGTGTCTTGGAGACGGTTATCTGTGGATGCCATGAATCTTGTCAGCATCTCTTCAAGGTTCAGCTTCTTCTCCTGTGGATAGGGCTGATTTTGGAAATTTTGAGGAGGTTGTTGTCTTTGGTTTCCTTGATTTCCTTAACCTCTCCACGAAAAATTTGGGTGGTTCCTCCAACCTGGGTTATAATTATTACTATATGGGTTATTATTAGATCTGAAGTTGTTACATATATAGTTCATATGTTCACTCTCTGTGCCCGGTTGGTAGGGTGGGTACTCGTGGATTCGCCATGGTTCCACTTGCGTGCATGCATTCTTCGGATGTACTGCGAAGAAGAACACAAACTATCAAGCTTTTTATTCATCATCTCTACCTTTGTTGATAGCATGGTTACTGCATCTATGTTGAAAAATCCGGCTGATTTTGTTGGTTTGGTCCTTGTAACCTGCCACTGATAGTTATTCAGTGACATCTCTTCAATAAACTCAGAAGCTACTTCAGGAGTTCTGTTGTTCAGGGTTCCACCGGCGGCTAAATCAATTAGTTGCCTCGTTGAGGGATTTACACCGTTATAGAAAGTTTAGACTTGGAGGCACAAGGGTAAACCATGGTGCGGACACCTTCTCAAGAGATCCTTATATCTCTCCCATGCGTCATATAATGTCTCTAAATCCATCTGCACAAAACAAAAGATATCATTCCGTAATTTGGCCGTTTTGGCCGGTGGGAAATATTTTAATAAAAAATTTTCGGTCATTTGATCCCATGTAGTGATTGACCCTCGTGGTAATGAGTTTAACCACTGTTTGGCTTTATTCCTTAATGAAAAGGGAAATAATCGAAGCCTTATGGCATCATCAGAAACACCATTTATTTTGAAGGTATCACAGAACTCTAAAAAATTAGCTATATGAGTGTTTGGATCTTCGTCCTGCAAACCATCAAATTGAACAAATTATTGAATCATTTGTATAGTGTTAGGCTTTAATTCAAAATTATTAGCAGCTATAACAGGCCTAACAATACTAGATTATGCTCCTGTTAAATGAGGTTTAGCATAATCATACATAGTCTGTGAGCATTATTTTCTGCCACATCTTGTGGTGGTGGATTATTTTCGTCCATCCCTTCAATAGGATTGGATCTGTCTTCTCGCTCTTCTTCTGTGTAATTTAGGGCTCGCCTAATTTCTCTACGATTTCTACGAGCGGTAGCTTCAATATCACTGTCGTATACTAGTGGTCCTCTCGGGTTCCTTCTAGTCATAAACTAGAGGTACCTGCTAGGAAAAGAAAGAAAAAAAAAAGAAAAATTTAGCAAAGTTAAAATTTAAACTTAAGAATAAAAGTAAATTGTAGATAATAAAAAATAATGGCTAAAGTAATAAAAATAGAGCTTTCTTAATATTTTAGTTCCCCGGCAACGGCGCCAAAAACTTGATAGCTGTGAAGTCAGAGTTTTAAAATTTATAAAGATAATGATCGAACCTGGAAACTAACTATGACAATGATTGAGGCAAGTGCACCTATTGAACAGTAGTATAGCTTAGGCAAGACCGGATTGTCGAACCCAAAGGAACTAAAAGTACTAATACTAACTTTCTTTCTATTATTTAGCCAAAAATAAGTGAAGTTGTTTATTAATCTAAATTAACTAATTACTAAGCTAAATACGCAAAGACAAAAAGAATGAATTGGGGAAATACTTGGGAAAAACTCAGTTGATTAAGACGATACCCTTAGGAAGAATCCACCTAGACTCCACTTGTTATCTAACACTGAACCAGATGATTTATTCACTTGACTTGATCCGTAGGACTCCCTAACGTATATTAAACCCTCTCTCGAGGCGAATAACATCTAACCCTAGGTTAATTAATTGAAATCTCTTTCACATTAATAACCCCCTAGAATAGCAGTAAATCGATCTATGGATTCCCATAATAGGTTTCACCCTAATTCGGCAAAATCTCGTCACCCTATCTCTAGGCATGCGATAAACTCCGCTTAATTATACTAGATCTACTCTTAAGCAGGGACTTTTACTCCACCACCTAAGCACATCATACTTGAATTAATATCCGCGAAATATCAACACAAGAATTAAGCACACATAATTAAGAACAAATCAAGTATTTATCATATAGTTTAGAAAACAATAACAAGATTCATCTAGGTTTCATCCCCCTTCAGGTATAGGAAGGGTTTAGTTCATAATAACAAAAGAAAACATCTCAGAAGAAAAGATAAAACAAAACATAAGAAATCCCTAAAACCCCCTGAAGGAATTGAAGAGGAGATCCTCCGTCTTGAATAGAATTCCGGCTTCTTGAGATGGATCAATTGGCTATCCTTTGAGAGTTTCCCACAAATCTGACCTTTTCGGCTTGGCTCCTTGGCCTAGCTGACCGCCCGTCGACTCCCCTTTTTAGGTTATACTTAGGGTGTATTTATAGGCTTTTGGAATGTGTTTCTTTGCCCCTAAGTATCCTTTTCCGAGTGAAATTACTCTCCTTCACGGCAGGGGCACGGCCATTGTAATATCTGGGATTTGGGGGTTATGCGTTTTAACTTGAATGTATGTAGTAGCATGTTTGTGTATGGTTTGTATGTGTTTTGGGGGCTTCGGGAACCCTGGGGAGTAGGTAGATGCCTTAGAAAAATATTGGATTTTTAAGTCTTAAAGGAGAGCTAAGGGAGCTAGGCTTTAAAGAGTTTAGTGTGTGGGCTAAGACACATGAAACCAGCTAGTAAAGTGGCAAGGGAGGCGCCACTTAGAGCATAGGAGGGTGATGCCTTAGGGAGTGAGAAGGGGCCTAGGTTCGAGCAACACAGGTAGCATTTTGGAGCTTTTTTTTTTTGCCAAGGAAGAGCAGTGTTGGACGGCACAAGGACTCTAAAGGGATGAGTGTGAGACTTGGTCAAATTCACTTGAAGATTCGGCTAACAAGGGAGATAAGTGTTGACTCATTCAAACACTTTTCAATGAGAGGTGAAGAGGAAAAATAGGAGGAAAAGAAGGGATTTGAGAAGAGGGGGAGAGTTGGCCGGCCAAGGGACTCCTAGGATGACATTTTCAGCCATGTAATTGGGGGGAGGAAGCCGAATATGCATAGTGAGGTTTAGGCATCTTTTGTGCGATTTCTTTTTCCCGAAAGCTTTCGTATTCTTTTGCCAATCGAGACCGTAAACCAAAAGAGACCACTCGTGCACTCTTCTTCTTCTTTTAGTTTGTTCTCTCTTTTTCCTTCACCTACTAAAAGCCAAATCCATCTAGCACCCTAGCCGAATCTTTAAGTCTCATTTCATCACTTCTCCATAGCTCTTCGGTTGAGTTTCTCTCTATACTTCCTTGAAGCCGAATCCTTGATTGAGCCACACCACCATTCTTTTCTTCCTCTTTCACCACCATTCTTTTCTTCCTCTTTCTCACCAAAGTCGAATCGCACCAACCTTCAACCTTTTCTCTTTTTCTTTTCACGATTCTTCAAAAGCCAAAGGTATCTCTGGACTATAGCTGATTGTTCTTAAGCACTAAAAGCCAATCATCTTTCTCCTCTGAATCGACTTCTCTACTTTGGGTTTCCTCTTGTCGATTTCTTAGAAGCTAGTTGATCATTGCGTTTGGTCACTCTTTTTCGGTAAGAGATCTCTTTCGGTCTGAATCTCTCTGTATTATTCTAGCACATCGAAATCGTAGGCCTAATCCTATCTTGATGTTATGGTTGAATCTATGCAAGGTTTTGGATTCGTAACCCTTCTTGGAAGCAAACGTTAGGAGCAATGGAGATCTTTCGGGATTTTGATATTCAAGGTAAGCAAAGTATGACCTTAGGCCGAAGGCCACTTACTTTCATCCATTAATGTTAGAATTGAATCTAACATAGGTTATGTAGGGATTCGACAACTTCTAAGGGCAGGTGACGATTTCCGGGATTTAATCGAGGAAGGTAAGGGAATTGTAGTATTCGGCCAAAGGCCATATTGTTTTTAAGGGATGGCCGATTCTAACTATGGTATTTTAGGGGTTTTCGCGAGATAAAGGAGGAGTCTCGGGATTCGGATCTATTTCGGTAGGGTGTTTAAGTTATAGATTATGTTTCGTTTAGATCTTACATGTTAATTAACCGGGTTTTGATTAAATGATATTCGATGGATGCGAATACCAGTGGAGGAGAGAAAGGGGTAGTTCCTACCCCTAGATTTAAGAAACGCTCAGTTTCTGCCGTACGTGATTGGCCACCGGGTTGTGGGCGAAGATCGAAAAGGGATAAGCGGATCATTTGTTATCCCGATGGCGAGAGTGTCGGTATCGAGTGTCATTCTCACTTTGTTATCGTGTGTGTAACCCTACGCTAATTCCTGATATATTAATAGTATTACGTTAAATATGTGTTAATAAAAATACGAATAACATGGCTAAGGGTACCATTCAATGGTATAGTGCTTGCAGGTACGTTACCCCTTAACACTCCGTTAATAATGTTTATAAACATGGATATGAAAATATGTGTAATTTCGTTATGGCTTTAGGGTAAGGTATATTGCATGATATCTGTATATTTTGTATGATGCATGGGCACATGGGTGATAATGATAAAAGGGGAAGTGTTCCGGTGGTTTTACCACGTTATCCGGTGACTTATGTCACATATTATGAATCCGGTGACTCTATCACATTATCTGGTGGCTATGCCACATTATAAGGGCGATGTGTAGTTGTCTGCAGCGACTGCCTTCGAGGGTGTGTAGCGGATGGAGGGTCGATTTAGTAATCCCCATGGTGTGATTGGCAAGTACGGGTGGTGTGTAGAGGATGGATATCTAGGTGGGCTAGGGATTGCATTTTCATCTTATTAAAATGTGATTTGATATGCTATGATCCGATATGCTATGTGTAGGCTTATGGCCGAATGTGACTAAAATGGGCTTTACCGAAATGTTATGGTTAAGGCTATGATCGGTTGGGTTTTTGGTGTAGCCGTTACACACTGAGTCTGTTGACTCACCCTTCGTGGGCTAACATTTTGCAGGTGATACCTAGTGCTGGGCAGGGACTATGTGGTGGCCATGCTCAGCATTTTCGGGTTTCCGTATGGTTGAACTTTACGTTTTCTTTAGCATACTTTTCTTTCAGGATTTATTTTGGGTATTTACTTTGTAATAAGGCCACTATTTAACTGTTTTAAATTTTGCATTTAAACTTCATGTCTATGCGACGGTAAACAATTGAGTAATCAAATATTTTCTTAAAACAACTTCAAATGTTTTATCACCTAATCAACTTACGGTTTTCAACTTAATAAGCCCTAAAATCTGGCAATTCTTTTAATTTACGAAATATGAAGGAAACGTTTTAATGAAATACAAACTTGAACGACAACTTGGTTTTCAACTCGTTAAAATTTCAAACTTGTTTTAATAATCGACTTATTTTACTAGAACAGGAAACGAAATTAAGTTAAGTTTTTACGAAGGAACATGTCGATCCGGTCGAGGCTTGTGGGCGGGTTTGGGGTGTTTCAACTTGTATCGAGCCAGCTTTTAAACACTCAAACCTTGGGTTTTGAAGCCCACAACGTTTCCAAAATTTGAGCAAAAAAAGGTTTTTGAATTTTTTGTTAAAATGGTCCTATGGAAGCATGGCACCCGAGTTCTCGGCCCAAGTCCGCCAGGTAAGTTCTTTAGATGATAAGTTGATTTGTATGTGCTAATGTATGATACTATAGATGATAGGCTTAGGAAACTATACTATAGAGACATGAACCCTAGGTATATGTGTACTTCTGCGGAAAAACCACTGATTAAATCTCTCTGCATAAAACTTCTCTTTAAACAAGGAGTGGAAAGACTCTAATGCATAAAATTTCGTAAAGCAGATAAACCGCGACGGTAGACATGAGTTCTAGGGGACGTGGTCGCAATACTCGTGGCGCGCGGAGGGAATGATCGTGTGTCGGAACCGGTCAGTCAGTTAGGGTTCCGAAAATGAGGCACCGCCACCGGCTGTAGGGGCGGAATTCCAGGAGCAGACAGGAGGAGATGACGCTGTATCGTAGGCTATGCTACGAGTTTTAGAGCGAGTGGCAGGAGCTAGTATGGGAAATGGGGCTCGAAAGTCAGTATCTGAGAGACTTAGAGCAAATGGAGCCGAGGTTTTTAGAGGAGTATCTGGGGTAGCTCCGAACGTAGCGGAGTATTGGTTAGAGGCAGTCGAGAGGATCATGGATGATTTGGACTGCCTTTGTTGAGGAGAAGGCGAAAAGGTCTTTGTTTGGTTGCTTCGGGATGAGGCCTACCAAATGGTGGCTCACTGCATCGGAGAGAGGGTACCCTGCAGATCGAGTCGATTGGGGTTATTTTAAAATTAAATTCGAGGGAAAATACGTCAGAGCTAGCTACATAGACTCAAAGAGGAAGGCGTTTCTACATTTAGTGCAAGGAGGCAAGTCGGTGGCGGAATATGAAGTGGAGTTTTTGCGGTTAAGCCGGTATGCCAGAGGGATTGTGGCTGAGGTTCGCAGTTTCTTGGGGTTAGCAGGCTACTACAGAAGGTTCGTAGAAGGGTTCTCATCAATAGCAGCACCTCTGACGAAATTGTTGAGGAAGGAGGTACCTTTCGTATGGGCAGATAAGCGGCAGTGAGCTTCGAAAGGCTTAAGAAGGTTTTGTGAAGCTCGGTTTGATTCACTGAGGCGGGGAAGGATTTTGTGGTGTATTGTGATGCTTCTCACACAGATTGGGATGTGTTCTCGATGCAAGACGGGAAGGTGGTCGCTTATGCGTCTCGGCAATTAAGGCCACATGAGGTTAACTATCCGACGCATGACTTGGAATTGGCAAATGTAGTCTTTGCTCTTAAGGTATGGAGGCACTATTTATATGGAGAAAGGTCGGTGATCTACACGGACCACAAGAGTCTGAAGTATTTGTTGACTCGAAGGAGCTAAATTTGAGACAAATGAAGGGGTGGAATTGTTGAAAGACTACGATTGTTCTATAGAGTATCACCCGTAAGGCGAATGTAGTGGCGGATGCCCTAAGTCGGAAAAGTAGTGTCGGATCGAGGCGATGTTTGCACATCTTAGCCTTTATGACGACGGAAGTTTGCTAGCGAGTTGCGTGAAGCCGACATGGTTAAGTCGTGAAAGAAAAACAACCGGGTAGATGATGATCTCGAGTGTGGTTAGCTCTACTGCAGTGCAGTATGAGGAATTGGAAGACTATGGGGTAAACAGCGACGGAGTATTGTGTTTCTAGGGTAGGGTATGTATGCCGAAGGATGAGGAACTAAGACAGAGAATTCTTCGGGAATCGCATAGTAGTCCTTATGCTATGCATCCTGGAGGAAGTAAGTTATACAGGGATCTGCGGGATCGCTTTTTGTGGCCTGGTCTTAAGCGGGAAGTTCTGAGAATTTGTAGGGAAGTGTTTAACGTGTCAGCAAGTCAAGGCTGAACACCAAGTACCTTCGGGGTTGCTTCAACCAATAAAGATTCCGCAGTGGAAGTGGGAGAGAACTACCGTGGACTTCGTTAGTGGGCTTCCCCTTACGCCTACTAAGAAGGACTCGGTATGGGTGATAGTGGATCGGTTGACAAAGTCTGCACATTTCATACCAGTGAGGGTTGACTATTCTCTACAGAGGTTGGCAAATTGTATGTGGCAGAAATTGTGAGGGTGCACGGAGTGCTAGTGTCAATTATTTCAGATAGGGATCCGAGGTTTACGTCTCGGTTTTGGAAAGCCTTGCACCAGGAATTGGGCACCAGATTAGATTTCAGCACGGCATTTCATCCGCAGTCGGACGGCCAATCTGAGCGGGTAATTCAAGTGTTAGAGGATATGTTGAGGGGTTGCGTGATAGACTTGAGGAAGGTGGGAGAGAATTCTTGCCTTTAGCGAGTTTGCGTACAACAACAGCTATCAAGCAAGTATTCGGATGGCACCGTATGAAGCACTGTATGGACGGAAGTGTCGCACTCCTACGTGTTGGACAGAATTGGGGGAACATCATGTTTTGGTTCTGGAGATTGTGGCAGAATCGGAAGAAAAGGTTAAGGTAATTCGGGCACGGTTGAAGGAGGCATCTGACAGACAAAAGTCGTATGCAGATCTCAAGCGGAAAGAAATAGAGTTTGCTGTGGGAGATCAGGTGTTTTTGAAAGTTTCGCCGTGGAAGAAGGTGATGAGATTTGGTCGCAAGGGTAAGTTAAGTCCCAAGTTTATAGGACCTTATCGGGTTCTGAAGCGGGTTGGACCAGTGGCATATCAGTTAGAGTTGCCTTCAAAATTGAAGCAGATGCACGATGTGTTCCACATTCCGATGCTACGTCGTTACCGATCGGATCCATCTCATGCAGTGCCAGTTGAGGAGGTGGAGCTGAAGTTAGACTTGTCCTACGAGGAAGAGCCGATTCAAATTCTAGAACGAGATGTGAAGGTGTTACGAAGGAAATCAGTTCCTCTAGTCAAAGTGTTATGGCGTAACCATGGATCGGAAGAAGCTTCTTGGGAGCCGGAGGAAGCAATGCGGCAAAGAATACCTCACCTATTCTAGTCGGGTAATTTCGAGGCCGAAATTTTTTTTAAGAGGGGTAGAATTGTAATATCTGGGATTTAGGGGTTATGCGTTTTAACTTGAATGTATGTAGTAGCATGTTTGTGTGTGGTTTGTATGTGTTTTGGGGGCTTCGAAACACAGGGAGTAGGTAGATGCCTTAGAAAAATATTAGATTTTAAGTCTTAAAGGAGAGCTAAGAGAGCTAGGCCTTAAGGAGTTTAGTGTGTGGGCTAAGACACAAGAAACTAGCTAGTAAAGTGGCAAGGAGGCGCCACTTAGAGCACAGAGAGGGTGACGCCTCGAGGAGTGAGAAGGGGCCTAGGTTCGAGCAACACAGTGTCGTTTTGGGGCTTTTATTTTTCGCCAAGGAAGAGCAGTGTTGGACGGCACAAGGACTCTGAGGAGGGATGAGTGTGAGACTTGGTCAAATTCACTTGAAGATTCGGCTAACAAGGGAGATAAGTGTTGACTCATTCAAACACTTTTGAATGAGAGGTGAAGAGGAAAAATAGGAGGAAAAGAAGGGATTTGAGAAGAGGGGAGAGTTGGCGGCCAAGGGACTCCTAGGATGACATTTTCGACCATGTAATTGGGGAGGAAGCCAGAATATGCATAGTGAGGTTTAGGCATCTTTTGTGCGATTTCTTTTTCCCGAAAGCTTTCGTATTCTTTTGCCAATCGAGACCGTAAACCAAAAGAGACCACTCGTGCACTCTTCTTCTTCTTTTAGTTTGTTCTCTCTTTTTCCTTCACCTACTAAAAGCCAAATCCATCTAGCACCGTAGCCGAATCTTTAAGTCTCATTTCATCACTTCTCCATAGCTCTTCGGTTGAGTTTCTCTCTATACTTCCTTGAAGTCGAATCCTTGATTGAGCCACACCACCATTCTTTTCTTCTTCTTTCTCACCAAAGCCGAATCGCACCAACCTTCAACCTTTTCTCTTTTTCTTTTCACGATTCTTCAAAAGCCGAAGGTATCTCTGGACTATAGCCGATTGTTCTTAAGCACTAAAAGCCGATCATCTTTCTCCTCTGAATCGAATTCTCTACTTTGGGTTTCCTCTTGTCGATTTCTTAGAAGCCAGTTGATCATTGCGTTTGGTCACTCTTTTTCGGTAAGAGATCTCTTTCGGTCTGAATCTCTCTGTATTATTCTAGCCTGTCGAAATCAGAGGCCTAATCCTATACTGATGTTATGGCCGAATCTATGCAAAGTTTTGGATTCGTAACCCTTCTTGGAAGCAAATGTTAGGAGCAGTGGAGATCTTTCGGGATTTTGATATTCAAGGTAAGCAAAGTATGACCTTAGGCCGAAGGCCATTTACTTTTGTCCATTAATGTTAGAATTGAATCTAACATAGGTTATGTAGGGATTCGACAACTTCCAAGGGCAGGTGACGATTTCTGGGATTTAATCGAGGAAGGTAAGGGAGTTGTAGTATTTGGCCAAAGGCCATATTGTTTTTAAGGGATGGCCGATTCTAACTATGGTATTTTAGGGGGTTTTCGATAGAGATAAAGGAGGAGTCTCGGGATTCAGATCTATTTCGGTAAGGGTGTTTAAGTTATAGATTATGTTTCGTTTAGATCTTACATGTTAATTAACCGGGTTTTGATTAAGTGATATTCGATGGATGCGAATACCGGTGGAGGAGAGAAAGGGTAGTTCCTACCCTAGATTTAAGAAACGCTCGGTTTACGCACGCGTGATTGGCCACCGGGTTGTGGGCGGCATCGGAAAGGGATAAGCGGATCGTTTATTATCCCCGATAAGCGAGAGTGTCGGTATCGAGAGTGTCATTCTCACTGTTATCAGGTGTGTAACCCTGCGCTAACTCCCGATAGATTAATAGTATTACGTTAAATATGTGTTAATAAAAATACGAATAACATGGCTAAGGGTACCATTCAATGGTATAGTGTGTGTAGGTACGTTACCCCTTAACACTTCATTAATAATGTTTATAAACATGGATATGAAAATATGTGTAATTTCGTTATGGCTTTGGGGTAAGGTATATTGCATGATATCTGTATATTTTGTATGATGCATGGGCACATGGGTGATAATGTTAAAAGGGGAAGTGTTCCGGTGGTTTTACCACGTTATCCGGTGACTTATGTCACATATTATGAATCCGGTGACTCTGTCACATTATCTGGTGGCTATGCCACATTATAAGGGCGATGTGTAGTTGTCTGCAGCGACTGCCTTCGAGGGTGTGTAGCGGATGGAGGGTCGATTTAGTAATCCCCACGGTGTGATTGGCAGGTACGGGTGGTGTGTAGAGGATGGATATCTAGGTGGGCTCGGGATTGCATTTTCATCTTATTAAAATGTGATTTGATATGCTATGATCCGATATGCTATGTGTGGGCTTATGGCCGAATGTGACTAAAATGGGCTTTGCCGAAATGTTATGGTTAAGGCTATGATCGGTTGGGTTTTTGGTGTAGCCGTTACACACTGAGTTCTGTTGACTCACCTTCGTGGGCTAACATTTTGCAGGTGATACCTAGTCTTTGTGGACCGGGTCGGCGGGGACTATATGGTGGCCATGCTCAGCATTTTCGGGTTTCCGTATGGTTGAACTTTACGTTTTCTTTAGCATACTTTTCTTTCGGGATTTATTTTGGGTATTTACTTTGTAATAAGGCCACTATTTAACTGTTTTAAATTTTGCATTTAAACTTCATGTCTATGCGACGGTAAACAATTGAGTAATCAAATATTTTCTTAAAACAACTTCAAATGTTTTATCACCTAATCAACTTACGGTTTTCAACTTAATAAGCCCTAAAATCCGGCAATTCTTTTAATTTACGAAATATGAAGGAAACGTTTTAATGAAATACAAACTTGAACGACAACTTGGTTTTCAACTCGTTAAAATTTCAAACTTGTTTTAATAATCGACTTATTTTACTAGAACAGGAAACGAAATTAAGTTAAGTTTTTCTGAAAGAACATGTCAGATCCGGTCGAGGCTTGTGGGCCGGGTTTGGGGTGTTTCAGCCATGGCACACGCCTGTGTGAATCGTGGCCAGGCCGTGTTGGACTCTGTTAGTGAGGCACGGCCGTGTAGATCGACATCAGGCCGTGTTCTAGTATATTTGAGGACGCACGGCCGTGTGGGCTTTAGTTCAGGCCGTGTCGACTTCTTCTTTGGCCCATTTTGGTCCTTTTTGAGCCCGTTTCTCATTATTTTTATTCTTGGGTGCTTTTCTGAGTATAAGACATGAAAAGAAAGGATTAAGAGCACCTTTTTTACATAAATCAAGGGATAAATCATCCAAAAGTATGCTAAATGTGGGATTAAAATATGTTACTATTTCGGTTCATCAATATATGTACTAAAATTTCATAATAGCATGACATCCATTGTGTGTTGCATTGCATTGGGTTGGGGGTTGTTATTTGGAGGAGGTGTACTGAAAGGCTTTAAGCCTAATTTACTAGTAGCTCAGTTGCAAACTACTGTATTGATTCGCATTTGGTACTACTTGGAGTGTAGGGATGGGTGGGTTGATTATATCCCCACATGGAGTGTAGGGTTGGACGGAGATGGTGTATAGAGGCTGGTTGGGTAGGATTTTGCTCTTTGCATAATTGCTCACACTCGACGTCTTGTGATGGGCTAAGGCCCTACTGCATTTTTGACACTGTACTGAGATGGGCTAAAGCCCAAACTGTCACTATACTAAAAAGGGCTTAAGCCCAAGACTGTTCAACTGTGCACTGTGAATACTGATTGTTTGTTTGTTTCTACGGGAATACACACTGAGTTTACGTAAACTCATCCTTTTTGTTTAATGTGCACAGGTAATCCCCAGACTTAGACGGATCGGTGTGACGGAGGACTCAGCGGTGGCCACAGTAATTTTTGGACTTCATGGTTTTAAATTTACGTTTTATGATTTGATTATTATTGATTATTTGGGTTGTAATTTAATGACCCTCTGGGACTTTGGTTTTAAATTTGGGTTTTTATTTATTTATTTTACTTTATGGATTTATACCTGTTGGTCGTAGGAAATTCGGTTTTCAAAATTTTAAAGTAATTTCTAAATGCATGATCACCTAGACTGTTTTATTAAAGCTTCTGCAACGAGGGATGTTTCAAAACAAATGTTTTAAATGAATAAAGACGACTTCCTAAGTTCTAACAAAGGTTTACTAAAGATAATAACATGGAATGTTTTCATCATAACAACGAGGTTTCAAAAACACTATTGTGTGACATTGCCAGACACGGCCATAACGTCTAGGCCGGGTTTGGGGTGCTACATTATCTATAAAACATAAGAAAGAAAACTACGTAATCATATAATGCTTAGTAAGTTTGTAAAACATGAAACATAACTTACCATTTCATTAATTAACATTAAAATTAATCATAATATAATCCAACCACAAGCTTGGCACAAGCCTAAGTACCATCAACAACACATGTTATTGCATTCAAACATAATTTACTTGAAATTTAACATAAGGTAAGCCATTATACATGAACATGCTTAATTTGAATTCATCATTTTCATTAACATAAGCATACTTCCATTGAAGCTTACCATTTCAATCCTTTTCATATTTACATGATATAGTTAATTTGAAAACTTACCGATCCTTTCCTTTTCATGCCCGTTGAACCATTTAGAATATCATTGGATACTCGGGAAAGCTCACACGAAGTGTGCTAAACATATAATCGTAACCTTTCCTTTACATCGTTGCTCACACGAGCTGTGAAGTGGGCCTGCTCACACAAGCTACGGGTCGGAATGTAAGCTACATGATGCTGTTCACATGAGTTGTGGAGTATCCGCAACAAATGCAAGACCTTAGCCATCGGTAGGACATTCAAGACCAGTACCCAAAACATGAAAACCCTAATGACATGTCATTTGTATCCTACGAATTCCTAATGTTCAAACGGGGCTCGATAATCGTCATGGAATAGTTGGATATTCATCATTCAATTATATGACAATTAACATAATAAAATATAATTGAAAATAGCATTAGAAACAATACTTATTCATACGAACTTACCTCGACAACTAAAGCGTAGAAACGGGATCGACTAATCTGAAACTCTAGCTTTTCCGTGATCTAAATCCGTACGAGGTCTATCTTTATCTAAATATAAAAATTCAATCCATTTAATACTTCTATTATTCAATTCAGTCAGTATTTCATTTTTTGCAAAATTACAATTTTACCCCTAACATTTTAACTTTTTCACAATTTAGTCCTTAATTTCATAAATTGAAATCTAAGCATTTTCATCAATTTCTCAAGCTAGCCAATTTCTATAGGGGCCTATATCAATCCATAAAAATCATCATTTCACAATTTCACCATGTACTTTTACTACTTTTACAAATAAGTCCCTAAATGATAATTTCATCAAAATTTACTTTACAAAACTTGTTTATTTACAAAAAAGGACTCATAATCTTTCATAAAACATCAAGAATCATGAAAGAATATTCATGTAAAAACCTTAAATCTTTAACATTTTTGCAAATTGATCCCCGGGCTAGCTAGATTAAGCTACAATGATCTTGGAAACATAGAAATCTTTAAAAACGAGATTATAAACATACCATGCAAGCAAGAAGAAGTGAACGAACCATAGCTATGGTTTCCTTGATAAGAAAACAAATGGAAGAAGATGATACTTTTTTTACTTATTTGTTTTATGATTTATTTACCATTTTACTATTTTGCCCTTTAACAATATTAATAATTTCAATAAAACCTTGCCATAAACATCCACTATCAAAATAAATGGTCTAATTACAATCTAAGTTCTCTTAAATTAAAGTTTCATAGCCATTTGACCCTTTTTACTAATAGAACTCCACTTTTGTACCTTTTACGATTTAGTCCTTTACGCAATTAAACATGCAAACATCAAAATTTCTTAACGAAATTTTAATATAACCCTAATTACACTCCATAGACATTAAAATATTAATAAAATAATAATTTAATCGTCAGATTTGTGGTCCCAAAACTACTATTCTGATTTCACTGAAAACATGTTGTTACAAAGTTTTGGCCATGTTTTGATGTCTTGATTAGGTGCTCAAAAGGCCTATAGGTGTGTGAATGGTTTGGTGTTGAAACTGGTTTGATTTTGGGAAAATTCATGTCCACACAGCCTGAGACACGGGCGTGTGACTCAACCGTGTTGGCGACATAGCTGTGTGTCCTCTGTAGGTTATTTTTGCATACAAGTTAAGCTGTTGCACAGCCTAGCACATGGCCTGGCACATGGGCGTGTGGAGCTATTTCAAGAGTTATACGACCTGGCACACGGGACCGTGACACGGCCGTGTGACCCTACTCAAAGAGTTACACGGGTAAGGACACAGGCTAGGACATGGTCATGTGCCCCTAGTTCAAAGGTTACACCGCCTGAGACACGAGCGTGTGTCTCAGCCAGTGAGGTACACGACCTGACCACACGGCCGTGTGACCCCTGTAGACAAAATTTTCTAACTTTTTCTTATACATTCCAAATGTTTCCAATTTGGTCTTGGGTTGTTTCTAAGGTGTTTCTAGGGCCTCGAGGGTTCGATTAAGGGACGATATGTATGAGAATGAATGTATTTTGATATGATTTATTTGATGTACGAAAGGTATGTTTTAATGTTTTGTTTGTACGGTAATACTCTGTAACCCTAATCCGACGATGGATACAGGTTAAGGGTGTTACAATAAATGTTGTTCGCTTGCTAATGGGACGATTTATAAAGTATGTGATATGTGAAGCTGGTGTAGCATCCTGTTACTCGGGCTCAGCGACCAGGCCGAGTATAGGGTGTTATAAAACTGTCACAACATAGTAGTACAATTGTGTAGAAAGATAATTCAACTTAGTATATGACAATAATCTAGGCCAAAATTCTAATTTTTTATAACATTTAGGTTGGTAGTAATCATTGTTGGGATCTAGTGCCCATATTATAGTTATTTCAACATATATGCTTGAAAGTTTTTAAATAGATTGGTTTAATAAAATTTCCATCACTTACATTATTATTTTTGTATTTTTCCTTAATAATTTTGCATGCAAAGAAAAATGTGAAAGAAATATTGGCTCACTGATTACCTAATGTTTAACTAATCTAAAGTTGCATCATGTGGTCGAATCATGATGCGAGAAGATAACTTATATTAGCAGGTAATCTAAATGGTTTGTAGTTAAAAGAACCAAATTTGAGGCCTACATCAAGGCTTGTATTGTGTGTTGCATTATCAAGACAAGATTGAGAAAAATTTGTCCATTGGTCTCTTGGATCCATTACCCATTCTAAAACACCATTGGGAAATATTGTAATGACCTAATTTTCAATGGTACAAAAAAATATAGTTTCAGAACCCCATTTTTATAAATCGAGCCCATAAATATAAAATAGGAGTATTTACAAAGTTAGTATAAAAATATATTGAAGGATGGTAAAGTATTTTAGCCAATAAATTAATTAATTAAAGCTCAGGAACTAATTTGTAAAAGTTCAATCACTATAGAGTTCTAATTAAAAAAAGCTTGAGGACTTATATGGAAATTATCCAAAGGGGCTAAAATGGTTATTAAACCAATTTTTGGCATGATTTAGTGGATGGTGATAGAAAATCCCACTTAGACTAAATTATAATTAAAATAAGCTTGATTATGTCTTAATTAGTTAATTAACTAAGGTTAATTGAGTTAAACTAAAACTAATGTAAGTATAAATAGGTATGCTAGTGGAATTTTTCTTCATCTTCTCTACTCTTCCAACCGTCCATGATTAGAAAACCTAAGGAAGAAAACCATTTTGGTGTTTCCACATTCGAACATCAATAAGGTAATAAAATCAAGCCTTTTTCTTGCAAATTTTATAAATTTATGGTCATGGGAATTTGATTTAGCTAGCCCATGTACCAATTTGATCAATTCTTAAAGTTTTAGCAAGTTTTCGTTGTTGATAAATTGATGAATTAGGCTTGGAATTGATAGATGTTGAGCTTAGATTATGAAAAGGACTAAAGTGTGAAGTTAGTTAAGCTTGTTTGTTAACTTTGTAAAATTAGAGACTGAATTGAATAAATGTAGAACACGTCATGAAATTATGCTAGAACTAGAAAGTATATGGTCCCTAATGCAATTATGTGAAATCAAATTTTAATTCGAAGCTAGGAATCAAAAGTTATGCTTATCCCGAGTTTAGGGACTAAATTGAATAAAACACAAAAATATGTGTGAAATAAAAAAAGGGTTTAAATTGAATCATGCATTACATGAAATTATTGTTGTAAGCCATTAAATGGCTATTGTATGATAATATATGATATTGATTGGTATGAATGTATATTTTTGTATAGAATCGGAAGTTGATAAAGTGGAGCGAGTAGAAGAAAAAATAAAATTGCGGAATAGGCCTTAAAAATTCTACATGTTTTGTGTGTTGAAAAGGTAAGTTTATGTGGAACTTACTACCCTTCCTTGTGTTATATGCATGCTTGTGTTTATTTCGTTATATTAATACTTGAACATAGGTTAAGACTTGATGGAAATTGGCATACATGGCTAGTAAATGTGATTTGAATTTAACTGAATTGTTTAACACCCTCAACCCGATCTGATTTGTCAAATTCGAGTCTTTGGTATTACCACACGAATACAGACAAAAACTTAAGCTACTTATACAATTTACAATTAATTATAACTTTACTACACATTCCGACTCAAACTAATTTACACATGCATACACAATAGGTAAATACAATTGTAGTACATGGTAATTTAATTACAAGAAATCTGAATTGAAATCCTCCTCTATTATAGTTGTCCCAAAATTTGAATTTCTAACTAACATTTTTGACTTGAACACACCACCAAACTTGTTCTGTATGCATAATAATCTGATATGCCATTTCATTTGGCGTAACCCTGGCATCGTCCCTTCTGGCGTAGACTCACATTGTCTCACCTGAAACACAATACACACAAGATAAGCTCATAACAACTTAGTGAGGGAAACATCATTTACCTGAGTAATACTTGCACATTGTAACTGGAAAATCATAGTGACGATCTTATCACTCTTAAACTTTAACTTTGTCTCTTGCGAGCACTTCCTCTAACTCTATTCTTATACACATCAAATACCCTACCTTACTCTGCAATAATTTCTTTTTCTATCAATTGCTTTGATACATCACTACATTCTTCAATCTCTGAGCCATCATATCTTCACAATTCGAGAATGAACACGTACACAAATAATAAATACCTCTTTTGAACAATTAAACTTAAATCCTTATCCGGTTCACACTTTCAATACAACCCCTTTACTTCTCTATATCTCTTCAATTCATTATTTTCAATCAAGTCACCGTATTATATAATACTTTACTATGTAAACCATAGAGGCATTATACCTTACTGGTCTTACTAATTACACTTAAGAACCGTACTGAGTACGCCAATCAACTTAATACAGAATCCACCACAAGGAACATTTCTTTAGGGCATGCCACAAAAGCCATTCCTTTAGAGTTTACCACAAAGGCTATTCTTTCAGAGTTTACCATAAAGGCTATTCTTTCAGATTTTGCCACAAAGGCTATTCTTTCCTGACGTGTTTACAACATGGATTTTCCTAAACTCACAACACGTGAGGTTTGCCCATCATCGTTCTGGGACACGTAGAGAACCCTATTAGGTAATCACCATCCTTTAATTCATTTTTAGAGGTTGTTATGGCCATGGGCTTTTCCTTCAGAGATTCATATCAATGTTCATGTTTTTAGTCCCGACGGAGCCCTTTAGACTCCACCGCGGTGAATAGACATAGACTCACTTGACAAAATCTTCATACATTGTCATCATTTAAGACTTAACACTTTAATTCACTAACATACACCCAAACTAACACTCAACTCATAGCACACAATTCAGGCATAAACATACAACCATACTTTGACATCAGTACTCATACACCATTCATTTCACATTCATGTATACAAAACTCAGCATAACAATTACCCATACACCAATCATCATGCATTCAGACTTTACTTGCATACTCATCAATCCACTTTTAAGTCATGAAGATTCTTCATATACTATCCTTGCTCTTGCCCCATTTTTCCTAATTTTTACTCGTCCACTAAACACTCCAGGTCTATCATTGTTCAGTAAATCTTATGCATACGATTCACAAGTAGGAGCCAGAGTGGAGACTCACCTAACACCCACTTACAGTAGCTTGAACGCCAGATCGAAACATCTAACTTGAAATCAGCAGCCATCACTGCTCAAAGAACATAGAAACATCATCAAAACCCATTCATATACATTTTACCATCTTCTTAAACATTGAAAACCCTAATACAAAGCCCATTTTCATTTAATCTTACTGTTCACCAAAGTTAACAAACTTACCTTTTAGGATTCCACACGCATAACTAAAATACTCACCCAGGATATGATGAAATCTCCTACTTCGGATATGATATTCAGTTCTAGCATAAAGATAGCAAACTATATTCAACTTCTAGAGGAAGCCTGCAGTAACATCCTAATGGGAGGAAGAAAAACTCTTTTTTCAGGCCCATTTAACTAATATATATTTACAGATAGGACCCATGTTCTCGTGGTGAAACTTGGCATGTGCCATGCTCTTTTAAAATATCTTCATTAATAGTCCACAACTATAAATGCAATTATAAATAAGAATCCAATATAGACAATATTCGATTACCCTAATTAGAGGGTCCCTAACTACTACACTTACAATGCAACTAACATAGTAACTCTAATAACATGGCGCATTACGCCTTAAGCGAGTACTCCTTCCAAAATCATTTTACTCTCTTAGTTGTTATCTCATTCCAATCTACATAATGATCTGTCATTAAACCACCCTCAGCTTAAACACTGTTAGGAATACGCCCATTCGGTATGCTAGAGGAAACTCTTTGCGGATACTGCCCTACCAAACATATTAATTTGATTCTACTTGCCAAAACCTTGCACACGCCAGAATTGGAGTGTTACAAATTGAGATAGGTAATTGATGCTATATCTATCGGTTGTAACTAGGAGAATGGAAAAGATCATTAAATGTATGTATCTATGTTCAGCTCGACAGAACTCAAAAAAAGTAATATGTGATAGTACGGGGTATGAATATGTTAATATGAACGTTTCAATGTATGAATATGAAAATATGAATGATTACGGGTAAGAAAATGCAAATATGAATGATCAATGCCCACGTGAACTTATTAAAAGGCTAGGATATAATTGGCACGCCAATAGGGTCATATGCGTACTTGTGAACGGGATAGTTGATGATATGGAAATTATGAAAAGTTATTTTGGGATCCAGTATTTGTTGCGAATCATTGGCTATTCATTGTCTCTACGGAGACCTTAGTGTTGTAGATGGATGCATTTGAATGTGTTTAAACATTCTTTGCCTATGTGATTTGCACTTTAGTGCCTTGGTGTGGTGTAATTCACCCATGTGTTTGAGTCCATTTTACTAAGGTTGCATTGGGCAAAACATTGAAATTGAATCTTGAAATCAAAAAAAATGAAATGAACCAAATTTGATAAGTTATTATGATATGTGGCTTAAATTGAAATGGTATAATCTTTTGTATTGATGATAGTATATGAAAATATGATGATATTGTATGAATTGGATTGAGTTCATGATGTTTTGGACATGTTATAATGCCTACCACATTTGTATAACTATGCTTGTTGATAAACCATAATTTATACATATTTTAACCCCATGCTTAGCATATTTTTGGAGGAGTTTTCATTAGAATTGATGATGTAACATCCTGAAATTCAGAATTTATGTGTTGCATTATACCATGCGATAGGTTAGTTAAAAATATTAATTGTGTATGTTTAGGGGTCCTAAGAAGGTTCGGGGTTGAATTGGGCCTTAGCAAAATTTTTATGTTTAAGCACCTTAAGGAGAGATAGGTAAGTGACATCAAGGCTTAAGGAAATAAGAGAGTAATTGCTAGCATAAATGAGCATATGGCAAGGAGGTTGTGGCGTCACATGAAGAGCATGGAGGGAAGAGGTTCAAATCCCACCTAGTGCAAATTATTTTGACTAAATTTTTGTGCTTCTTCCCAAAGTGTCGGCCATGGTAGTATTTTTGGTAAGGGAGACTTTTTAATTATGGAAAGATGGCTAAAGAAATATGGTATGGAGGAAAACAAGGGAAAATGAAGGAAAGAATCAAAAGAAGAAGGCAAGAGAAGGGAACATGTTGGCTTATTATCGGGGTGATGTTTTGGAAAGAATATTTTGGTCAACATTCACCCTTTAGGCAAATGTGTCACACGGTTTTGTGAGGGGGAAGGGAGCGCCGAATTTTCCTTTAGCTTTTTGCTAGTTTAGTGCATGATGAGTATATTTTCTTTTGTTTGAACATTTTGTGTTTCTTTTCTAAACCTTTTTCCTTTCTTGTCGAAACACATTAGGCCAAAATAGTTCATTTTGATCCTTTGTTTTGCCGAAACACTAAAGTCATTTTGGTACTCTCTTTTCCAATTTCTTTTCTCCTTGCCTAGGCCGAAACCTCCTAGTCCATTTGGTCATTTTTCTTCCTAGCTTTGCTGTGACCCTCAAATCACTTTTGCTCATTTTCTTTTGATGGCCGAAACTCCCTAATTCCTCTTGGGTTATCACTTCTTTTCCTATTCACTATTCCTTAAATCTTTCTCAATTTCTCTCCATTAACCGAATCTTGATCTTCTCTTCTTCATCTTGCAAGTTGGACATTTTCTTCCTTGGTTAAATCGGGTAAATGACTTTATTCTAATCTTTTCATTCTCTTTTCTCTCTAGCCGAATGATTGTTCTTCATCATTTGGTTATTTCATATTATTTCTAAACCGAAATGGTGTTTTCCATACTCCCTCATATCTTAATCGTTATCCTATTGTAGTGTAATAGTGGGAAAGCCGAATCAATTATCTTTGACTCATCCGTAACCATGAGTACAATCGTTAGGAATCGATTTTACCATCGTTAAGGTAAGAGATTCGTCATAGTTCATTTTGATCTATCTCATTACTCGGTTAGTTTGCTAAACGGAATGATGGATTTGACTAATCATTTATTTTAGGGACTATATCAATCGTTCCTATACACTTGTTGATCATACGGAAATAGTGGTAAGCCGAACCTATTTCCTTAGATAATCGTTTTATATCATCGTAATATCATTTTGATTAAGATTTTTCCAATGGAGGCAAGTGGTACTGATTCGAAAGGGAAAGCAATTGGAGATCACAAAAGGAGTGGATTTGCTATTCCTACTCCTAAGTTTAAGCGTAGAACGGTTTTGGCGGTTCGAGATTTCCCACCGGGTTGTGGACCATCATCCGGTGAGAATAGACAAATCGTGGTCGTTCACGATATCGAGGGTAAGCGTTTCAATAGATCGCTTGGTTTAGATTTAGATTAATAAAAATCTCGTTCATTAGATTAATCGAGTATTATGTTGTCATAGGTGCCGACGATCAAGAGAGTTTGATACTTACCGTAATTAGGTGTGTAATCTCACATCGCAATTCCGTAGATTATGATTCGGTAACAAGTTTGATAGTTGATTGTTATTATTATAAGGCTAAAAATTGTAATATGGCATAAATCGAGAAATTGCTTAAATTTCATTATTTCTAAAGATTTATCAAAATCGGTGTTAATTTGTATAAATTACCGAAATGCCCCTATGGGCTGAATTACTGAAATGCCCCTATGGGCCGAATTACCGAAATACCCCAATGGGCTGATTTGTTAAAATGCCTTAGTGGGCCGAATTATTATATTGCTTTAAAGGGCGATTCATTAAAAGTATACAATAGATTAATGATTGTTATTATGTATGTTGCATCTCTACATATTGCATGGGATGGGAAAATTGAATGAAGAGAAGTGTAGCCTGGTGGCATTGCCACAATTTGTTTATTAATGTGCTTGATTATGACTCTGGTGGTTCAACCACAAAAATATTATAAATGGCAGTTTGACTGCAAATTGGAGAGAATGGCGAGGTGGGTTGACTTGATCCCCACAGGAGAGATTGGCTGGTCGAGGGAGAGATTGGCTGGATGGGATGGGTTGCATTCATGTCATTTATTTATTACTTTGTAATGGGCTTAGGCCCAAGATGTTGCTATACGGGTTCAGGCCCAGGGGATAACGGTAAGGGGATTATACACTGAGTTCTAGTAACTCACCCCGTTTCCTTAACCCTTGCAGGTAATGCTCAGTGATGTAGACTTGGGCCATGGATGACTCGGTGGAGGCCATACTTCAGAAATGGTTTTTATTGAACTTTAGATTTCTATTTTCGTTCACTTTAGTACTTTTACTATTTTGGGTTTTTATGTTGTAATAAGGCCTCTGGAATTTTTTTTTATTTTTGCTTTATGTTTTGACGTACTTACTATATTGCTTGAATTGTTTTAAATGGGGATTTTTCTAAAAATTTAAAAGGTTTTTCCAAAATAGATTAACAAATGGATTTCATAACAAACTTTTTTTCAAATATTTTCACTCGAAAATTTTCTTTCGAATTATCAACGAAATTTTCAAAAGTCACGATTTTATAAGATTACTAGTTCAAATTATCGATTTATCAATCAACCTTCGAGATTAGTTGTACTTTATCAAATATTTCAAATCAAACTTATTTTTTTATTATAACAAAATAATACCTATTTTAGTACGAATCAAAAGGATTTTACACGTTTTCTCATGTGACATGTCAGATCTGGTCATAACACATGGGCCGGGTTTGGGGTGTTACATTTTATGGTATCAGAGCCAGGTTGCAAAACTCAGCTGTGGTTTGGGTTCAAAAACGTTTTCCAAAGCTATTTAAAATCCTAATTTATACATGCATGTTCTAAAGGAAGTATGGCACCACGGGTATCCGGCACCAAGTCAAGTAAGTATATGTTATCATTTTATGATTATGATTATTTTGGTATGACTGTAGAAATACTCTAGAACTTTTAGTTTTAGGAGCTGAAACTATAGAGATTGAGACTATAGGATGCGTTTTGCGAAAACGACTTTACTTCCTATACTTCATAAAATATTGTTTAATAAAAACTGAAACAGCATACTAATTCATAAGACTCTTAATCAGATTAAATCGAATTAGCAAATATGAGCGCTAGAGGACGTGACGCGGTAGACGTGGCCGTGGTAGAGGCCGTGGCGCTAGAGTTGTATCTGAGGCATCGGGACATATGCCGGAAATGGATGCACCTGCGTCACCTGTGACTGAAGCTGGGTCACATGATCGCATGGGAGAGGACGACGCTTTGTCCCAAGCAATGTTGCGAGTTCTAGAAAGGGTTGCTGGGGCAAGAACTGGGTCAGCAGCTCGTGGGTCAATATCGGAGCGACTCAGATCTAATGGAGATGAGGTATTTAGGGGTTTCTCGGGTGTAGCCCCAAATGCAGCGGAGTACTGGCTTGAGGCGGTGGAGCGGATCATGGACGATTTGGATTGCACCGCCGAGTAGAAGCTGAAAGGAGTGGTGTCTTTGCTGAGAGACGAGGCGTATCAGTGGTGGTGGCTCACTATCCGGAAGGCACTCAGCCGATCGCATTACTGGGGAATTCTTAAAACCGCATTTCAAGGAAAATATGTCGGGGCTAGCTATGTGGGTGCCCGAAGGAAGGAATTCTGAATCGGTCCAAGGAGGTAAATCTGTGGCGAAGATACGAGGCGCACTTACGTGTTTGAGTCGGTATACCCGGGGAATAGTGTCGACTGACTACGAACGTTGTGTGCATTTTGAGGACGGGTTGCGTGATGAATTGCGGGTACTGATAGCCCCACAGAAGGAGAGGAACTTTGCCACACTGGTGGAGAAAGCCAAGATAGCTGAAGAGGTTAAACACTCAGAGCGGCAAAACCGAGACAAGGATAGGGACAGAAACAAGAGAGACTCTAGGCACTCAGGTCCTGCTAGAGGTTTTCAGGAAAGGCCCAAAAATGAGGGACCAGTACGAGCGGGTGCTCCAGCTGCTACCAATTAGTTACAGCCTTGTGCAGATTGTGGGAGACTTCACTCGGGTGAATGCTGGAAGAGAACTGGTGGCTGTTTCAAATGTGGATCTAAGGACCATCGGTTTAGGGATTGCCCTCGAGAGCCTGCTCAAACTAAGGGAGTTCGTAACAAATTTGCACTGCCAGCTGGAGGCGTTCAGTAGCCGCCGAGAGGCTGTGGGTTAGGTAGAGGTGGTAATGGTGTAGGACGAGGTCAGGGTGCACTGGGTAGAGGTATCGGTAATAGGGGTAATGCGGAGGCGAGACAGCCAGGTCTGGTCTACGCGGTCAGACGTCAAGAGGATGGCGATGCACCTGACGTCATAACTGGTACATTTTCCATAGCTAATGTACCTGTTACTGCTTTGATAGATATTGGATCCACCCATTCGTATGTTGCTTGCGCTGTGTCTGGAACCTTGAACATTAGATCTGAGATTACTGCTAGAGAAACAACTGTGATTAGTCCTCTAGGACAATTGGTGGTAGTAAATAAATTATTTAGGGATGTACCCTTAGAAATTCAAGGAGAAGTTTTTCCAGCGGATCTGATGGAACTGCCATTTGGTGAGTTCGATCTTATTTTGGTTATGGACTGGCTGGTTAAACACCGTGCGAACTTGGACTGTGCTGCAAAGCAGATGGTATTAAGAACTTCGGAGGATAAGGAAGTGAAGATGATAGGTGAAAGAAGAAACTATCTGTCTAATGTGGTATCTGCTTTAAAGGCAGAAAAGTTGGTGCGAAAGGGGTGTGGAGCGTTCTTAGCTTTCATCAGTGCTTTGGATGCCAAAGAGTTGTCGGTAGATAGCATTAGAACGGTAAAAGAGTTTTCGGATGTCTTTCCCGAGGAACTTCCGGGATTGCCTCTGGATCGGGAGGTAGAGTTTGGCATTGAGCTGTTGCCAGGAACGACTCCGGTGTCCATTGCTCCTTATAGAATGGCGCTGAAGGAGCTAGCGGAGCTTAAAGCTCAAATTCAGGAGTTGTTGGATCGCGGATTTATTCAACCAAGTGTGTCACCGTGGGGAGCACCGGTCTTGTTCATTAAGAAAAAGGATAGATCAATGTATATGTGCATCAATTACAAACAGCTGAATAAGTTGACGATCAAGAACAAGTATCCATTACTGAGGATCGATGATCTGTTCGATCAGTTGCGAGGAGCTTCGGTTTTCTTGAAGATAGACTTGAGATCGGGTTATCACTAGCTTAAGGTCAAGGAGGCGGATATTCATAAGACTGCGTTTCGAACTCGTTATGGGCATTACGAGTTCTTGGTGATGCCGTTTAGGTTGACTAATGCACCAGCTGCATTTATGGACATGATGAACCGAGTCTTCCAACCCTATTTAGACCGGTTTGTGGTGGTGTTCATAGATGATATCTTGGTATACTCGAAGAATGAAGAAGAGCATGATTCGCATCTGCAGGTAGTATTGCAGATATTAAGGGAGAAGCAACTGTATGCCAAATTCAGTAAGTGTGAATTTTGGCTGAGCGAAGTGACCTTTTTGGGGCATGTTGTGTCTGCCGAAGGAATTAGAGTTGATCCCCGGAAAGTCGAGGCCGTATTGGATTGGAAGCCACCAAAGACAGTGGCCAAAATTCAGAGTATTCTAGGGTTGGCTGGATATTACAAAGTGTTCGTTGAGGATTTTCGTTGATTGGCTGCACCCTTAACTAAGTTGTTGCGTAAGGAGTACCGCTTGTGTGGTCCGATAAGCAAAGAAGAGAGCTTTGAAAAATTGAAGAAGATTTTGACGGAAGCACCGGATTGATTCAACCCGAGGCTAGTAAGGAGTTTATTGTTTATTGTGATGCGTCACACACGGGCTTGGGATGTGTGTTGATGCAATGGGGAAAAAGTGGTGGCTTATGCATCTCGTCAATTAAGGCCGCATGAGGTGAACTATCCCACTCATGATTTGGAGTTAGCTGCAGCGGTGGTGTTTGCTCAAAGATTTGGAGACACTATCTCATGCGGTGAGAAGTCGATTATCTATACGGATCATAAGAGTCTCAAGTACCTCCTTACCCGTAAGGAGTTGAACTTAAGACAATGGAGGTGGATAGAACTATTGAAGGATTTTGACTTCTCAATCAAATATCATCCCGGAAAGGCTAACATAGTGGCAGATGCGTTGAGTTGTAAGGTGATATTGGACTTGAGAGCAATGTTCGCTCATCTCAGCCTTTATGAAGATGGTAGCCTGCTAGCTGAACTTCAGGTGAAGCCTGCATGGGTAAGTCAGATTAAGGAAAAGCAGTTATTAGATGAAAGGTTGGGTTCTTTACTTCAGCAAGTGAAAAGTGGTGAGATAGGGGATTTTGGATTGAATAATGACGGAGTATTGTGTTTCCGCGGAAGAATTTGTATGCCCAAAGATTTGGAATTGAGACAAATGGTTCTGCGTGAGGCGTATAGTAGTCCATATGCTATGCACCCCGGGGGAAATAAGATGTAGCGAGATCTCCGTGAACAGTATTGGTGGCATGGGTTGAAACGGGAGGTTACTGACTTCGTGAGCAAGTGCTTGACATGACAGCAGGTGAAGGCGGAACATCAATTGCCGTCAAGGTTGCTACAATCGGTGAAAATTCCATTATGGAAATGGGAAAGGATAACGATGGACTTTGTTAGTGGGTTACCCTTAATGCCTACTAAGAAAGATTCCATATGAGTAATAGTGGATCGGTTGACAAAGACTGCTCATTTCTTGCCTGTTCGTATGGATTATCCATTGCAGAAGTTGGCCAAGTTGTATGTAGCAGAGATCGTGAGGTTACATGGGGTACCAATGTCTATCATATCAGACAGGGATCCTAGGTTTACATCACGGTTTTGGAAGGCTCTACATGAAGCTTTGGGTACAAGGTTAAATTTCAGCATGGCGTTTCATCCGCAATCAGATGGTCAGTCGGAGAGAGTGATCCAGATTCTAGAAGATATGTTGAGAGGCTGTGTGATCGATTTCAGGGGTAGTTGGGAAGATTTCCTACCATTGGCAGAGTTTGCATACAACAACAGCTATCAATCCAGCATCTAGATGGCACCCTACGAGGCGTTGTATGGTCGTAGGTGTCGTACTCCTACTTGTTGGACTGAGCTGGGAGAGCGACAGTTGTTGGGTCCTTAGTTGATCTTGGAGACGGAGGAAAAAGTTAAGGTAATTCGGGTACGGTTAAAAGAAGCTTCGGACAGACAAAAATCGTACGTGGATCTGAAACGTAAGGATATAGAATTTGCGATGGGTGATCAGGTCTTTTTGAAGGTTTCACCTTGGAAGAAGATTTTTAGATTTGGGCAGAAAGGCAAGTTGAGCCCTAGGTTCATCGGACCATCATTGTATCTTGGCGTGTTGGGCGATGAGCTTATCGCCTTGAGTTACCTCCGGAATTAAGTCAGATACATGGTGTATTCCATGTCTCTATGTTAAGGCGTTATCGTTCGGATCCATCTCATGTTGTACCGGTGGAGGAAGTTGAATTAAGACCTGACTTGTCTTTTGAAGAGGAGCCAATACAGATTTTAGAGCGGGACATTAAGGTGCTAAGAAGGAAGTCAGTTCTATTAGTCAAAGTATTATGGCGTAATCACGGATCAGAGGAAGCTACATGGGAGCCAGAGGACGCGATTCGGCAGCAATATCCTCATCTCTTTTAATCAGGTAAAATTTCGAGGCCGAAATTTCTTTAAAGGGGTAGAATTGTAACATCCTGAAATTCAGAATTTATGTGTTGCATTTTACCATGCGATAGGTTAGTTAAAAATATTAATTGTGTATGTTTAGGGGTCCTAAGAAGGTTCGGGGTTGAATTGGGCCTTAGCAAAATTTTTATGTTTAAGCACCTTAAGGAGAGATAGGTAAGTGACATCAAGGCTTAAGGAAATAAGAGAGTAATTGCTAGCATAAATGAGCATATGGCAAGGAGGTTGTGGCGTCACATGAAGAGCATGAAGGGAAGAGGTTCAAATCCCACCTAGTGCAAATTATTTTGACTAAATTTTTGTGCTTCTTCCCAAAGTGTCGGCCATGGTATTATTTTTGGTAAGGGAGACTTTTTAATTATGGAAAGATGGCTAAAGAAATATGGTATGGAGGAAAACAAGGGAAAATGAAGGAAAGAATCAAAAGAAAAAGGCAAGAGAAGGGAACATGTTGGCTTATTATGGGGGTGATGTTTTGGAAAGAATATTTTGGTTAACATTCACCCTTTAGGCAAATGTGTCACACGGTTTTGTGAGGGGGAAGGGAGAGCCAAATTTTCCTTTAGCTTTTTGCTAGTTTAGTGCATGATAAGTATATTTTCTTTTGTTTGAACATTTTGTGTTTCTTTTCTAAACCTTTTTCCTTTCTTGCCGAAACACATTAGGCCAAAATAGTTCATTTTGATCTTTTGTTTTGCCGAAACACTAAAGTCATTTTGGTACTCTCTTTTCCAATTTCTTTTCTCCTTGCCTTGGCCGAAACCTCCTAGTCCATTTGGTCATTTTTCTTCCTAGCTTTGCCGTGACCCTCAAATCACTTTTGCTCATTTTCTTTTGATGGCCGAAACTCCCTAATTCCTCTTGGGTTATCACTTCTTTTCCTATTCACTATTCCTTCAATCTTTCTCCATTTCTCTCCATTAACCGAATCTTGATCTTCTCTTCTTCATCTTGCAAGTTGGACATTTTCTTCCTTGATTAAATCAGGTAAATGACTTTATTCTAATCTTTTCATTCTCTTTTCTCTCTAGCCGAATGATTGTTCTTCATCATTTGGTTATTTCATATTATTTCTAAACCGAAATGGTGTTTTCAATACTCCCTCATATCTTAATCATTATCTTATTGTAGTGTAATAGTGGGAAAGCCGAATCAATTATCTTTGACTCATCCGTAACCAAAAGTACAATCGTTAGGAATTAGTTTTACCATCGTTAAGGTAAGAGATTCGTCATAGTTCATTTTGATCTATCTCGTTACTCGGTTAGTTTGCTAAACGGAATGATGGATTTGACTAATCATTTATTTTAGGGACTATATCGATCGTTCCTATACACTTGTTGATCATACGGAAATAGTGGTAAGCCGAACCTATTTCCTTAGATAATCGTTTTATATCATCGTAATATCGTTTTGATTAAGATTTTTCCAATGGAGGCAAGTGGTACTGATTCGAAAGGGAAAGCAATTGGAGATCACAAAAGGAGTGGACCATCATCCGGTGAGAATAGACAAATCGTGGTCGTTCACGATATCGAGGGTAAGCGTTTCAATAGATCGCTTGGTTTAGATTTAGATTAATAAAAATCTCGTTCATTAGATTAATCGAGTATTATGTTGTCATAGGTGCCGACGATCAAGAGAGTTTGATACTTACCGTAATCAGGTGTGTAATCTCACACCGCAATTCCGTAGATTATGATTCGGTAACAAGTTTGATAGTTGATTGTTATTATTATAAGGCTAAAAATCGTAATATGGCATAAATCGAGAAATTGCTTAAATTTCATTATTTCTAAAGATTTATCAAAATCGGTGTTAATTTGTATAAATTACCGAAATGCCCCAATGGGCCGAATTACCGAAATGCCCCTATAGGTCGAATTATCGAAATGCCCCTATGGGCTGATTTGTTAAAATGCCTTAGTGGGCCGAATTATTATATTACTTTAAAGGGGCGATTCATTAAAAGTATACAATAGATTAATGATTGTTATTATGTATGTTGCATCTCTACATATTGCATGGGATGGGAAAATTGAATGAAGAGAAGTGTAGCCTGGTGGCATTGCCACAATTTGTTTATTAATGTGCTTGATTATGACTCTGTGGTTCAACCACAAAAATATTATAAATGGCGCTTGACCGCAAATTGGAGAGAATGGCGGGGTGGGTTGACTTGATCCCCACAGAGAGAGATTGGCGGTCGGGGAGAGATTGGCTGGATGGGATGGGTTGCATTCATGTCATTTATTTATTACTTTGTAATGGGCTTAGGCCCAAGATGTTGCTATATGGGTTCAGGCCCAGTGGATAATGGTAAGGGGATTATACACTGAGTTCTAGTAACTCACCCCGTTTCCTTAACCCTTGCAGGTAATGCTCAGTGATGTGGACTTGGGCCATGGATGACTCGGTGGAGGCCATACTTCAGAAATGGTTTTTATTGAACTTTAGATTTCTATTTCCGTTCACTTTAGTACTTTTACTATTTTGGGTTTTTATGTTGTAATAAGGCCTCTGGAATATTTTTTTATTTTTGCTTTATGTTTTGACGTACTTACTATATTGCTTGAATTTTTTTAAATGGGGATTTTTCTAAAATTTTAAAAGGTTTTTCCAAAATAGATTAACAAATGGATTTCATAACAAACTTTTTTTCAAATATTTTCACTCAGAAATTTTCTTTCAAATTATCAACGAAATTTTCAAAAGTCACGGTTTTATAAGATTACTAGTTCAAATTGTCGATTTATCAATCAACCTTCGAGATTAGTTGTATTTTATCAAATATTTCAAATCAAACTTGTTTTCTTGATTATAACAAAATAATACCTATTTTAGTACGAATCAAAAGGATTTTACACGTTTTCTCATGTGACATGTCAGATCCGGTCATAACGCATGGGCCGGGTTTGGGGTGTTACAGATGAATTCGATGCTCCTAATCTCTTAATTTCATGTTTTACACTCAGGAGAACTTAGGGAGTCGAAAAGAACGAGAAACAGGCCAAAAAGGGACAAAATGGGCCTATCTTAGAATTCAACACGGCCTGGGCCATTGGACACGGCCGTGTGTTATGAGCAGGATCAACCACGGCCTGGACTATCGACCACGGGCAGACCACACGGCCGTGTGTGGTGAGCAGGAGTGAGCACGGCCTAAGGCTATCGAGCACAGGCGTGTCCCTGCCGTATCAAAGGTTAAATCTATCCGAAAAAGGTTACTTGTGGGCAAAGAAAGACGTTCCAAAGCCTATATAAACACCCTAAGGGGTGACCTAAAAGGGGACACGGAATAGAACCCAGAAAATACTCGAAGATAGACGTCGAAAGCAGCTCGGAGGAAGGATCTCCATCAAGACTGAAGATCTCCCATCAAGTTCTTTAGAAGTTTTTGGGTTTTCTTCTGTTTTGTAGTTTTCCTTATTTTGAGATGTTTCCTTCTATCAGTATGAACTAAATCCCTTAGATACCTAAGGGGATGAAACCTAAGACGGATCTTAATTATTATTTGATTTATAAGATAAATACTTGTTCTTATTCTTAATTGTGAGTTCTTATTCTTGTTTTGATAATTCAGGTTATTGATTCAAGTCGAATATGCTTATTCAGTGGAGCAAAAGTCCCTGTTTAAGAGTAGATCAGCACAATTAAGCGGAGTTGATTGCAACCCTAAACATAAGGCGACAAAAATCTGTCGGATTAGAGTAAAATCTAATAAGGGGATCCATAGATCGAGTTAATGCGATAATAGGGGTTTTAATTAGAAAGAGATTTCAATTAATCAACCTAGAGTCAGTTGTTTTTAGTCTCGAGAGAGATATTAACATAAATCAGGGATTTCTACGGATTAAGACAAGTGAATAAATCATATGAATCAAAAGTAATAAGTGAAGTCTAGGTGGATTCTTCCTTAGGTATTGTTTATCACATAAGTTGTCTAAAAGTATTTTCCAAATTCTTTCATTGTCGTGTTTTTAATTAAGTTTTCGTTTAAAAGAAATCACTCCAATTTTTAGGCTAGATAATAAAAGGATAGTAATTACTAGTACTCTTAGTCATTGTGGATACGATATTACCGGTCTTACCATAACTATACTATTAAACGATAGGTGCGCTTGCCTTTATTGTTGTCATAGTTAGTATTAGACACATCAAGTTTTTGGCGCCGTTGCCGGGGACTAAGATATTAGGAACACTAAATTTTTATTACTTTAGCCATTATTTTTATTTTTTATTGCAATTTAATTTCTTTCCTACTTTTCTAATTTTTCTTTCTTTGCTTCTGGCAGGAACTTTTAGTTTATGACTAGAAGGAACCCGTCAGGACCATTACTATTTTATAGTGATATAGAAGGTACAGCTTGCAGAAACCGAAGAGAAATAAGGCGAAGTCTACAATACATAGAAGAAGAGCAAGAAGACGAAACTAATACTACAGAAGAGATGGCTGATAATAATCCGCTACCTCCTGTGGTTGCTGCAAACCCGGTGAATCAAAATCCTGCTCTACGTACTATGTATGATTATGCTAAACCTAATTTAACAGGAACCGAGTCGAGTATTGTTAGACCTGCTATTGCTGCAAATAATTTTGAACTGAAACCTAACACTATACAGATGATTCAACAGTTTGTTCAGTTTGATGGTTTGCAGGATGAGGATCCAAACAATCACTTGGCAAATTTTCTAGAGTTTTGCGACACGTTTAAAATTAATGGCGTTTCTAATGATGTCATTCACCTTCGGTTGTTTCCCTTCTCGTTGAGAAACAAAGCTAAACAGTGGTTGAACTCGTTGCCACGAGGATCAATCACTACATGGGATCAAATGACCGAAAAAATTTTACTTAAATATTTTCCGCCAGCTAAAACGGCTAAGTTGAGGAATGATATCTCTTCTTTTGTGCAGATGGATTTAGAGACACTTTACGATGCATGGGAGAGATACAAGGATCTATTGAGAAGGTGCCCTCACCATGGGTTACCTTTGTGGCTTCAGGTTCAAACCTTTTACAACGGTGTGAACCCCTCAACTAGGCAGTTGATTGATTCAGCCACTGGTGGAACCCTAAATAACAAGACCCCTGAAGCGGCCTATGAGTTTATAGAGTAGATGGCACTAAATAACTATCAGTGGCAAGTTATGAGGACAAAGCCAACAAAAGCCGCCAGTGTTTTCAACCTTGACGCAGTGACCATGCTATCAAACCAAGTAGAACTGTTAAATAAAAAGATTGATGGTTTGTGTGGTTCTTTGCAGGTACATTCAGTGATGTATTTCGATACGAATAAAGGAGGAATGGGCAATACAGAATATCCATCCTACAACCCTGGCATAGAAAACGAACAGATGAACTATATGGGTAATAATTCTAGACCTCAGATTAATCCCTATAGTAACACTTATAATTCAGGTTGGAGGAACCATCTCAATTCTTCATGGGTGGTCAAGGAAATCGGAGACAACAACCCCTTCCAGGCTTCCAACAACAAACCTACCAGCAGGAGAAAAAGCCAAGCCTTGAAGATGTGCTAGCAAAGTTTATTTCGATGTCAGAGACTCGTTTTTAGAATACCGAAACGGCATTAAAAAATCAGCAAGCATCGATTCAAAGGCTTGAGAATCAAATTGGATAACTGGTTAAGTTAGTTTCCGAAAGGCAACCAGGTAGTTTACCTAGTAACACCAAACCTAAACCAAAAGAGCATGCAAAAGCAATTACGCTAAGGAGTGGGAAGGAGTTGGTTAAAGCTGAAAAGAAGATGCCACAAGAAACTAATAAGGAAAAGGGTGAAGAAGTAAACGAGAATGTAACACCGGTACTTAAAGATTATAAACCACCGATCCCATATCTGGCAAAGCTGAAGAAAGACTGCATGGACGCATAATTCGGTAAATTTCTTCAACTTTTTAAACAATTACATATTAACTTACCTTTTGTTGAAGCTATTTTGCAGATGCCGACATACGCAAAATTCTTAAAAGAGCTTCTAACAAATAAAAGGAAGTTTGAAGAGCTATCAACCGTGGAACTTAACGAGGAATGTTCAGCTATTCTCCAAAATAAACTTCCAACCAAATTAAAAGATCCAGGAAGTTTTACCATTCCCTGTTTAATTGGTAGTTTAAATATTGAGAAAGCATTAGCTGATTTAGGTGCCAGTATTAATTTAATGCCTTATAAAATGTTTAAGCAGCTTGGTCTTGGGGAACCAAATCCCACTAGGATGAGTATCCAATTAGCTGACAGATCTATTAAGTATCCTAGGGGAATTATTAAAGATGTTTTGGTAAAAGTTGATAAATTCATATTCCTTGTTTATTTTGTTGTGCTTGACATGGATGAGGATGTTGAGGTACCTTTAATTTTAGGACGCCCATTTTTAGCCACTGCTAGGGCTGTTATTGATGTAGGTGATGGTAAACTTGTGCTCAGGATAGGTGACGAGGAAATTATTTTTAAAATTTATGATGCTATGCGATACTCTAGAGAGCAAGATGATTCCTGTTATTTTATCGATGCTATTGATCATTCTATTCAAGATTCTTTTCAGGAAATCATACATAAAGACACGTTGGAACTGTGTCTTGCCTAAAGAGAGGAGGCCGATGATGATACCAATGAGATGGGGGAGGTAAAATTTTCTTCCCCAAGACAAAAGAAGTATGAGGGCATTGAAATAAACGACGTACTAAAACAAAAACCCTCTATTGAAGAGCCCCCCAAATTGGAATTGAAACAGTTACCAAATCACTTAGAGTATGCATTCCTCGAAGATGATTCTACACTACACTGTAATTATTTCTTCGTGGAACCCAATGAGAAAGACGAGTTAATACAGGTACTAAAGGAGCGTAGAAGAGCTATAGCTTGGAAAATTTCTGACATTAAAGGGATAAGCCCATCGTTTTGCACCCACAAAATTTTAATGGAAGATGAATATAAACCATGTGTGCAACCTCAAAGACGATTAAATCCCAACATGAAGGAAGTTGTTAAAGCTGAGGTAATTAAACTTCTAGATGCTGGAATTATTTATCCTATTTCTGACAGTACTTGGGTAAGCCCCGTGCAGGTTGTTCCAAAGAAGGGAGGCATGACTGTTATAACCAACGAGAAGAATGAATTGATTCCAACAAGGACAGTCACAGGTTGGAGAGTTTGCATTGATTATAGGAAATTAAACGATGCCACGAGAAAAGATCACTTTCCCTTACCATTCATTGATCAAATGTTAGAAAGATTATCTGGGCATATGTACTATTGCTTCTTGGATGAACTCTCTAGCTACTTCCAAATCCCAATAGCTCCTGAGGATCAAGAAAAGACAAAATTTACATGTCCATACGGTACGTTTGCTTATCGTAGAATGTCTTTTGGATTATGTAATGCTCCTGCTACTTTTCAGCGATGCATGCTAGTCATCTTTGATGAACTTGTGGAAGATATTATGGAGGTATTTATGGACGACATTTCAGTATTTAGTAATTATTTCCACCTTTGCCTTAAAAATTTAAAAGGAGTTCTAATGAGATGTGAGGAAACGAACCTTGTTCTTAATTGGGAAAAGTGTCACTTTATGGTTCGAGAAGGGTTTGTGTTATGTCACAAAATTTCTAGTAAAGGGATTGAGGTTGATAAAGCAAAAATTGAAACCATAGAAAAATTACCTCCTCCTAGTTTAGTTAAGGCTATTAGAAGCTTTTTAGGACACACTGGATTTTATAGAAGATTTATCAAGGATTTTTCTAAAATAGCTAAGCCCTTAACTAAATTACTAGAAAAAGATGTGCCTTTCAATTTTGATCAGGAATGTTTAGATGCATTTAATACCCTCAAAAATAAATTATTAAATGCTCCGATTATAATTTCACCTGATTGGAATTTACCCTTTGAACTAATGTGTGATGCGAGTGATTTTACAGTAGGTGCGGTTTTGGGACAGCGAAGAGACAAGCATTTTCAGCCAATTTATTACGCTAGCAAAACATTAACGACCGCGCAAGAAAATTACACCACCATAGAAAAAGAGTTGCTAGCTGTGGTTTTTGCATTTGATAAATTTAGACAGTATTTGATATTATCTAAAGTTGTCGTTTACACTGACCATTTAGCTCTTCATTATCTTTTAACTAAATCTGATGCAAAACCTCGACTCATAAGATGGATTCTACTCTTACCGGAATTTGATTTGGAAATTCAGGATAAGAAAGGAGCTGAAAATCTCGCGGCATACCATCTTTCTAGGCTTGAAAATCCACATACCAAAGAACTCGATGAGAGTGAGATAAATGACTCGTTTCCTGAAGAACAACTCTTTGCTATATCCGACTTCGAGGTACCTTGGTTTGTAGATATTGCAAATTATTTAGCTGCTAACATCCTGCCAAAAGGGTTAACACATCATCAAAAGAAGCGATTCTTTGCTGATGAGAAAAACTATTTTTAGGAAGACCCTTTTCTTTTTCGTATATGTGCAGATCAAGTAATTCGGAGATGTGTTACAAAGGCAGAAGCAAGCAAAATCCTAGAACATTGCCACTCAGGACCAACTGGAGGACATTACAGTGGGACTAGGACAGCACATAAAATGCTCAAATCAGGTTTTTATTGGCCCACTCTGTTCAAGGATGCTAACAGGTATGTTACTTCGTGTGATAGATGTCAGAGAACAGGTAATATCTCTAAACGCGATGAAATGCCTCAAACGTATATGCTATCATGTGAAATATTTGATGTATGGGGTATTGACTTTATGGGTCCATTCCCTAACTTATTCGGAAACAAATACATCCTAGTAGCGGTTGATTATATGTCAAAATGGGTGGAAGCTCAAGCTTTACCTACTAATGATGCTAGAGTGGTAGTGAGATTTCTTAAGAAACTTTTCTCTCGATTTGGAACACCTAGAGCAATTATTAGTGATAAGGGTACTCATTTTTGTAATACTCAATTTGATAAAGTCTTAAAGAAATATGGAGTGCACCACAGAACAACTACCCCTTATCACTCTCAAACCAGTGGACAAGTGGAAGTAGCAAATCGAGAGCTTAAGCGTATTCTAGAGAAAACAATAGAATCAAACAGGAAAGATTGGGCATTGAAAGTAGATGATGCTTTATGGGCCTATAGAACCGCTTTCAAAACTCCCATAGGAACATCCCTATACAGACTTGTCTACGGAAAAAGTTGTCATCTACCATTTGAATTAGAGCACAAAGCATTCTGGGCTATAAAATTCTTAAATTACGATCTTAAACTTGCAGGTGAGAAAAGAATGATGCAGTTGAACGAGCTAGATGAGTGGCAAGCTAATGCCTACGAGAACTCACGTCTATATAAGGAGGCAACAAAGCGACGCCATGATGCTCGTTTGAAGCAACCAAAGCAATTCGAAGTAGGAGATCTTGTTCTACTATACAATTCAAAGCTCAAATTGTTTCCTGGAAAGCTGAAATCAAGATGGTCAGGTCCATTCGTAATCAAAACTATTTTTCCCTATGGCACAATCGAGGTAACTCATCCGAATTATGGCACATTCAAGGTAAACGGTCAGCGACTTAAAATATATAATGGTGAAGATTTTAGGGATATGAGAGAGGAGCTTTAGCTCCGTGAACCTTCATATCGAAAGAAAAATAGGGTAAGTCTAGCTTAAGACTTTAAACGAGTGCTTCTCGAGAGGCAACCCGAGCACTAACCTCATTAACATTCATTTTTTTTTATTTTAGCATCTAACTAAGAACTAACTAATTTCATAGGCGCAGGAATTCCTACCCACACGGCCTAGCACACGGGCGTGGCCGTGGCCGTGTGGACACCACAGGAAGAGACAACTGCGTGGCGGAGACCGTGTGGGCCAAGGAAGAAAAACTTTTCCCCAACATGGGCTACGATAAAACACCACGGCCGTGCGATGCGGCCGTGGTCGAAACTGACTCGAAAACACGGGCTGGGATTAAAGGGGCCACGGTCGTGCGATGCAGCCGTGGTCGATACTGAGTAAACGACACGGGCGTGAGACACGTCCATGCCCAGAAGCCGTGGTTGAAACTGAAAGAACCACACGGGCGTGAGACACACCCGTGCCTTTAGGTCGTGGTCGATATTGACTAATTACCACGGGCGTGGGACTCTAAACACGGGCGTGGGAGAAACGAATGAAATGTTACACGGCCGTGCGATTAGGCCGTGTGAACCAACACGCCCTGGGGCCACGGGCATGGGATAAGGATCGGATGCGCCCTAATTCAAAATTTACGAAACACACGGGCTAAACAGTAGACACACGGCCGTGGGCCTTGACCGTGTGCCCCAATTGCTATTTAAACCACACCACTATTCAGTTTCTTCCCAAAAAAATTTCCCCTTCTTAAAAACCCTAGCCGTTCCCCACTCTCCCTACTCAGTCCAGCCACCACCGTCGACACCCCCTCCACCTTTCTCCTTCCTTTTCTTCCTTTCCGTCTTCACAGCACGCAGTCCACACCCGTGAGAAGTCGACACGCCCGTGCAACACCACCACGACCATGCGCTTCCTCCCACCACCTCAACGTCGGTCACCATTGTTTTACCCTCTATTTTTTATTATTTATTTATTCTTATTATTCAATTCTATTCTATTAATTATCATTATATTTATTAGTTATTTTAGCATTATTAGATTTTATTTCATAAACTATGTTAATTTCTATTCTAATTATTTTATATATATTTCCTCTTGAATTCTTAATGCTCACTATTCTGATATTTCTAATTGTTAGACAAGTCATTTTATTATTAATTAGCTGATTTCTCTTTTAGTCATCAATATTGTTGTCTCATTATTCACTAGACTTATGTGTTCTTAGTTTTCAGTAGTAGGATTATAGCAAGAATATAATAATTAGTAGGATCTTACATCCTTGGTTGATTCAATGATACTTAGTTATTATACGTATTTTGCAGGTACGTAATGACGCCCCCATGTGGGAAGAAAACCTCCGTTCCCTCTTCAAAAAAGCGAAAAGGTGCCGGTGCGACCTCCTCAAGCGCTTCTGCCGAAGTACGCCACCCATTCCTACAGTTTCCTTCGGAACCCCAGGAGGAGCTCTTTCGGTTACTTCGCGCACGACCCATCGGTGTGGGGAGGTGTATTGATTGGGCTGCCCTAGAGCAGGTCCAGCTAGCCGACGCAGTTCGAGCCCTTCTATCTACCGACCTGTGGGGACACTTCTTTGATATCATCGAGCCTACATACCTAGATTTCACTTTGGAGTTTTGTTCTACTTTCCACCTCCAGACGGTCATGACGAACTTTGACGACTCTGGCACAATCCAATTCCGTCTCTGAGGCCTCATACGTGAGCTGAGTGTCCCACAGTTCGGAGCCGCTTTGGGACTTTACACCAAGGAGTTAATGGAGGATGACGACTTCGAGGATCTCCATCGCCATATCCACCGCTCCCCTTCATCATGTTGGACCGACTTGGTCCCTGTCTCAGCGACATATGATCCTAGTCGCTCTAAGGCCTCCGCTCTTGCCCCATCATTGAGGTACTTACACGCCATCCTGGCTCATACTCTGACAGGTAGGCGAGAGAGCACCGGCGTCATCAGCACCCACGACGCCTACTTTCTATGGTGCATGGCGCACAGGCACGTCTTTGACCTAGCTTACTTCATCGCCCGCACCATTCAGCATCAGACGGAGTGGCATAAGAGAGGAGTCATCTCCATGGGTCCCTACATCACGCGCTTGGCTCGATATTTTGGGCTCCTCAACACCGCCACTCAGTCCTCCTCACTCACACTTATAGGACAGATGTCCCCACAGGGCATCCAGACGATGCTTCACATGAGGATGATTGAGCGCCGCCGTGGGTTTGATCCTTCTTAGTACCGTCTCTTGCAACCCACTGAGCAGGACGACCAAGAGAACATTACTGATGATGTCCCCCCACAGCACGAGGAGCCACCGTCTGCGCCACCACTGCCACGCTGACCAGCTCATGCAGCATCTTCACTGACTGACATTTCTGAGCGCCTCACTAGGTTCGAGCAATACTGTACTCAGAAATTTAACGGCAACGCTCGACGATTCAACGGCATCGAGGCGACCCTCCACCAGATTTTTCAGCACTTCCACATATCGCCGCCACCCCTACCTCGCGACGCATCCGACGATGAGGACCTTTGAGTCCGATTATTTTATTTTTCTATTTTTATTTTCATTTTATTTTTATTTCTAGTCCATTTCCCTTTATATTTTGTAAAGACTTATCTTTTATATTTTGAACTTTATTTTAGTTTTTATAATTGTTCCTAATCGAGTAATCCCGTAACCTTCTTCCATAGTTGTGTTTATGTTCTTAACAGTTGCTCAGAATTATGCACTCCACTTTGTTATATCTATAATTTCGCGTCAACTACTCCATGGATTTCATCCAAAATTCAGGAAGTTTCACTTATCTACCTCTCTTATAATTCTCTTATTATATTGTCATTATATATCTTTGTACATTGAGGACAATGCACATCTTAAGTGTGGTGAGGTTATTGATTTCATTACCAGAAAATCCCTGAATTATGTCTTGTGTCTGAGTAATTTTCTCATATTACTAATTAGAATGAAACTTCTATTGATTTATGATTTTCATTGACATGTTTCGGATTAAGTCATAGGTAATTGTGCATTGATGGTTTAAACTCTTAGACATTAGAGAATCAAGCATGATAAGTCTATTTTCAGAATTAAAATTTCTAGGTTGTTTTCCTAAACTTAAATATTGCTTTGAAGTTTGAAATTTGCAAGGTTGACATCAAAAACCATAATTTTTGTTAGATTTTGAGCCTTTTAAGAGCATATATTTTTCTTGCTCACTTTATTGTTGGTTATGAGTGTGTCAACATTGAACTGTTATTTTAGAACTTGCTTCGATTATGCATGTTGAGACCACACCTTTGATTTGATATGCTGAGATGATAAAGGCACTTAGAATTTAACCCACTTACTCCATTAAAAGCCTACCTTCATAACTAACCCCTAGTGAACCCCTTTGAAGCCTAATCAACCATTTCTTGATATACCACTAATATTAACCCGAAACCCATTTGATTTGTTATCTCCATTTTTCTTGACTACCCTTTTGTCGAGATTTGATTTATTTAGTTGCCTAACTATTTTCTTTATTTCAGTTGTTAAATTCTATCTTATTATTGTATGTTCTTATTCTTAAAAAAATAAAAAAAAATTGGCAATTTATTCATTATTAGTTCTTTTTTATTTGAGCTTAAGCAGTTAATTATACATTTTGAGAAGAAGCTCGTGTTATTAGTGATAAGTTTTCAATTGATGTAATTATCAGTATTAGTCCATATTTTCTAGTTAGGTAATTTATCAATTCAATCTCGATTCTAACCTTCTTTTTCAGCCTTTATCCACACCTTTAACCCAAGCCCCATTACAACCCTTTAAAAGACCTTTTGATTTGTGTATCATCTCATTTTATATTGGTGGAGATTTGATTTTCATGCAAGCCTATGGTAATAACTTTTCATGTTGACTTCTGAGTGCTTAATTTGAACCTTAAACACTTTGAGTGATTTGAGTGAATCTTTAGTGAGGTGATAAACCGTAAAAGTAACATATTCTAAGCCCATATTTAGTATGCTTTTGGATGATTTAAGCCCCAATTTATGTAAAAAGGTGCTCTTAATCCTTTCTTTTCATGTCTTATACTCAGGAAAGCACCCGATGACGAAAAGAACGAGAAACAGGCTTAAATGGACCAAGTTGGGCCAAGCCACGAAATCAACACGGCACGGACTTCAAGCCACACGGCCGTGCCACCATTCCTACTAGAACACGGCCTTACCACGACTTACTTACGGTGGCCGTGCCTCATTCAACATGTCGAACACGGCGACCACGATTTACACCTGGCGTGTTCCATGGCCGTGCCTCCGCGCATGGAGAAGAGCAATTTCATTCGGGAAAGGATACTTAGAGAGAAAGAAACGTGTTTCAAAAGCCTATAAATACACCCTAGGTACCAATTTGAAAGGGGGCGGAAAGCTAGGCTAAAAAGCCAAGCCGAAAAGGTCGATTTGGGGAATCACTCAAAGATAGCCGCTTGATCCATCTCAAGAAGCTGAATTCTACTCAAGACGGGGATCTCCTCTTCAATTCCTTCAGGGGGTTTTAGGGATTTCTTATGTTTTGTTTTATCTTTTCTCTTGAGATGTTGTCTTTTATTATTATGAACTAAACCTTCGAATACCCGAAGGGGATGAAACCTATGAGGAATCTTGTTATTTGATTTTTGAATTATATGATAATAACTTAGTTTGTTCTTAATTGTGTGAACTTAATCCAAATCTAATGTGCTTAGGTGGAGGAGGAATAGACCCTGCCTAAGAGTAGATCCAACATAATTAAGCGGAGTTGATCGCACGCCTAGAGATAGGGTGACGAGATTTTGCCGGATTAGGGTGAAACCTAATATGGGAGTCCACAGATCGATTTACTGTTATTTTAGGGGTTATTATAAGCAAACGAGAGTTCCACTAATTAACCTAGGGTTAGACGTTATTCGCCTCGAGAGAGGGTTTAATATACGTTAGGGAGTCTCACGGATCAAACTAAGTAAATAAATCATATGGTTCAAGGTTAGATAACAAGTGAAGTCTAGGTGGATTTTTCCTAAGGGTATCGCTTAAGTCAACTGAGTTTTCCCAAAAGTTATTTCCCGAATTCATTTTTTTTGTCTTTGCGTCTTAGCTTAGTAAGTAGATTAGTTTTAGTTTAAACAATCATCACTTTATATTAAGGCTAAATAATAAAAAGACGTTGAGTATTAGTACTTTTAGTTCCTTTGGGTTCGATAATCCGGTCTTGCCTAAACTATACTATTGTTCGATAGGTGCACTTGCCTCAATCGTTGTCGGAGTTAGTTTCCAAGTTCGATCATTCTTTAATAAATTTTAAAACTCTAATTTACAGTGATCAAGTTTTTGGCGCCGTTGCCGGGGAACTAAAATATTAAGAAAACTCTATTTTTATTACTTTAGCCATTATTTTTATTTTTCGCAATTTATTTTTTATTTTTAGTTTAATTTTAAATTTGCTAAATTTTATTTCTTTCTTTTCCTAGCAGGTACCTCTAGTTTATGACTAGAAGGAACCCGAGAGGACCTTTAGAATACGACAGTGATATTGAAGCTTGTAACACCCTGATTTAGGGGCTATGCAATTTGAGTATAATTCAGGTGTTGGAAGATTTTTGGGGTGTTTTTGGATGTGTTTTAAAGTTTTAAGAATGCTCGGATGAAAGGGGAAGGCTTTGGAAAATTTTGGATTTTTTGTGTAAAAAGGGGAGCTTGGCGATGGGTGTCTTAAGAGAATTATTTGGGGGAAATAGACATAAGAATTGAGCTAGTAAAGTGGCAAGGGAGACGCCACTAAGAGCTTGGGGAAGTGACGCCTCAGGTGCAAGGGAAGGGGCCAGTGTTCGAGCTGCGAAGGCAGCACTTTGGCCTTTGTTTTTGCGTCAATGAGGTAAGGAGTTGGGCAGCTTTTGGATGTTTAAAAGATGGACAAAGACTTGGTCTTTGCTTTTTGAATTTGGCTAGGTAGGTTTGACTTTTTCAAATCTTTTTGAATGGATGGAAGGGAGGTGTTTTAGGAGAGTTTTGAGGATTTTTTTTGGGAGCTTGGAGCTTGGCCGATTAGTATAAATAGGGGAGGTGTTCATTTATTTTCACCATTTGCTTTCTCTCCTTTGCCGAATTTTGCTTCCCAAAATTCCTTTGTTGCCGAAACTTCCTTCTCCAAATTCTTTTGCTCTCACATTTTCCAAATGGCCAAACTTCAAGGTCATATAGCTATCTTCTTCTCCTCATTTCTTTTGAGCCAAAACCACTCCATTTTATCCTCAAACCTTTATCCTCTTTTCTATTGCCGTAACCCCTATCCCTTTTCATCTGTTTTCCTTCAAGCCTAACCCTTACTTCCTTGGTGGTGGCCATTCTTGTTAGAGGAAGAGTAGTGGTTAGCAAGGTAAGGGTGTGTTAGTTTTGCTATGGTTTCTTGTCTTGGCCGAATGGCCTTAAGTGTTACTTGTTTTGTGCAAGGTCGATTATAGGGAGGAGAGCCTAGCGCAGAGACCTTTCGGGATTTGTTTAGTCAAGCAATGCAAAGTGGTATAAGGTTGCATTTCGAGGGTAGATCGGGTGTGCTATCTAGGTGCGTAATCATCGCACTATTTCTCGGTTTGATTGCTAACGTTTAAACCTGTGTGTTAGGTGTGGTAGCCATTTATAATGGCTTAAGTGATGTGAACCGATGATGGTAAGATTGGTTGTGATATTTGTATATTTTATATATGTTTGATGTGGTATTGATAAATAATAAATACTCACTCTATATGATATTCTTGCATGATTTATTGACACATGAGGTGGGGCTTGATTCGATGAAGGAGGAAGTGTACACAAGTTGTACGTGGTCTAATGATAGCTCCGGCTACATTAGCGCTTGATGGTTAGCTTTGTGCTACCTCAAGGGAGATGTTGGCTTGGTGCCCATCTCGACGGTTGACTGCTATGTGCATCACCGTAGACAGATTACGATATTTGGATCACTTTGGTTGATCGGTGGCTCAGCCACGGCCTCGAGCAGCGAGATTGCCGAGGTAAGATTTATGGATCACGATGTGATCAGTGGTGGTTTATCCACGGCCTTAGGCAGGGAGTCTGCTAAGGTTGGTGTTACGGTTGGAGTGGGTTGGGCTGAGATGCATATGTGCATGACTTGCTATGTGAATTGTTTGGTATGGGGCCAAGCCCATACGCGGGAAACCTGTGTTGTGATTATGCACTGAGTCAGTGGACTCACTCTTTTCATTAACCATTTCAGGTGATGCGTAGATTGGACCGAGATCGGAGAGGACACAAGGTGGCCCATGCAGAAGATGTGTTACTCAATTTAAGTATTTTATATTATCAATATTTTGGAATTTTACTTGATGTAATAAAGGTCCCTTTGATTTAAAGTACTCTATTTATGATTGTGGGAGTTAATACTATACTTAAAAATATTTTCATAAAAGATTCATATTATACTTATAATAATATTTTATTCCAGAAATTTTCAACAAACTTATATTATTTATTAATTTTTAAGTGGACATAATTTTCACAAGATAGTAAATTTTCATGTTTTAAATTCTAAGTAAAGAAACATACTTTCACTAACATAACCAGATTCGGTCGTAGTGAATAGGCCGGGTTTGGGGATGTTACAGTTTGGTATCAGAGCCCGGTTCAAAACTCGGCTTTGAGGGTTTTGGGCCCAAAAACATTTTTTTTAAAATGGGCTTTTCAAAGATATGGGTTTTATAAAAAGGTTTTCAGGTATTCTGGCATGGCACCTGTACCTCCGACCCGAAGTCCACCAGGTAAGTACTTCGGACTTTTGAAGTGCTGTATTATTATGAACTGTTATGGGCTTAGTTTGGGCTCGTAGATTAGAATATTCAGGCTGTTGGACCCTAGGATTAGTTTACTCAAACATTGAACACATAAGACTTAAGGACCATTAAACAAACCTGTGAAGTAAGTCGCCGAGTTAAGGTGTGGTAACCTTGGTGCGCATGCCTAGGATTGGATCCTAAGAGCTTGGTACTTGCTGGGTCCTAGTGACTCACCTCCTCTTCGCAGGAATCCTACCTGGTGCGTAGCTACGGTTCACCTTAACCAAGAGAACTTGTTCATAGGCTAAACCAATCATTAAAACCCGAAAGGGATTAACCTTGTTGTTTTCAAACCTTTAGTTTTAAAATTTTCAATTTGCCCCTTTGGTTTGTAAATCCTAAATCTGATTTTGAAAGACGTTTTCTCGATTTACAAAATTACAAAAATACCCCTGGTTGATAAAATTACCAAAATGCCATTTGTTTCTAAATTTTTAGATTTCTCTCGACTTTTACTAAAATATTCCTATTTTATTAAATATCAGAAAATTATATTTTGAGAAATGTTGTGATATTCTGATTTGGAGAATTTACGAAAATGCCCATGATTTCCAAAATTACAAAAATAACCCTGATTTAAAATTTGTGCGATACTCTGGTTTGAAAAACAAAATTTTCAAGATTACCCCTGTGATTTTGTAAATTTTGAAATATCTTTAAGTTGGAAAACTATTTTTCAAAATTGACCCTGAGTTATTACCGAAATACCCCTATAGGAAAATGACGAAATTACCCTTGGGTTGGGAATGCTCAAGAAAGTGACATGGATGAATGAATGTGTCTTTAGTGAAGTATGTGAATGTTTGAATTAGAACAGAGAACTTGAGATGAAACTTTGATTGCTCGAAAGAACGACTTCTAGAAACTTACGCTCATAAAATTTGCTCGTGGATAAAACAAAGGAACAAAATTCCTAATGCATAAAACTTTTAATCGATTAAATCGCGACGCTAGATATGAGTTCTAGGGGACGTGGTTGTCGTGGGCGTGGTCAAGGTGGAATCACGACTTTATTAAGATCGAGAGTGCGCAGCGATAGTGTAAGTTTGGAGAGTTAGGACGTGGACCGTTAGTCTAGCCAAGTAATTTCGAGGACGAAATTATTTTTAAGGAGGGTAGAATTGTAACACCCTGATTTAGGGGCTATGCAATTTGAGTATAATTCAGGTGTTGGAAGATTTTTGGGGTGTTTTTGGATGTGTTTTAAAGTTTTAAGAATGCTCGGATGAAAGGGGAAGGCTTTGGAAAATTTTGGATTTTTAGTGTAAAAAGGGGAGCTTGGCGATGGGTGTCTTAAGAGAATTATTTGGGGGAAATAGACATAAGAATTGAGCTAGTAAAGTGGCAAGGGAGACGCCACTAAGAGCTTGGGGAAGTGACGCCTCGGTGCAAGGGAGGGGCGAGTTCGAGCTGCGAAGGCAGCACTTTGGCCTTTGTTTTTGCGTCAATGAGGTAAGGAGTTGGGCAGCTTTTGGATGTTTAAAAGATGGACAAAGACTTGGTCTTTGCTTTTTGAATTTGGCTAGGTAGGTTTGACTTTTTCAAATCTTTTTGAATGGATGGAAGGGAGGTGTTTTAGGAGAGTTTTGAGGATTTTTTTTGGGAGCTTGGAGCTTGGCCGATTAGTATAAATAGGGGGGAGGTGTTCATTTATTTTCACCATTTGCTTTCTCTCCCTTGCCGAATTTTGCTTCCCAAAATTCCTTTGGTTGCCGAAACTTCCTTCTCCAAAATCTTTTGCTCTCACATTTTCCAAATGGCCGAAACTTCAAGGTCATATAGCTATCTTCTTCTCCTCATTTCTTTTGAGCCAAAACCACTCCATTTTATCCTCAAACCTTTATCCTCTTTTCTATTGCCGTAACCCCTATCCCTTTTCATCCGTTTTCCTTCAAGCCTAACCCTTACTTCCTTGGTGGTGGCGATTCTTGTTAGAGGAAGGGTAGTGGTTAGCAAGGTAAGGGTGTGTTAGTTTTGCTATGGTTTCTTGTCTTGGCCGAATGGCCTTAAGTGTTACTTGTTTTGTGCAAGGTCGATTATAGGGAGAGAGCCTAGCGCAGAGACCTTTCGGGATTTGTTTAGTCACAGCAGCAGGTATAAGGTTGCGTTTCGAGGGTAGATCGGGTGTGCTATCTAGGTGCGTAATCATCGCACTATTTCTCGGTTTTGATTGCTAACGTTTAAACTTTGTGTGTTAGGTGTGGTAGCCATTTATAATGGCTTAAGTGATGTGAACCGATGATGGTAAGATTGGTTGTGATATTTGTATATTTTATATATGTTTGATGTGGTATTGATAAATAATAAATACTCACTCTATATGATATTCTTGCATGATTTATTGACACATGAGGTGGGGCTTGATTCGATGAAGGAGGAAGTGTACACAAGTTGTACGTGGTCTAATGATAGCTCCGCTACATTAGCGCTTGATGGTTAGCTTTGTGCTACCTCAAGGGAGATGTTGGCTTGGTGCCCATCTCGTGGTTGATCTTGCTATGTGCATCACCGTGAGACAGATTACGATATTTGGATCACTTTGGTTGATCGGTGGCTTCAACCACGGCCTCGAGCAAATGAGATTGCCGAGGTAAGATTTATGGATCACGATGTGATCGGTGGTGGTTTATCCACGGCCTTAGCGCGTGAGTCCGCTAAGGTTGGTGTTACGTTGGAGTGGGTTGGGCCGAGATGCATATGTGCATGACTTGCTATGTGAATTGTTTGGTATGGGGCCAAGCCCATACGCTGGAAACTGTGTTGTGATTATGCACTCGAGTCGGTGGACTCACTCTTTTCATTAACCATTTCAGGTGATGCGTGGATTGGACCGGGATCGGAGAGGACACAAGGTGGCCCATGCAAGATGTGTTACTCCATTTAAGTATTTTATATTATCAATATTTTGGAATTTTACTTGATGTAATAAAGGTCCCTTTGATTTAAAGTACTCTGTTTATGATTGTGGGAGTTAATACTATACTTAAAAATATTTTCATAAAAGATTCATATTATACTTATAATAATATTTTATTCCAGAAATTTTCAACAAACTTATATTATTTATTAATTTTTAAGTGGACATAATTTTCACAAGATAGTAAATTTTCATGTTTTAAATTCTAAGTAAAGAAACATACTTTCACTAACATAACCAGATTCGGTCGTAGTGAATAGGCCGGGTTTGGGGATGTTACAAAGCTACCGCTCAAGGAAATCACAGAGAAATTAGGCGAGCCCTAAATTACCAAGGAGAGCGAGAAGACAGATCCAATCCTACTGAAGGGATGGACGAAAATAATCCACCACCACAAAACGATGTGGCGGATCAGAATGCTCCTTGTACTATGTTTGATTATGCTAAATCGCATTTAACACGAGCCGAATCTAGTATTGTTAGGCCTGCTATAGCTGCTAATAATTTTGAATTAAAGCCTAACACTATTCAAATGATTCAACAATTTGTTCAATTTGATGGTTTGCAGGATGAAGATCCAAACACTCATATAGCTAACTTTTTAGAATTCTGCGATACCTTCAAAATAAATGGCGTTTCTGACGATGCCATACGTCTTCGGTTATTTCCCTTTTCACTAAGAAATAAAGCTAAACAGTGGTTAAACTCGTTACCACGAGGGTCGATCACTACATGGGAACAAATGACCGAAAAATTTTTATTAAAATATTTCCCACCGGCCAAAACGGCCAAATTACGTAATGATATATCTTCTTTTGTGCAGATGGATTTAGAGACATTATATGACGCATGGGAGAGATACAAAGATCTCTTGAGGAGATGCCCACGCCACAGGTTACCATTGTGGCTCCAAGTCCAAACTTTTTACAACGGTGTGAATCCTTCAACGAGGCAATTAATTGATTCACCACCAGGTAGAACCCCCGAATAATAAAACTCCTGAGGCAGCCTACGAGTTTATTGAAGAGATGTCACTGAATAACTATCAGTGGCAAGTTACAAGAACAAGGCCAACAAAAACAGCCAGAGTTTACAACCTCGACGCAGTAACCATGCTATCAAATCAGGTAGAGTTGATGAATAAGAAGATTGATAGTTTGTGTTCTTCGCAGGTACATCCAGTCATGCAGTCTGGACGCAAGTGGAACTGTGGTGAATTCTGAGTACCCACCCTACCAACCGGGCACAGAGAGCGAACAGATGAACTATATAGGTAACAATTTCAGATCTAATAATAACCCATATAGTAATAATTATAATCCAGGTTGGAGGAACCACCCAAATTTTTCGTGGGGAGGACAAGGAAATCAAGGAAATCAAAGACAACAACCTCCTTAAAACTTCCAAAATCAGTCCTATCCACAGGAAAAGAAGCCAAATCTTGAAGAGACGTTGAACAAATTCATAGCATCCACAGAGGCCCGTCTCCGAAAGACTAAGGTAACGCTTGACACCCAACAAACATCGATCAAAACGATCGAGAACCAAGTTGGAGGACTTACAAAGGCAATCGGGGAAATTACTGACTCAGCCGGACAAATTGCGAAGCTATTATCCGAACGACCACAAGGGAGTCTACCAAGCAACACGGAGATCAATCCAAAGGAGCAAATCCAAGCCATAACAGCTCAAGAAAGCGAAGAAGTAGACAAATCCAGTCCAACACGAAACGAGGTTGAAAAAGGTAAAGCTGAGGTAATCTAAGAAAAGCCAAAACCGATAATCAAAGCATACTAACCTCGCATACCTTATCCCGAAGCATTGAAGAGAGACGACACAAAGGAATAGTTCGGTAAGTTTCTTAAACTTTTAAAGAAATTACACATTAACTTACCACTCCTCGAAGCTCTTTCGCAGATGCCTGATTCCAAGAAATTCTTGAAGAAGCTTCTGACAAACAAGCGGAAACTAGATGAAGATTCGCATGTGGAACTCAACGCACAGTGCTCAGCAATCTTACAAAATAAGCTACCACAGAAACTAAAAGATCCAGGGAGTTTTACAATTCCATGTTTAATTGGTAGACTAACTGTTGATAATGCGCTAGCTGATTTAGGGGCAAGCATAAATGTCATGCCTTATAAATTGTTTAAACAATTAGGTCTAGGGAAACCCAAACAAACTAGGATGAGCATTCAATTAGCTGATAAAACTGTTAGAATTCCTAGGGTATTATCGAAGATGTTCTTGTAAAAATTGATGATTTGTTTTCCCAGTGAGATTTTGTTGTCTTAGACATGGATGAGGATAATTCGATCCCCTAATTTTAGGAAGACCCTTTTAGCAAATCGCAGACTAAAATTGATGTTGATGCGGGAGAACTCATACTTTGCGTAGGTAATGAGATAGTCACCATCAAGGCTCTCGACTCGGCTAGAACATCGAGTAATCAAGGTGAGAACGTAAATTCTACTGATAACCATTCGGTTAACCCTTATTTTCAGGAAGCACCACCAAAGAATACAACTAAACCCGATCCTAAACCCCAAGCCAACAAGGAAGTAGTTCATGAAGATCAAGGGATTTAGTTCGATGATCTAGACGAGTGGAAAACACACTTCAAGGAGAAATTAGGGATACACGACGAAGAACCGGAACCACACAAGATAAAATCTAAAGAGCCCCCAGAAGAGCTTATAGGAACAACAAACCACTTCAAAATAGGGAACAAGGCACTATTAGACAAAGCAGATCCTCGAATATCTCCTCCGGACCCTAACACAAACAAAAAAATATCTTTTAGGGTAACCAGTGTTTTTCCACACGGAGCAGTCGAGGTAAGTAATCCTATTTTTGTTACTTTTACTATAAACACATCTTGACTTAAATTTTTTCACAAAGACGCAAATGATAGCATGAGGAAGGACGTCCAACTCCTCAAACCACCCTGACAAAGCAAACGGGAGGAGAGTCTAGCTTAAGACTATAAACGAGCGCTTCTCGGGAGGCAACTCGAGCACTAACATAATTTATTCTCATACTTTGCTTTAAATTTATTTTTCTTTTCTTCTCTTCTTTCTAAACACGTAGTTATAAACTAACAAGGGGTGCAGAATTCTAGGACACACGACCTTGCACACGGCTGTGGCCGTGGCCGTGTGTACCTCAAGAATCTTGGTACTAATATGGCAGGACGGTACAAGTCAGAATGAACTAATTTCTGGCAATCACGACTCAACCACTCTCCCACGGGCACCGACAAAGTGACACGGTCGTGCTTGACGGTCGTGCGAAGCTACTGACTTGCCAACCATGGGCTCAACACGCCCGTGCCAGCTAACCGTGCTAATATACTGACTTGTCGAACATAGGCTAGACACGAGCGTAGGGAACCAACACGCCTAGAGACACGACCCGTCAGGAGGCGGCGTGTGAATCGACACACCCTCAACCCACGGGCGTGGGAAACCGCCAGACCTGAAATTCTATTTAAACATCATACCCTTTTCCTTTCTCTTCTTAACCCACTTCTTTCTTCTTTCCTTCTTCCATTCTTGCCTCTCTTTTTCCTTTTTCCTTTTCCTAATAAATCCTTAGACTCTTGAGCTACAAAAAAATCATATCCATGGCAAAGAAGCGTAAAAGGCCAATCTCCTCAAAGGAGACCGATTCACCTGAGTTCATGTCTTTGTGACTTCATCCAAACAACAAGCCAAGGGTCTTTGAGACCAATTATCTGTTCTTTTATTTTTATCTTCTCCTTTATTTTCTTTATCTTTACTTCTCTACTACTTAATTTAGTTTATTTTGTTTTAGTTTCTTTTTTTTTAGGTTCTTAAGGCTGCTTGGGAATCACGCCACCACCACCACCATAACCTCAGCCTTAGAAATCACACCCAACAATAAGGACTCTACGGTCCATCCATCTTTTCTTTTAATTTTAGTTTTCTTCTTAGTCTCTTTCTATTTATCTTCCTTGTCTTTAATTTCATATTTAGTTTACTTTAATTATGTCTTAAGAATCCCTGGCTAATTCTCTACGAGCGTCCCAATTTCTTCATCTAGCGCAGGTTCATCATCCAGATGGCCCATCACCACCACCAAAGGCACAATCTCCTCTCAAGGAATCATCCGAAAATTCAGGAAGTTTTCACTTACCCCCATATCTGATGATTTTATTTCAAGGTTATTATATATCTTTGTACATTGAGGGCAATGTACATCTTAAGTATGGGGGGTGAACAACCTAAAAAGATACCTAACAAAAAAACCCTGAATTTAGTCTTGTTTTTAAGTAATTTACTCATATTACTAAAGGATGAAATTTCTGATGATTTATGATTTTTATTGATATGTTTTAGATTAAGTCATTGATAATTGTGCATTGATAATTAAATTTGAAGAACACTAGAGAATCAAGCATGATAAGTCTATTTTTTTGAATTAAAAAATTTTCTAGGTTACCGAACTAAGTTTAAATATTACTTTGAAGTTTGAATTTTACGAGGTTGACATCGAAATACCCATAATTTTTGTGAGTTTTTGAGCCTTATAAAGCATATATACTTTTTCTTGCTCACTTTATTAATTATGAGTATGTCAACACTGATTTGTTATTCTAGAACTTGCATCGATTATACATGTCAAGACCACATTTTATGATTTGATTCACAGAGATGATAAAGGCACCTAGGATCTAACCCACTTACTTCATAAAAAGACTACATCCATAACTAACCCCTAGTGAACCCATTTTAATCCTAACAACCCTATTTATTGACTCACCCACTAATATTAACCCAGAACCCCTTTGTTTTTGCTATCACCATTCCTTTTGACTACCCTTATATTGAGATTTGATTTGATTAATAGCCTAACTATGTTTTCTATTTCAGTTATGTATTCATAGTTTGTTCCTAAAAAAAAATCAAAAGTATATTCATTATTCATCATTAGTTGTGATTAAATGAGCTTATACGCTTGAATTCCAGATATCGAAGAAGAAGCTCATATTATTAGTATTATTAGTTTTCAATTGATGTAATTATTATTAGTTCATTAGTTCTTAGTTAGGTAATTTGTCAATTCAATCTCGATTCTAACCCTCTAATTCAGCCTTACTCCACACCTTAACCCTAGCCCCGTTACAACCCTAACAAAGACCTTTTTATTTGTGTTTCATCTCATATTTCAGTGGTGGAGATTTGATTTTCATGCAAGCCTATGGGATTAACTCTTCATGTTTGACTTTTGAGTGCCTAAATTTTGAACCTTAAACACTTTGAGTGATTTGAGCGAATCTTTTGTGAGGATGTCAATCCTTGTTGATTTCGAATTAGAGGTAATCATTTAGATGAAGGGAAATACCTATGTTTTGTGCTACAGAATCTATGACTTATACTGTTTGAATTTTTAGGACACTTTGAATTAAATTACCCATGTATAAATTATCTATGAATTATGATGAGACACTATCAATGACTATTATGAATTACAGAAAGTTCATTTTAATTGTAAGTTGGAAATTTTGCTTAAGGACAAGCAAAAGCTTAAGTGTGGGGGTATTTGATAAACCGTAAAAGTAACATATTCTAAGCCCACATTTAGTATGCTTTTGGATGATTTAAGCCCCAATTTATGTAAAAAGGTGCTCTTAATCCTTTCTTTTCATGTCTTATACTCGTGAAAGCACCCAATGACGAAAAGAACGCAGAAAGCGGGCTTAAACGGACCAAGTTGGGCCAAGCCACGAAATCAACACGGCCGGACTTCAAGCCACACACGGCCGTGCCACCATTCCTACTAGAACACGGCCTTACCACGACTTACACACAAATAGTGCCTCATTCAACGATGTCGAACACGACCTGACCACGATTTACACGGGCGTGTTCCATGGCCGTGCCTCTGCCGTGGAGAAGAGCAATTTCATTCGGGAAAGGATACTTAGAGAGAAAGAAACGTGTTTCAAAAGCCTATAAATACACCCTAGGTACCAGCTGAAAGGGGGCGGAAAGCTAGGCTAAAAGCCAAGCCGAAAAGGTTAGATTTGGGGAATCACTCAAGATAGCCAGTTGATCCATCTCAAGAAGCCGAATTCTACTCAAGACGGGGATCTCCTCTTCAATTCCTTCAGGGGTTTTAGGGATTTCTTATGTTTTGTTTTTCTCTTGAGATGTTGTCTTTTATTATTATGAACTAAACCTTCGGATACGAAGAGATGAAACCTATGAGGAATCTTGTTATTTGATTTTTGAATTATATGATAATAACTTAGTTTTTTTAATTGTGTGAACTTAATCCAAATCTAATGTGCTTAGGTGGAGGAGGAATAGACCACCGCCTAAGAGTAGATCCAACATAATTAAGCGGAGTTGATCACACGCCTAGAGATAGGGTGACGAGATTTTACCGGATTAGGGTGAAACCTAATATGGGAGTCCACAGATCGATTTACTGCTATTCTAGGGGGTTATTATAAGCGAACGGGAGTTCCACTAATTAACCTAGGGTTAGATGTTATTCGCCTCGAGAGAGGGTTTAATATACGTTAGGGAGTCTCACGGATCAAACTAAGTAAATAAATCATATGGTTCAAGGTTAGATAACAAGTGAAGTCTAGGTGGATTTTTCCTAAGGGTATCGCTTGAGTCAACTGAGTTTTCCCAAAAGTTATTTCCCGAATTCATTTTTTTTGTCTTTACGTCTTAGCTTAGTAAGTAGATTAGTTTTAGTTTAAACAATCATCACTTTATATTAAGGCTAAATAATAAAAAGACGCTGAGTATTAGTACTTTTAGTTCCTTTGGGTTCGATAATCCGGTCTTGCCTAAACTATACTACTGTTCGATAGGTGCACTTGCCTCAATCGTTGTCGGAGTTAGTTTCCAGGTTCGATCATTCTTTTATAAATTTTAAAACTTTGATTTACAGTGATCATGAGGATGTCAATACTTGTCGGTTTTGAATCAAAGGTAATTATTTAGGTAAGGGGAAACACCTATGTTTTCATGCTATAAAAATCTATGACTTAAATTGTTTGAACCTCTAGGACTCTTTTAGTTAAATTATCAATGTATAATTATCTATGAATTATGATGAAACATTATTGATGAGAATTATGAATTGAGGAAGTTAGTTTTAATTGTGAGTTGAGGATTTTGCTTGAGGACAAGCAAAGGCTTAAGTGTGGGGATATTTGATAAACCATAATTTATACATATTTTAACCCCATGCTTAGCATATTTTTGGATGATTTTTCATTAGAATTGATGAATTCGATGCTCCTAATCTCTTAATTTCATGTTTTACACTCAAGAGAGCTTAGGGAGTCGAAAAGAACGAGAAACGGGCCAAAAAGGGAAAAAATGGGCCTATCTTAGATTTCAACACGGCCTGGGCCATTGGACACGGCCGTGTGTTATGAGCAGGATCAACCACGGCCTAGACTATTGACCACGGGCAGACCACACGGCCGTGTGTGGTGAGCAGGAGCGAGCACGACCTAGGGCTATCGAGCACGGGCGTGTCACACGGGCGTGTCCCTGCCATATCAAAGATTAATTCTATCCTGAAAAGGTTACTTGTGGGCAAAGAAAGATGTTCCAAAGCCTATATAAACACCCTAGGGGGTGACCTAAAAGGGGACGCGGAATAGAACGCAGAAAATACTCGAAGACAAATAGTTAGGCATTTTCGGAGGAAGGATCTCCATCAAGACTGAAGATCTCCCATCAAGTTCTTTAGAAGTTTTTGGGTTTTCTTATGTTTTGTAGTTTTCCTTATTTTGAGATGTTTCCTTCTATCAGTATGAACTAAATCCCTTAGATACCTAAGGGGATGAAACCTAAGACGGATTTTATTATTATTTTACTTATAAGATAAATACTTGTTCTTATTCTTAATTGTGAGTTCTTATTCTTGTTTTGATAATTCAGGTTATTGATTCAAGTCGAATGTGCTTATTCAGTGGAGCAAAAGTCCCTGTTTAAGAGTATATCAATACAATTAAGCGGAGCTTATTGCAACCCTAGACATAGGGCGACAAAAATCTGCTGGATTAGAGTCAAATCTAATAAGGGAATCCATAGATCGAGTTAATGCGATAATAGGGGTTTTAATTAGAAAGAGATTTCAATTAATCAACCTAGAGTCAGTTGTTTTTAGTCTCGAGAGAGATATTAACATAAATTAGGGATTTTTACGGATTAAGACAAGTGAATAAATCATATGAATCAAAAGTAATAAGTGAAGCCTAGGTGGATTCTTCCTTAGGTATTGTTTATCACATAAGTTGTCTAAAAGTATTTTCCAAATTCTTCCGTTGTCGTGTTTTTAATTAAGTTTTAATTTAAAAGAAATCACTCCAATTTTTAGGCTAGATAATAAAAGGATAGTAATTACTAGTACTCTTGGTCCTTGTGGATACGATATTACCGGTCTTACCATAACTATACTATTAAACGATAGTGCGCTTGCCTTTATTGTTGTCATAGTTAGTTTTAGACACATCACTTGTTATGCCCCTTGTTGTTACATTTTGTGTTAAGCTTTAGCAAAATGTATGCCAAATTATTTTAGTTAGTAGCATGCTCACCTATGAGCAAGGTAAGCGTTTTAATTTTCATATGAACTTACTAAGCATTAAATGCTTACTATCATTGTTTTTCCTACTTGTAGATCCTTATCTTATGGAACTCACCAAGCCAAATCATTGTGAATCACTGTAACAACCCGTTTTCAGTGAAATCGAAACAGTGGCTTCGGGACCACAAGTTTGAGTCTGAAAAGAAAATTTATTTTAATATTATTTTATGGTCTGAATTATGATAGAAATATCGTATGAAAATTTCGTTAGGAAAATTTTACCGATTACATGTTTAATTGATAAAAAGACCAAATTGCATGAAATGTAAAAGTTGATTTCTAGTAGCTATAAGTATCAAATAGCTATGGAATTCAAAATTGGAGGTCCTTATATGGCAAATAGACCATTAAGAGGGGTTAGTAGATAAGTATGATGATTCATCCATGGAAATTTAAGTAAAAAGGACAAAATTGGAAAAATAAAAAAATAAAGATGATACATAATAAAAGAAAAGAAAATATTGTCATTTATATCATCTTTCCCAGAATTAAATACATGGAAACCCTAGCTATGAGAAGAGAACTCAAGCAAGCTTACTTGGCTTAATTGGGTAAGTAATCTTGTCCCGTTTTTAGTAATTTTTATGTTTTTGAGATCCTAATAGCTTAATTTAGCTATCTCGGGGATTAATTTGCAAAGTTATCAAATTATTAAAGTTTTTCCATGGATGAATATGCATGAATTATGAAATTTATTGTAGAAAATGAAAGGTTGTTGATAGATAAACAACTTTTGTAAAGTGAATTTTTATGAAATTGTGATTTAGGGACTAAATTATAAATATGTAAAATTCATGGAAAAATTTTGAATTTTATGAAATACATGGGCTGTTGATGTTACATGTAAAAATTAGTTAGGCTTGAAATAAGGATTAAATTGCATGAATTTCATTTTTAGAGCCTAGTGACGAAATCATCATTAATTAAAAGTATAGGGGCAAAACGGTAATTTTGCCTAAGATGTGAATTGAATTGAATATGAATTGTATTAAATTGATTTAAATTTACTCGTATAGATCCGAATAGATAAAATACGGAATTAGATGGAAGAAAAGAGAAAGTGTCGGATTAGTAGACAACAAATCAACGAACACTTGTCAAGGTAAGTTCGTGTAACTAAATTGTGTATATTTATATGTTTAAATTGAATGTTATGTATGTGTATTGTAACATCCTAGATTAGGGGTTAAGCGTTTGGAGCATAACTCAAGTATTAGTAGGCTTTAAGTGTGTTTGGTGATGTTTTAGGAGGTTTTAGAACCCAAGGATGAAGGGGAAAGCTTTGGAAAAATGTTGGATTTTAAGTATAAAAGGGGGAGCTGGGTGAAGGAGGCCTTAAGGAAAAATTTGGGAGTTTTTGGATATGAAAAGGGCTTGGTAAAGTGGCTTAGGGACGCCACTTAAGGCTTGGGCAAATGACGCCTTGAGCGGGGAGGTTCAGTCCGGGTGATGGCATGGGAGTGTTTTATTTTTCCTTTTCGCGTCAACAAGTGAAATTGGGCTAGGAAGGCCTTAAAATAAATGGCAAGGTTTACTGGACATAAAATTCGGAGTGGTAAAGTGGCTTGGGACCGCCACTTAAGGGCTCTGAAGTGACGCTGGCGCGCAGTCGTGGGTTCGAGCAACGTGGGCGGCGGGAAGGGTGTTTTTATTTTTGGCTTTTGGCGTTAAGGCAAGGGGGAGCTAACAAAGGAGCTCTTAAAAGAAATTGTGACGAATTTATATCACAAAGAAACGCCTTGGCAGAGTGGCCTGGGGCGTTACCTGTAAGCTTGTCTAGCAGGTCTCATGTTCGAAACTTGGGAGCAGCAAATGGGGGGCTTTTATTTTGCATATTTGAGTCAAGAGAAGGAGGAGAGTTGGACGGCATTGGACTTTTAAAATGGATGAGATAAGGCTTGTTTTTATTTTAAAATTTGGCTAAATAGTGGGATAGGTGTGGATTTATTTTATTTATTTTAAGTGGGTAGATAATTGAGGATTTTGTTTATTTATTTTAAATGGGAAGATAAGGGATAATGTGATGGATTATTTTTATTTGAGAGATAAATGTTGGGTTTATTTAATTTATTTTGAATGAGAGGTATGGAGAGAAAATAGGAAAAGAAAGGGATTTTGAAAAGAGAAGAAGCTAGTGGCCTAGGCCAAGGACTCTCTTGGGGTTTAGTTTCGGTTTTGAAGTGTGTTTAGGGGTAGGTGTGCCGAATTGAGTAGTATAAGTAGGGGTGATCACCTTTTGGCCATTCTTTTCTTCCTTTTATTTGCTTTTGCTTAGAAAGTTGCTCCTCTCATTCTCTCTTGGTGCCGAATTCCTTCTCACCTTCCATTCTTAGTCTTTTCTTTCTTCCAACTCTAACTCCCTATCTTTTCTCATATGGCCGAATACCCCATTTGCCATTAGTAACATAGCCGAATCTAGTAGCTGCTCTTTGTTTGGAACTCTAAAGAAACACCATCACTACCTTGGTTCTCAAAAGCCGAATATTGCACTACCATTTGAAAAGCCAAGCCGTGAATCTATTTCTAGTCTTGGTCAACCCTCTAAGCACTAAACCCCTCCACTTTTGCGTTTTCTCCTCATTTGTAAAGTGCCAAACTCGTGCTCTTTAGTTTTCAAGGCCGATTCCCTGAGGGTGGTACCATCGATCTCTTGCTTTTGGTGTTGTTTTAAGCGTTAGTGGTAAGTAATCTCTCCTTTAGCATTCGGGTTCTCTTTGTCATCATTTGTTATGCCGAAAGCAATGGATGGGCTTTGTTACTAGGAATGGCCGAATCTTCAAGGGCCATAATGGTGTGTTCTTTTGTGTGTAGCTGAAGGAAAGAAACTTTAAGGGTTCCCTCGGGATCTGATCCATCAAGGAACAAGTATTTCGGGATTATTAGTTTAGCCAAATAAGGCTTTTTGATACTAACCTTTAGTGGACGAATGTAGGAGCAGTACGGGAATACGTTTCGGGATTTTGTGATATCGCATAGATTCGGGATTTCTCCTTAGATCTTCGGTTAAGCAGGTGTGTAAACTTCTACACACTATATTAGTAGGCATTGCTTATTATGTTACGGCTAACTATTGTGATGGTGATTTGCCTTGTGGCATGAGCATGGATCCCGGGTAAGTTGCTTATGACTATAATTATGTTATGTGAATGACACGATGGGCAAGATATTATGCCATGACTTATATGCATGATTTGTGATAATATGTTAAGCATGATATGAGCATGTTGGTAATCGGATTAAAGAGAGGAGGGGAGTATTCTCTATGGATCTGTCACGGTGGTTTTGACCACAAGATGGGTTGGCCCCATCACCTTGATTGTGACTTCGGTCACGGTGGTTTTGACCACACTTGTTGATATAAATCGTGACTAAGTCCCGGTGGTTTGGTACCACCATGGTTTTGACCACATATTGATAATTGTGACCTACGGTCATCGGTGGTTTTGACCACACGATGGGTTGGCCCCATCACTTGATTTGTGACTCCGGTCACCAATGGTTTTGACCACCAAAGTGGTTTTGACCACGGGGTAGTTAAAGGAGTATGGATGGCTAGTTTTGGGTTGCATGTTTTGCATGACTTACTAATATTTTGTGTACGAGTTTGCACTTCCGGGTTGGGGATTTATACACTTGAGTCTTGGTGACTCACCCCTTCCCATATCATTTTGCGAGATGAGTAGATCGCGGAGATGGAGCCTGAGAGGACTCGGCGGCCATGCTTGTTCCTTGGATTTGAAATTTTATTTAGCACAGATTAAAGTTTATTATTTACTAAATTTTAGGTTTGGGTTGTAATAAGGCCGCTAGTTATTATTTTGGATGTTCAAGCAGTTGTTTTTACTTTACTTCTACTATATTACTACTGATTTTATAAATTGTTAAATGAATCAGTTAAAAGTGACGTTTTCAAAATAAGTACTTTTACGAGTTTTCAAAAGTGTTACCCTCGGGTAGAAAAACTAAGTTCACCAAGTTATCAATAACACTGATGTTTTCTAAAAAAATTTATATGACAAAATGTTTTTTTAAAGGGAAAAAGGTTTCAACTCAACCATGGTTAGAAGATCAACCCATCTGAGTTTTTAATGGACACCGTTTTATAACCTCAACAAATTTTTAGATTTTCACCGATTAATCGAAATATTTCAAACCATTTTTTTTACTCTGTGACATACCAGATCCGGTCAGGGCTCATGGGCCGGATTTGGGGTGTTACATGTATTGTATAATTTACATGTATTGAAATCGGTCACATATCCGATAATGCTCGATAAGTATTAAGCTCTGATTAAATAAACAAAATTCGATGGATACAGGGTTCCCGAATTGGTTGTGGTCATCCATATGTTGCGGACACGCCATAGCTCAAAAGAGTTTCTCGTTATTAGCCCTCTCAAGCTTCCCGTTATATGGTTCTTGCGAGCTTCCCGTTAATAGCTCTTTGGAGCATCCCGATCGGTCGTGATCTTGCATGTGTTGTGGGCACACCGCAGCTCTTATGAGCGTCCCGTTATATGGCTCTTCGTGAGCTTCCCGATCAAAGGCTCTTTGTGAGCTTCCTGATTTATGGATCTCCGGAGCTTCCCCATATGGCTAGCTTGAACTTCCCGATATATGGCTATCCGGAGCTTCCTGATTAATGGCTTTTCAGAGCTACCCGTTCTTGGCTCGCATGAGCTTCCTGAATATGGCTCTTATGAGCTTCCCGTTATACAGCCCGGATAAGCTTCCTATTATATGGCTCACATGAGCTTCATGTTATATGGCTCGAGAGAGGGCTTCCCGATTATGTGCTCTAATGAGCACCCCCGAATATGAATTGACGGATTTCAGATTCGTACACTTCATATGTACTACCCTTGTATCCATCGATATTTTAAATGATTCAATGGGTAAAGTTTTCATATGAGATGAAATGAATTAAAGATGAATTACTATGAGAAATATTTGAAGTACAAAGATATGATATGTACATGTTCACGGATACTTGAAGTGATAAATACATGTATGTGGAAATTGAATATTTGATGAGCTCATTCATGTTTCTTGGTATTTATGTAAATTACATGACTAACATGCTTGATGAAGATATATGTTTAGGCAATTGGCCAAATTGGTTTGAGCATGTTTAGTTAGCTTACCTTAAATGTGAAATAAATGGTAAGTTAATTTCCTGTTATACGAACTTACTAAGCATTAAATGCTTACTTTGTTTTATTTCCTCTATTTTATAGTAATCCGAAAGCTCGTTAAGGTTGGAAGTTGGTCGGAGCCACATCACACTATCAATTGCCCTTTTTCAGTATATTTATTAAGTCAACTTTAGTATAATGGCATGTATAGGTTAATTTGGCCATTGATGGCATGTAAATGTTTTGTTGTGATTAGCCATTTGAATGGCTTATGTTTGATACATTTTGATATGTATAAGTATATGGCCTTATCATGGTTGATATGTGTTTTGGTATAATTGATTAATGGTTAACTAATAGGAAAATTGTAACATGGCTTGAGTTGGTATAGTTGGTATAGATATGAATATATATATGTAAGTAATAAAATTGTTAAGCATGGATACTTGATTATATAAGATGATATGATATGCATAAGATTTGGTTATGGCTTGATTGAAATGTTTTATATTGGATTGGGAATGTGTTTAAATGTTAATGTAGGTGGAAGACAAGTTTGGGTGAGAAATAAGGCTTGGAGATGGCCTTATTTGTCCACATGGGCAGAGACACGGGCATGTGTCTCAGCTGTGTGTGACACACAGCCTAGAACATGGGCGTATGTTTTGGCCGTGTGCCCCCTGCATCTTTAAAATTTCAAAACAGAATGCTTAGAATTGATCACACGGCCTGGTACATGGGTCTGTGGCTTGGTCGTGTGACCCCTGCACCTACACACGGCCTAGCACACGAGCGTGTGACTTGGCCGTGTGACCTAAGTCAGAGAGTTACATGGGTACAGACACAGGCTGGGACACGACCATGTGCCCCATTTCGTGTAACACCCCTCACTCGTATTCAACGCTGAAATAGGGTTAAGGAGAATTACCGAACTTACAACTCAATTATACATACTATTAGCATACATTTCATCAATTCAAACATTCATCAATCAACCTCAATCAATATGTCCCTAATACGAGCCTACGATGTAACACCCCTAACCAGAGACCGTCGCCGGAACAGGGTTAAGAGGTATTACCTATCAATCAGAACATTTAACATCTAGAATTTACGACACAAAGTCAATCATTTTCAATCTCATTCAATTACAATCATAGTGTCCCTTATCGAGGTCTACGAGACCTAATTCACATGCTAGAGAGGGGTCGGGACTAAATTGAACACACACAGAAATTCTCGAACACTTAAATTTTTTTTCTAAGATTTAGGGGAGACACGCCCGTGGGAGGAGGCCGTGTGCCCTCCACGGCTACTAGACACCCCCGTGTGTCCATCCGTGTCTATATACTGTCTATTTCAACACGGTCACTAGGCACGCCCGTGTGCCCATTCGTGTTTATATACTGGCTATTTTAACACGGTCACTAGGCACGCCCGTGTGCCATGGTCGTGTATAACTAAGCTACATACTGTCAATTCACCCACGGTCTTAGGCACGCCCGTGTGCCTCAACCGTATGACATTATAGGCCATTTTGCAAGGCCAACATGCCACCCACTTAGGTCAAACCTACAAGCAACACATACCAAAACATATCATGCACATAAGGCAACCAAAAACTTACCAATATGACTATCCAATCTATGCATTCAATTCCCATTCCAATATAACAAATTAAATACCAAAATCTATCTCGTCACAAGTATAATACATTCAATATCAAACATCATTCCTTCTCAATTTCACTAATCCCTACTAACATCTTACCAACACAAAATTTGCCATTCAATAGTCAATTTCTCAACCCACAAACCATGCCAAAAGATGCATCACATATATCAAATTCATTCATGTTAAGACTAGCACATATCTAGCCACATCTCATGGCTACTTACAAACATCAAACATGATTCAAATGACCAGCCTATACATGCCATATTTAACTATATAAATTGTTCCAAAATACCCCAAAATAGATTTGTCGATAGTGTGACTGAGATGTTTGACGATCCTCGATCCGAGCAAGCTTTACCTTTATCGCAAAGCGAGAGAAAGAAATCACACAAATAAGCTTTCTAAAGCTTAGTAAGTTCGAAATACAATAAAATCGTATCATCAAATCAAACCAATGTATACACTAACCATCACATAGATCATTTCTCTTATATTCATACCATATTGTCTATAGATAAAATACTCATTCATCCATCCATAGCATCATCTATAAACTCATCAACCACAAAGGTTCGATACATACCTTAGCTAACACATAGTTATTCAATGTCCAAGCTACTCAATGCTCGATATTACAAGTCGATCTCTCTATAAATTCCTTTCAATTTTTATCGCACACTCAGTGCCATCTACATGAGAAAAACTTATTGGTTATCGCACACTTAGTGCTTAATCTTTCCAACCAACTTATCTCGGCATCGCACACACAGTGCCAAATCTATAAACCGAAGCTTTCATATCATCGCACACACAGTGCTATTCATTTGCTTTCGATCTCAATTTCGCACACTTAGTGCCATCGACTAAATTTCTTTATAGCATCTCTATTTCATACACATATACATATTCATTTCATAATACTAAAACGTATCTTAATAACATGTATTATATCCAAACTTACCTCAGATGTCGAAATACCGAAACGGTCGATTAATCGAGTACTTTCTCTTTGCCTCGATCTCGATCCGAACCTCTCCTCTCTTGGTCTATACACATTCAAATTCAGTCCATTTAATCACTAACTCATTCAATTTAGTCCACACACACACATTTAGGGCATTTTACAAAATAGCCCTCACATTTTCACATTTCGACACTTTAGTCCCTATCTCACAAAATCATCAAATACACAAAATTTCAAAAACACATATGCTAGCCGAATTCTTCCCATGCTAATACAAGCTCATACATTTCATTTATTTCACATTTTAGTCCTTCAATTTCTCATTTTCACAATTTAGCCTATTTTTGGCATTTTTGTCAAAAATTACTTTACAAAACATTAAAATCTATCAACTATTATTCATTATTCATCATCAACTATCACAAAGCTCAAACATTCATCAATGGCATCTTACAAAATCACCAACAAATTCAAAAATTAGGACATGGGCTAGCTAGAGCACAAAGCAACGATCACAAAACGTAGAAATCATCAAAAACCAAGCAAAACATACCTTAATCAAAGGAAACCCATGGTCGAACCTAGCTTTCTTTTTCTTTTTCTTTTTCTTTTCTTTCAATTTTCGGCAAAGATGAGCATGAATTCCACTAATTTATGTTTTTGTTTTATTATAAATCATTTAATAAACCATTTACTAAAATAGCCTTATTATAAACATTTCAAATCCACTAACCTTAGGCATTTTTGTCCATACAATCTATTAATGGTTTAATAACAACATAAGGACTCTACCTTAAAAAGCCAACAACACTTAAGTACTTATAAATCAGCACACAGCTTTTACACCTTATGCAATTACGTCCTTTCTTTTAATTTGGCACACAAACGATCAAATTACCACACAGAATTTTCACACCGACTATGTCACATATCATTCACACAGAAAATATCATAAAAAATATTTTTACGACCTCGGATTTGTGGTCTCAAACCACTGTTCCGACTAGGTTCTAATCCAGGATGTTACATACGAAGCCCTAAACATGCATTGGGAGTGGTTAGGGACTAAATCGATAACACGAGAAATTTTTCAACACTTAAAAAATTTTTCTCTAAAACAGGGGACACACGCCCGTGTTGTCAGGCCGTGTGTCTCACACGGCCACTAGACACACCCGTCTCACAAGTCGTGTGGACATTCGAAATGGGAACACACTGTAACACCACTTGCCCGGGTTTTACGCCAGAATCGGGCCCGAGGCATTACCGAACTCAAACCACTTGATCGCCACTTAGGCTCGTCATAACTACTCTCTGAAGTCATCTCAATAACCTCTTTCTCGACTTATGAGGCCTCACTCATACACACGAGGGTTCTCGAGACTAAACTGGAACTTTTTCCAATCTTAATTTTTTTCTCTTTTATACAGGTCTCACACGCCCGTGCAAGATTAGACACGCCCGTGCATGGACACACACGCCCATGTCCCCCAATCGTGCCTAAAACCCCAGCATTCTACCCATGCCCCACGGCCAAGGCACACGCCCGTGCTTACCACCCGTGGTGCACACCGACTACCTTAACACGGCCTAGAGTCTAGACACACGCCGTGTGGCTGGCCCGTGGCCAACATGTTAATCCCACATGCCCTGAACACACGCCCGTGTGGCTAGTCCGTGGTCTATTCGATTTAAAATACTAACATGCGGGGGCGCTTGCGGCCAAAGCACACGCCTGTGGGCTGACCGTGTGTCTATCCACATGGCCAAGAACAAAGCTATTTGCTAAGCTCTCCTCACCCTTATATCTTACACAACATGCACTCATACAACACATCCATAATCAACTCAAATTGAATTGCAATCTCACATGGACAACTATAACTTTCTTTCAGATAATGTAATAGCCAACAACCATGGCATTATACAAAATAAGCTATCCATCTAAAGGCCAACACTTCTTAGCCATTTACAACAAAATTCACTAACTTGTCTAGCCCCTATACATGCCATATACAAAACATTAAGTTTCATGTACCAAAGTGTGCTGATATGTGGGTTGTCTTCTGATGATCCTCGTATCTCGATTCAACGCTTTTAATCTATAAGACAAGGGAAAAGAAAGGGAGTAAGCTTTGAGCTTAGTAAGTTTACACATAAACAATTAAGCAACATAGTATAAACTAACCCACAAATAGCATTATACTAACATATAATATACTATTGTGCTTACTCTTTCTATCCCTTACCACATTTCCAACTCATCATGAGTCGCATACTCATAACCATTAAAATGCACCCCTGCATTAAATATCATATTTACATAACATACAACACGTCATTATTTCTCGTAATACATCCACACAGTTAATCCACATAACTTATCCACACGGCTAGTTCACATAACTAATCCACACGGCTATTACACACGGCTAATACACACGGTTAATCCACACACGACCAATATCTCGGTGGTTTCGCACTTAGCACACCACAATTGATTAATAAGGTGGTATCGCACTTAGCCTACCACAAAGGTATTCATAGTGGTTCAGCACATAGCCCACTAGACGATATACCTCACGATAGCATCGCACATAGCTAGCTCATCGTCAATATGCATTAGGATGGTATCACACTTAGCCCACCATCTAGCATTATCACAACACATACACAAGTCTACTTACTTAATCATTCTACTTAAACCACATAGGTCCTCAATCATTCTCGATCATACATTCAATCACAATTTCTACTACATTCATCCTACATAGGTTCTCAAACATGCTACACACTAGCCAGCATTAACAAATTGTAAGTATGAATGCATTATTTATGCATAGACTTACCTCGATACTCAAAAGTATAGAAATATGCAATTTAGTCCACCACCTTACTTTTGCCTCGGTTACGATCCGGGCTTCATCTTTCTTGATCTATAATAAATAAATCAGCTTATTCAATACACACATTGACTAAATTGACCCACATTTCATACTTTAGCAAAATTACTATTTTGCCCCTAAACTTTCTCATATTTACATTTTAGCCCCAAGGCTCGTAAAGTGATTTTTATTCAACTTTCTATCCTTTCATGCTTAGCCGAACCACTTACTCAACTAAAGCATTCATCAATTCTCACTAAATCACAGATGTATGACTAAACTAAAGTTTTTCACAAACTAGTCCCTACATGCATTTTCATGGAAAATCACTTAGCAAAAGATGTTTCTACTACATCAAGCTTTCATATTCTTCCATAAAACATCAAAATACATGCATGTCATACATATGTACATTTTTGAACATCCATAATAGCTCACCAAATAGCTAAAAATAGCTTACTCATGCTACTATGACTTCAAAAATATGAAGAATATCAAAAATCGGGCTTAGGAGCACTTACTAGCAAGCTTGAAAAATTGAAAGAGCCCTAACAATGGCTATTGAAATTTTCAGCAGCTTGGGGGAGAAGATGAGTGAATTTTTGTCATCTTTTCACCTATTTAATCATTTAATAACTAAATGACCAATATGCCCTTTTTGATAAACTTCAAATTTTAACTCATCCATGCCCAATTTTGTCCAAAAGTTAGAATTTGGATAAATTGCTATTTAAGGACCTCTAATTAATAATCTAAAGCTATTTCACACATATAGCTTCTAGAAACATACATTTTGTAACTTTTGCAATTTAGTCCTTTTGGACAATTCAACCACAATTTCACAAAATTGCTTCATGAAACTTTCACACTAGCATGCATACAAGGCATAAACCTCAATAACTCATTTATAACCCTCGAATTTGTGGTCTCGCACCACTATTCCGACTAGGCCCTAAACCGGGATGTTACAACTCTCCTCTCTTTAGAGATTTTCGTCCCCAAAAATCTTACCAGTAAAGAGGTTTGGATGTTGCTCTCTCATAGCTTTTTCCGTTTCCCACGTAGCCTCTTCCACACCATGTTTCTGCCATAACACTTTCACTAGTGCTATGCTCTTAATTCTCAACTGTTTCACTTATCGAGCTAAGATCTTAATCGGCTCTTCTTCATAAGACATATTCGGTCTTATCTCAATTTTCGTCGAAGGAATCACATGTGAATGATCGGAGCGATACCGTCGTAACATCGACACATGGAACACATTATGAATCTTTTCCAACTCTCTACCGCAAAAGCCAATCCCCAGTACGCTACAGGCCCAATTCATGCGTGATCTCATACGGCCCTATAAACCTTGGACTCAATTTCCCTTTTCGTCCAAATCTCATAATCTTCTTCCACGGGGACACTTTCAAAAACACTTTGTCGCCCACTTCGAACTCAATTTCTTTTCTTTTCAAATCCCCGCGACGACTTACACCGATCCGGCGACTCCCAGACTATTACGGATTACTTTCACCTTCTCTTCAGTTTCTTTCACTGGATCGACCCCATGGATCCGCTTCTCACTAAGCTCAGTCCAATACAAAGGAGTCTGGCACTTAAGACCATACAAAGCCTCATACGGTGCCATCTGTATACTCAACTGATAACTATTTTTGTAGGCGAATTCGACCAAAGGTAGATATCTCTCCCAACTACCTTCGAATTCTAACACACAGCATCAAAGCATATCTTTAAGAACTTGAATCACTCTTTCAGACTGACCATCGATTTGCGGATGGAACGCAGTGCTAAAATTCAATCTCGTACCCATGGCCTCTTGCAACTTCTTCCAAAATCTCGAAGTAAACCTTGGATCTCTATCCGATATAATAGACACAGGTACACTATGCAATCTCACTATCTCTGCCACATACAACTCAGCTAACTTATCCAGTGAATAATCAACACTTACTGGAATAAAGTGACCCGACTTTGTCAATCTATCCACAACAACCCACACAAATCTCTCTTTCTGAGTCATCGGCAACCCGTTACAAAATCCATGGTAATCCGATCCCACTTCCATTCGGGTACCATTCTTGGTGAAAGCAATCCGAAAGGCACTTGATGCTCGACTTTCACTTGTTGACAAATTAAACACTTGGTCACAAATTACGAAATATCTCTTTTCATACTCGTCCACCAATACAACTTCCTCAAGTCGTTGTACATTTTCGTCTTGCCTGATGTCTTGACAAACATCCACTTTGTGGGCCTCATGCAAAACCTTTCGAATCAACTCCTCATCTTTAGGAACACAAATTACATCACGATACATCGGACAACCATTCAAATCCACTCGAAAATCGAATCACTTTACGATCCGCACTTAGCTATCTTAGCTTGCATCTCATTTGTCATTTTTAAGAGCCTCACATATTTGTTGAACAAATAGTGGCTTAGCTCTCAACTCTTCCAAAATAGCACCGTCGTCAGACAATGCTAAACTCGTGCTCATAACTCTTAGAGCATACAAGGATTTCCTACTCAGGGCATCCGCAACTACATTCTCTTTTCCTGGGTGGTAGTCAATGACTAACTCATAGTCTCTCAACAACTCAAGCCACCGTCTCTTTCTCAGATTCAGATCCTTTTGATCCATCAAATACTTTAAACTCTTGTGATCCGTAAAGATTCGACACTTCTCACCAAATAAGTAATGTCGCCAAATCTTTAACGCAAAAACAATCGCCTCTAACTCCAAATCATGAGTCAGATAATTCTTCTCGTGTGGTTTTAGCTGCCTCAAGGCGTAAGCGACTACCTTACCCTTTTGCATCAACACGCAACTGAGACCATTAAACGACGCATCACTGTAAACCACGAACTATTTCCCCGGTTCTGGTTGAACCAAAACCAGTGCCTCAGTCAACATTGTTTTCAGTCTCTCGAAGCTTTGTTGACATAGCTCAGTCCATTCAAACTTGACATCTTTATGCAATAGTTTCGTCATTGGGGTAGCAATCACAGAGAACCCCTTTACGAAACGTCTGTAATATCCTGCTAATCCCAAGAAACTTCTGATTTCAGACACGTTCCTCGGTGATTTCCAATCCACAATAGCCGATATCTTACTGGGGTCAACTCTGACACCATCACCTAACATCATGTGTCCTAGGAATCCGACCTCTCGGAGCCAAAACTCACTCTTGCTAAACTTAGCATACAACTGCTTATCTCTCAAAGTTTGCAAGACAATTCTCAAATGCTCTTCATGATAGTTCTCATCCCGAGAATAGATCAATATGTCGTCAATGAAGACAACTACAAACTTGTCCACATACGGTCTGAAAACACGGTTCATCAGATCCATAAATGTCGCAGGTGCATTTGTCAAACCAAACGGCATAACCAAAAACTCATAATGGCCATACCTTGTCCGAAATGCAGTTTTCAACACATCTTGTTCTTTCACTCTGAGCTAATAATAACCAGACCTCAAGTCTATCTTGGAGAACACTGTAGCTCCCTTTAGTTGATCAAAAAGATCATCAATCCTTGGTAACGGATATTTATTCTTCACCGTCACCTTGTTCAGTTGTCTATAGTCTATACACAACCTCATAGACCCATCTTTCTTCTTCACGAATAATACCGGAGCACCCCACGGCGAGTAGCTCGGTCTTGCAAAACCCTTATCTCATCAACTCTTGCAATCGAACCTTCAATTCTTTCAACTCTACAGTGCCATTCTATATGGAGCAATTGAAATAGGTGTCGTTCTCGTAACCAACTCAATTCCAAACTCGACCTCTCTCACTTTGGAGGTAATCCGGGTAACTCTTCCCGAAATACATCCGAATACTCACATACCATCAGCACTTTGTTTCAAACTCTACTCCAATCTCTCGAGTATTCAACACAAAAGCAAGATAGGACTCACATCCTTTTCTCAAACATTTCTCGACCACTAGGGAAGAAATCATCACTGTAGACTATCCGATCCACCTGATTCAACCCGAACCACATCTCCACTCTCACATTTCAATTCAATAAACTTACTACCACAGTTCACTAAGACATTATGGGTAGTCAACCAATCCATGCCTAGGATTAAATCAAACTCATCAAACGGAAACAACATAAGGTTTGCTTGGAAAACAATGATTCTCAATCAATAAAGGACAATTCTTACACACTCTGTCCCACTAACACATGCTTTCCTAACGGGTTTGACACCTTAACCACTAAGTCCAGAGACTCAACTCGGTCATACTCAAACTAGATGCTAATCTCATGCAAATATAAGAATGAGTAGACCCTGGATCTATTAAAGCAATAACGAAGGTCTCATAGAGAGAAAAAGTACCCGTTATCACATCAAGGGAGGATGCTTCTTCGCGAGCGCGAATAGCATACGTCCTCGCAGGTGCCCGACCCTCCGGTCTCGTAGCAGAGTCTCTGGGTGCACCCCTACCACTATTCCCACCTCTAGGGTTTCTTGGTGGTCTACCCCTTGCAGACATATCACTAGGTCTCATCTCTTGTTTCTCTTCCTTATCATCCCTCTCGGGGCAGTTTCGGATAAAGTGGTCAGGGGAACCACACTTATAACATTTCTGACTATTTCCCCAACACTCTCCGGTGTGATATCTACCACAACTTGGACACTCTGGTTTGCTCTTCGTATTGCCCACACTTTCCATCGAGGGAGCTTGGACTCTCGAACCCGAGCGAGTATTGCCCAAGTCTCGATGTGAATAACCCACTAGTGCTGTCGTCCGAGGATTCACTTCCTTGGATATTTTTGACTGGGCTTGGTATGACTTGCTCATCGGCCTCTTTCTAGCATCTCGGGCTTCACTCACAGCCCTCCTCTTTTCTGAACTCATCTCTTCGGCCTTACTCGCCCTCTCAACTAATACCACAAATTCTTTCAACTCCAAAATGCCCACTAGGAGTTTGATGTCCTCATTCAACCCATCTTCGAACCTCTTACACAAGATGGTCTCAGTCGATACACATTCTTGAGCGTATTTGCTAAGCCTAACAAACTCACGCTCATATTTTGCCACTGTCATTCTTCCTTGTTTCAACTCAAAGAATTCCTTCCTTTTTCGATCGGTAAACCTCTGGCTTATATACTTCTTCCGAAACTCTTCCAGAAAGAAGTCCCACGTCACCCGCTCTCTCGGGACCACTAGCGTCAATGTCTTCCACCAATGGTATGTCGAATCTCTCAGCAAGGATACGGCACACTTCAAACTCACTTTAGGCGTACATGAGAGTTCATCGAACACCCTCATCGAGTTCTCCAACCAGAACTCTGCCCTCTCTGGGCCATCATCTACCTTAGCTCTAAACTCCTCAGCCCCGTGTTTCCTAATCTTATCCACCGGGGGTTTCGATATCCTCACTACATCCAAACCTTGAGGAGCCACTGGATTTGTCTGAGGTATAGGAGGAGGAGGTGGGGGAGGTTGAGCATTAGGGTTCGCTCGAACATAATCCGAGTACCAATTGCTCATCATCTGGAGAAAGGCTTCTCGTGCCTCTTCCCCTTGACCCCAACCTCGGGTCCACTTTGAACAGAGCACTTCCTCTTGCGCAGGAGCCGACGCATTACTAGCTGCTTCTTCAGCAGTCGATGGATCGGAATCCATATACTATATAAAACAAGATTTAAAATCATCAGAAACCACCACACTATCATTGTACACTTATGGTATGTAAAGCTAGACTCTTACACCCGCTACGGTAGTCCTAGAAATGGCTAAACCATAGCTCTGATACCATTAAATGTAACACCCCTTGCCCGAGTTCTAGCCGAAATCGGGCCCGAGGCGTTACCGAACTCAAACCACTTGATCGCCACTTAGGCTCGTCGTAACTACTCTCTGAAGTCATCTCAACAACCTCTTTCTCGACTTATGAGGCCTCACTCATACACACGAGGACTCTCGAGACTAAACTGGAACTTTTTCCAATCTTAAATTTTTTCTCTTTTATACAGGTTTCACATGCCCGTGCAAGATTAGACACGCCCGTGCATGGACACACACGCCCATGTCCCCTAACTGTGCCTAAAACCCCAGCATTCTGCCCATGCCCCACGGCCAAGGCACACGCCCGTGCTTACCACCCGTGGTGCACACTGACTACCTTAACACGGCCTAGAGTCTAGACACACGCCCGTGTGGCTAGCCCGTGGCCAACACTGGTTAATCCCACACGCCCTAGACACACGCTCGTGTGGCTAGTCCGTGGTCTATTCTGATTTAAAATACTAACATGCAGGGGACGCACGGCCAAAGCACACGCCTGTGGGCTGACCGTGTGTCTATCCACATGGCCAAGAACAAAGCTATTTGCTAAGCTCTCCTCACCCTTATATCTTACACAACATGCACTCATACAACACATCCATAATCAACTCAAATTGAATTGCAATCTCACATGGACAACTATAACTTTCTTTCAGATAATGTAATAGCCAACAACCATGGCATTATACAAAATAAGCTATCCATCTAAAGGCCAACACTTCTTAGCCATTTACAACAAAATTCACTAACTTGTCTAGCCCCTATACATGCCATATACAAAAAATTAAGTTTCATGTACCAAAGTGTGCTAATATGTGGGCTGTCTTTTGATGATCCTTGTATCTCGATTCAACGCTTTTAATCTATAAGACAAGGGAAAAGAAAGGGAGTAAGCTTTGAGCTTAGTAAGTTTGCACATAAACAATTAAGCAACATAGTATAAACTAACCCACAAATAGCATTATACTAACATATAATATACCATTGTGCTTACTCTTTCTATCCCTTACCACATTTCCAAATCATCATGAGTCGTATACTCATAACCATTGAAATGCACCCCTGCATTAAATATCACATTTACATAACATACAACACGTCATTATTTCTCGTAATACATCCACACAGTTAATCCACATAACTTATCCACACAGCTAGTTCACATAACTAATCCACACAAATTATTACACACAGCCTAATACACACAGCTTAATCCACACGACCAATATCTCGGTGGTTTCGCACTTAGCACACCACAATTGATTAATAAGGTGGTATTGCACTTAGCCTACCACAAAGGTATTCATAGTGGTTCAGCACATAGCCCACTAGACGATATACCTTACGATAGCATCGCACATAGCTAACTCATCGTCAATATGCATTAGGATGGTATCATACTTAGCCCACCATCTAGCATTATCACAACACATGCACAAGTCTACTTACTTAATCATTCTACTTAAACCACATAGGTCCTCAATCATTCTCGATCATACATTCATTCACAATTTATACTACATTCATTCCACATAGGTTCTCAAACATGCTACACACTAGCCAGCATTAACAAATTGTAAGTATGAATGCATTATTTATGCATAGACTTACCTCGATACTCAAAAGTATAGAAATATGTAATTTAGTCCACCATCTTACTTTTGCCTAGGTTACGATCCGGGCTTCGTCTTTCTTGATCTATAATGAATAAATCAGCTTATTCAATACACACATTGACTAAATTGACCCACATTTCATACTTTATCAAAATTACTATTTTGCCCCTAAACTTTCTCATATTTACATTTTAGCCCCAAGGCTCGTAAAGTGATTTTTATTCAACTTTCTATCCTTTCATGCTTAGCCGAACCACTTATTCAACTAAAGCATTCATCAATTCTCACTAAATCACACATGTATGACCAAACTAAAGTTTTTCACAAACTAGTCCCTACATGTATTTTCATGGAAAATCACTTAGCAAAAGATGTTTCTACTACATCAAGCTTTCATATTCTTCCATAAAACATCAAATTACATGCATGTCATACATATGTACATTTTTGAACATCCATAATAGCTCACCAAATAGCTAAAAATAGCTTACTCATGCTACTAGGACTTTAAAAATACGAAGAATATCAAAAATCGGGCTTAGGAGCACTTACTAGAAAGCTTGAAAAATTGAAAGAGCCCTAACAATGGCTATTGAAATTTTCGGCAGCTTGGGGGAGAAGATGAGTGAATTTTTGTCATCTTTTCACCTACTTAATCATTTAATAACTAAATGACCAATATGCCCTTTTTTGGTAAACTTCAAATTTTAACTCATCCATGCCCAATTTTGTCCAAAAGTTAGAATTTGGATAAATTGCTATTTAAGGACCTCTAATTAATAATCTAAAGCTATTTCACACATATAGCTTCTAGAAACATACATTTTGCAACTTTTGCAATTTAGTCCTTTTGGACAATTCAACCACAATTTCACAAAATTGCTTCATGAAACTTTCACACTAGCATGCATACAAGGCATAAACCTCAATAACTCATTTATAACCCTCAGATTTGTGGTCTCGCACCACTATTCTGACTAGGCCCTAAACCGGGATGTTACACACACGACTGTGTCCCAGCTCGTGTCTTAGCCCGTGTCCAAAAAAGTGAGCTTATTGAGTTGGGTCACACGGCCAACCACGCGCCCGTGTGTCTAGCCTGTGTGCCCTTCGAAGTGGCCACACACGCCCGTGTGCCACGCCGTGTGCTAGGCCGTGTCAAACCTGTAGGGTATACTGACTTATGTAACACGGCTAAGTCACACGCCCGTGTACTAGGCCGTGTGCCAATTAGGGGGTATACTGACTTGTACCACACGATCGATCATATGCCCGTGTGTGAGAACGTGTGGAGCATACTGACTTCACTTCAATTTCAACACCCGGGGACACACGGCCGTGCAACATGATCGTGTGTCACACACGGCTGAGACACACGCCCGTGTCTCTGCCCGTGTGGACAAAAAATAGGCTATTTACCAAGCCAATTTGCCACCCAAAATTTGCATATACCTACACAACCAAATGGCACCAATTCAAAGCATAAATAAACATCCAATTTAGCCACAATTAAGGCTAATTCATACCATATCCTATACCAATAACTAACATACTTATAACTCATGTTTTTTTTCTCAATCAAAATATACAAAACATATACACCAATCAACTAGTTAAACCTTTACCAATCATACATTATTTTGTACCATTTCACAAGCATGTTACCAATTCCACAAATCATCAATTTACCATCCATGGTTCCTATTATCATCAATCATCACATAACTATCAACCAACTCAATTTACAAGACATAACTATACATATATGTACCATATTCAAACATACCAAACAAACCAAAATAATCCATCACATATGGCTATTTATACAAGCCAAAATATAAATATTTACAAGCCAATCCAAATGGACAATATCCATACCAAAAACATAGCCAAAAATGACTCAAAATCCTTATACATGCCATATACTTAATATACCAAAGTTCAAAGGTACCAAGTGATAGGTGGTAGTGTGAAACAATCTCCAACGATCCCTGAATCCGAGCTAGCTTCAATTTCACTATAAAACACGGAAAAATACACAAAGTAAGCTATAAAGCTTAGTAAGCTCGTATGTCAACAATGAGCAAATAACACCATTCATTAATCATTCAAATAATAGAAAAAAATATACAATAATTCTATTAAATCTCAAAGCTATCAAATGATCATTCACATAACTTACCAAAGAACTCATCAATTTCATAGTTCCAATACTTAATTCATTACTGTACATACCTGTACCGTCTCTTACCAATCTCATTCTCAACCACATCCTTCATTTACCCGTTGAACCATTCGGAATAGAAGTCGGATACTCAAGGTCTCACTCGATAAATACCTATACCATGGCCCGAAGCAAAATCAAGGTAACTTATCCGAAATTCTGATATCATGGCCCGAAGCCAAATCAACCGATATGCATGGCCCGAAGCCAAATCAATATATCTCACACCTAAAGTGCGAATAACATGGCCCAAAGCCAACTCAAAGTATACCTAACGACATGTCACTAGCATCCTAAACTATTCCTAAGGTTCAACCGGGATTCCAACTGTCAAATCTTCATTGAATCATTTTCAAACTCGTTCGTAATCGCATAATCACAATTCATGCTATATCAAAGCATATAAAATACATTTGAAATAAAATTATAACATACGAACTTACCTCAAATGTTAAAACGGCGAATCTAGTCGATTAATCGATAACTTTATCTTTTCCGCGATCCAAGTCCGTATTTCACTTTTCTTGATCTAAATATATTCAAAATTAACTTATTTAATCATCTATTCATTCAATTTAGTCCAAATCACACTTTAAAACACATTTACACTTTTGCCCCACATATTTCACATTTTTCACAATTTAGTCCTTATTCCATAAAATCACAAATTCATGAAATTTCTTTAATACCCATTATAGTCGAATTCCTATAAGACCCCTAGAAGCCCATATTTATCACTTTTTCACACATTTAACCACTAACTTTACACATTTCTCAATTTAATCCCTATTTTGCATTTTCTCTAAAAATCACTTTACAAAACTTGTGTATCTAACAATAAGATTTCATATTTCATCATCAAACATCAAAGAAAACATATATTCATCAATGGAAACTTTCAAAATCTTTAACATTTTTGCAAATTAGTCCCTGGGCTAGCTAGTACTAGTTGCAACGATCACAAAAACATAGAAATCATTAAAAACGGGATGAAAAATCATACCAATGCAAGATGATTAGCTTGGTCGAATGCCCTAACATGCTCCCAAGGTTTTTCTCCTTTAAAATCAGTGAAAGAGATGACAATGGTTGATAAAAATGGTTTTGTTTTAATTTAATTAACTTATATTACTAATTACCAATTTAACCTTTAAAATAAACCATTAATATATATGTTAATATGTCCATATATGTCCACTCAAATGACTAATGGTCTAATTACCACATAAGGACCTTAACTTAAAGGTTCTATAGCTATTAGACACCTTAAGCTATTAGAACTCAAGTTTTACGCTTTACGCGATTTAGTCCTTTTTCTCAAATTGACCATTTAAACGAAAAAATTTCTTAACAAAATTTTCACACAATCATTCAATCATGCTGTAAACATTAAAATAATAATAAAATAAATATTTTGAATTCAGATTTGTGGTCCCGAAACCACTGTTTTGATTTGACCAAAAATGGGCTGTTACATTTCGAATGCCCACACGGCCTAAGACACGGGCGTTTCTCTTGGCCGTGCGAGCCACACAGCTTGACCACACGGGTGTGTAACAGCCTAATTTTGGGGCTAGTCGGAATAGTGGTTTCAGGACCACTAATCTGGGGTTGAAGAAAATTATTTTAATATTATTTTATGTATTATAGCATGATTATAAGGATGCATGAAAATTTTGGTGCTTTAATTTTAGCGATTGTATGTTTAATTGTGAAAAAGGACTAAATCGCATAAAGTGTGAAAGTTTTATCTTTCAAGCTAGGAGTGTCTAATAGCTATGGAATATTAAATTGGAGGTCCTTAAAGTGAAATTAGACCACCCTAAAGGTGATGGCCGGCCAAGGGAGACAAGTGCATTAAATTGGTCAAAAATTTGGTGATGTTAGGTGACTAAATGAATAAAATAAGACTAAATAAAGAAAAGGCTATCATCTTTTTCAATTCTCTTCTTCTTTCACCGATTTTTACACTCAAAGAAGGGCCTTGGGAGCTTGAAATTTTAGCAACTTATTCTCCTTGCTAGTAAGTGTTCTTGATGGTTATTTTTGATCATTTTTGTACTTTTGGAACCCCTAAAGCTTAAGCTAGCTAATGAGGGGACTATTTTGCAAAATGGTTGAAAGTTTAGGGATTTCCAATGAGATTGTTTATGTTGTTTGCTGAGTTTTTATGGAAGAAAATGAATGTTAGTGGGTTAAGGAATAACTTTTGTGAAAGGTTTTTCCATGAAAACACCTAAATGGGACTTATTTGTAAAGGTTGTGATTGAGTAAAAAATGCATGAAATGGTTGGTTTTGTGAATTGTTATAAGAGAAATAAATGTTCAGCTAGGCTTGTTTAATGAGAAAATATGATGAAAAATGACTTACGAGCCTAGGGGCAAAATCATAATTTTGCCAAAGTATAAGGGCAAAACGGTCATTTTTGCCAAACTAGAAATTTTGAAGTATCATGAGTTATGTAGTGATTAAATGAGTAAATTTTATTATTATAGATCAAGAAGAGCACGGAAACAACCTTGACCGGGGAAAAGGCAAGGTTACGGACTAAACTGTCAATTAACACATTTTGCACCGAGGTAAGTTTATGTGTAAACGATACATCCTTAATACATATGTTGTTACCTATTGATGCATTGCATGGATGTAAATACTTATTGGTGAGATTAATTGAAAATGATAGAAAATGACTAATTCTCGAATGAACCTCGGAATAGAAATGTGGGCACGGATAAATATCCGTAAATGTGTAATTGCCGATGGGCTGTGTGTGATACCATCGTTTATATTATCATTTGGTGGGCTGTGTTTGATACCATCTTGTTATCTATTCACGATGGGCTGTGTGCGATACCATCGTTTATATTATCATTTGGTGGGCTATGTGCGATACCACCGTAATTATCATTATTGGTGGGCTGTGTGCGATACCACCTTATTATTAATTAATGGCGGGCTGTGTGTGAAACCACCGGGTATCTTGTATTATTCCGAAGGGTTCATCGAGAAACTTGTTTAAGTAAATATTTCATGTGGCTTTGTGGTGTTAAGTGCAGGGCATAAGTATAAGGAAATGTGAGCAAAGTATATGATATGTGGTTGGGATGTGGTAAGAGTTGAGATGAGTAAGCATGATTATGAAAATGTGAATTGTATTCACATAGAATGTAATGTTTTTGGTTTATTAGCATATGGTATGATGCTTATTGTTGACATGTAGACTTACTAAACTTAAAGCTTACTCCCTTTCCTTTCCCTTATTTTATAGTGTCGAAGAGCCAGCTCGGGATACTGAGAAAAGTAAAGGATCACCCACACTATCAGCACATCTTGGTATAATTAGACTTAGCATTTTGAGTATGGCATGTATAGGGTCTAGACTTAGTTGAATGTCATATTGTTTTGGCCAAATGTGTTGGCTCATTCAAAGATGAACTCTTTTGTATAATGCCATAGTTGGTGGCTCTTTCTTATTAATCTATGAAATGATGAGGTTAGTCATGATTGTGCAAGTAGCATGTAGATTTACTTGGTTTAATTATGCATGAATGGGTTTATGTTTGAATGTGAATTATGTTGTATGAGTTAGGGTGATAAAAAGAGCTTGGCAAATAGCCTTGTTCTTGTCCACACGGGTAGACACACGGGCGTGTGTCTAGGCCGTATGTGACACACGGTCAACCTCATGGGCGTGTGGTTAGGCCGTGTATCCCCTTGCATGCTAGTTTTACAAGTCAGTAAGCCTAGTAGTAAACACACGATAAGAGACACGGCCGTGTGTCTCAGCAGTGTGGAAGCCACGGCCATGGACACGGGCATGTGCCCAGGCAGTGTGACATTTTCAAGTTGATGACGTCATAAACAGAACGCCAAGGTTTTGGCACACGGGCTAAGACACGGGTGTGTCGAGGCCGTGTGAAGGACATGGGCCAGGGACAAGGGCGTGTGTCCGGCCGTGTGAAAACCCCTGTAGGTTCGAATTAAAAAATAATTCCACACGGGTGTGGAACACGGGCATGTGATATGCCACGCGGACGTGTCCCTTACTCCACACGGGCGTGTGAACTGTTTAGTGAAAATTTTCTAAGGTTTCCTAGAGGGCTTCAGAAGGGTACGATTTGATCCCGACCCATTCCTAAAGAGGGGATTTAGGCCATATAAGCTTGTTTAAGAGGTATTATGAAAAGTTTTAAATTGGGAGTAGAAAGTAAGCTCTCGGAGTTGTATGATTGATTTTGCGTAAGCCTAGTAATGCCTCGTACCCTGTTTCGGTGTTGAATACGGGTAAGGGGTGTTACATTTAGTGGTATCAGAGCTATGGTTTAGTCAGTTCTCAGACTACCGTAGCGTGTGTGAGAGTCTTGCTATACATGCCATAAACGTATATTGATAGTGTGGTGACTACTGGAAATTTTAAGTTGTGTTTTCGTATAGAAAATGGATCCTGACCGAGCTGCTGCTGATGACACTGCTAGAGATGCGCCGGCTCCTGTGTAAAGGACCGTGCCTGTAGAAAGTGGACCCGAGACTTTAGGTCAAGGAGAAGAGGCTCGGGAAGCCTTTCTCCATATGATAAGTACCTGGTACACCGAGTTTGTACGAGCAAACCCTAATGCTCAACCTCCTCCACCCCCACCTATACCTCAGCCAGTCCCCGTGGCTCCTCAAGGTATAGACTTGATGAGGATGAATAAACCCCCGGTCGATAAGATTCGAAAACAATGGGCCGAGGAATTTAGAGCCAATATAGATAATGACCCTAAGAGAGCGGAGTTCTGGCTTGAGAACTCTATGCGGGTATTTGATGAACTCTCTTGCACGCTTGAGGAGAGCTTAAAATGTGTCGTGTCATTGCTGAGGGACTCGACATATCGTTGGTGGAAAATGCTGACATCCGTAGTACCGAGGGAGAGAGTGACATGGGACTTGTTCCTAGAAGAGTTCCGAAAGAAGTACATAAGTTAGCAATTTGTTGACCAGAAACGGAAAGAGTTTCTTGAATTGAAGCAATGTAAGATGACTGTGGCAGAGTATGAGTGCGAGTTTGTTAGGCTCAGTAAGTATGAGCAAGAGTGTGTGTCTACGGAAGCTATTTTGTGCAAGAGGTTCGAAGATGGGCTAAATGAGGATATCAAATTGCTAGTTGGGATCTTAGAATTGAAAGAATTTGTGGTGTTGGTCGATAGAGCCTGCAAGGCTGAAGAATTGAATAAGGAAAAGAGAAAAGCCATGATAGAGGCCCGAGATGCAAAGAAGAGGCCGATGAGTAAATCGTTCCAAGCTCAATCAAAGAGGTCTAAGGAAATGAACCCTCGGACGACTGCTTCAGTTGGGTATTCACACCGAGATCGAGGTAATACATATTCGAGCTCGAGAGTTCAAGCCACCTCGATGGCAAGCGTGGGAAATACAAAGTCAAATAAATCGGAGTGTCCAAATTATGGTAGACAACATACTGGGAGTGTTGGGGAAACAACCGTAATTGCTACAAGTGTTGTTCACCTGACCATTCCATTCAGAACTGTCCAGAGAGGGATGAGAAGGATAGAAAACAAAAAGTAAGAGCAAGCAATGTACTTTTGAGAGGTAGACCATAAAGGAACCCGGGGAGTGGGACTAGTAATAGAGGTGCGCCTAGAGATTCTGCTGTGAGGTCAGAGGGCAGAGCACCTGCAAGGACTTATGCCATTCGCGCACGCAAAGAGGCAGCATCTCCAGATGTGTTAACGGGTACTTTTTCTCTTCATGAAATTTCTGTTGTTGCTTCGATTGATCCGGGGTCTACCCTTTCTTATATTTGCATGAAATTGGCATCTTGTATGAGTATGATTGTTGAGTCTACGGAATTTGTGATAAAAGTGTCAAACCCGTTAGGCAAACATGTACTAGTTGACAAAGTGTGTAGGAATTGTCCCTTGACAATTAGAGGTCAATGTTTTTCGATAAATCTCATGTTGTTGCCGTTTGATGAATTTGATCTGATTCTTGGCATAGATTGGTTGACTACTCATAATGTTTTAGTAAACTGTGGTAGTAAGTTTATTGAATTGAGATGTGTAAATGGAGATGTCATTCGGGTTGAATCAGGTAAATCAGATAATATACCTATAGTGATTTCGTCTATGGTAGCTGAGAAATACTTGAGAAAAGGGTATGAGTCCTGTCTCGCCTTTGTGTTGAATACTCAAGAGTCAGAGGTAAAGATTGAATCAGTTCATGTGGTGTGCGAGTATCTGGATGTGTTTCCAGAAGAGCTACCTGGATTGCCTCCAGTTAGAGAGGTCAAATTTGGTATTGAGTTAGTTCCGGGTACAGCACTTATTTCAGTTGCCCCGTATAGAATGGCCCCGTTAGAGCTAGAAGAGTTGAAAGTTCAGTTGCAAGAGTTAACAGATAAGGGTTTTGCAAGACCGAGCTATTCACCGTGGGGTGCTTCGATACTTTTTGTGAAGAAAAAAGATGGGTCGATGAGATTGTGTATAGACTACAGACAGCTTAACAAAGTGACAGTGAAGAATAAGTATCCTTTGCCAAGGATAGATGATTTGTTTGACCAACTAAAGGGAGCTATGGTGTTTTCTAAGATAGACTTAAGGTCTGGCTATTATCAATTGAGGGTTAAGGAGCAATATGTGCCGAAAACTGCATTTCGGACGAGGTATGGCCATTATGAGTTTCTTGTCATGCCATTTGGCTTAACGAATGCTCTTGCGGTCTTTATGGATTTAATGAACCGTATCTTCCGACCGTACTTAGATAAATTCGTAGTCATTTTTATTGATGACATACTAATTTATTCTCGGGATGAGAGTGAGCATGCGAAACACCTGGGAACTATTTTGCAGACACTAAAAGACAAGCAGTTGTATGCTAAGTTCCAGAAGAGTGAGTTTTGGCTTCGAGAGGTCAGATTCTTAGGACACATTGTGTCAGGCGATGGCATTAGAGTTGATCCTAGTAAGATCTCGACTATCGTAGAGTGGAAACCGTCGAGGAATGCATCCGAGATTAGGAGCTTTTTGGGGTTAGCGGGTTACTACAAACGATTTTTTAAAGGGTTCTCTATGATTGCTACCCCGATGACGAGACTGTTACATAAAGACGTTAAGTTTGAATGGACTGAGAAATGCCAATAGAGTTTTGAGAAACTGAAAGCTTTGTTGACTGAAGCACCGGTTTTAGTCCAACCTGAATCGGGAAAGGAGTTTGTGGTCTATAGTGATGCGTCATTAAATGGTCTTGGTTGTGTCTTGATGCAAGAGGGTAAAGTAGTAGCTTATGCCTCGAGACAGCTAAACTGCAGGAGAAGAATTATCCGACTCACGATTTAGAGTTGGCTGTGATCGTTTTTGCGTTGAAGATTTGGCGTCATTATTTGTATGGAGAGAAGTGTCGGATCTTCACCGATCACAAGAGTTTGAAGCAACTGATGAACCAAAAAGATTTAAATTTGCGACAACGGCGATGGCTCGAATTACTGAAGGACTATAAACTAGTAATCGATTACCACATGGGGAAAGCGAATGTGGTTGCGGATGCATTGAGTATAAAATCCCTGTATGCTTTGAGAGCTATGAGTACGAGCTTAGCATTGTCTGATGATGGTGCTATATTGGCCGAGTTGAAGGCTAGACCATTATTTCTTCAACAGATACGTGAAGCTCAAAAGAAGGATAGTGAGATGCAAGTTAAGAGAGCTCAGTACGAATCGGGGAATAACTCTAATTTTCGGATTGGTACAGATGAATGTTTGATTTTCCATGATAGAATTTGTGTACCTAAATATGATGAGTTGATCCGGAAAATTTTACGTGAAGCACACAATGGTTGTTTGTCAGTACATCCGGGCAGCACAAAAATGTACAATGATTTGAAGAAGTTGTATTGGTGGCCGGGTATGAAAAGAGATATCTCTGAGTTTGTTACTAAGTGTTTGGTCTGTCAACAAGTGAAAGCCGAGCATCAAGTACCTTCGGGATTACTTCAACCAGTGATGGTTCCCGAGTGGAAGTGGGATCGGATCATAATGGATTTCGTAACGGGGTTACCTATGACTCCGAAAAAGAAAGATGCTGTGTGGGTTATTGTTGATAGATTAACGAAATCGGCTCACTTTATACCGGTGCATGTGGATTATTCACTTGACAAGTTAGCTGAACTGTATATTGCCAAGGTTGTGAGATTACATGGGATACCTATATCCATTATCTCGGATACAGATCCAAGATTCACTTCAAGGTTTTAGAAAAAGTTGCAAGAAGCCTTGGGTACGAAATTGAATTTTAGTACCGCGTTTCATCCACAAACCGATGGCCAATCTGAAAGAGTAATTCAAGTTCTTGAGGATATGCTTTGATGCTATGTTTTAGAGTTCGAAGGTAGTTGGGAAAAATATCTGCCTTTGGTTGAGTTTGCCTACAACAACAGTTATCAGTCGAGTATACGGATGGCACCGTACGAAGCTTTGTATGGTCGCAAGTGTCGGACTCCCTTGTATTGGACCGAGCTTAGTGAGAAGCAAATTCACGGGGTTGATCTAGTTAAAGAAACCGAGGAGAAAATGAAAGTGATCCGTGATAGTTTGAAAGCTACTTCCAATCGACAAAAGTCATACGCAGATTTAAAAAGGAAAAAAATCGAGTTTCAAGTGGGCGATAAAGTATTTCTGAAAGTATTCCCGTGGAAGAAAATATTGCGATTTGGTCGAAAGGGCAAGTTGAGTCCACGATTCATAGGGCCGTACGAGATTATTAAAAGGATTGGGCCAGTAGCTTACCGGTTGGCTTTACTAGCAGAGTTAGAGAGAATTTACAACGTGTTTCATGTGTCGATGTTGCAACAATATCGTTACGATCCTTCGCATGTGATTCCTCCAACCAAAATTGAGATTCGACCAGATATGACCTATGAAGAGGAATAAATTAAGATTTTGGCTCGAGAGGTTAAACAGTTGAAGAACAAAAATATAGCCTTAGTGAAAGTGTTGTGGAAAAAGCATGGTGTAGAAGAGGCTACGTGGGAACTGGAAGAAGCTATGAGAGAACAGTACCCAAACCTCTTTACCGGTAAGATTTTCGGGGACGAAAATCTCTAAAGGGGGGAGAGTTGTAACAGCCCGATTTTGGGGCTAGTCGGAACAGTGGTTTCGGGACAACTAATACGGGGTCGAAGAAAATTATTTTAATATTATTTTATGTATTATAGCATGATTATAAGGATGCGTGAAAATTTTAGTGCTTTAATTTTAGCGATTGTATGTTTAATTGTGAAAAAGGACTAAATCGCATAAAGTGAGAAAGTTTTATATTTCAAGCTAGGAGTGTCTAATAGCTATGGAATATTAAATTGGAGGTCCTTAAACTGCAATTAGACAACCATAAAGGTGATGGCTGGCCAAAGGGAGACAAGTGCATTAAATTGGTCAAAAATTTGGTGATGTTAGGTGGCTAAATGAATAAAATAAGATTAAATAAAGAAAAGGCTATCATCTTTTTCACTTCTCTTCTTCTTTCACCGATTTTTAAACTCAAAGAAGGGCCTTGGGAGCTTGAAATTTTAGCAACTTATTCTCCTTGCTAGTAAGTGTTCTTGATGGTTATTTTTGATAATTTTTGTACTTTTGGAACCCCTAAAGCTTAAGCTAGCTAATGAGGGGACTATTTTGCAAAATGGTTGAAAGTTTAGGGATTTTCCATGAGAGTGTTTATGATGTTTGCTGAGTTTTTATGGAAGAAAATGAATGTTAGTGGGTTAAGGAATAACTTTTGTGAAAGGTTTTTCCATGAAAACACCTAAATGGGACTTATTTGTAAAGGTTGTGATTGAGTAATAAATGCATGAAATGGTTGGTTTTGTGAATTGTTATAAGAGAAATAAATGTTCAGCTAGGCTTGTTTAATGCGAAAATGTGATGAAAAATGATTTACGAGCCTAGGGGCAAAATCATAATTTTGCCAAAGTATAAGGGCAAAACGATCATTTTTGCCAAACTAGAAATTTTGAAGTATCATGAGTTATATAGTGATTAAATGAGTAAATTTTATTATTATAGATCAAGAAGAGCGCGGAAACAACCTTGACCGGGGAAAAGGCAAGGTTACGGACTAAACCGCCAATTAACACATTTTGCACCGAGGTAAGTTTATGTGTAAACGATACATCCTTAATACATATGTTGTTACCTATTGATGCATTGTATGGATGTAAATACTTATTAGTGAGATTAATTGAAAATGATAGAAAATGACTAATTCTCGAATGAACCTCCGAATAGAAATGTGGGCACGGATAAATATCCGTAAATGTGTAATTGTCGATGGGCTATGTGCGATACCATCGTTTATATTATCATTTGGTGGGCTGTGTACGATACCATCTTGTTTTCTATTCACGATGGGTTGTGTTCGATACCATTGTTTATATTATCATTTGGTGGGCTATGTGCGATACCACCGTAATTATCATTGTTGATGGGTTGTGTGCGATACCACATTATTATTAATTAATGGTGGGCTGTGTGTGAAACCACCGGGTATCTTGTATTATTCCGAAGGGTTCATCGAGAAACTTGTTTAAGTAAATATTTCATGTGGCTTTGTGGTGTTAAGTGCAGGGCATAAGTATAAGGAAATGTGAGCAAAGTATATGATATGTGGTTAGGATGTGGTAAGAGTTGAGATGAGTAAGCATGATTATGAAAATGTGAATTGTATTTACATAGAATGTAATGTTTTTGGTTGATTAGCATATGGTATGATGCTTATTGTTTACATGTAGACTTACTAAGCTTAAAGCTTACTCCCTTTCTTTTCCCTTATTTTATAGTGTCGAAGAGCCAGCTCGGGATACTGAGAAAAGCAAAGGATCACCCACACTATCAGCACATCTTGGTATAATTAGACTTAGCATTTTGAGTATGGCATGTATAGGGTCTAGACTTAGTTGAATGTCATATTGTTTTGGCCAAATGTGTTGGCTCATTCAAAGATGAACTCTTTTGTATAATGCCATAGTTGGTGGCTCTTTCTTATTAATCTATGAAATGATGAGGTTAGTCATGATTGTGCAAGTAGCATGTAGATTTACTTGGTTTAAGTATGCATGAATGGGTTGATGTTTGAATGTGATTTATGATGTATGAGTTAGGGTGATAAAAAGAGCTTGGCAAATAGCCTTGCTCTTGTCCACACGGGTAGACACACGGGCATGTGTCTAGGACGTGTGTGACACACGGTCAACCTCATGGGCGTGTGGTTAGGCCGTGTGTCCCCTTGCATGCTAGTTTTACAAGTCAGTAAGCCCAGTAGTAAACACACGGGCAGAGACACGGCCGTGTGTCTCAGCCGTGTGGAAGGCACGACCATGGAAACGGGTGTGTACCCAGGCCGTGTGACATTTTTGAGTTGATGATGTCATAAATAGAATGCCAAGGTTTTGGCACACGGGCTAAGACACGAGGGTGTTGAGGCCGTGTGAAGGACACGGGCCAGGGACACGAGCGTGTGTCCGGTCGTGTGAAAACCCCTGTAGGTTCGAATTGAAAAATAATTCCACACGGGTGTGGAACACGGGCATGTGATATGCCACACGGGCGTGTCCCTTACTCCACACGGGCGTGTGTACTGTTTAGTGAAAGTTTTCTATGGTTTCCTAGAGGGCTTCAGAAGGGTTCGATTTGATCACGACCCATTCCTAAAGAGGGGATTTAGGCCATATAAGCTTGTTTAAGAGGTATTATGAAAAGTTTTAAATTAGGAGTAGAAAGTCAGGTCTCGGAGTTGTATGATTGATTGCTCGTAAGCCTAGTAATGCCTCGTACCCTGTTCCGGCATTGAATACGGGTAAGGGGTGTTACAGGGCGTGTCTACTCTGCACCTAGGAAAAATTTTGAAATTTCACGAAAAATTCTCTGAGTACCCGGTTTAGTCCCGACTTGTTTCTAATGTATATTTCGGGCCTCGAGGGCTCATATAAGGGACTTTTTGAATAATATCTGACATGAATGTTAAATAATATGAAATATCTGTATTTGATCTATTTATTCTAGTAATGCTCTGTAACCCTGTTTCGGTGACGGATACGGGTTAGGGGTGTTACATTTATTGGTATCAAAGCTGCGGTTTAGCCGATTCTCGGACTAACATGCCATTATATAACCTGTGATAGTGTGATATCTCCTGACCATTTTAAAACATGTTTTATTATATAGTAATGTCATCCAACCGAGCTGAATCTGAAGAAGCTGAGAGCAATGCTCAAGCTTCAGTACAAAGAATGGCTTCAAGTAGTAGAAGGCTCGTATCTAAGGGCTGAGGAGGAGAGGCTAAAGAAGCCTTCTTCCAAATGATGAACGAGTGGTTTACAAAATATGTAAGGACAAACCCGACTGTACAACAACCTCCACCCCCTCATGCCTCTCAACCGGTTCCCGATATGGCACAAGGTACAGAATTTGTTAGAATTGGTAAGCCTCATGTTGATAAAATTCGTAAATATGGGGCAGAATAATTCAGAGCTACAATTGAAGATGATCCTGAAAGGCCGAATTCTGGTTAGAAAATACTATCAGGGTTTTGGACGAATTATCTTGCACACCGACTGAATGTTTGAAATATGTTGTATACCTGTTAAAAGATTTGGCTTACCAATGGTGGAATACACTGATTTCTATTGTACCGAAGGAGATGGTCACATGGGAATTTTTCCAAACTGAATTCAAAAAGAAATATATCAGCCAGAGGTTTCTTGACCAGAAACGGAAAGAATTTCTGGAGCTCAAACAGGGGCTTATGACAGTATCTGAGTATGAACGAAAATTTGTCTGATTAAGTAAGTATGCCAGAGAATGTATCCCGACTGAAACTGTAATGTGTAAGCAGTTTGAAGAGGTTTAAATGAAGACATAAAGTTATTAGTTGAGATTCTTGAGCTGAAAGAATTTGTTTTACTGGTTGATCGAGCTCATAAAGTTGAAGAGCTGAAAGGAAAAGAGACAAGCTGAGATTGAAGCCCGAACTTCAAGTAAAAGACTTACGGGGGTCACAACAATCGACCTCAAAGAAATCGAAGAAATATCATGACTGTTTTACCAATTCTACGGGGTATTATGGGAGAGACAGAAGTATTCAACGCTTTAATCCGAGATCTCAGGCTACATTTGTAGCAAGTGCAGGCAGTGTTAGAAATACCAAACCCAGATGCAATCCTTGTAATAAAATGCATTTTGGAGAGTGTCGTATGAAGAGCAGAGCTTGTTTCAAATGTAGTTCCTATGACCACTATCTCAGGATTATCCGGAGAAAGTTGAAATAGATATTGTTCAAACTTCAAAGCTGAGTAATACAGCTACCAGAGGTAGACCACCTCATAATCCCGGTAATATGAGTGGTAGTCGTGGTACGGCAAAAGACTCAACTGTTAAATCTGAGGCACGAGCACCAACAAGAACATATGCTATTCGTGCACGTGAAGATGCCTCTACACCCGACGTTATCACTGGTACTTTTTCTCTTCTTGATACTGATATAATTGCTTTAATTGATCTTGGTTCGACACATTCATATATTTGCATGAATTTAGTGAATAATAAAAATTTACCTGTTGAGTCCACTAAATCCGTGGTTCAAGTATCAAACCCCCTGGGCCAGTATGTAATGGTGGATAAAATTTGCAAGAATTGTCCATTAATGATACGCGGTATCTATTTTGATATTATTACCGTTTGATGAATTTGATGTGATTCTGGGTATGGACTGGTTAACTCACCATGATGCCGTGGTAAATTGTAAACAAAAGCATAATGTGTTGAAATGTCAGAATGGTGAAATGATCTGTATTGAATCTGATAAACTGGAAGGATTGTCTAATGTAATATCAACTATATCAGCACAGAAATATGTCAAAAAAGGGTACGATGCTTATCTTGCCTATGTGTTGGACACTAAAGTATCTGAATACAAGATTAAATTAGTGCCAGTGGTGTGTGAATATCCTGATGTGTTTCTGGAAGAATTACCTGGATTACCGCCGGTCAGAGAAGTTGAATTTTCTATAGATCTTGTTCCGGGAACAACACCAATATCTATAGCACCCTACAAAATGGCTTCAACGGAATTAAATGAGTTAAAAGCACATTTGCAAGAACTGACTACTAGAGGTTTAGCCTGACCTAGTTTTTCACCTTGGAGTGCACCGATTATTTTTGTTAAAAAGAAAGATGGATCGTTGAGGTTGTGTATTGATTACCGACAACTTAACAAAGTCACAATTAAGAATAAGTATCCACTGCCTCGTATTGATGACTTGTTTGATCAGTTGAAGGGTGCTATAGTATTCTCGAAAATAGATCTCCATTCTGGTTACTATCAGTTACGAGTGAAAGACTCGGATGTACCAAAAACAGCTTTCAGAACCAGGTACGGACATTATGAATTCCTTATGATGCTGTTTGGCTTGACTAATGCACCTGCAGTGTTTATGGATTTAATGAATAGAATTTTCAGACCGTATCTGGATAGATTTGTTGTTGTATTCATTGATGATATTCTGGTATATTCCCGAGATGAAAATGAACATGCTGATCATTTGAGAATTGTTCTACAAACTCTGCGTGAAAAACAACTGTATGCTAAATTTAGCAAATGTGAATCAGGAAGTTGCTTTTCTGGGACATATAGTATCGGCTGAAGGCATCAGAGTTGATCCAAATAAAATTTTAGCAATTGTTAACTGGAAACCACCGAAAAATGTGTCTGAAGTTAGAAGCTTTCTGGGATTAACCGGTTACTATCGGAGGTTTGTAAAAGGATTCTCGATGATAGCTTCACCGATAAAACGGCTATTGCAAAAAGATGTGAAATTTGAATAGACTGATAAATGTCAGCAAAGCTCTGACAGATTGAAAGTCTTGTTGACTGAAGCACCAGTTCTGGTTCAGCCTGAATCGGGTAAGGAATTTTTGATTTACAGTGATGCATCATTGAATGGTTTAGGCTGTGTTTTGATGCAAGAAGGTAAAGTAATAGCCTATGCTTCTAGACAACTAAAACCACATGAAAAGAATTACCTGATACATGATTTAGAATTGGCAGCTATTATTTTTGCACTGAAAATTTGGTGACACTATTTGTTCAGTGAAAAGTGACATGTATTCACCGATCATAAAATTTTAAAGTATCTGATGTCGTAGAAAGATTTGAATTTGAGACAACGCAGGTGGCTTAAGCTATTAAAGGATTATGATTTAGTAATTGATTATAATCCTAGAAAAGCAAATGTGGTTGCAGATGCTCTGAGCAGAAAGTCTCTGGTTGCCTTGCGAGCAATGAATACCCAATTGTCATTTTCTGAAGATGGTTCAATCTTAGTTGAGTTAAAAGCTAAGCCGACGTTTCTACAGTAGATCTGCGAAGCTCAGAAAAGTGATAATGAGTTACAAGCTAAACGGGTACAGTGTGAATCAATTTCTGATTCAGAATTTCATATTAGACCTGATGATTGTTTGTTATTTCGAGGCAAAGTCTGTGTAACGAAGAATTCAGAACTTGCATAGAAAATTTTATATGAAGTTCACAGTGGTACTATGTCTGTGCATCCGGGGAGTAATAAAATGTATAATGATCTGAAAAAGATGTACTGGTGGCCAGGGATGAAACGTGACATTTCTAATTTCGCATCTAGATGTTTTATATGTAAGCAAGTTAAAGCTGATCATCAGTTACCTTCGGGACTATTACAGCCAGTTACAATACCGGAATGGAAATAGGATAGAGTTACCATGGATTTTGTGTCGGGATTACCCCTATCTCTAAAAAAGAAAGATGCCATTTGGGTAATCGTCGATCGTTTGACGAAGTCTGCACACTTTATTCCGGTACGTATGGATTTCTCCCTAGACAGATTAGCAGAGTTATATGTTTCTGAGATTGTTAGATTACATGGAGTGCCGATCTCCATTATTTTTTATAGAGATCCTCGGTTTACATCCCGATTTTGGAATAAGTTGCAATAACCTCTGGGTTCGCAGTTACATTTCAGTATTGCATTCCATCCTCAAACTGATGGCCAGTCAGAGCGTGTGATTCAGATTCTTGAAGATATGCTTCGGTGCTGTGTATTAGAATTCGAAGGTAATTGGGAAAAATATCTACCATTAGTCGAATTCGCATATAATAACAGTTATCAGTCAAGTATAAAGATGGCACCGTATGAAGCTCTGTATGGTCGTAAATGTAGAACTCCCTTGTATTGGACTGAGCTTAGTGAGAAAAAGATACATAGAGTTGATTTGATTCGTGAAACCGAAGAAAAATTGAAAGTGATCAGAGATAGTTTGAAAACAGCTTCTGATAGTCAAAAATCTTATGCAGATCTTAAACGAAAAGAAATAGAATTTCAGGTTGGTGACAAGGTATTCTTGAAAGTATCACCTTGGAAGAAAGTTCTTCGGTTTGGCCGTAAAGGCAAATTGAGTCCACAATTTATCGGGCCCTATGAGATCACTGAAAGAATCAGACCTGTTGCGTATCGATTAGTCCTACCGCCAGAGCTTGACAGAATTCACAATGTTTTTCATGTGTCTATGTTGTGACGGTATCGGTCAGATTCTTCACATGTTATCTACCCGACAGAGGTTGAGATTCAGCCTAACATGACTTACAGTGAGGAACTGATCAGAATTTTGGCATGTGAGATGAAAGAATTGAAAAATAAAAAGGTTGCATGGTTTTGATGCATTTTGATGGCTTGTTCAATTGTGCAAAAGTGATTGCAGGTACATGCATGAATGGGTGAGAAAAATGGTTTGGAAATGGCCTATTTTTCGTCCACACGAGCAGAGACACGGACGTGTGCCTCAGCCGTGTGTGACACGGCCGTGTGTGACACGGCCGTGTGTCCCATGTAGCTTTCAAAAGGGTTGCAAGTCAGGATGTTACACGGCCTAGCACACTACCTGGCACACGAGCGTGTGAGGTTATTTCGAAGGGTACACTGCCTGGCACACGAGCGTGTGAGGTCATTTCGAAGGGTACACGACCTGGCACACAGGCATGTGGCTTGGCCATGTGACCCAAGTCAGTGAGTTACACGGGTATGGACACGGGCTGGGACACGGCCGAGTGTCCCTGCTTCGAATGCCCACACGGCTTTGCCACACAGCCATGTGACCCCTACAAATTTGAAAATTTTCATTATTTTCTGAAAAATTCTATATGTTTCTAATTTAGTCCCAACTTGTTTCTAGTGTGTTTTTAGAGCCTCGAGGACTCGTATAAGGGACAATATGCATGTTATGGATTATTTTTTAAATGATTATATGAATTGAAATGTTCATAATTTTTGTTCATTTTGAAATGAAAACTCCAGTAATGCTCCATAGCCCTATTTTGGCGACGGATACGGGTTAGGGGTGTTACAATAACAACGAAAGAATTGTTGAATCATACGGGGGAGAATGACATGACCCACAGTTATTCAAGAACTTATTTAGCATAATTTTTCATCTTAGATTAAGGATCTCACATTTCGGGACCTAATTTAGCCACTAGATCGGTATAGCTCTCGCAAAAGGGTTAAAAGACCTTGCCAGGCCTACATGGGGTACGCATATAATATAAGGCACTAGAGGCACCTAGACGGTGTGAGAGATAGACCCTTAGGTGTCCAACAAAGACTCTAAAAGCGCTTAGGAGGCTCTCCATTTCCTTACAATAGCTAAACTGCCTTAGTGTAGATATTTTAGGCTAAAATTTATCTTGACCGTCTAATTGGGTGAATATTAGTCGTTAAATGTAAGAAGCAGTAACTATATAGACCCCACTATTGTACATAACATACATTCTAATAAAGCATCCAAGCATTCTTAAACACTCTTGTTCCTACGCTTTCTTTGTCTATTTCACCAAGTTCACTTAGCCAACATTTTATCTCTCATTTAAGTTGAACTTAGGCATATTGATCATTAGATGTTTAAGGCTAAAGCCATATTCAATTAGACTTTAGCTTTCTAGCATGTGATACATGTCACTTCTTAGAGAAAAAGGTAGCTTATATGGAGGAAGAATATATTGTGGCTTTCATTGGGTTGGCAATCTAACCTAAAAGGTTGGTTGCAAGGCTAATGAGAGCCCTTAGATGTTAGCATGTAAAGTTGGTAATATAGTATTGTGTGGATTGGTAAAAAAGTTATAAAAGGTCTTATTGGGATGTGATAGAAAGACTTTCGGGTGGACCTTAATAGGGCATGACACTTGGACTTGATCTAATGGTTCCCATATGAGAAGTGCATAGGATTCTGGAGTTGGGTGAGCCTTTCTCATTCAAAATTGTTAGCCTTAAAGTAGTCAATACCATATGAGTAGACTTATAGTTTTTCTACTAGTACTGGTATGTCTAGTATTGGTTTTTTTCCAAGTGTATCATTTCGAATGTATCGCTACTTTTAAAAAATATTTTATATATGTATATAAAAATATTTATAATTATCAAAAATTAAATTAAATAAATTTCAAATATAAACACTTAAAAATTATATAAAATAATATTCAATAAACTTCAAAAATACAATTCATCATTAAATATCCTAAATGCCTCCATTTAACATTTATTCATAAGTTTTTTTACTTCACTTACCATACGACTACGCAAATGAACCAAGACAAAACCAAGAACATTCTCTCTCCTTTTTTCTCTCCAAAGTTTTCTCTATTCTTAAGAGCCTAAAGAGGACAATTCTTGCACAATGTGTTATCTATCGATCATACCAAGTAAAAAAAATGACAGCCACTATAAAACCTTTTTTCGTACTTTCTACAACCAAAGAATCTTCTGCCTAGATTTCCATTTGACCATGAGGGTTTTAACTTCATAGGAAAACCACAATAACAAATGAGAATCACATTGGTTACTTCCATATTCATCCTTTTGTTCCTCATTGCTTTCTTTCCTTTTCTTCGCAAGTCTACATTAGATATCTCGAATTGTTGCATTAGAAATCTCAAATTGATGTTATAAAAAGAGATTTTACGATTCCAAACAATAAAAGACATAGATTAGATAAAAAATAGGTGTTCAAATTAAATAAATAATTGTATAATATTATGTGGATATTAGGTGGAATTTAAGTTTGTTTTATAATTCCACATAAGCCTACCATGAGTCACTTAATGGTCGGGTGACTAAAAAAATTAATCTCGAAAATATTGGTGATCCAATAGTATTTTTTTTAGTTAAGTAACCAAAACAAAAACTTAACTATACTTAGTGACTATTAGTGTAATTCATCCAAAAAATAAATTCAAGAAACAGGTTAAACTATAAAAATAGTCACCTAACTATGCCTTTCGTTCTATTTTGGTTACCCAACTATTACATTTTTTATTTAGTCATTAAACATTTCAAAATTAGATAATTTAGTCACTCTCCTATTAGTTGTTGTTAGATGAGTAACGCAAAGCTGATGTGGGATTTTTCTATTGGTCTAATAACAAATTTAGCCATCTAATGTTTACACATGTTATCATTGATCCTAAATACAAAAATTCAACAAAATTTATTCGTCAATGTTTACAAAATTTTTCATTTTAGTTTGATTTATAAAAAAATAATAAATTTAGCTCTCGACATTTACAAAATTTTTCAATTTAGTTCTAATTCTAAAATTGTGACATCCTACACCCGACCTGGTCATCTGATTTGAATGCTTGATGGAAAATCCGTTGCCGAAGCAACAAAGACTATTATCAATTATTCCATTCAGTAAGAAATTGGATTAAACATTAGATTTTTATAAAATCTTAGGAAATATATAAATGAAATTTTAGGACTTTAAAATTATGTTGAAATCATCTAAAAATTCGGAGCCGAATGTGAGCCTCAAGAGGTCAAAAGGGATCAAAATAGTACAATGACCTATATCAAACATTGTGGTATCAGTAAAAGTACCCAGTTGTACCAATACTAGTCCTCTGTACTATAGCTTTTTGCATTCTTACTTGTTATGATACAACCAAGCCATGTACCAATACATGTATGTTAGGGCCCAAAAATCACTTTAAAACTCACCTATTTTGACCCCTAATTTCACCATACCAAAATCATGATTAAAAAATGCTCAAAAACCAAGTTCAAAACATCATTCACGCATTATAACACCTCTATATGAACAAATACATGTTAAACAAGTTATCATGTTTATCTATCAAGCTAGTTTACTTGGCAAGCAAGCAACCAATCATTCAAGTGCATAATATTCATATATCTACTTCATACTTCATCTAAGACATTAAAAACAAACATATTATATGCTTACATGTTATAAAAATAGTTTAGCTCAAGTTATACAATCATACAAATGCCAAAATGACCAACATAACATAATAGACTCTAACAACTACCTATTAGCTTAGCTACATGCCAAGTAACTTTCTAATCTTCAAGATGAACAATACAAACTTTAGATGAACTAAGATGAGGATTTTTTGTGCTTCTAAAGGTTAAGAGCTAATGGTACCTATTCCTCACCTATGCACGGAACAAACACATCTACACACTGAACATCGGAAGCTCAGTGGTGCTAACATAATTTGAATTCAATACACACACACATATAAACATTGTATAAATCGATAATTATGTCTATACGAGAATGATAACTGGATGATAATACATAAATCCCATCATTTGGCCCACAAGGCTCTTAATTCGTATTCGTATGGTCTTTCATGTGCTTGTCAAATCTCAATCTCAAATTTACAAATTGAATAAATTGGATTCATTTCTTTATACCACTTATGGTTCATATTTATGTTTCATCATAATCACATATTGTAACGTCCCGTAAGTCGGGGGTGTCGGGAAATATACTTTCGAGACCCCACCTTCGTGTATCGAGTTTAAAAATATTAATATTATAATTTCGGGAGTTACGTTAGAAGTTAATTGAATACTAAATTAATAATTTTAATTGTTAAGGACTAAATTAGTTATGAGAAAGAAATAGTTGCAAGGACTATTTAATTAAATAGTCCATTTTTTTAGTCACATGGGGTTAGTGGATGTGCATGAGAATAATATATATATATATATATATATAAAAGTGATATCATTAATAATTATAATAGGATAACTATTATATGTAAGAGAAATAAATAAAAGAAAAAGAAATAGAAGAGTGGGTAGAAAAGAAAGGAAAGAGAGGGAGTAAGTAAGAAAAAAAATTAAAAGCTTCATTTTTGCTCTTCCATGCCGAAAAGGGGGAGAATATTTCAGCCACATTTTTCATGCTTTAAAGCTCAAATTGGTTAGTAATTTTTGGTTCTTATTTCATGGATTTTGTGTTTCTAGAATCTTGAGATTATGAGTTAGATAACCCATGTTGAAATTTTTACAATTGTTGATGTTGGAACAAGTTAGTATGGTAGAAAAATATAAGTTATTAATGTTATTGGAGTAGATTTTTAAAGTTGGAAGTGGAGTGAGATGATTTGTAAAGTCAATTTATGAAATTGTACATTGAGGTTTATTATGGAAAATTTTGAAAATATGGGGGTTAAATTGTTTATTTATGTGAAATTATCAATGTATAAAAAAAAATATGTCATTGAGATATTTTGAAGTCTTTTATTTGAAAGAGTTTTGTTTGGGTGCTTGATGTTGAATTTGTGTTATTTTATAGAGTAAAATTTTACTACATTTAAAAATTAGGGATTTAATTGAGTAAATTATAAATGAGAAGGATTTTATTATAAATTAAAGATATATATAGGCTGTATATTAAGGGTTAAGTATTCGGCAATGGGTTATGTGTTAATTGTGGAATTAACTTGGGTGATATTGTGGATTAAATTGTATAAGATGTAAATGTTTTGGGGCAAATGTGTAAAAGTGTAAATAAGTAGCTAAATGTATTGAATTGAATGGTATATGAAATCGAGATTAATATTTATAGAGTCATTTTAGAAACGAGTAGAATGATAGTTTGATCATTTTAATTATTAGTGTTTAATTAAGTACAATGATTAATTTAAGTGGGTAATAAATTAGTAACTAATATTAAATTTTAAAGTGGGATTAGAATAATGGACTATTTAAATAAATAGTCCATTAATTTGATGAGTTTTGGTTAGTGGATAATTATGAGAGAATTATATATATATATATATATATATATATATAATATATGCTAAGTTATAATGAAAATGAAAATGATATGAAAATAGGAAGAAAATAAAAGAAACAAATAGAGTAGTGGGGGAAAGGAAAAAAAAAAAAGGAGGAACAAAAGTTAAAGCTTCACATCTTGCATGCCGATTTGGGGAGAAGAAAGGTTAGCACCATTCGGCCTTTTAAGTGCCATTTTTGAAGCTTAATTTTGTTAGGATGATTTGATTATTTTCAATTAAATTTTATATTTTTGGAACCTTAAAATTTTGTAGTAGATTACCTATGTGGAAATTTAGAGAAATTATGATTTTTGTGAAAGTTGCCATTGTTGAAAAACTTTAATGTTTGAAGTTGTTTTGATAGAATTAGAGGTTAAATTGTTAATTTTGTGAAGTCTAGGGACTGTTTTGGTGGATTGTTCTTTGTGCTGGAAATTTGAATTGAATTACTAAGTTTAGTGAGTAATTAAAATATTTTGTACCATGAGTTTTGTTAGTATTAGCTTGCAAGGAGTTTAATGCTATAAATTAAATTAGCATGGTGTTAAAGTTATAAAATTGAAGAATTTAGGGATTGTAAATAAATTATATGTATATTTGGTTAATTATGGAAATGGTAAATTCAATGATTAAATTGTGAATTAATTGAAAGTATGAGTTGTTTTGAACCTTGTGGAATAATTGGTTGAAATGCGACTTTCTTGATTTTAATTAAATAATATGATTTATAATTGGGGATTTAATTGTATCGAGAGTAAATGTTGAGTGCAAATAAGTAAAAATGTAATTAAATGGTAGGATGATTTGAATTTGAACTTGATATGGTATTTGAATTAGTTAATAAATTGACTTATTATGCTTTGATCGTGAAACGAGTAGATCGATTGTACATCGGGGAAAAGAGAAGGTTGCAGAATAATCATCTACGGTTTTAGGTAAGTTCGTAGTCCCTAAACTCGAACTTTATAAATTGTTTTAATTAATCTAGTTACTACTTGATGCCTTAATATATATCCCTAATGTAATTGTTAATTAAATTGAATGGAACTTTATGGAGGTATAAGTTAATTCAATTGAATGGAGGTTTATGGAATATGATATTATGGAATAAATTAATGTATGATTAGTAGATAATTGGAGTGGAAGTGTTATTAAATTATGAAATTTGATATTGAGTTATGAAAAGTAAAAATAAAAATAAAAAAATTATGGACTTGCAAATGAATAATTGACATCGTCGATTCGTTCGACTAGCGCTAGGCGCAACTTTCGTCAGTTTATCTGACTAGTGCTGGGCACACATTCGTCGGTTTATCCGACTAGTGCTTGGCGCTAATATTGTTGGTTTATCCAACTAGAGCTGGGCTCACTAATTATTCATCATTTTATCCGACTAGCGCTGGGCGCAACTTTCGTCAGTTTATCTGACTAGTGCTGGGCACACATTCGTCGATTTATCCGACTAGCGCTGGGCGCAAATATTGTTGGTTTATCCAACTAGAGCTGTGCTCACTAATTATTCGTCATTTTATCCGACTAGCGCTGGGCGCAACTTTCGTCAGTTTATCTGACTAGTGCTTGGTACACATTCGTCGGTTTATTCGACTAGCGCTGGGCGCAAATATTGTTGGTTTATCCAACTAGAGCTGGGCTCACAATTATTCGTCGGTTTATCCGACTAGCGCTAGGCGCAAATTCTTTTGCGGATTATCGGCTAGGCACTGGGTGCCGTGTATCAACTAGACTATACAACAAGGTTTTATGAATGATCTAAGGAGGATGGTTATAGGTATTACTAAAGAAGGTTATGTTTACTTATGTCTATACATTTATTCATTAGAAGATATGATATATTCTTGAGTTAGATTATTAAAGTTGTGAAATAAATTCAAATGCTTTAGATATACTTGTGGTTATTCGAATAAGTGAAGTTGCTTAATGTGAATTGGTTTGTGCCATAGTATAAGTAAATTGTTGATTGATCTGTGCAAAGCTATTTATATAGCAAGTGATGTGAATTGAGATATATGTTCAAACCAACTAAAGGTGAATACTTGTGAAAATTGAGAATAGCATGAAATAAGGTGATGAAATACATGAAATTGAAATGGTGATATCTTGTAATTGTATGTTTAGATAGTAGCATGATGATATAATTCAATTTGAGCATTCATGTATCGTATCATGTCTTAGAATGTCTGGATTATAGAAATATCACTGAGTTTTCCTCAGCATATAATTTTGTTCTCCGTGCTCAGGTTAGGTACTCTCTTTTGATCATCGACTCAGCATCCAACAACAACAACAATCCCGATCTCAAGTGTGGTGATGTTTAATTTTGTAACGGCATGTACCTAGGATGTCTTTGGTTGTTAGTTGTTTTGTGAATGTGATGTAAATTGAGTTATAGGTATATGTTTATGGTTGAAGCTACATGTTAGTATGCGTTTTGACCAAAGGCTTGATATGTGTATGAAACTTAAAGCTTGGTGTCTTAAGTAGCTTTATGTTAGGCTAAATTGAGTGATTTTGGTATACTTTAAATTTTGATTTGGATGATGCATTGTTGATGTGTTTGATGATATATAAATGTGGTACCAATGAGGGTACATTGGTAAGGCACATTTTAGGTCCACACTGTAACGCCCTTAACCCGAGACTGTCGCCGGAAAGGGGTTAAGAGGTATTACCGATCAATCAGAACATTTAACAACTAGAATTTACAACACAAAGTCAATCACATTCAATTACAATCATAGTGTCCCTTAAATGAGTCATCAAAACCCTAAGCAAGCTTATAAACCGAGTCGGGACTAAACCGAAACACATATAAAATTTCATGAAAATTTGAAACTTTTCTAAAATACAGGGGAGACACGCCCGTGGGAGGAGACCGTGTGCCCTCCACGGCTTCAAGACACCCCCGTGTGTCCTTCCGTGTCTATATACTGACTTGGTCCCCACGACCACCAAGCACGCCCATGTGTCCTGACCGTGGTCCTATACTGTCTTTCCCACCACGGCCACCAAGCACGCCCGTGTGCCATGGCCGTGTGCTCTTAGCTAGCTCTTGGACTAATCCCCCCGGTTTGGCGGCCCCCCCGTGTCGAGGCCGTGTGCTATTAAGTCATGTCACTTCCAGTCGCCCACGATGCAGTAGGCACGCCCGTGTACCTTGACCGTGTGACATTATAGGCCATTTTGCAAGGCCAACATGCCACCCACTTAGGTCAAACCTACAAGCAACACATACCCAAACATATCATGCACATAAGGCAACCAAAAACTTACCAAGATGACTATCCAATCTATGCAATCAATTCCCATTCCAACCATAACAAATTCAATACCAAAATCTATCTCATCACAAATATAATACATTCAATACCAAACATCATTCCTTTTTCAATTTCACTAATTCATACTAGCATTTTACCAACACAAAGTTATCATTCATAAGTCAATTTCTCAACTCATAATCCATACCAAAAGATGCATCACATATACCAAAACCATTCTTGCTAAAACTAGCACATATCTAGCCACATCTCATGGCTACTTACAAATATCAAACATGATTCAAATGACCAGCCTATACATGCCATATTTCATCTATGTACATCATTCCAAAAATACCCAAAATAGATTGTTGATAGTGTGATTGAGATCTTGTGATCCCCGGATCCGAGCTAGCTTTACTCGACACTTTAGCAAAGAGAGAAACAAATCACACAGTAAGCTTTACAAAGCTTAGTAAGTTCGAAATACAATACAATTATTTCATCAATTCAAACCAATGCATATAATAACCATCACATAGATCAATTCTCTCATATTCATACCATATCATTCATAGCTAAAATACTCATTCATCCATTCTTAGCTTTATCTATAAACTCCTCAACCACAAAGGTTCAATACATACCTTAGCTAATACATAGCTATTCAATTTCCAAGCTACTCAATGCTCGATATTACATGTTGATCATCCTTTGATATTCTCTCAATTTAAATCACACACTCAGTGCCATATACATGTTCGAAGCATAGTCGTCATCGCACACTTAGTGCCTATTCTTTCAACCGACTTATCTCGGTATCGCACACACAGTGCCAAATCTTTAAGCCAAAGCTTTCATAACATCGCACACACAGTGCTATTCATTTCTGTTTCGATTTCAATTTCACACACTTAGTGCCATCTAATTAAATCTTGCACATAGCAACTCAATCTCATAATTATATACATATTCATTTCATAATGCTAAAACACATCTTAATAACATATAATATATCCAAACTTACCTCGAACGTTGAACTATCGAAACGGTCGATTAATCGAGAACTTTATCTTTGCCTCGATCTCGATCTGGACCTCTCCTTTATTGGTCTATACATATTCAAATTCAATCCATTCAATCACCAAATCATCCATTTTAGTCCAAACACACATATTTAGGGAATTTTACAAAATAACCCTCACATTTTCACATTTCGACACTTTAGTCCCTATTTCACAAAATCATCGAATACACAAAATTTCAAAACACATATGCTTAGCCGAATTCTCTCTATGTTCATACAAGTATACACATTTTATTTAATTCATATTTTAGTCCCTCAATTTACACTTTCCTCAATTTAGCCCATTTTACTCAATTTCACTAAAAATCCCAATACAAACTATTTTAATCCAACACTAAGTTTCCATATTTCACTATCAACTAACACATAGCTCAAGTGTTCATCATTAACTCATCACAAAAACATCATCAATTCACAAAATTACAACATGGGTTAGCTAGAGCACGAAGTAACGATTACGAAAACATAGAAATTATCAAAAACCGAGTTGAAAACACATACCAATTTTAGTCTAAGCTTGTCGAAATCTTCAAAGCTCCCTAACCCTTCTTTCTTTTCTAGTTTCGGTGGGTGAAAGATGAACACTCATCAATTTTTTTATTCTTTTGTTTTATTAATATTACCTTATTAAACATTTTACCAATTTGCCCTTTTAATAGACATTTAAAATAAATATAATTTAAGGCTAATATGTCATTTTGCCATCCACTATCTTAAAAATGGTTCATTAACAACATAAGGCCTCCTCCTTAAAAAGCCATCAACATTTAAGTACTTATAATTCAGCACATAGCTTTTACTCTATACGCGATTAAGTCCTTTCTCTTAATTCGACACACAAACGATCAAATTACCACACAGAATTTTTACACATGCTATAGCACATATAATTAACATCAAAAATAATATTAAAATATTTTTACGACCTCGGATTTGTGGTCTCAAACCACCGTTCCGACTAGGGTCTAAACCGGGATGTTACACACACGGCCAGACACATGAGCGTGCGAGGCCATTTCGAAGGGTACACGGCCTGGCACACGGGCGTGTGGCTTGGCCGTGTGACCCAAGTCAATGTGTTACACGGACACGGCCCTACTTCGAATGCCCACATGGCCTTAGACACGAGCGTGTGTCTTGGCCGTGTGAACCCTGTAGTCAAAAAAAAAAAAAGTTTGCAAGTTCTTCTTTAACTTTTCAAATGATTTCTATTAGTCCCAAAATGTTTTCAAGGGAACTTTAAAGTTCTATTTAGGGACAATTAACATTTTAATGATTGAATTAGAATATGCTTATGATTACTTACGAATTGGTTGTTAAATGCATCGATTGGTTGGTAATATTCCGTAACCCTACTCTGGAGACAGATACGGGTTTGGGGTGCTACACATATCACAACAAGCATTTAGCCACGTAAACTTATGTTTTAGCCCCTATTAGTCGAATTTAGATTCAAGGATGGTTTCACATATTAATACGTCAAATTATGCTCATGACCTAACAAGGGATTAGAGCTAGTGATACATCCTAATCCAATAGGGAATTAAAGAACTATTCTTGACCCAATATGGAATTAGAGAACACTCCTCAGAAATGCACCTAGTGCTAAGTAACTTCAATATAAGCTTACGACCCCAAGGGCTCCTGGAGCTAGTGATATGTTATTGACCCATAGGGCTCTAAATAACAATAAAATAAAATGTGTACGGTACATTCTCGACCCTTAGGGCTCTAGAGAACTATCATTGAATATACGTTCTGCATTCAACAGTATAACATAACTCAACAAGGTTCATTTCAAGTTAACAAGTATAATTCATTTAAGCATCATAATGAAATCTTTATACACTTATTTAGCCACTTACCTTCTATATTCATAATTGAACACACACACATTATACTTTTCATGAGATCAAATACCAATATCATTTCATTTTCCAATTTAGCATAGCATAATACACATTTACTTACCTTTAAATATTAAACATGTTATAGACACAATTACTTAATGAAATCATGAATTAAAAACAAATTAGGTTAGCATGAACTGATCTGTTACTTGTTGTCCATCTTCGCCTCTCTTTTGTTCCTTGACATTTTGACCTCGTTCAGTAATTCGAGTATAGAAATGATATTAGGTTCTCATCTTTAACTTATAAAGCATTTACATTAAACATATTATTCATACTTTTCTCTTAGGTCCTTTACAACCCTAATGTTTGAAATTCTCATAACTCAAGTTTTACTTGTTCGAATTTCGTTTCATCTTTAGAACTATAATCTAGGAGTCTCAAGCTATCCAAAATACAATTATTTCTCAAAGTTCAAACCTTCTTCTCATTGAGTAGTTAAACATCCATCCATGGCCACTTAACCATTTCTTAATAATAACTTATTCCTAACACAATCCACTATCCTATAAGCATATATTCACCATAATTCAAGCTTAAAGCAACTAGACATCCACGATCAAGCTTTCTCTCTCAAGTTTTCTATACAATCAATAATGGTAAATTAAACTATACTTAACAATTCAAATTTCTATGGAGTAGGTCATGATAATTTAATATTATAAGCTATGATTTCCTTCTTTCTTTCTTTTTCATTCTCATTCAATGGTAGGGAAAAAATTGAATGAATATGTAACACCCCTAACCCATATCCATCGTTGAAATAGGGTTTCAGAGCATTACCGATGTTTACCGATCAAACAGACATAAATTTCAAACATTTCCTATCATATAATATTCAGATCTGAAACCAATTAAATTCATACACGCTGTCCCTTATTTGAGCCCTCGAGGCCCAAAATACGTGTTATAAACAAATAGAGACTAATTCAGAAACTCAGAATTTTTTTTGAAAAATATTAAAAAAAAATTCAAAGCTGCAGGGTTCACACGGTCGTGTCCCAGATCGTGTCTATACCAGTGTAACTCTCTAACTTGGGTCACACAGCCGAACCACACGCCCGTGTGCCAGACCGTGTGCCCTTTCGAAATGGCCTCGCACGCCCGTGTGCTAGCTGTGTGTCTCACACGGCCCAGTCACACGCCCGTGTGTCTGGCCGTGTGGACTCAAAATGTACCTTAAACAACAAGTTTACAATTCCCTGCAAGCTTGGACAATAAGCAACTCAAAAATCATTCGTTTAACCAATTCAAAACACAAATAAACACATCCAAATCATATTAAAACAAACATCCTAGGTGCCTAACCAATGTACCCTCATAGGTACCACAATTGTATCATCAATTCATATCAATAAAACATCATTCAAGTCCAATTTGTAAACATGCCAACTTCAATCTATTTTGCCTAATTCTTGATCACTTAAACATTAACTTAATTTCACATGTTTATATTTATATATATACCAAACTAACATTATATTTATAACCTCATTTACAATCAATTCACAAAATAATTAATAGTTAGATACCCTAGGTACATGCCAACACAAAAGGATAGACATCACCACGTTTGAGTTCGGGATCGTTGTTGGAGGCTGAATCGGCGATCAAAATTAAGGACCTAACCTGCGCACGGAAAACAAAACTGTACGCTGAGTAAAACTCAGTGGTATTTCTATAATTCGAATATTTAAAGATAAGAAATTACAAATATACAATTGAAATATAAACACATATTAATATTTAAATATTACAACAACCATATCATATTTCATTTGTTTCACAAATATCTCAATTCTCATGCTTGCTATATAAATAAATTTTCACAATTTATTTCACATTTCATTATACAATTGCATTATCCATTCCATATTCATTTCATGAGTATATAACTCATATATTCCATATATTTGCAACATATTTCACATTCTATTTTCAATTCACTATTTCACTTCCATTTCTCATACCATGCCATTTCAATATCAACTATAAAACTTTATTATTCATTTACCCCTATTAACATGACTCGGACTCGGACGAATACACGGATCCAACCAAAACACACCAGTTTGGCACCCAGTGCCTCATCGGATAATTCGAAGTAATACTTTGACACCTAGTGTTTCATCGACTCGAAGTCGAAGAAATCCCTAAACTCTTCCAATCCTATGGCATGCCATCTATATCCGACTCAACCCGATACAGTTAATAGGGTTTTAATTTCACATTTTAAATATAAACAATATCAAATACTAATTTTTTTTATATAATCTCATAAATATACATATATCCATTTCAATTCAATAATCAATACAATCATTATATATTTACCAACTCAATCCATTTCAATCAATTATCAAATATCAATCACTCACCTCCACACTTACCATATACAATAGATTGAATTATAACAATTAACAACTAAGTTCAGATTATAGAGATATAAATCAGAAATTCCGAGCTATTCCTCGTCGACTTTATCTTTCGCCTTTTTAGTTGAGGATTTTGGTACAACGTTAGCTACGAAATTAAAACAATTAAAATTCATCAATACAACACAATTCAATTTCATACTGAATATTTCAATTTTTACTCAATATTTGCCTAAATTCCAATTTAGTCCCTAAACCGAGACTAATTTTATTTCTTCACATTTAATCTTATATTTTCATACAAACTCCACTTTAAACTAAATTTAACTCCCTCTTTTTACTCAAATCCCTAAATTTCAAATTTTTACAATTTAGTCCCTATTACTCAAAATTTACAATTTATTCTACAATTTAATCCTTTTTTCATTTCTAACTTAAAAATCTATCAATTTAATCTCTAATACTAAAATTATTCAACATAGACAACACTTAAAAACTCAATAATTTCTAAAATTTCGACATGGGTCGGGTAGTATTTAACACAGGGATTCCAAAAACATAAAATTACAAAAAAAAGAGACTAAATTGACTAACCAATTGAATTTGAAAACTTTTGAAACCCTAAAGCCCTTCGTCTCCTTCTTTCTCCCTTTTCTTTCTTTTTCTTTCTGTTTCGTTTTGCTTTGTTTCTTTTTAATTCATTCTTTTATTATTTTGTTTTATTATACATTAATATATTATTATATAATATAATATATATATATACTTTAACACTTAAGGTTTATTTTATAATATATATAATAAATTCACAAATAATCTACCTTATGGCGCCTCATAAAGAAACAATGGCATAATTGCTTCTTTAGTCTTTTTAAATTTTTCTTTAATCTATAATTCAACTTTTATCCTATATGCAATTTAGTCCTTTTACCTAATTGCTCTTAAATCATGTCACTTAACCAAAACCTAATTAACTGTACGATTAGCTTTGTAAATATTTTTAATAATTATTTACGAGTCTAATTTATGGTAACGGAGTCTCGAAAATATACTTTCCGACACACGTAACTATCGAGTCGTTACAGAATATATATTTTCATCTCTCCCAGTATCATACTTATATATACATAATTAAGCTTTACTAATATAATAAAACAAAAATCAATGAATATCATCTAGGATTATAATAATGAAAGTGGATGGTTTAGATCATGCTAGGCCACTAACACATTTTAAATATGATTTAATTACACTTTAGTCCTTGATATATTTACATACTAATGACTTGGTTATTTCCTTAATCAATTCTCACTAATCTAATCACCTTACATTTTAGTCCATGTACTATACTTAAGGACCTATTTAATAAATAATTCTATTTTCTAGTTTTGTATTCACCTCTTAACTACTTGATTAAAATTTTTTGGGTTAGCTCGATTTAAGAATTTCAACCTCGAAACGAATTTTTTGACACCAACGAAAATTTGATTGTTACAAAAAAAATTTCAAAATAATAACTTTTTTTTAAAAAATAATGTATAAAAATAATAAAAACATACGGTCACTTCTTTTGTTAAATCCATCACCCAAATCACAAGAAATTATTTTATGCACCCTTTCCATCACATCATTTATGCTCTTGTTCAATTAAAAGTAGAAACATCATCTTTTTTTTTCCACATCATATTTACATTTGAACTAAATTTTTAATTTAAAAATGATGTGTTTTTTTTTAATTGGACGGAACCATGAATAATGTAATGAAAAGGGTACATAAAATAATTTATTCTCAAATTACTCACACTTGTCATTCTATGAGGGTTTCCATAGGGGCCTCAAGCTTGAAAATTTCTTGTTGCTGAACAAAGAGGGAAATTCACCACTTAAGGTTACAGATTTTGGTTTATCACTCTGTTACAAGCTAGGTACAAACATAATAATCCCCGTTCATTAAAATTTTCGAGGTCACATTAATTTTCCGTTTCTTTTTAACTCCGTGCCTTCTGAATAGGTGATGTATTTAAGGACATTGTTGGTAGCCCATATAATATTGCGTCAGAAGTATTGCAGGTAACTAATTATATATATATACTAACTAAATTATAATACATTCACAATGTGAGTGAAAAAAATTATGTGTTAGATTTTATTGATTTCTTATCAATTTAGTTGCTCGTGAAAGAGTTGATAGAAGGCTAAAATAAAAATATACTTTTTGAAATTTTTAAAATTAGAATTAAATTGATAAAATTTGTAAATATCGAGGGTTAAATTTATTAAAATTTTTAGAATTTGAACTAAAATAACAAAATTTATCAATATTGAAAGCTAAATTTGTTGATTTTTTATTTTTAGGATCAAATTGATAAAATTTATAAATATTAGAGAACTAAATTTTTTATTAGACTAATAAAAGAATGCTCATGTCAGCATTTCCTTTCCCTACTCGTTTAACGCAACTAACATAAGGGTGACTTACGAAAAATGTTTGTTTCGCGGCAAATGACTTACGGAAAATATTTTCTACATTTTCCTATGTTTGTTTTATGGAAAATAGCTTGATCAACGGAAAATGACTTACAGGTCAATAAAAAATAAGCCATTTTTCCTGTAAAATGACTTGCCCTCTTAACAAATGTAAGTCATTTTCTGGAAAAAAATCTTCTTTATGGATAATTTTATTTTTATATGAAAATTAACTCAAGTTAAGCTTAATATTATTATATTAATAATAAATTTTTATTTTTATTTTTTAATATTTAAAATTAATAAAATAATAATATAAAATATTATGATTTTTAATATTATTAAAGATACATATTTAATTATCTATATCTAATCATATAATAAATTATTAATATAATTTGTTATTTTAACAATTTATTTAATATTTCAATTTTATTTTAATAATAAATATTTATTAAAATTATAAATATATTAATAATAAATGTTTTGTAGTATAAAGGTTAAAATATGCCATAAATCCATGTACTCTTTACAAATTTAGAATTTAGTCCCTCTACTTTTTTGATTTGAAAATCAAGTACAATTGTTAACATTGTTCAATTTTTTCGCCAATTTTGTCGATGACACATTTTTTTTTAAAAAAATACCCACTTGGTAGTAATGTAATTAAAAAATAACGTTATAATTAACCTGAATTTAATAAAATATTTTTAATAGTGCTAACAGCTAAACTTAAATTTTGATATCTAAAAGTATATGGACTAAATTTTAAATTTACGAAAAGTAAAAAAACTTATGATATATTCTAGTTTAATAATTGATTAATATTATATATTTAATTTGATGCATTTATTTATAAATAAATCATTGCAATATATAAAAAAAATATAAAATATAAAATTATAAATATAAAATAAACTCTATTAAACAATGAAATAAATAAGAATATTTCAAATGAATATTTGTTTAATTGAAAACAATTTTAAGAAATTTAAAAAAAAAACTGTCAAATAATAAAAAATATTTTAGACAAATTATTCAAATAAGAAAAAAAATTAACTTTTATTTTTCAGAAATCATAATTTCAGAAAATATTTAACTTCAAAAAATTTACTAATAAATCTAAAAGTTGGTGATGAAAATAGAAGGAACACAACCATTTTTGAATGCTGAGAATAAAAAAGCGCACAACAGTGCGTAGGCAAAGATTAAGGGCAGGGTCTTGTGTATTTAGGATTTAGGGCTCGAAGTCCAAACGGAAACTCCCACATTACTCTGAAACTGAAGGAAATGTCAAAGGATGAATATGGAGTGCTTCTGTATTACAAATTCGCCTCCATCCCTGATCTCAATTCTCTCTTCTCCTTCTACCACTCCAATTGCAACTCTCTGGCTCTTCTCGGCCGAGTCCGTCTCTCTCCTAATGGCGTCAATGTCACCGTAACCTCTGCCTGCCCATTTCCAATCTTTTTCTCTCTACACTTGCATTCCTTCTACTCTAAGGATGATTGGTCTTTTTTCTTCTTCTTCTTAATAAGCAGGTTGGTGGTTTGCTGTCGGCATTGGAAAAACACATAGAAGCCGTGAAGTCCAATAGTTTGTTCCAAGGAACTGACTTCAAGCTTGCTTCTTCGCATCATCCTTTGAACGACAAGGTTGCTGTTGAGTGTGGCTTTACATCTCTTTCCATTCGTGTTGTCAAGGTTTGTTCAACCTTTCAGGACCTGTTTTATTATCTTTTTCAGCTGCTAAACTTGTATTGTAACTTTTGTCCTTCACTTGCTTCTATAGACTTTGTACTGTTACCATCCCAAACTTGCACGTTCTATGTTGATTTTTCCTGCGAGTGTAATATTTTTGTTGTATCTGTTCTTAGGAATTGGTTACTTTTAGTTCTTATCCCCTTTTAAATCCACCGGAGGTTTCTAATGCTGGGAGGCATCTCTCTGCTGCCGAGTTCCATTCTGTTCTTCAAAGTGCTGGTATGGACTTTGGTCTATCCCTTCTAATGGCTTATTAGTTACATTTTTCTACATATCATATATGTTTCATGTTGGCTAATGGTTGTGATTTCTAATTATGTGTTTATTGATGGTAATTTTTGTGCTTCTCAGGGCAACTTATGAAGAATGGAAGTCCTACCGATGATAAGCAGCTGGTTCTATTGGATGCAAGAAATTTATATGAGACGAGAATAGGAAAGTTTCATGCTCCAAGTGTGGAAACACTAGATCCAGGTATCAGGCAGTACAGTGATCTGCCCTCTTGGATAGATGATAATTCGGAACAGTTGCGAGGAAAACATGTCCTCATGTAAGTATTCTAAATCCTGATAATGTTCTGTCGATGTTTATTCCAGTTCTTTCATGCCTGTAAATCATTGTCTCTAGATTCATATTTTATCAAGCAACTCTTCACTTGCAATTTTATATCCCTTTATTGTTAAATGATATTCTTTTTGGTTGAAGGTGTGGTTACAGAATGTTGCAACTATTCACCCTCTCTGAATGATAGAAACTGAGCTTCTGCTAATTATGTTCATCTTCTACCATTTTGAGTATCCTGTGTTAACAGATTTCTGTTACAGGTATTGCACTGGAGGAATCCGTTGTGAGATGGCATCAGCTTATATTAGGTCAAAAGGTGCTGGGTTTGAGAATGTCTTTCAGGTCAGCTTCTGAAACCAAATAGAAAATCATGTCACCAGCTTCAGTTTCTTGTTTATCTATGGAATAATTTATAAGTTTGATGTGTATTTATTCGGATAATACCACCCAAAGCAAGTAAGTTCAACCCTTCATATGATGAGGGCAACCGTGATAGTCTTGGCTGTATTGGCTTTATTGCAGTTATATGGGGGAATACAACGCTATTTGGAACAATTTCCTGATGGTGGTTTCTTCAGAGGAAAGAACTTTGTTTTCGATCACCGGTATGCTTTCGTAGTTTGTCAACATGTTATTGTTAAAACTTTATTGATATCGTATTTGTTGATCACTTTAGGATGGTAATAGAAATTGCATACTAGCATAATAGTTCAATTCATGAATTGTGAAAGCTGATGTTTTTTCCTTATATCTCTTTGTATTGCTGGTAGGATTTCAGTTGGGAGTTCAGATACTAGTATTATGGGTGCCTGCCTCATTTGTGGCTCTTCTTACGACAATTATTCTTCACGCTGCCGCTGCACTCACTGCAGAATACTTGTCTTGATCTGTGATAGTTGTCAGGTATGTTCTACAATTATCTCTTGAGCCATCTTTTTTAACAAGATTCTGTTTATGCTTCTTCTGGTACACCTTTTATTTTCTATATTCATCATTGGTGTTTCTGAACTTTGTCAATTTGGGTGGCAGATAAAGAGTGATGCATATGTTTGTGAGTTGTGCCAGAAACATCGTTTGGATTTTGGATCCATTCCATCTGTGGAAGATGGTGAGCTTGCAACAGTATTGGACAAAAATGATCTGAAAACTGTTTGTTCAGATTCCAAAATCTCATCTCAGCTGCCTTCAAGAAATGGTAAGGTCTGTAATCTCTTATATAAGAGTAAGTCTGTAATCTCTTATATAAGAGTAAGTCTTAGGTTAAGCAAGAAATGTTAAGTAATTAACTGATTAATTTAATTGGTGTTGGGGATACTCTACACTGTTTTTCTATTATTGTTAATCTCGTCTATGATATGCCACTTTTAGCATCTATTTACAAAAGCATACATATTGTTTATTGCAAATAGATTTGCAACTTATGTGTAAAACTCATTTGCTAGGGGATTTATCTTGAAACCTGCATTTTTAATACTGAATACTAGATTACCTTGATATCCTGAGTGGTTTAAAGTTGAGTGTAAAAATTGATCTGGATTTTGTTTTTGCTGGTCCTAAAATTGTTATAACTTCTATTCTCAGGCAATGCAGCTCCAAGGAAATTAAGAATTTTATGCTTGCATGGTTTTCGGCAAAATGCCTCCAGTTTTAAAGGAAGAAGCGCATCACTAGCCAAGAAACTTAAAAGCATTGCTGAACTTGTTTTTATTGATGCACCCCATGAGTTGCCATTCATTTACCAGTCTTGTACAGAAGCAAAAAATAATTGTGCTCCACCTACTGGACAACATGCTCCTCCACCTGAGAACTGCAAAAGGAAGTATGCATGGTTGGTTGCATCTGATTTTGGTGGGAAGGTTGAAGCTGATTGGAAAATAGCAAATCAGCCATTTGACCCTCTTCAGTACCAGGGACAAACTGATGGCTTTGATGTATCACTGGCCTATTTGAAAAAAATGTTCTCCGAGCAAGGACCCTTTGATGGAATTTTGGGATTTTCACAAGGAGCAGCAATGGCTGCTTTACTTTGTGCACAAGGAGACAAGCTAAAGGCTGAAATTGATCTCAGATTTGTGATATTGTGCTCTGGATTTGCTCTCCCATTGGCAGATTTCGGGCAAAAGCCCATTAATTGCCCATCACTTCATATATTTGGTAGTGATCCCGGCAAGGACAGACAGATAACAAGCCATACCAGCAGATACCTGGCATCAAGATTTGAAGATGGTTGCTCTGTTATTATTGAACATGAATTTGGTCACATCATTCCAACTCGGTCTCCATACATGGACAACATAAAGGACTTTCTTCGACGTTTTCTCTGATGTATTAGATATGTATTTGACAAGTTTTTTTATTCTTCATTTCTCTGTTTAGAAATGAGGTCTGACACTGGAACTGAAGAGATTTAGTCCTTCAAAATGAGCTAATTGTCCCATGTGCATGCTAATTAGCTAGTTAATTTTTTATGTCAGAAACTTTAGCCATTCTTAATGATGCAATAGTCCATTGTTATGGATTAATTCATGGTTGCCGGAATCAAAACTGTACCCATAGGAATCGTTGGGTTGAACCGGTTTGAGCGAAGCACTTGGAACTAGTTGAACCGAAACAAAAATCCGATTGAATTGGTTTTATAATTTAAAAGATTTATGGATTTATAATAATTTATTTAATTAAAATTAGAGTTGATTGTAGCATAGATCTGATTTTTCAAACCAAGGATTAATATGAACATTACTCTATTGCATGCGGACCGATGTTGTTTGGATCGATCAATAGGGATTGATTGAATTGGACAAAAAAAATTAATTATACGATCAATTCAACCGAACTTTTTAAAAAAATTATAATATTTTAATGGGACAAGTTGAATCCATCCAACCAGCTAATTGGTGTCAACCACAGGTTGGATTTAAAAAACATAGATGATGAACTCCTAAACCCTAAACTAGTCCGGGAACGGTGTTAGTAAGTGTGGGGGATTGGGAATGCTTTTCAAGTACTAAACCCTAAACTGAAACTAACTTTTGATTCCCAAAAGCCTCCAACACAAACTCTTTGAACCAATTATCTATAGTCTGAATTCTGAACTACACTGGAAGCAACGCATAGCTGTTAACCCAGCTGAGGAAGCAAACAGGAAAGGAACAATGAAGATTTTGAGTAGGAAACTGCTGCACCAATTATCCTTCAAACAAGTATCTTTCTTTTTCCTCCTTTACCAACTAACTCATGGTTTATGCTTATTGGAATGAATTGTCAAGTGGGTACTTTTCAAATGCTTGGTGCTCAACATTTTTGCTTCAATTAAACATCTTTCTATTATCTTCCTTCTTTTGGGACATTAGTATATGATTGCTAATTGAATTTTCAAGTTGGTTGTGAATTTTGAGGACTTTGCTTTACGATCTTCGCATCTTAACGATGCTTATGTTTATTAAATTTGCTTTTATTTATTTATTTATTTTCATTATTATTTACAACGTTTTGATTTATGAACGGGTTATTATACTTTCACGTTCTATCTACATGACAAGTTTTCTAGCACGAAGATTTTACTATCTTTTCCTCCTTGTTCTTTTTCTTTGAATGAAGACCGAAGGGTACTACCTTCATTTATTCAGTTCGTACTATCACTTGTTTAATCAGAGATGTAGAGTACTTATTAATTGTTGCTGGAAAACTATGACTGATTCCTTTTTGTTGTTGCTCAATCTAAGAGTGATTGTTCTACGACTGTTAATATCATTTTAAAAAACTTACTTGATAGGCTATCCGTCGCTGTACATATTCTACTGGGAAAGTCTCAGATTTTGGACAACCTACTTCAGCATCTCATCCTCAGGTGTGCTTCTTAACATGTCCTCATCACTCTGATGTTAGAAAACATGGTAGAGATTTGAGAATTCTGATGATTTTGCTTTTGTATGATTAGTCTGCAAATAATACAAGGCCTTGGTGGGTAAAATGGCAATTTGATGCTGTCAGCTTCTTGGACAAAGAGAAGAAGGTTTTAAGTATGCTTTAAGTTTAGTTTGGTACTTGTTCTAAGGCATTTTTACTTCATGTTTACCTCTCAGTTAATGAAGGAAGGGGAGATTACACCTGCTATAGCTACCGAAGAATACATCTCTAGACGGAAAAGATTGTTGGAACTTCTTCCTGAAAATAGCTTGGCCATCATTGCTGCTGCCCCTGTAAAGATGATGACTGATGTTGTGCCTTATACATTTCGACAAGATGCTGATTACTTGTATCTTACTGGTTGCCAGCAACCTGGTGGGGTGGCAGTATTAAGTCATGAGTGTGGTTTATGCATGTTCATGCCAGAACCAAAACCTCACGTATGTTAATGTTGTGTAACTGAATATTTTGATACTAAATGCTTTTGTTGTCTAATTTTGCAGTAAGAAGGCTTTAGTTTTTTCTTTTCATTTTTAATTATAAGATGGATGGTTCATTTGGACTTTTCCATTGGGCATGGAGTAGGTTGACTTGAAAACATCAAGATATTTCTAATTCTTTAGTTTTTCAGTAAGGCTGAAATGATCTAGTTTCTTCTTGTTCTTTTGTTATGCATGACATGTTTTAAGTTCATTCAAAATTTTATGACGTTATGGTTTATGTAGGATGTTGTTTGGCAAGGACAAATAGCAGGAGTTGATGCAGCACTAGAGATGTTCAAAGCTGAAGAAGCTTATCCAGTGAGCAAATTAGATAAGGTGATATGATAATCCGTTGTAGATATGATAGTTCAAATGTCTTGCTTTATCATATATGATATGATAAGGAAAGTACTTTGTTTCTCCTTCTATTTCTTTCTTAAATACTTTTAAAATAATGCCTGCAGATCCTTCCAAATATGATAAAAAGATCTTCCAAATTGTTCCACAACAAGCTGACGGCTACACCGACCTACACAGATTTGGAAACCTTTCAAAATGCAGCTCATGTTGGGAAAGTGTGTGACCTTTCTATTTTCACCCATGAGCTACGATGGGTAAAATCTCCTTCTGAACTTAAGTTAATGAAAGAATCCGCAGCAATTGCTTGTCAGGTACTTTCTTGTCTAACCCTGTTGGTCCCTCTTGACCTGAATTTTGTATAATGTGATTAATGTCTGATGCACGTCTATTTTACATTACTTGGTTTCGGCTATCAAGCTTTTTTAGGTTAGAAATATCCTAGTATCAGGTGGTAAATCAACATTATTTTATAGTATCACTGAGATTGCACTTAAAATAGATGCCCCTTCTGTTATGGAATATTTTGTGTCTGGAGAAGGTAATTACCTGTCTGGTATTCATATTTAACATATATCTTGCTCTTGGACAGGCTCTTTTGCAGACAATGTTGCATTCCAAAACATATCCTCATGAGGGCATGCTATCAGCTAAGGTTGAATATGAATGCAGAATGAGAGGTGCTCAGAGAATGGCGTAAGCTTTTGCCTTTGTAAAAGACTTGAAAGCATGCCTTTTTTTAATGCCAAATATGTTTGTTGTAGCAACAAATATCATTAGTATCATTGTGAACTTATCTACCAAATAGTTTTAACTCATTAGTCTCATTGTCCTTCACCAGATTTAACCCTGTGGTTGGTGGTGGGCCTAATGCTAGTGTTATACATTATTCTCGAAATGATCAGAAAGTAAGTTTAGTTATTGTGAGATGTTATTTGGTTTTTAAGTCACCAACCAAGTGCAAATAAGATTTTATGTGTGTTTGTGAGGATGATCAATTTTAAGATTTGACTTCTTGTTTGTCTTTTAGATCAAAGATGGGGATCTAGTTTTGATGGATGTTGGATGTGAGCTGCATGGTTATTGCAGTGATCTTACTCGTACATGGCCACCCTGTGGAAGCTTTTCTTCTATACAAGTATGCTTTTGTATGATCGATTTGTTTCACTTGAATTTGTATCCTTCGCATACAGAAATCTAGTATTGAAACTGTTCTCTGGAGGTATTTTCTTTTTAATTGGTGTGATGGGTTTGAAATGTGCAACATGTCTTTATCTATTAGATACTATTTGTTAACGTCTTATAGATGATTCTCTAAGTAATTCTGGGATGAATACATGCACGTTGAAGTTTCTTATTTTACTTGCCATATGACCCGAGCAGAGAGGCTTATAGCTATGGATTTCAATTTTTCAGGAGGTGCTTTATGATCTCATACTACAAACAAACAAGGAATGTATAAGGCTTTGCAGACCTGGTGCTAGCATCCGTCAAATACACAACTATTCGGTATGGTTTAATAACTCAAAATCATAGTTTTTCAAATTCTCTTGCATTTTACTTTTTTCATTATCCATCTGTCATTTTTTGGGTGCTGATGTTTCTCCACAAGAAGGGATAATATACTGGTTCTTTCATAAATGATGAGCAATCTACCTCCCAAAGTTTAGAAAGAAATGTTCATTTCTTATGAGCACATCTTAACTATACATGCAATTTAAAATAAAATAATCAATTTATAAAAGGAATTTAGTATGCACATACACCCATGTAGCTAGTTTTCATCCTTATAATTGTTAGGTTTCTTGTTAGGTAATTTGTTGAAGTTCACGATAGCTATAATCTATTCTGAATAAGAACAAGTCACATATTTACCTTATGGTACTTTATCCATATTGTTTCCAATTTTTTCTTTTTTAAGCTTTCAACTAAAAAATAACAATTATTACTACTTTAATATTCATGGTGTATACTTCAGATGAGCCTTTGATCTTATTAATTGCTTGTTTGTTTGATCTTACCAGTTTTCATTTTCTTGTGGAAATATCTACCTGAAAGTTGCTTGAATTGTAAGCTGTATTGGGCTGTAATGGAATGTTTTGATCATGTGAAGTTGTGTGCTTTTATAGGTTGAATTGCTATGCAAAGGACTGAAGGAAATTGGGATTATGAAAAGGGATGCATTTAGATTGTATCACCAATTGAACCCAACTTCTATAGGTTAGACTAAGCTTCAATTGGCAAGCGTTTTACTAAACCTTACCTTGTTATGACATATAAGATTTCTATATTATTATCGTTTGTATTGGTTTTAGAAATTGTGACTCAAATAATTATTATGCCTGATAAATTTTATGTCCAGGTCACTATCTAGGAATGGATGTCCATGATAGTTCCATGATCAGCTATGACCATCCTTTGAAGCCAGGAGTAGTAAGTTATCTCTTTCAGTGAAACCCTTTTCGATGTTCTCAACCAACTTCACGTTTTGCACTAGCTGGGAGTAGCAAGTTTTAGATATTAGAGTTTTCTATTCTTACATACTATATGCTGGAATATCTGCACTTTCAATAAATGACACAGTATGCAATAGGAGTAATTGTTTCCTTGGTGTTTGCATTGGTAATATTGGTATTATCTTCTAGAATGTTGATGTGAATTTACTGTCCATTGCAGGTTATAACCATTGAGCCTGGAATCTATGTCCCATCTAGTTTTGATGGTTCAGAGAGGTATTTATGGAATTCCTAAATAAAAGTACATTTTTAAATTCAAAACCTAACCTGAAGCTTCCTACCAACCATGCCTTTGATGTCACTTGCTATGCTTAATTATATGATCATGGCAACCCATAGTTTGAAAAATCACTCATGAAAAATTCTATTACGGTGCACTACCTGATTAATGATCATTTCTTTTGACATATACCTCTTATGTGGTGGTTATGTCATTGGTTGAACTGCCATAAGCAAGATGAATCTACGGCTTTTTGAGTGCATATACTTAATGTGGTTTTTGTTGACTGTCTTATGAATCTAACACTTCACATTTGACTGAGATGTCAGTAGATGATAAACATTTCGTTACTTTGTTTAAGAAGCTTTCATTTACAATTTGGAAAGAATAAGATTTGGGTTTTATATATTTTTATGAATTTTTTCTACCAGAATAAAATATACTTGTATATACAAGGACATCTGATTGGAAATGTCCGTGTCTTTGCATTCAAAGTCATTGTCATGATAAAGAGTCCTTACTAAGATTGTCCCACGTAGAGTAAAAGGATCAGACACTTGGTGAAAGTTGCTTAATGAGGACGTATTGCAGGTACCAAGGCACAGGCATAAGGATTGAGGATGAAGTTTTGATTACAGAGACCGGTTGTGAGGTAAAAACTCGTGTATCAATACTATATAAAATGTGGTGGTTTTATCTATCGTGGGACTTTCTGCTGATAATAATCACTCGAAGATGATTATTGTTAGTTTTGCCATTTCATTCTTAAGGGTAATTTTGTCTTTGATGTGACTTGTTGCTGATATTAATCACTTGAAGGTGGCTTTCGATACAATTTTTTTTGGTTCTTAAGGATATCTTCCTATTTGATGCTCACATATTCAGTAAAACATTATACATAAACCAATTTAAAGTGGTTGGAGAAAAAAGAGCAGAATCTTATCTAATGAAAGCTTAATCTTTCAAGCTTCCCAGGGGAAGGGGGGGAGGGGGATTTTACCAGAGGTTAATATCGATATGAAGTTTTTTTTTTTTTTTTTTTCTCATGGTTAGCCTAGTTATAACTAAAGTGTCACAATCATTATTACATTAGTAACTTGCATTCAGTAATCCTTCTGATTGTTTGAAATTTGAAACAGGTCCTCACTGGATCAATGCCGAAAGAGATCAAACACATTGAATCCTTGCTAAACAATTACAGTTATACAAAGGGTATGGAGGCCGCAACAGTATAAAAGCTGCAACCAGTTGATTCTTCCTTGAAAATTGTTGGGCACAGATCACCACCTGTCAGAAAAGGAGATCATTTCTAAGCCTGTGTCTATTTTGAACCCGAGACACAATATCGTTTTGCATATTATTCCAGTTTTCCTGCAGAACTGGCCGGTCATGCGTGCATCTATTTATACCCAAACTCTTGTCAATGAGAGTGCTCCATGTTCTCCATTTTGTGCTCAATATTTCCAGTAAACAAGGGCTATCAGCCAATTCTTTTCACCTTTGATCTGCAACTTTGTCAACATCTACTAATGGTTTTATATCGACAGTCCATGAAATTACCTGTATTCATGGGAAATAGATCCCTCTTTTGAATAATACTAGCTTTCAAAGGTTAAGCTCTTCATTTACTTAGCATAGTTCCGGCTCTGGGTGAGGAAAATGGTGACACTACTACAAAGTTGTATTACTGTGATCATCAATGACCTGCTTGTACAAAGCTAAGACACAACTTTCCCAGTGGCAGAGCAAAATATTAGGGATTGCTGCTTCCACCATTTGAGTAAATTCTTTGTATGATAATGTTTTTCACCTGCTGCTGTGCTTTGGGATGGTGAAATGATGATACAAGGACGTACAGGCTGATCATATCATTTTCAATTTTCTTTGTTTTAATATCAACAAACGAAGTGGGTAAAATATGTATTAGCAGTGAAAGTTTTCTGAATGGGGTAAATGTTTGGTCTTTAGGAGCACCCACAAGTTTTTATGGTTCATTTTTATGACACGATATGTTACTTAAAAAACTGGAATCCCCATCCCACGTCATTCACACTTGGCGTATTTCCTTGACAAAAAATCCTTTTTTAGCCTCCTAATTTCTGCAGCAAGTTTCCGAGTGTATCTTAAATTTTCATTAATACCTAAGAAAGCTACTAGCTACGCAGAATCTAATGCCCCTTTCTGTTCACCTAAATTACTCTCGGCTGTACCGGTTAGTTCACCTAAGCACTGCCACCTAAACCAGCAATAAGCAGCAGTCTGCCAGATTGGACCAGCCGTTATTTATGGCTTTACCCCAAAGCCCAGCCTTAATTTGAACAGGTCATTTTGGAGGCCATGCATGCGTGCCACTTGCCATAATGGCATTATCGAAATATTCTCCTACCACAAGGGTGGATAAATAGCTTGACAACTATATCAACGCCCATCGTCTTTTGCCCTTTACTCAGCCATTAAGCATCTTCTCTAACAAGACAAGTTTACACCAGTTTCAGGTTACAGAGAGGAGAAAAAAAGATGTCTTTGGTGACAGAAGAGATCAAAGCCAGTGCTTCAGAAGTATACCATGGAGATGAGATCTGTCAAGTGAAATCCAAGTCTTTGCTGGAGGAGATGGGCATGCCCAGAGGGCTTTTGCCCTTGAAAGACATTGAAGAATGTGGATATGTGAAGGAGACAGGGTTCGTGTGGCTTAAACAGAAGAAGAGCATAACCCACAAGTTTGAAAAGATTGGGAAGCATGTTTCGTATGCAACTGAAGTCACTGCAGTGATTGAGAAAAACAGGATAAAGAAGCTGAATGGGGTTAAGAGCAAGGAGCTTTTGATTTGGGTCACACTGAGTGATATCTATGTTGATGATCCAGCCACTGGCAAAATCACTTTCAAGACCCCTGCTGGGCTGTCCAGATCTTACCCTGTATCTGCTTTTGAGATTGAAGGCGAGGAATCATCCAAGGAGAAGAACTAAGACAAGGTGTCTCAATTTCCATTAGGAGAAGAACCCTTCATCTCTGGGTTAATTTAATATTCATGGTTTTGGATTGCTGTCATTTCCTGTTGAGTGTCTTTAACTAATAGCATTACTTCTAGTAATCAATCAATATATAATAATTAAAAAAAAGAGGTGTTTACAGTTTCAATCTCGAAAAACTTGTTGCATTGCATTTTAGTACTACAACATATGCATTGTTGCTTCAACCTATTGGAAGCAACCCAAATTATTTTTAACTTAAAAATATGCTATTGTCTTGTTTGCCTATGTTTATTCTTTCTTTACTTTTTCAATTCTCATTTATTCTTTATCGGTCAAAGAGAATATATATATATATATATGTGTGTAAAAAAAGGCGATGGGGTCAAAGAGAATATATATATATATTATATTATATTGTTCTCTTTTGATCCTATTCCCACTTTCAATACCAATCAACTTGGAAGACTGATTGGAAAAATTACATATATGGCTATTTCTAGGCTACACCAGCTTGAAAGTTGTAACACAAATTTCATATTTGTATGATGAACTTCCAAGATGAATGTTGCTTATCAATCTCTTAAATTACTCTACTCTAAACTCGTGGCTGTACAGCAATCAATGGTGTTCAGTTAAAAATATTATATTACACAAGTATCTGAGATTTAGCAACATCACGACTACATATTTTGCGGCCACCTTTAGTAAGAGCACAAACACAGTTCTCAAGAAGCTCGTTGTCCTCCTCCCAGAATAACAAGGAAGCCATGTCTGGTTTCTCCAATATCATTTTAGAGGTCAAAAAACCAGCAATAGCCCATGTTTGATAAAGTCGAGATTGTTTTCCAACAAACTTCCCACTTGGGGTGTCATAATATTCAGGCCAACGGTCAACTGAAAGCTTCTTCTCTGCCAAACCAACTGCTTTCTGTGCTAGTTCTATTCTGCCCATCTTGATGCATGCCAATGTGAACTAACGCAGTAATATAAAGATTTAGAGCCTGCCACTATAATTCAAGTCTTCAAACAAAGCCTATCATACAACAAAACTAGATAATTAAGTTTACCTGCCAAAGAAGTGCTGGCCATGATCCACCGTTGTGAAAGGACCAAGGTCTGCACAAGTCCATTAAGCACACTAGTGTCAGTAGGTATACATGCATGCATATATAAAGACTGGTATTAAAGGTAGACAAGGTACTGACGTGTTCTTTGGGTCACTGCCAGTAACTATGCGCCACTCCTCGTTCTCTAATGCAGGATAGCATATCTTGAGAGGCATATGTCCCACGATATCATCCCATTTAGCTTCGATTAATTTGAGAATAGCTTCATTCTGTTTTGGAGTGGCCAGTGATGAAATAAGGGACCAGAGGTTACCAAGCGTAAAGAACCTAAAATCCATGTGAGCTGGCTGTAGATTGCCAATTAGATACCCACCATCTTCAGGTATCCAATCTATAAGCCATGGAGGAATTTGTTCAGGATAAATATTGAACTTGTTGGTAGCATCCATGGAGTACTCTTCTGTTTTATATCGGTATATCTCATTGGTTTTTTTCAGGTCCACCCAATAGTATTCTCTAATGTGAAATGATAGTGCACTGAGTCTATTGTTGATGGCTGTCATCAAATTCTTGGAACATTCATTTATTGTCAGCATCTCACGAGAGCATCGCAGAACAGCATAAGTCAAAGCCTGTAGATCAAACATGAGGCAACAAAACATAACAAGGTCAAACAGAGAGAGTTTAAAAACTAGAAATAAGTGAACCCACTTGGATCTCAAGGGGATGACCATGAACACCCATCTTTCTGTCAATCATGCAGGATCCATCAGTGACTAACAGAGAAGGAAACATATCAAATCCATCAGCTAAACACAAGTTGAGGATCATTTTAATCCCTGTTTGAAAATCCTCTCTCTCTTGCAATGTATAGTCGCCACTGATCTTCCCATATGCCCTCAACAATATAATCCACCACAGTCCTATCAACAGCATCACCTCAATGAACTTGTCACTTTTAGTAAAAGGAAAACAAAGTAGCAAATAAACTAACCGGAGTCCACTGGTGCAACACGGCCAATAGCTGATCCACCAAAATCTGGATCTATAACTTCCTCAAACTTATTGTCACCAAGAGGTACAGTTCTAACCTTGAAACTTACTGGCATCAAGCCCTGTCCGGGACTATAGCAGTCGACAGTTTTCTCCGTACTCTACATCGAATATCAAGTTTCAAATGGATAATTATGCAAGCTTGATCAGCAAAAAATAGTAAACCACATATCCATGTGTGTGGATGTGTCTCAAGCCTCTAGCATGTGCAAAAGAGGCATGAAATTATTACATAACTAACAAATTCTCAAAGTTCTACAGTGATCAAAAGGAATCTAAAAGGCACAATCTACCAACTTTATGCGTGGTAATATAGCCAGGGTAACTCTCTGCTTTGCTTCGACTTAATCCCCTCTCTAGGCAATCTTAAAGGTGCACTCTCACGCATTGACTTGGTGCATTCAGGATTTTACTCTTGAAGTGCTCCCCCCAAAAATTGAACCTGGATTGACCTTAAATAAACATAAAAAGAATACCAAACTATCATCACTTTTTAATATGTGATTGATGGGTTGATATCCTTTCATATCTGTACGGTCTGTCTATGAATTACAAATGACATACTTGTGTGGCATATAAATGGTGATTAAACATGTATTCAATGGTATTGACCTAAACAAGAAAAAAAAAAAAAAGGGAAATGCACAACTAATGCTGCTAGAACATTATTATCCAAGATGACAAATAAGCGTATGTACCTGCAACTGCAAAGTATGGAGGAGAAAATTCTTGACAATCTCTCCTTCACCTCTAAGCAAGAAAGCCAAAGCCGAAGGCACGAAATCGCGAATGAAAACTTGGTCATAGTTCAAAGGATGCTTATCACCTGGATCATTTGAAGCCACGGTACCAACGGGGAATCCACAATACGTCACAACTGCATCTCTCAACAAACTCCATGCCTCCTTGTCAATTTCGCTCTCAAGTGATGCTCTACTGTTTCCATATTCAGCGCCAGGAACTTCTCCTCCAACAATGTTCTCGTCCTCTTGTGGCTTCGCATTGTTGCAGTTTTCCACACAAAGTCTCTCGGGATTCTTGTCGGTTTCAACCGCACTAGCTTCTACAGGGACACCATAAGGCCTTGAAGCCGTACTGTGTAGGCCAAAACTTGAACTTGGTAAGCAATTCAACTTCTGCGTATTGTTGATAACGCCTTGAAAGGCTAAGAATGGAGAAGGGTAGGCGTGGAATTGAGAGTTTTGATTGAAACTGAAAGAAGCTTTGCTCTTGAAAGTAAGCTTTTGATCACAAGGGGTATTATACGAATGTCTGAACCCCACAACTGATGCGTTCCTGAGGGTTAGGACCCTTGAAGGAAGCTTCATTGTGGAATTGCAGAGGGAACCGAGGTTGTTCATATCGACAGCTGAAACTTTAACAAAGATATGGAGATAGAGAAGAGTGAAGCTTTTGAGAGTTGAATAAGAAATGGGTTGATATTTTGAGGAGGAAAAAAAGTTTTGAGAGAGAGAGATTTATGTGGTTCCTTGAGGAGGGGAAAAGAGAAGGCTGGGAACATGAATCATGTAATGTAATGCATGAATATGTTTGAAGGAAAGAGATTTATATATAGTATGATTGTAATGCTAATAGTAGGCTAATTCTCTTTCTTCTTTCTCCTTCATAACAAAAATGTCTTTTTGGATAATTTCTAACAAAAGTTTACTATTTTTTTTGCGGTGAGTGAAAAAAGATTTGATTTTATTTAGATTTCTAATAATGTAAGATTACAGAAGTTGTAGGAATAGATACAATCCAATTAACTGGAGAATGATAATTCACAAACTTTTTTAGTTCCCTTTTCTGAAAATGTTATTAAACTTCACCTTATCATACTTTTCATTCAGTGCATACATCAACTCCAAATTGTGAGATTTAATGATAGTGATTCCCAGTTTTTTTGATAATTAATATATTTCTAATCTTAAATTAGTTTTAAGTTCAAAATTTTTGTGTGCTTAGTTTCGTTTCTGTTAATATCCACCGGGTAATTTACCAAAATATACCAAAAATTAAAAAAATTTACGGAAATGGGCCGAATTCTGGAATATTTACGGAAAAGGGCCATTTCCCCCCAAAACGCGTCCCACGCCACTTCGCTTTGGGGATGCAAGAGAAGCGCGCATCCTCAGGGCGCGCTTTGTGCCACATCAAGCACAAATGAGGACGCACTTTGTCGATGTGGCACAAAGCGCGCCCTCAAGCAGCGCTTTTCAGCCCTCCTCCCCCGATCGCCTTTTCAGCTGTTTTTAGAGTTAGGGCATGAGATTTTAGGGTTTTAGGGATAGGGTTTAGGATGTTTTAAGCTTGTTGGGTTTAGGGTTTTTAGGAGAAAATTAATGGACTAGATTATAGGGTTAATTAGGGTTTAGTAAAAATATGTTTAGGGTTTTGGGGAAAATATATTTGAATATTTGAAAATAAAAATTATTTGAATATTTTTGACAGTTGTATATGGCAAAATAATTTTGAGAAGACGTTTATGAACAAATAGTGCCAAAAACGCTTCAAGCAGGATGCACTGTCAGCAAGAGTACTGAAAAGAGCTCCCACGTGGGCGCTTCTTTTGCTACGATAGTCTCCGTAAAATAATTTTGAGAAGACGTTTACAACAAATAGTACCAAAACGCTTCAAGCGGATGCACCGCCGCAAAGAGTACCGAAAAGAGCTCCCACGTGGGCGCTTCTTTTGCTACAAAGAGTCTCCGGTAAAATAAATTTTGAGAAGACGTTTCAACAAATAGTGCCGAAAAACGCTTCAGCGAGGATGCACCGTCGGAAGAGTACTTGAAAAGAGCTCCCACGTGGACGCTCTTTTGCTCTGATAGTCTCCGTAAAATAATTTTGAGAAGACGTTTACGAACAAATAGTGCCGAAAACGCTTCAAGCGGATGCACCGTCAAGAAGAGTACCGAAAAGAGCTCCCACGTGGACGCTCTTTTGCTACAATGAGTCTCCGTAAAATAAATTTTGAGAAGACGTTTTCGAACAAATAGTGCCGAAACGCTTCAAGCGGGATGCATCGCAAGCAAGAGTACTAAAAAGAACTCCCACGTGGGCGCTTTTTACTACAATAGTCTCCGGTAAAATAATTTTGAGAAGACGTTTACGAACAAATAGTGCCGAAAACGCCTGCGGGATGCACTTTGTCGAAGAAGAGTCTTCAAAAGAGCTCCCACGTGGGCGCTCTTTTTACTCTGATGAGTCTCCGTAAAATAAATTTTGAGAAGACGTTTACGAACAAATAGTGCCGAAAAACGCTTCAAGCGGGATGCACCGCCAAAGAAGAGTACTTGAAAAGAGCTCCCACGTGGGCGCTCTTTTGCTACGATGAGTCTCCGGTAAAATAATTTTGAGAAGATATTTCTGAACAAATAGTGCCAAAAACGCTTCAAGCAGGATGCACTGTCAGCAAGAGTACTGAAAAGAGCTCTCACGTGGACGCTCTTTTGCTACAGTAGTCCCCAGTAAAATAATTTTGAGAAGACGTTTCTGAACAAATAGTGCCGAAAACGCTTCAAGAAGGATGCACTGTCAGCAAGATTACTGAAAAGAGCTCCCACGTGGACGCTCTTTTGCTATAGTAGTATCTGGCAATCCTTAGACTATAAATTAACCAAATTTCATTCTCAGTTTGCATAACAGAAATTGAGGCAAAAGAAAATTAGAAACTGAAAATGAGTGAACATATTAATGCTGTTATTTACTACGATGGTGAGGTTTGTGACACCAAAAATGGTGTTGTTTTTTTATCGGAGAACACAGCGCGACTGGGTTTTAATCGGAACATTGATTTGATAGAACTTCACAAAAGAATTAGGCGTAAAATCTTCGGAACAACGCCAATGAAAGTTCAGTATATTAAGTATAGATTTTGCGCTTCGATTGATCCAGTGAGATATGACTCATTCGACATCAAAGGTCCTCGGAGCTTGGAGGCAATGGTGGAGACTCATCTTGCCAGTGGATCACCCTATCTTGAGGTATATGTACAATTTTCATCGCCAAGTGATCTTCCTTCGACCTCAACATCTACTGCTGTTCGAGGGGAATACACGACCCCAAGCCGACACTCTATTAGTGGGAGGCAGACTACGGAAGTGCCCGTGTTTGGTGGTAGTATGGAAAACACAACCCCTGCACGACACTCGGTTGGTGGATGGGACATGCATATCCTTCCTTCGACGTTCGATTCTAGTAATACGTATTGGGGAATGTCATCAACTTCTAGTGTTTGGCAATCCACATATGATTGGGAACGTTACGAAAAAGTTGTTTAAGAAGGGATAATGTACTCCCACGACATCCACCGCGAGGGGCCTCATTCGTTGCAGATGATGGTGGGTCGGATGATGAGTCCGATGTAGATCCACCTCGAGAGCCCGGGCCCGATAGTGCGTGTTGCATTATTTTCTAAATCGAGCTGCTCCAACCGCACTGAAGATGTTGAGGCGGTTTAGATGAAGAAGAAGAAGATCTCGCTATTCGTATGCGTACTCGCCCAAATTTACATGCATAATGTCGATCTATCTCAAGACGATGCATTGGAGTTTCTGAACTACCACACCGGACGCGTGACCGTATAAGTTCGCCGTTGGATTCGCGAATTAGAAGTTGGTAAAGAGTTTTCCAACAAGGATGCTTTTCTTGGTGCATTGAAACAATACAAAGATCAAGAACGGGGTTAACTACAACGTGGTTAAATCCAAGCTCGATAAGTACGAGGCGGTGCAGCGGTGCAAGACGGTACATGTTCATGGAAAATCATGGCCTCGTTGAGGAAAAGGACAGCTTGTGGGAGATCAAAAGTACAAAGTTCCACATACATGTCTTGCTTCTGGTGAGTACCACTATGTGTTCAATGTTTTGAATAATACAAATATTACGTAATGTTGCATTATTTAACGTGCATTTCGTTGATGTGTGTTTCACAAGATCATCCGAAGATGGATTCGAAGATGTTGGTCGACTTAATAATACCGACGGTGAAGGCCGATCCCAAGACTACAGTGCCGGCCTTAATTGGCAATATTCGTAGCTAATTAAATTACACGCCCTCTTACCGAAAGACTTGGATAGCCAAGCGATATGCGTTGGAAAATTTGCATGGTTTCGTGGGGCGCTTCATATAATGAAGTGTGGCGGTGGTGTCAGTCTTTGGAGAGATATGTCCCGCATAAAGATAACGCACCTTGAAACGGAACCGGCATACTACAACGATTGATTGCTCCGTGGATGCGCAGTGTTCAATCATCTTTTCTAGACATTTAAGCAATGCCGAGACGCATTCATATACTGCAAGCCATTGGTACAAATTGACGGTACCTTTATGTATGGCAGATATACGCATCGGCTATTGCTAGCTGTGGCGCAGGACGGCAGTGGGAGAATCCTTCCAATTGCATTTGCAATAACACCGAGGGAGTCAGCTGATGACTGGGATTTCTTCCTATCTAGGTTAAGGAAGCATGTCTGCCCCCAACCTGATATATGCGTTATATCCGATCGGGGCCCTGGAATACTAGCCGCAATAGAGCGACAGGGAAGCATGTGGCATCGCACACACCATCGATATTGCCTAAAGCATGTTGCGTCCAACTACCACGGGCAACATCGATCTACAACTCAAAAACGGCAAGTGACCAACATGGGTATGTAATATCTATTAATATAATTTCGTTTGTAATATTCAATTTATTCTCAATTGAAGAGTGGTATGTAATATTCGCTATCAACATATATTGGCAGGGTACGAGATAAATAAGGACCGTTTTCACGAGATGTTGGCGAATTTGCGCTCAGTTAATGAAGAAGGCACAAACTACCTACGCAATATTCCTTTCGAACAGTGGACACAAGCATACGACGGTGGCCTACGATATGGTCATATGACCTCAAACTCCGCGAGAATGCATAAATTACATTCTAAAAGGAACGCGTCATTTGCCGATAACATCGGTTGTGCGAGAGACATATTTTCATTTAGCGGCACTATTTCCGAAGCGAGCAGCGAGTTATAAAGGCCAAATGCAAGGAGGCCATGTATGGTGCGCGAAGGTCTTGCGAGAAATTAACAAGGGGAAGGCACGGGCTAACACCATGCACACAGTGTGTCACGATCGCGACAACCTATTGTTTCGTGTGACGGAGTTTGACAGACCAAACCAAGGTATTGTTGGCGGTCAATATCGTGTACACTTGAGAAATAGGACCTGCGACTGTGGGGTATTTGATGCGCTTCGTTACCCATGCGCTCATGTACTTGCGGCTTGTCAGAATCTCCGTCTTGATCCCATGAGCTATGTCGACGAAGTGTATAAAATAGAAAACATGTACAACGTGTGGAGACACATATTCCCACCAGTCCCAGATGAACGTAAGTGGCCGTCTGTATCGCTTGTACCGTATAAGCTGTTGCCGGATAGACAATTGAGGCGCAAACCAAAAGGTCAACCTTGCTCGATTAGAATACGCAATAATATGGATATCCAAGAAACGGCCAACCAACATAGGTTGTGCGGATGGTGTAGGAACCCAGGCCATACATCTCGCTCGTGTCCAAATCGGAATAGTTGACAGTCTTCTTAGCTTTTTTGTCTCTTGGTGGCTATGTAAATTCTATTTATTTCTTGATGAAAACGGTGAACTTTTGTAGAAGGACTAATTTGCAAAAAAATAAAAATTAAATTACAAAAAAAAATCTTGGACTTTTATTTTTATTAAAAATATTAAAATTAAATTACAATAAAAAAATAAAGAAAACTTTTATTTTATTAAAGATATTAAAACTAAATTACAAAAAAAACAAAAAAAAAACAACTTTTATTTAATTAAAGATATTAAAACTAAATTACAAAAAAAATAAAAAAACAACTTTTATTTAATTAAAGATATTAAAATTAAATTACAAAAAAATAAAAAAAAAACAACTTTTATTTAATTAAAGATATTAAAACTAAATTACAAAAAAAAAATAAAAAACAACTTTTATTTTATTAAAGATATTAAAATTAAATTACAAAAAAAAACAACTTTTATTTTATTAAAGATATTAAAACTAAATTACAAAAAAAATAAAAAAAAAACAACTTTTATTTAATTAAAGATATTAAAACTAAATTACAATAAAAAAATAAAAAACTTCTATTTTATTAAAGATATTAAAATTAAATTACAATAAAAAAACAACTTCTATGTTATTAAAGATATTAAAATTAAATTACAAACAAAAATAAAAAACAACTTTTATTTTATTAAAAAAATAAAAAAATATATTACAATTAAAAAATAAAAAAAGGCGGTCGGAATCAATGTTGGTGCTGGTAGGAATCGATGCCACATGGGGTGGTCGGCGATTCTGTGTGGATTCCTCCTTCTTCTAGCTTCCGGAGGGGGTCGTGGAACCTCAGGCGGGGATTCTGGTTCCTCCGGCAGTGGGTCTGGTTGTGGGTGTTGGGAGGATGACCCACCTTGATAAAATAACGACTGCGGAGGTGTTTGCATAAACCATGGCGGGGGTGTCTGAATCCCATAAGGCGAAGGAGATTGGTAAAAAGAAGAGCTCCCCGACGGCGCCTCGTGTGATCCCTCATACGACGGCGGCCTCAAGATCGGCTAGCCAGTCGGAGTAGTCGGGAACGGACTCGAACCGGGCCATGCATTCCAACCTGCAGTAGGACTGGGAAAAGGAAACATATATGGGTTAGGATACATATAAGGGCTAGGGTACGCACCGGCATAATCTGAAAAGGCCGTGATGTCGGTGTCGCTTACCGGAAGTGTTGGGTCGTGTGGTCCGTGGTGCGCTGTTGATGGGCCCGTGATCGTGTTTCGCACCGTTGATGGTCCAGATCATCACCCTTTCTCCTTGGATTTAAAGGGCCTCGTCATTCCCTTTGTTCACGAAGTTGCCGTCTCCTCTCCTCTTCCGACAATAAATACGGCTTGCCATGGATCCGAAACCATGGCATGTATTCCGGCAAGCACGCTAACTCAGGAACGACGATCGGTTCCCGAATAGGTAGATAATCATACCGGTTCTCCCACATTTCGATGTATGCTGACCAAAATCTTGGCCAATCCGTGTGCAACTGCCGTAAGTCGACTTTGTGCTCATCATCGAGCACCTCAGATGGCACGGGAATCGGTTGTCGGAATCCAATTTGTCGCAGAACCCGATCCGACTGGTGCATCTCCACGGTGGCATAGTTGATCAATGGGACCTTCACATGCCAAATGTTCGAATTTTGAAAGAACTCCTCCGGAATTACTGCCCGAATTGCCGGATCCTCGTATGGTGTCTATTGAAACTATATTAACATGATAAAAATATTAGTTATATACATAATACTAAATAATAAATACGAAATACTAAATTCTAAATACGAAATACGAAATACGAAACGACTAATTTATTACGAAAATATATTTTATTTAATACTTACTTGTGATTCCGACCGTTGCTCTAATAGAAGCCATATATCTTCAAGCTCGGTAGGTATTCCAACATAACTCGCCGAATGGTTCCACCTAATTAAAAATTTTTTTAGCATACAATTATACTTTAAATCTACGTAATAATTGTAAAATATAATATTAAATTTACCTCGTTATGAGTGGGAATGTATATGGGTGGTCGACTCGAGGACGTAAAAATGGAAATCGAAACCGTGCCCATGACTGCAGTAGTGATAGGCAACCTCCGATTTTCGCTTTACTCGGCCGCGTCGCCCCGCACATCTCCCGATACAATTTTGATAGCACGGCAGACCTCCAACTCATTTCACCGGCTGCTCTAAAATCAACGAGTTTCAGCAGCCATCTCAGGTGTACGAGGTTTCGAGACAGGTCTGGCATCAGATAGCCTCCAATCATCTCAAGAATGTATGCCCGAGCATACCATATTCTTTCTATTTCAGTCGAACCATTATTCGGTTTCGGGATTGTGTCTCATAACCAACCCATCTCGATCTGACCTCCATGAATGTTATCCGGAATGGCACCCAGAAGCTCGTAGCATACGGCTGTCCAATCACTAGAAGTTGCGGACCCGGTGACTACGGACCCATCCACCGGCAATCCCAACTACAACTGCATGTCTTCTAGAGTGATAGTACACTCTCCGCATGGAAGATGGAAAGTGTGCGTCTCGGGTCTCCACCTCTCTATCAACGCACTGATTAACTTCGGCTCCAACTTGCACCCCCGGCCTATCGTCGCCACGTGCCAAAACCCCGCTTCCCGCAGATAATTCTCGATAAGCGGCGATGGCGGACCGGGTATATTGCGAATATAGCATTGCAACACCCGATCTACGATCGTTTAAAAATTATAAAATACAAATTAATTAAAATTGCATAAACCTAAAAAATATTAAATAGTATTGAAAAATTAAAATTAAAACTTACCATTTGCATTTGATCGACGGAGATGTGTTTATCGTCGAGACGAATTAATTCCCCGGCCATTGGAAATACGATCGAATATTTTAAAATTTATCAAAAAAATATATTTCAAAAAATTTTAAAAAGGGATTTTTTGTAAATATTTAAGGACTATTATGAAATTTGAGTGGAAGTTTCAAGGAATTTAAGAGAAATTTGAGAAGAATTTGAGAGAAAGTTGAGAGAAAAATGAATAAGGACTTTGTTGTGAAAAAAATAAAAGGGTGGGGGGTTTTTATAGGTTTTTTTTTTTGACCGTTGGAGGCCCAACGGTCAAAAAAATTTGACTGCTGCAAAGCGAGAGAAAGCGCCCTCAAGGGCGTGCTTTGTGCCACATCGCAAAGCGCGTCCTCGTCGTAGCGCGTTTTGTCGCCGATGTGGCACAAAGCGCGCCCTGAGGGGCGCTTTCTGCTTGCATCCCCAAAACGCTACCGACGTAGACGCGTTTTGGGGAGAAATGACCATTTTCCGTAAATATTCCAGAATTCGGCCCATTTCCGTAATTTTTTTTAATTTTCGGTATATTTTGGTAAATTACCCATATCCACCTGTATTAATACTTATTGTTCATTTAAGATTTTATTATTTTAAATTCATTTATATTTATTTATCTTTAACTATTTTTATAGTTATAGTTAAAATTAAAATATTATCATTTAATTAAATTATTCAACTTAATTAATAATGTTAAAATTTATATGCAAATATGTATGTAATTCAACCAGTTTTTAATGATTTAATCAGTATAAAAAATCGATTGGTCCAAGTTAAAGTTAATTTAAATATTTAAGTATGTATGGGTCTAAAATTTTGTCCAAGTCCGGCCCAGATAAAAATTCTAAAACCTGAGCTCGGCTCGCCCGTTTTTATTTTTATTTAAAAACAAATTTGAAAAATATAATAAATCAAATACACTAAAAACATTAAAATAATTTTTTTCCAACAAATTGAAAATAAATTAAAAAATATTTATTATGTATGCTCTTAGGTACAACTTAGCAAGCAAATGCCTCTAAATAGTAACAAAATAGTAAAAATATAATAGCGAAATGACAGCAAAACAGTGGCAAAACAACATCAAAACAATTGGAAACAGTAGCAGTTTTCTTTTTCAAATTCGGGTCAGGCCTGGGCCAAAAAAATCTTACTCGAGGTCCGACCTATTTAGAAATGGGCCTCGTTTTTTGTCCAAGCCCATTTTTCGAACCTATATTTTTGTCCAAACTCACTCACTTTTCGTGCAGGCCTTCAGGCCAGGCCAGATTTCTCGGCCCATGATGAGGTCTATATCAAACCCTAAACCTTAATAAGTAACTTTTCTCTCAAGACTTTAAAACTTTTCTTTGAAAGCCGCGAATAGAACACATAGCAAAGAAGGTGAACTGACATTCGAAAAACATATATACAATTCGGTGAAAACCAAATCTTTGTTGGTGTTTTTATCGTGTAATTGATGTCTATCAAGTGTGAAATATCATAAAAATTGTTACTTAATTTCCCTTGTTTAATGTGGCTGCAGTAAGTTGAATAAACATGAATTCCGTTAGCTGTTATATCTTGTGCTTCCTTTGTCAAACTGTATATATGCAAATTAAGTATGTGTTTTAAGAACTATATCCTTAAAGTGTCTTTATGTTGCCTTGTGTATTGAAGAATCAATTAATCTTTATGTAGAAACATTGATGGACCAAATAAGTGAACTGCCTGAAGAATTGTGTGTGTATATTTCATCTTGGCCATCTGTTGGGGTTATCGACAACAAAAGACAAAGAACAAAGAAAAAATGAGAAACTGAAAAGACAAGAAGAAGCTGGAAATGTTTTTCATCGTCCATTTCAAAAGGAAGTGTTACCTTTAAGTTACAAACTTTACCAAATACATAACAACTCCCACTAACAACATGGAAGCTTACAAAACATTTCTTGTACACTTAAACATGCTGACTTATCAGGCAAATCGGTACCTAAACACAAACATATCAGCTAACTAGCCTTTGTACATCATTAAAAAAAGTTACAACTGAACTAAACTAGTTTATCATGCAATTCTGTCATACTTGCATGTAACCATGCTTCAGCTGCATGGTTGTGCATAAAATATTTTTTTGTCGCTGCATGGTTGGCCAACATTCAACACTCCTTCTTGGCCTCTATGCAGTAGACACCAATTGTAACACCCCTAACCCGAAACTGTCACCGGAATAGGGTTAAGAGGCATTACCAAACAATAGGAACATTTCACATCTATTTCACAACACAAAGTCATTCATCAATCAAACATATTCAAATATACACATATAGTCCCTTATTGAGGTCTATGAGACCTTAAACATGTGTTAGAAAGAGGTCGGGACTAAACCGAACACATACGAAAATTTCTGAGATTCAAACATTTTTCTAAGTTATAGAGGTCACACGCCCGTGTGGGTAGGCCGTGTGCCTCACACGGCCTCGGACACGCCCGTGCGTCCGAGCCGTGTCAAAACAGGGCATACATACTGACTTGTCTACACGGCCTGAGACACGCCTGTGTGCCTCACCCGTGGTCGACACTGACTTGCACCACACGGCCAGTCACACGCCCGTGTGTCCAGCCCGTGGTCGAGCCTGACTTGAATCAAATTACAAATTCGAAAGACACGGTCGAGCCACACACCCGTGTGCTCAACCGTGTGGGCAATTATAGGCCATTTTCAAGGCCAAACTTGCCTCCCACACATTGAATCACCTACAAGCCTCAAATCAATACCAATTCATGTCTCAAAATTTGCAACCAAACATGCCAATATAAGCATCAATCCATCATTAACCATACCATCTATAGCCATGCTCAAACTCATCTCAAATAAGTCCAACTAAAATACAAATTTCACATCCTAAATCATGTTAGCAAAACATCACTTAATCAAGCCACAAATTCACACATAAAACATTATTTCCTTCAACTAGTTCAAGCATGAAAAATACCATTCCCAACATCACTAATTCATACCACTTTCATCATTTTCATTGCCTCTCATATGAACCATCAACATTCAACTTTCTAGCCACATCACATGGCAAGATCCAACATTACAAAACATATCATGACTTCTAGCCTATACATGCCATATACCAAATATGTACATCTTTCAAAAGTACCGAAATAGATAGCCGATAGTGTGATTAAGTCGCTGACGATCCCCTGATCTGAGCTAGCTTTACTGACACTGTAAAACAGAGAAACATATCACACAGTAAGCTCAAAAGCTTAGTAAGCTCGTAATATAATACAACTAACTCATTAAATCAAATCAATCTACAAAATTAAACCATCACATAGATAATTTACCAATGATACACAAGCTCAACTATATCCAATACTCACATAACCTTCCATTCATCTACTTTCAAATTCACCCACCACATAGGTATCATACATACCTTAGCCAACACATAGTTACTAACCAATCATGCTACCCAACCTCTCGACTTTACATTTCGATCGACCTTTTCTATTCTTTTGATTGATTCGCACACTTAGTGCCACTTTCATAGTAAAACATAATTATCATCGCACACTTAGTGCCAATACGTTAAACCGAAATTATATTGGTATCGCACACACAGTGCCAACTCAATAAGCCAAAGCTTATATTGTTTCGCACACACAGTGCTAATCGTCTCTGTCTCGCTTCTAAATTCGCACACTTAGTGCCTTAATACTCGAGTTCATATATAACACATTTCTATTTCATTAATATAAATTCATTCATTTCTCATCACGTAGATACAAGTTTAATGGTAAGTATTATATCTGAACTTACCTCGGACGTCGAAATACCGAAACGGTCGATTAATCAAGCACTTTGTCTTTGCCTCGATCTCGATCCGAACCTCTCCTTTCTTGGTCTATACATATTTAAATTTAACTAATTCAATCACCAATTCATTCAATTTAATCCAAACACACATATTTAGGGCATTTTGCAAAATAGCCCTCACATTTTCACATTTTAACACTTTAGTCCCTAATTCATCAAATCACAAAATACACCAAATTTCTATTCACATAAGCTTAGCCGAATTCTTCCCATGCTAATACAAGCCCACACATTTCATTTATTTCACATTTTAGTCCTTCAATTTACACTTTTCTCAATTTAGCCCAAATTACTCAAATTCACCAAAAATTCAAAGACAAAGTATGTTAGTCTTTCACATATCTTTCATATTTCATCACCTAACAACACAAAGCTCACATATTCATCAATGGCATATCTCAAAACCACCATCAATTTCTAAAATTTAAGCATGGGCTAGCTAGAGCACAAAGCAACGATCACAAAAACGTAGAAATTATCAAAAACCGAGCTCAAAACATACCTTGATTTTGAGCAACTATGGCCGAATACCCCAAAGCCCTATTTCTTTCTTTTTCTTTCAAGTTTCGACAAGGATGGATGAACAATGCCACTATCTTGTTTCTTTTATTTTATTATAATAACATATAATATGTTATTAATTATTAACCATTAAAAACAATATAAAATACTATATATTTTAGCCTTATGCCGTCCACTACTTTGTGAAATGGGCTATTTACAACATAAATCCTCCAATTTATAAAGACAACAACAATTAGGCACTTTAACAATCAGTACACAGCTTTTACAATTTATGCGATTAAGTCCTTTTCCATAATTCGACACACAATCAATAAAATTTTCACACCAAATTTTCACACATGCTCAATCACATATTATAAACATCAAAAATAATATTAAAACATTTTTTTTGACCTCGGATTTATGGTCTCGAAACCACTGTTTCGACTAGGGTCTAAACTGGGCTGTTACACCAATATTTCTCCTTAAGCTCACAAACCTAGCAGTCCCAATGGGCTTAGTTAAAATGTCAGTAAACTTGTCTTCTGAACTGTAATGAATCAGGTTGACTTCCTTTGATTGCTCAGCTTCCCTTACAAAGTGAAATTTAATCTTGAAATGATTTGTTTTGCCATGAAACACTGATTTTTTTTGTAATTGCAACAATAGACTAATTATCGATCTTGATCTCTGTTGCTTCCCCTTGACTCAAATTCAAATCACTCAAAAGCTTTCTAAGCCAAATGGCTTGATTAATAGTTGCAGCTACTGCAATGTACTCTACTTCAACTGTTGATTGTGCCACTGTTTGTTACTTTTTCGAGCTCCAAAATAAAAAAAAACTCTTGAGCCTAAAGTGAAAAAGTTACCCTGAAGTACTCTTCATATCATCAACTAAACCAGCCCAATCACTATCTGAATACCCAACCAGCTTGAGTTATTCAAATTTCACAAATTTCACCCTGTAACTAAGAGTTCCTTTGACATATCTTAGGACCCTCTTAGCTACTTTAAAGTGAGCTACATTATAGCAATGCATAAACCTTGATAGAAGGCTGACTGCAAACATAATGTCAAGCCTCGATGCTGTCAAATAAAGCAAACAATCTACAAGGCTTCTATACCCCTTTTCATCCACTTTCTCATAGTCACCTTTGCTAGAAAGCTTCTCACCTTGTGCCATTGGAATGCTAGCTGGTTTACAATTTTCCATACAAAACTTTCTTAAAATATTCAAGGCAAATGCTTGTTGACTTATAAAAATAGCATGTTGAGTCTGGATTACTTCTATGCCAAGAAAGTAGGTCATCTCCCCTAAGTTAAACATCTCAAATACAACTTGCATCTGCTTCTTGAGCTCATCAATCAACTCTTTTCTATTGCCAGTCATAAGCAAATCATCTACATATAGTGACACAATTAGAAATTTTTCATTTTTAAACTTCTTTACATAAAAGGTTGACTCATTAATGCTCTTTTCAAACCCAAGCTTAGACAGATAAACATCAATTCTGTCATACCAGGTTCTTGGAGCCTATTTTAGGCCAGACAAGGCCTTTTTAAGTTTCTAAACTTTGATTTCCTCTCTAGCCACTTTAAACCCTTCTAGTGGTTCAACAAAAATCTCCTCCTTGACGAAAACCATTCAAAAAAGTAGATTTTACATCTAATTGATGTATTTTCCACAACCTTTGAGCTGCTAAAGCAAATAAGAGCCTTATAACCTTGCAACTAGTGCAAAGGTTTCTGAAAATCAACTCCATATTGTTGGTTGAAGCCCTTTACAGCTAATCTTGCTTTGTGCTTATTTAGAGACCTATCATCATTGTATTTGGTCCTAGATACCCATTTCACACAAATGACCCTTTTATGGACTGGTCTATCAACCAGTTCCCATGTATCATTTTATGGATCATATTCATTTAAGCTTTCATAGCTTCTTTCCAATAGACATATTTGGTAACTTCATCATAGCTTATCGTGTGTTTTTATAGACTTTAGAATGCCCAAAATATCTAAAAATTGGATTTTTCCACGTGAAAACGAAACAGGGTTCGACAGGGACACGGGCGTATGATCAGCCCGTGTAAGAGTGCCCAGGTCGTGTGTAATACTGACATGTATCGAAATCGACTTGGGCTGGCACACGGGTGTGTGGCCAACCCGTGTGGTTCACACGGGTGATAAACCGTAAAAGTAACATATTTTAATCCCACATTTAGTATGCTTTTGGATGAATTATCCCTTATTTTATGTAAAAAGGTGCTCTTAATCCTTTCTTTTCATGTTATATACTCAGAAAAGCACCGAAGGATGAAAAGAACAAGAAACGGACTTAAAACGGGCCAAAGCACGAAATCGACACGGCCTGGACCAAAGACCACACGGCTGTGCCTCACTAACGGAGTTCACACGGCCTGGCCACGATTCATACGGGCGTGTGCCATGGCCGTGCCCCTGCCGCGGCCAAGAAAAGTTTTACTTGGATTTGGATACTTGGAGGCAAAGAAACACATTCCAAAGTCTAATTAAACACCCAAATAGGAACTTCACTCAGATTTGGATACTTGGAGGCCAAGTAAGGCATCTCCAAGCCTATATAAACATCCTAGGGGGCAACTTAAGAGGGGAGTTCGACAGAAACCCTCTGTCGAGGGGAGCCCAAAGCTATCGTTTAGGGGCGTCTTACTAGGCTAGAGAGGGCAGATTTGTGGGGGTTCGCTCAGGGATAGCCAGTTGATCCATCTCAAGAAGCCAGAATTATACTCAAGACGGAGGATCTCATCTTCAATTCTTTTAGGGGGTTTTAAGGATTTCTTATGTTTTGTTTTATCTTTTCTTCTGAGATGTTTTCTTTTATTGTTATGAACTAAACCCTTAGATACCTGAGGGGGATGAAACTCAAATGAATCTTGTTATCGTTTGCTGAACTATATGATAAATATTTGATTTGTTCTTAATTATGTGTTCTCAATTCTTGTGTTGATATTTTGCGGATATTAATTCAAGTTTGATGTGCTTAGGTGGAGGAGCAAAAGTCCCTGCCTAAGAGTAGATCTACCATAGTTAAGCGGAGTTGATCGCGCGCCTAGAGATAGGGTGACGAGGCGTTGCCAGATTAGGGTGAAACCTAATATGGGAGTCCATAGATCGAGTTAATGCAATTCTAGGGGTTTTAATTAGAAAGAGATTTCAATTAATCAACCTAGGGTTAGACGTTATTCGCCTCGAGAGAGGGTTTAATATAAATTAGGGAATCCTACAGATCAAGTCAAGTGAATACATCGTGCAGTTCGAGTTAGATAACAAGTGAAGTCTAGGTGGATTCTTCCTTGGGTGTCGTCTTAATTAATTGGCTTTTCCTCAAGTTATTTTCCCAAATTCATTCTTCTTTGTCTTAGAGTCTTTAAGTTTAGTAATTTAGATTAAACAACCATTCGCTTAATTCTTAGGCTAAATAATAGAAAGAAAGTTAGTATTAGTACCTTTAATTCCTTTGGGTTCGACAATCCGGTCTTGCCTAAGCTATACTACTATTTGATAGGTGCACTTGCCTCAATCGTTGTCATAGTTAGTTTTCAGGTTCGATCATTCTCGTTATTTAAATTTTTAAAACTCTGACACACGATCAATGGGCATGTGCTTAGCCCGTGTGGGATTGGCTTGGCCGTGTGGATCCTTAAAACAGCGTGTTTTGTCCGATTTTGGCCCATTTTTCGCTCCTTTTACTCCCCATATGCTTACCTAAGTATAGAAACATGAAATTAAAGGATTAGGAGCATCAAATTCACTAAATTATATAATAAATAATCCAAAAATATGCTAAGCATGAGATTAAAATATGTTACTTTTATGGTTTATTAAATATCCCCACACTTAAGCGTTTGGTTGTCCTCAAGCAAAATCCTCAACTCACAATTAAAATTAAACTTTCTCAATTCATAATTCTCATCAATAATGTTTTATCATAATTCACAAATAATCACACATTGATAATTCAACTAAAAAAGCACTAAAGATTCAAACAATCCAAGTCACACATTTTTAAAGCATGAAAACATAGGTATTTCCCCTTATCTAAATAACTACCTTTAATTCAAAACCGACAAGATTTGACATCCTCACTAAAGATTCACTCAAATCACTCAAAGTGTTTAAGGTTCAAAAATTAAGCACTCAAAAGTCAAACATGAAAAGTTATTACCATAGGCTTGCATGAAAATCAAATCTCCACCACTATAAAATGAGATGATACACAAATCAAAAGGTCTTTAAAGGGTTGTAATGGGGCTTGGGTTAAAGGTGTGGATAAAGGCTGAAAAAGAAGGTTAGGATCGAGATCAAATTGATAAATTACCTACTAGAAAAATACTACTACTGAATAATTACATCAATTGACAAATTAATGAGAATAAACTGAGCGGAGGATCAAATCCACGACGCTGCTCTATCATCCTCATGTTTATCATGCTCGAGATGCCCTGAGGGGACATCTGATCGACTAGGGTAAGTGTCGAGGACTGCTCCGGTGTGTCGAGAAGACCGAAGTGTTGAGCTAGGCGAGTCACGTAAGGGCCTAGACAGATGGGGCCTCTCTTGTGACAGTCAGTCTGATGGCAGAAGGATAAAGCGATGAAGTACGCCAAATCAAATATATGTCCATGCGCTATGCTCCATAGATAATAGGCGTCATGAGTGCTGGCGACTCCGGTTCTCTCTCTCTGACCTGTTAAAGTGTGAGCTAAAAGGGCGTGAATGTATCGTAAGGCCGGAGAGAGAGAAGTCGCCTTTGAGCGACTTGGATCATACGGTGTCTAACTCCCTGTAAGCTCAGTCCAACAACGTGATGGCGAGTGGTGGATGTGCCTATGAAGTCGAAGGAAGTCCTTGGCGCTCATAAACTCCTCTATGTAAGGTCCCATAGCTGCACCGAACTCTAGGACGCTCATATGTCGCACCAAACCACCAAGGCGAAAAGTTATGGTGCCTGGCTCGTCATGGACTGACATGACGCGCTGAAGGTGAAACGTCAAGCAAAACTCCAAAGTAATCTCCATATATGTGGGCTCGATGATATTAAAGAAACGGTCCCATGGGGCTGTTGTGATGAAAGCGCGAACCTCATCAGCGAGGTGGACCTGCTCCAATGCGGCCCAGTCAATGCATTGGCCCAAACCTAGTGGTCGTACGTGAAGGAGCTGAAATAAGTCCTCCCGTGGGTCCGCGAAAAATCTGAGGTAAGGATGGCGAACTTCGGCAGAGGCGCTTGAGGAAGTCGCACCGGGACCTTTTCGCTTTTTTGAAGCGGGGACGGCGACCTTATACTTGCCGCGTGTGTTCATCATAATAAATTTGCAAGAAAGCGATCACAAAATTCAATTTGACGAATCAAAATAATAGGCACGCGAATGAGAAATAAACATCCAAATTCAGCTCAATCAAATAGACTCATTAAATTATCAATATATAGATGTTCAATAGAAAACTAAATAAATGATCAGAATATGAAGAAAATCAACAAGACAATGACCATAAGCAAAATAAATGAAAAATACTGCCAATGTGCTAAACTAAATTAAACATAGACATAGAATTAACATTAAAGAATTGAACTAACCAAGAATGATTAAATAAAGCAATAATAATAAGCAATAAATCAATAATAAAACTAAGAGGTAAAACAAAGTAAAATAAAACAATAAGAAAGAAATAAGAAAGAGATAATAATAAGATAAAATAATAAAGAAATAATAAAACTAATACTAATTATAATAAATAATTAATTAATAAAATAAAGAAAAGGGGAGGGCAAAAAGGGAAAAGGGATAACCGACATCGGTGGGGCAGTGGCCGGAAGCGCGACGGTCGACTGGGGTACGGCGAGGGGGTGGTGCGGACGGTGGGTTTGGGTAGGGGCAAGGGGAGAAAGAAAGGTGATGAGAAAGAAGGTGGGGTTGTGGGGTTTGGGTACTGGAGGGTTGGGGGGAAAGGAAAGAAGGGGAAAAGAAGGGAGGGGGAGGGTGGTCAGTCGACGGTGATAAAGGAGGTGGGTGAGGGGATTTTGGTCTGCCGGCGCGGAGGGTTGTCCGAAAGGGGGGAAAGAAAAAAAAGATAAAAAGAGAAAAGAAAGGGAAAGAAATGAGAGAGGAAGGGGGGTTGGTGTGCGTGCGCAAGGGAGAGGGGGTGGGGTGGGCCGGCAAATTGGGAGAGGGAAAGAAAGGAAGGGCGATGTGGTGGAGTCGATGGCCGATGGTGGTGAGCTGCAGCAGCTAGGGTTTTGGAGCTTTGGGAAAGAAGATAAAGAAGAAGAAAAAGAAAAGGGGTTAGGGTTTTTAATGGGTGACACAGTCGTGTGAGGCCCGTGTTGGGCCACACGACCGTGTCACACCCCCGTGTGGTCTATTATTCAGCCCGTGTGTGATCAAATTTTTAAGCCCAGTCTTCACACGACCTTGGACACGCCCGTGTGTACAGGCCGTGTTGGATAACACGACCGTGTCGCACAGCCGTGTGCAATGTCCTTCACTTCTCCCACGCCCGTGTGGCATCCTACACGCTCGTGTGACCGCACACATGGCCATGTGTCTTGCCCGTGTAGCTCTCTGACTTGTTTTAAATTTGAAAAATTAAGCTTCAGTTTTCACACGGCCTAGGACATGCCCGTGAGTCCAGGCCGTGTGGACTATATTTAGGCCGTGTCTCTATCGATTTTTTAGGAATTTAAGCTCCAGGCTCCACACGGCCAAGGACACGCCCGTGTGTCCAGGCCGTGTGGGTGGCACGGCCATGTCGCCAGGCCGTGTAGGTGGCACGGCCATGTCGCCAGGCCGTGTAACTCTCTGTCGATTTCTTTAAAATTTAAAAACTAAGTCTCAGGATCCACACGGCTAAGGATACGCCTATGTGTCCAGGCCGTGTGGGTTTTAAAATCACTTTTTTATTATTTAATTAATCATAAAATAAAATTAGTAAATTAGGCATGTTAATGCTCAGGTTGCCTCCCGAGAAGCGCTTGTTTAGAGTCTAAGCTCGACTTACCTCGTATTCGCTCGGTTACGGTGGTTCACGGAGTCGAGACTCCTCTTTCTAGCTATCAATTCTATTATCAACATATGGTTTGAGCCGAGTAATATTTACCTTAAAAGTGCCAAATTTAGGGTGATTTACCTCGACTGTACTGTATGGGAAAACATTCAGTACCGTAAGAGGAGTTGCTCCGTTTGGAATAAGCTCTGAAGTGGCAATTCGAGGGTCTTTTTTATCTAATAAAACATATTCCCCAATCTTAAATTGACTCGTTCCATCCTTATGTTCATCATGGCTTTGTTTCGATTCTTCATCGTGTATTTTTGTGTAACACCCCTAACCCGTAACCATTGCTGGTTTAGGGTTAAGAGGCATTACCGGACTAATCAGAAAATTTTACGAACATTACACATCAATACGTATATCATTGTCATATCATAGCAGAATACAAGTATATAGTCCCTTAATGAGGACTACGAGACCTTAAAAATGCATTTAAAAAGGGGTCGGGACTAAACCGAGATCATACAAAATTTTTCCAAAAATCAAACATTTTTCAAAGTTACAGAGGTCACACACCCGTGTGGGCAGGCCGTGTGATGCGATCATGGTTGCATCATGGTTCGACTCCATCCGACGCCATCGAGAGTGGCCTAAGCTCGAGGGGCCAAAGTGCAAAATGAAGCTGATTCCAGCTCATTTTCAGCTCAATTAAACTTCCTTCCTATGTGGTTCAGCTCACATGAGTTCATCTCAGCTCATTGAGCTTGGTTTAAGCTCACATTTAGTTCATTCAGCTTGTGTTTAGCTTGATTTAATTCATGCATTTTTATTTTGCTGAATAAAAACTTTTAAATTAGCTTTAAATAAAGGTGTTTAGTTTAATTAAATAAGTTGTGTTTAATAAGAGGCTTAATAATTAATCTAGTTACTAGGATGTTTTAATGAAGCATGAGTTTAAGTTAATTTAATTCTGCTTCCATAAATTAACTAGTTGCTGCATTAATTAAAGTCTTAACTTTTAGTTCATTTAATAAAGTCAAGTGTTTAATGTGTTAGAGTTTAATTAGTGTTCATTTGTGTTTATTAAGTGCATTTTAATGTGTTTATTGCAAAGTTATTTTCACTCACAACAATTTACTTTACAAGGTCATTACAACATTAATGGAAGTGACTTTTTAGTTGATTTTGGTTACAAAAGAAGTGGCTGTTACAAGGGATGCTTAATACATCAAATTAAGGAGTTTTAAGGAGCATTTTAACTCCTCATAAATTCGGCAAAGAACCTCTTCACTTACCAAATAGCTTTTTAGCTCATTTAAAAGATGATAACAAGCATTCAAAACACCATTAGTTGTTGGTGTCTTTTCTGGCTAGCCAAGGACAACTCAAGGGACATTTTTAAAGCATTCAAATTCATTTAATCAGCTCATTAGGAGTCATAAAGTTGCTGTTATTTGGCTGAGGAATTCAAGAGTTTTTATTTATTGATTAGATTTTATTTCACCATTTAAATGCATATTAAAGCTGAATTCATATGACTCTTCAGCTAACCACATGTAAACACTATATATACTTTGTTATTAGCTTATAAAGGGAACTTTTGATTTTTAATGAAATTTTCTTATTGTGAGTTATCTACTCTCATTATTCTTCAAGGTTCAAATTGACTTATCTAGTAGCTAGTGGTGTCAATCTGTAACATCCCGAATTAGGGCCTAGTCGGAACAGTGGTTTCGAGATCACAAATCCGACGAGAAAAATTTTATTTTTATTATATTTTTATGGTCTACAATTTTACAGAAAGATTTCGTAAAAATTTCGTTTAAAAAAAATTTCGACGTTTGAGCACTCAATTTAGTCAAAAGGACTAAATTGTAAAAAGTACAAAAGTTGAGTTCTATATATTAGAGGTGTCAAATTGCTATGAGTTTTAAATTGGAGGTCCTTAAAAGGTAATTAGACCATTGGATAACTTGATGGACAAAAATGGGCATGAATAGGACAAAATTGAAAGAAAAGCCTTAAGGGTATTTTAGTCATTTAGTGTTTTTAATGAATAAAAAGACAAAATACAAGAAAAAAATCTGCTCATCTTCTTCAAGTTGCTGCCGAAAATTTCTAGACTCCATGGCTAAGGGTTTCAAGCTTTTCAAGCTTCATAGTAAGTGTTTCTGAGCCCCGTTTTTAATGTTTATCGTATTTTTGAAATCCCGGTAACTTAGTTTAGCTATTTCTACCATTATTTTGAGCTAGAGTTTAATTTTAAAAATTGAACCATGTTGAATAATTGTGTATTTTGATGAATTTTGGTAGATTATGCATGTTTCTGATTAGAGAAACGAGTTTTATTAGATGATTTTCAATGAAATCGTATAAAAGGGGTTAAATTGTAAAAGTTATAAATTGGTCATAAGTGTGTGAATTAGTGAGAAATTGAAAGTTGCCATAGAAGAGAAAAATGATCAGAATGTTATAAAACATAAGAATAAGGGCTGAAGTTTAATTTACGAGCATTGGGGCAAAAGTGCAAATATGTGAAAGTTTAGGGGTCAAAGTGCAATTTGTAAAAAAAAATATGATTTTTGGACCCATATGAATAATGTGACTAATTAGTAGGATAAATGTGATATAGATCAAGGAAATCGAGATTAGGGCTTAAATCGGGAAAATACAAGGTCATGGATTAAAATGGTAAATTGCCGTTTCTGGATCCGAGGTAAGTTAGTGTGTTAATAATAATGCAATAATGTCGTAATGTATATTTGAAACCTAAATTGTGGTGGTAAATTAATTTTTTTCTGAATTACATGTTTAGTATATTATGTTGGTGAATTGATTTAATAATATGTTTATGATAAAAGGTGACATAGGTGACATGGAAAATGGGTTGAAATGTTGTGCTTAAAGGTGTTTTCTATGACTATGGTTATTATGTGAAATGGAAAGTTGATATGTAAATAATGCATTTATTTTACTTGTTGAATAATTATTTTGCTAGATATTACGGAAATCATTGGGTGATAACTAAAATATGAAAATGTATGGAATGAGAAATTCTCGATTGAACCATCGGAAAACCGAGAGATATGGACAATATGTAGCTGGGTCACACGAGTGATAAGGAACCTTCTCCGTGTGCACAAGAAAGCTACGAGATGGCAAAATTTGATATGTAGCTAGGCCACATGGATGATAAGGGACTTTCACCATGTGTGCAAGAAAGCTACGGGATAATAATTTCATATGTAACTAGGTCACATGTAATATAATGTGTATACCATGTGTACAAGAAAGTTACGGGTTATAAGTAGCTAGGTCACATGAGTGGTTCCTAGTGTTGGACGCCATGTAGACAAGAAAGTTACGAGATGGAATGGCTAGGTCACATGGGTGATAAGGGACCTTCACCATGTGTACAAGAAAGCCGAATTATGTGTAGGTGGAGCCATGTGCTGAGACCACCGAGTATCGGGTGTTTTCCGAAGGGGTTCAACGAGATAACTTACTAATGGTGATTGGTGTGATCATGTTATGAATAAGTGCAGGTGTGAATGTGACCAATTGAGAAATGTGGCAAATGTACGTGTGAGCAAGTGTTTGTGTGAACAAGGGTGCATGTGACCATGTGTGTATGTGCATAATGTGTTTGATATGTGATACGTGATTGAAATTGTGGTAAGAATGATATGGTGTAAGCGCCATTATGAGTACTCGTAAATATTGGTGATGATTATTCATTTGTATGGCTAGTATTGAACATGCTTGGTGTTATGTGTGCATATATGGAAGTAATATAAAGAAAACATGGGAGAGTAAAATTTTCAGTAAAATAGATTGAAACAGCAGCAGTTACGTGATTTTGAAAAATCACCATAAATAGTAGAAATTTAATATATACTGAATGAGAGACGAAATTAAATCTTATTGAGTCTATTTTCACATAAAAGAAATGGTGTGAGTAAATAAATTTTCTATTATGAGATATTTAAATTTTGGTGAGACAGGGTCTGAATGGTTTAGGAAATCCCCTATTCCAAATTTGGAAAACAACTAAAAATTGTATAAAAATGGTTATGGTGTGTAATTTATATTCTCAGAATCCTTGGTGAGTCTACTTTTGAGAGAGACAAATGGGAAGGTTATCCAAACTCTGTATAATGAGAAATTTAATTTTAGTGAAGAGGTGTTAGAGCAATCGAACAGCGAAATAGGGGAATCTTTAATGAATAAACTGTATTTATTGGATAAACCAAAAATTTTGTAAATTTTATGGTAAGAAAATATGTGAGTCTAGTTTCAGGGAAAATTTACGGATCTTAATTTGGAGTTCTGTAGCTCCGGATATAAATAATTTAATGATTGTGACTCGAGAAAACAGCTTAACTGGAATTTGAATAAATAGAAAGAATATGAAAATAGCATGTTATCGCATTGCTTATTATTTTCATGCGAGCTTACTAAGCGTAAAGCTTACTCCCTCCTTTCCATTTCTTTTAGTTTTGTCAGGTCAGCTCAGGGTTGGAGATCATCGGAGGCAGCATCACACTATCGAGCCATTATCCTTGGAGTATTGGCATATGTATGTTAAATGTTTTCAAGTGAGTGGCATGTATAGGGACTTAATTTTTCTATGATGGATGTTGTTGTGATTAGTCAAATGTATTGGCTTATATTGATTTGTTGATTATAGCCATGAGATGTAGCTTATGATGATTTTGGCTTGTAAGCCTATTTGTCCATGGTATGTGTTAATGTCTTGTTATGTGGTATAAGTGATTAAATAGATGACAAGGTCAAATGCATGTGTTTGAAAAGTTTTAATTTTGGGCGAAATTTTGGTAACCCGGTTTTGTATGATTGTGAATGTTTAAGTCCGGTAACGCCTCGAACCCTATCCCGGAGTTGGATACGGGTGAGGGGTGTTACATTTAGTGGTATCAGAGCTATGGTTTAGTCGGTTCTCGGACTAACCTAGCATGAATGAGAGTCCAGCTATACATGCCACCAATCCGTGGTAGTGTGATGTCTTCCGACGCAAATGAGAACCATCTTGTTTGGACAGAGGTACTCTCCAACTGAGCTACACCAACCATGTTAAATGTGATGCTAATGTATTCGGGTAAAGTATAGTTATGATAAGCCTGGATTCAGAAAATTATGAATAAAAGTTCATGATATACGTGATAACATGTGAGATGGAAGTTCATGTTGCGTTGAATACTCATGCTTGTTTGATGCTCATATGATGTTGTACACTTGACTTGATTAAGTGAATGTGATAAATAGAAATCCACAAAGGTGTGAATAAAGGATTATACTCTGATGAGCTTACATATGTTTAAACGATGATTCCATGATGCGTATGATTGATTTACTTGAACGAATGCATATGTTTGGGTGACTTATCATAAATATTGATAGAACAAATGTCTACGTATGCTTGTTTGAATAAGTATGATTGGTAAACTCGCATAGCTTAAATAAATGTGCTAAATTGATTGAACTGAGTTATATGACTATAATGATGAAATAGTGTCACATGTACATGTGTATGAGAGACGAGTCAGGGATCTTACGACCCCACCCCTTACCAGAGTGGTGTTTTGTGAAGGAATTTCATGAGATTCGTATTGAATAAGTTCACAAGTATGATACCAAAGGGTTCAGCTATAGAATGATTATGAACATGATCAGAGATTAAATTGGATTGATAAGTAACGATAGGACTAGTAAGGTAAGATGTTGGGAAATTTATTAACTGGAAATTTCTTCAGAACTGAACTTCTTTAATGAAAAGCATAATGTGAGATTTACGATGGCAGAAATAATTGAAGGAATAATGTTGAAAGGTAAGATACCAGATTATGGCAGTCTTTTCTGAGGTATTCTGTATGTTTAACTGTTCTCGGAAATATTTTTTTCGGTTACTACCCCACTGATAAAATCCTTGTTTTATGGGAGTGCTTTCTAATCACAGTGTATAGGCAAAAGTATTGATAGCCCGACTGGTACATAATCTGTATTGCTCTATGTCTCTTTGGCATTTCATTACATTCCATCTAATGGGACTTTATGAAATAATATGCATGATGATATAAATCTGTTTCTCCTAATTGATGCTCTATTCAATACACATATATGGGAAGGCATATTATCCTTATTGCATTTAATCCCGTGGGCTTGGATTGATGTATTCTTCTGACTTCTTTTCTCTCAAGAATTATCAAGATCCTTCATATTTTTCTTATGAACATTTTTCCGGGTCTTTCTTTATGATATGGTATCTTGGATTTCTGTACCTTGGATATCTTTATCTTGGATTCCACTGTCTTGGATTTCTTTATTCTGGTTTTCTTGTTATCTTTATCTCATAAATTACCAATGATCGCTCGTATCCAAGGTATGTTTTTTCAACTTATGATGACTATGTCGATTATGAATGTGCTTCTGGCTTGATTATAGTAACATGATGACCCCCGTATCTGGATTTCTCTAAATCTTCGTGTAAAGAACTGATATCAATAAAGGCATAAATGATGGAATTTCAATTTCAATTTGTATGGTGGATTCCTTTCCTCGAATAAGTTAATCAAAGTTAATGCATTCAATTGAAGCATTTTTGTTATCTTAAGCTAAATAAGACCCTGGATTTTAATGAAGGCTAAAATAAAAGTTCTTTAGCACTAATTATGAGATAGTAAAGATTATGAGGAACTAAACCACTCTTCTAGTAAGATTTTCGAGGACGAAAATCCTTAAAGGGGGGAGAAATATAACATCCCGAATTAGGGCCTAGCCGGAACAGTGGTTTCGAGATCACAAATCTGACGAGGAAAATTTTGTTTTTATTATATTTTTATGGTCTACAATTTTACATAAAGATTTCGTAGAAATTTCGTTTAAAAAAAATTTCGACGTTTGAGCACTCAATTTAGTCAAAAGGACTAAATTGTAAAAAGTACAAAAGTTGAGTTCTATATATTAGAGGTGTCAAATTGCTATGAGTTTTAAATTGGAGGTCCTTAAAAGGTAATTAGACCATTGGATAACTTGATGGACAAAAATGGGCATGAATAGGACAAAATTGAAAGAAAAGCCTTAAGGGTATTTTAGTCATTTAGTGTTTTTAATGAATAAAAAGACAAAATACAAGAAAAAAATCTGCTCATCTTCTTCAAGTTGCTGCCAAAAATTTCTAGACTCCATGGCTAAGGGTTTCAAGCTTTTCAAGCTTCATAGTAAGTGTTTCTGAGCCCCGTTTTTAATGTTCATCGTATTTTTGAAATCCCGGTAACTTAGTTTAGCTACTTCTACCATTATTTTGAGCTAGAGTTTAATTTTAAAAATTTAAACATGTTGAATAATTGTGTATTTTGATGAATTTTGGTAGATTATGCATGTTTCTGATTAGAGAAACGAGTTTTATTAGATGATTTTCGATGAAATTGTATAAAAGGGGTTAAATTGTAAAAGTTATAAATTGGTCATAAGTGTGTGAATTAGTGAGAAATTGAAGTTTCCATAGAAGAGAAAAATGATCAGCATGTTATAAAACATAAGAATAAGGGCTGAAGTTTAATTTACGAGCATTGGGGCAAAAGTGCAAATATGTGAAAGTTTAGGGGTCAAAGTGCAATTTGTAAAAAAATATGATTTTTGGACCCATATGAATAATGTGACTAATTAGTAGGCTAAATGTGATATAGATCAAGGAAATCGAGATTCAGGCTTAAATCGGGAAAATACAAGGTTATGGATTAAAATGGTAAATTGCCGTTTCTGGATCCGAGGTAAGTTGGTGTGTTAATAATAATGCAATAATGTCGTAATGTATATTTGAAACCTAAATTGTGGTGGTAAATTAATTTTTTTTCTGAATTACATGTTTATTATATTATGTTGGTGAATTGATTTAATAATATGTTTATGATAAAAGGTGACATGGGTGACATGGAAAATGGGTTGAAATGTTGTGCTTAAAGGTGTTTTCTATGACTATGGTTATTATGCGAAATGGAAAGTTGATATGTAAATAATGCATTTATTTTACTTGTTCAATAATTATTTTACTAGATATTATGGAAATCATTGGGTGATAACTAAAATATGAAAATGTATGGAATGAGAAATTCTCGATTGAATCTTCGAAAAACCGAGAGATACGGACAATATGTAGCTGGGTCACACGAGTGATAAGAAACCTTCACCGTGTGCACAAGAAAACTACGAGATGGCAAAATTTGATATGTAGCTAGGCCACATGGATGATAAGGGACTTTCACCATGTGTGCAAGAAAGCTACGGGATAATAATTTCATATGTAACTAGGTCACATGTGTAATACTGTGTGTATACCATGTGTACAAGAAAGTTACGGGTTATGAGTAGCTAGGTCACATGAGTGGTTCCTAGTGTTGGACGCCATGTAGACAAGAAAGTTACGAGATGGAATGGCTAGGTCACATGGGTGATAAGGGACCTTCACCATGTGTACAAGAAAGCTGAATTATGTGTAGGTGGAGCCATGTGCTGAGACCACCGAGTATCGGGCGTTTTTCGAAGGGGTTCAACGAGATAACTTACTAATGGTGATTGGTGTGATCATGTTATGAATAAGTGCAGGTGTGAATGTGACCAATTGAGAAATGTGGCAAATGTATGTGTGAGCAAGTGTTTGTGTGAACAAGGGTGCATGTGACCATGTGTGTATGTGCATAATGTGTTTGATATGTGATACGTGATTGAAATTGTGGTAAGGATGATATGGTGTAAGCGCCATTATGAGTACTCGTAAATATTGGTGATGATTATTCATTTGTATGGCTAGTATTGAACATGCTTGGTGTTATGTGTGCATATATGGAAGTAATATAAAGAAAACATGGGAGAGTAAAATTTTCAGTAAAATAGATTGAAACAGCAGCAGTTACGTGATTTTGAAAAATCACCATAAATAGTAGAAATTTAATATATACTGAATGAGAGATGAAATTAAATCTTATTGAGTCTATTTTCACATAAAAGAAATGGTGTGAGTAAATAAATTTTCTATTATGAGATATTTAAATTTTGGTGAGACAGGGTCTGAATGGTTTCAGAAATCCCCTGTTCCAAATTTGGAAAACAACTAAAAATTTTATAAAAATGGTTATGGTGTGTAATTTATATTCTCAGAATCCTTGGTGAGTCTACTTTTGAGAGAGACAAACGGGAAGGTTTTCCAAACTCTGTATAATGAGAAATTTTAATTTTAGTGAAGAGGTGTTAGAGCTATCAAACAGCGAAATAGGGGAATCTTTAATGAATAAACTGTATTGATTGGATAAACCAAAAATTCTGGAAATTTTATGGTAAGAAGATATGTGAGTCTAGTTTTGGGGAAAATTTACGGATCTTAATTTGGAGTTCTGTAGCTCTGAATATAAATAATTTAATGACTGTGACTCGAGAAAACAGCTTAACTAGAATTTGAATAAATAGAAAGAATATGAAAATAGCATGTTATCGCATTGCTTATTATTTTCATGCGAGCTTACTAAGCGTAAAGATTACTCCCTCCTTTCCATTTCTTTTAGTTTTGTCAAGTCAGCTCAGGGTTGGAGATCGTCGGAGGCAGCATCACACTATCGAGCCATTATCCTTGGAGTATTGGCATATGTATGTTAAATGTTTTCAAGTGAGTGGCATGTATAGGGACTTAATTTTTCTATGATGGATGTTGTTGTGATTAGTCAAATGTATTGGCTTATATTGATTTGTTGATTATAGCCATGAGATGTAGCTTATGATGATTTTGGCTTGTAAGCCTATTTTTCCATGGTATGTGTTAATGTCTTGTTATGTGGTATAAGTGATTAAATAGATGACAAGGTCAAATGCATGTGCTTGAAAAGTTTTAATTTTGGGCGAAATTTTTGTAACCCGGTTTTGTATGATTGTGAATGTTTAAGTCCGGTAACGCCTCGAACCCTATCCCGGAGTTGGATACGGGTGAGGGGTGTTACACAATCTGACTTTGTTTCGAACTTATCATCCATTCGAGTGTGGCATTCAAACCTTTATACCGAGGTTCCTATCTTGCTAGATAGTGGGTCGAGGTTTTTATCCAACTCAACCATCCCTTTGAAACATATAAGATTCGGGTCCTTAATCTTTTATTAAGGGTTCTTTCTTGTTTCGAACATCATTCCATTCATCCATCTATTTTCTTTGTTATTAAACCGCTGCCATTTTCTTAAATCCAACCATTTTTCCCTTTTAAAACAAATCGAACGAAACCTCTTCGTAGACGATCGGGCAACTTCACATACGACTCGACTCAACCTCGAGGCGGATCGTATCACCGTGTGCCTCACACGGCCTCAAACACACCCGTGTGTCTAAGCCGTGGCAAACCAGGGCATACATACTGACTTTTCCACACGGCCTGAGACACGCCCGTGTGCCTCACCCGTGGTCGACATTGACTTGCACCACACGGCCAATCACACGCCCGTGTGTCCAGCCCGTGGTCGAGTCTGACTTGTTTTGAAATACAACCACGAAGGACACCGTCGAGCCACACGCCCGTGTGCTCATCCGTGTGGGCAAATATAGGCCATTTGCAAGGCCGATTTGCCACCCACACATTGGTTTATATCTATAAGCATTATACCAATTCAAGTCATATCTCCAATGCAAACAAAAATACCAAAAATGACCATTTTTTCTATCCATTCAAGAACATATTCAACACACCAACTTATATATCATTTAGCTCAATCTAATCACAAGCATTTTCCAAGCACAACTCATCCACAACTTACCAAGTCATTATGATTCTCTATCATCAATATTATACTAGCTTTGCATCATGAAACTTACCATAAATTTGACTATCTCATTAGCTCAAACATTAGCCATCAAACCATACCAAACTATGCATCATTTAGCATGATTTACTCATTCATATTATAATCATTATCTAGCCATATCACATGGCTATTTATATACAACTCAAAACATAATCCAAACTGACAAGCCTATACATGCCATACTTAACTATGTACATATTCAAAAGGTACCAAAATGTAGTTTGATAGTGTGGTGATGATCCTCGACGATCCCTGAGCCTTCCGTAGCTTTAACGATCTATAAAACAATGCAAACACACACAGAGGAAGCTTTCAAAAGCTTTGTAAGCCATATACAAATAAAATTAATAGAATAAACATTTATATCCATTTCAATGCAAGAACTTTAACATATCTCAAAAGCTTATTCATATTTCTCCTTTCTAGCTCAATGGTATCTAACCTTTTTCTTATCAACAAATCTCATCTCCATGTATTTCTTTGGATCATATCACATTCATACATATATCACATTATGTCTCAACATTTCTATGCACATATTTCTCTTAAGCAAATTCACATATACTTACCTTTCATACTCAAACATAGAGTACATCTCAAACGTACCTGAAACGATTACGCATTTCACATAGTATTTCATTTCTCAGAATTGCCCGTTGAACCGTTCGGAATCAATAAGGATACTCGGAATACTCGTACAATGCCAACGTCCCAGACGTGGTCTTACATGTAACCAAAGGTCGATGCCACTGTCCCAGATAGGGTCTTACACGAATCAAATACGATGCCAATGTCCCAGACATGGTCTTACACGTAAATCTCAAATCAATGCCAACGTCCCAGACGTGGTCTTACATGATATCACATATCGGAATCCCTGTGTCATGACATTTTAATCCTATCTATTCCTAAGGTTCGTACGGGGCTTTACGGACATTGACACATTGTCGACACTTTCTCGGTTTTCATACGTATAGCTTCCAAAGCCATTCATCACAATCCAATAATATATGAACATGAATAAATTAACTTAAATACATTTATTTGTATATAGACTTACCTCGTATTTCTGAATTAAGCGGACAGATTCGACTACTCGATCACTTTTGACTTTCCTCAGTCTAAATCCGTTTTCTTTGGTTCTTGATCTATACATATTCAAATTTAACTCTTTTATTCACCAAATCATTCAATTCAATCCAAAAACACACATTTAGGGCATTTTACAAATTAGCCCTCACAATTTCACATTTTGACATTTAAGTCCCTATTTCACAAAATCACAAAATACACAAAATTTCATATTACCCATGCTTGGCCGAATATTCACATGCTTCATTCAAGTCCATATATTTCATTTATTTTACATTTTAGTCCCTCAAAATATTATTTTCACAATTTAGTCCAAATTACTCAAATTCATCAAAAATCCAAAGACAAAACATGTTAATCTAACACATATATTTCATATTTCATCAACTAACATCACAAAGCTTACAAAATCATCAATGACATATCTCAAAATCTTCATCAAATTCTAAAATTAAAGCATGGGCTTAGTAGATTTCATAGCAACGATTACAAAAACGTAGAAATTATCAAAAACCGATCAAAATTCATACCTTAATTTTGCTTGAACATAGGCGAAACCTAATATGGTTTTCTTTCCTTCTTTTTCTTTCACATTCGACTAGATAAGATGAGAATAGCCATCTTTTTATGTTTTATTTTATTTTAACTTAACTTATTAACTAATTTACATATTTAACCTTTAATAAAAACAAATAATAATACATAATGGATGGTCATTAATGTCCATTAACCATATCAATAGTCCATTTACAACATAAGGACCTCATATTTATAAAGACATAGCATATAAGTACCTTTAACACATGGCATGCTAATTTTGCATTTTATGCGATTTAATCTTTTTTTCTCAAATTAAACACACAATCGGATAAATTAAATCACGAAACTTTCACACATGCTAAATCACATACTGTAGACACGAAAAATATAATTAAAATATTTTTCTAACTCGGATTTATGGTCCCGAAACTACTATTCCGACTAGGGTCTAAACCGGACTGTTACAATTCTCCCCCCTTAGGGATTTTCGTCCCCGAAAATCTTACCGTTAAACAGATTCAGATATTGTTGTCTCATAGTATCTTCAGGCTCCCACGCAGCCTCTTCCACCCCGTGTCGATGCCACAGTACTTTTACTAACGGAATTTTCTTATTTCTCAATTTTTTCACCTCGCGAGCTAAAATTCGGATCGGTTCTTCCTCGTAAGTCATATCGGATCAGATTTCAATCTCAGATGGAGAAATCACATGTGATGGGTCAAATCTGTATCGGCGAAGCATTGATACGTGAAATACATTATGAATCTTTTTTAGCTCAGGTGGTAACAACAATCTGTATGCAACAGGTCCGATGCACTCAATAATTTCATACGGCCCTATTTAACTTTCTTGCCAAAACGAAGTATTTTCTTCCACGGAGACACTTTCAAGAACACTTTATCGCCAATCTCAAACTTGATGTCTTTTCGTTTCAAGTCTGCATACGATTTCTGACGATCTACTGCGGCTTTCAAACTCTCACGAATCACTTTCACCTTCTGTTCAGTTTCTTTGATCAAATCGGCCCCGTGTATCTTATTCTCGCTGAGTTCTGACCAGTACAGAGGTGTTCGAAATTTGCATCCGTACAAAGCTTCATAAGGTGCCATTTTGATGCTCGACTGAAAACTATTATTGTATGCAAACTCAATCAATGGCAAATATTGTTCCCACATACCATCAAACTCAAGAATGCAACATCTCAGCATATCCTCGAGTATCTGAATAATCCGCTCTGATTGACCATCCGTCTGTGGATGAAAAGCTCTACTAAAATGCAATTTAGTACCTAAAGCCTCTTGCAGTTTCTTCCAGAATCATGAAGTAAATCTCGGATCTCTGTCAGATACCATAAATAGTGGCACCCCGTGCAATCTCACAATATCGGAAATATATAGCTCAGATAATTTATCAAGTGAGTAATCAGATCATATCGGAATAAAATAGGCTGATTTCGTCAATCTGTCAACTACGGCCCAGATTGCATCTTTCTTTCTCGGAGTCAAAGGCAACCCTAAAACAAAATCCATTGTCATTCTATCTCGTTTCCATTCAGGAATCAAAATCGGTTGTAACAAACCAGATGGCACTTGATGTTCAACCTTAACTTGCTGACAGACTATACATTTCGAGACATACTCTGAAATATCCCGTTTCACACCAGACCACCAATAATGTTGCTTCAAATCATGGAACATCTTTGTACTTCCCGGATGAACAGATAAACGACTGCTATGAGCTTCTTTCAATATCAACTGAATCAACTCTCAATTTCTCGGAACACAAATCCGATCTCGATCTCAAATAATCATCAACATCAACTCGAAATTCAGAATCAGAGTTCGAATCACACTGAGCTCATTTCGCTAACATTTCATTATCAACTTTCTGAGCATCACATATTTGCTGTAAGAACAACGGTTTCGCTTTCAACTTAGCCAAAACTGAATCATCATCATACAAGTCTATATGAGCATTCATTGCACGTAATACAAATAGCGATTTTCGACTCAATGCATCAGCAACAACATTTGCCTTACCCGGATGATAATCTATCATAAGCTCGTAGTCTTTCAATAGTTCTAACCATCTTCTCTGTCCCAGATTCAGATCTTTCTGAGTAATCAAATATTTCAGACTTTTATGATCCGAAAACACGTGGCACTTTTCACCGAAAAGATAGTGACACCAGATCTTTAAAGCAAACACAATTGCAGCTAGCTCAAGATCATGTGTCGGATAATTCTTTTCATGCGATTTCAATTTTCTCGAGGCATAAGCTATAACTTTGCCTTCCTGCATCAAAACACATCCCAGTACATTCAACAAAGCATCACCATAAATCACGAACTCTTTACCCGATTCTGGCTGTACCAAAACTGGAGCTTCAGTCAAAAGGGCTTTCAATTGATCAAAGGTTTTCTGACATTTATCGAACCATTCAAATCTCACATCTTTCTGAAGAAATCTCGTTAATAGAGTTGCAATCATCGAGAAGCCTCTTACAAACCGTCGATAATAACCAGCAAGTCTCAGAAAACTACGAACTTCAGAAACATTTTTCGGAGGCTTCCACTCCAGAATAGCTGATATTTTGCTCTGATCAACTCGTATACCAGATGCTGACACAATATGCCCCAAAAAACTAACTTCTCGCAACCAAAACTCACATTTACTGAATTTTGCATACAGTTGCTTATCTCGCAGAGTTTGTAATACAATTCTCAAATGTTCAGCATGCTCAATTTCGTCACGCGAATAAATCAAAATGTCGTCAATGAATACAACAACAAATTGATCTAAATACAGTCTGAAAATTATGTTCATTAAATCCATAAAGACAACAGGAGCATTTGTTAGACCGAAAGGCATAACTAAAAATTCATAGTGCCCGTACCTCGTTCGGAAAGCAGTTTTTGAAATGTCAGAATCTTTTACTCGCAACTGATAATATCCCGATCTCAGATCTATCTTTGAAAACACGGTGGCTCCTTTTAGCTGATCAAACAAATCATCAATTCTGGGTAGAGGATATTTGTTCTTTATTGTCACTTTGTTCAACTGACGGTAATCAATACACATTCCCATCGTACCATCTTTCTTTTTCACAAATAGAACGGGAGCACACCAAGGTGAGAAACTCGGTCTTGTAAATCCTCTATCGGTCAACTCTTGCAACTATGACTTCAACTCTTTCAATTCTGTTGGTGCCATCCTATACGGAGCTATCGAGATAGGAGTCGTCCCCGGTACTAAATCAATACCAAATTCAACTTCTCGTATTGGAGGTAATCCCAGTAATTCTTCAGGAAATACATCAGGGAACTCACAAAAAACTGGCACAGATTCAACTTTCTTTTCATTCACTCTCGAATCAATCACATAAGTAAAATAGGCTTTGCAACCCTTTTTCACAAACTATGAGCTTTCATCACTGATATCACAGCCGGTAATCCATTCAAATCATTAGATTCAATCCGAACTATTTCATCATTTGGACATCTCAAATCAATAGTGTTTCTTTTGCAGTTCACAACAGCATCATGCAATGTTAACCAATCCATACCCAAAATTATATCAAACTCATCAAAAGGTAATAGCATCAGATCAGCCGGAAAGCAAACATCTCGAAACATCAATGGACAATTCTTGCATACTTTGTCAACCAAAACACATTTACCTAAGGGGTTCGATACTCTAATAACAAATTCAGTAGACTCTACAGGCAAAGTCTTACTGGATACTAAGTTCATGCATACATACGAATGAGTAGACCCTGGATCTATCAATGCAATCACAAAAGTATCATAAAGAGTAAATGTACCCGTACTAACATCTGGAGATGAAGCTTCCTCACGAGCTCAAATGGCGTACGCTCTGGCAGGCGCCCTAGCTTCAGATCTCGCGACTGTATCTCTCGTAGTTCTCTGACTACCACTGACATTTCTTGTGTTTCTTGAAGGTCTACCTCTAACTGCAGCATTATCTGACTTCAGATTCTGTACAATCTCTTGTTCAACAGACTTAGTACAATCCCGGATGAAATGATCTAATGATCCACATCTAAAACAGGCTCAGTCATTTAATCTACAACTACCCGGATGTCTTTTACCATAATGCTTACATTCAGGTCACTCAGATCAGACATTTCCCACACTAGCCATCGAAGTTGCTAGAGCTTTGGAGTTCGACTACGATCTAACTCGATCTCTGTTCGAATATCCCACATTTTCCTTTGAACGGCTATGCTCATCTCTAAATTTCTTCGATGCAGACTGAAATGATTTACTTGAGAATCTCTTTCTCACATCTCTAGCTTTTTTCTCAGCTTTTCTTTTATCTTTCCCGAGTGCTTCAGCTTTACACGCTCGATCAACAAGCACAACAAACTCTTTTATTTCCAGAATTCCAACTAGCAAACGGATATCTTCATTTAGGCCATCTTTAAACCTCTTACATATTATCGCCTCAGTTGAAACACATTCCCGAGCATATTGACTTAATCTCACAAATTCTCGCTCATATTCAGTGACAGACATGCGACCCTGTTTCAGTTCAAGAAACTCTTTCCGTTTCTGATCTATAAATCTCTGACTGATATATTTCTTCCGGAATTCAGACTGAAAGAAATCTCATGTAACCCGTTCTTTTGGAACAACAGAAATCAAAGTCTTCCACCACTGATAAGCTGCATCTCGTAGCAAGGAAATGACACATTTTATACATTCATCAGGAGTCAATGACATTTCATCAAACACTCGAATTGTGTCCTCGAGCCAAAACTCAGCTTTCTCAGCATAATCTTCATTGGTAGCTCTAAACTCTTCAGCCCCATATTTACGGGTTTTATCGATCGGAGGCTTATTCAACAGATTTAAGTTCATAATCGGTGGTACAACAGAAGTCTGACGAGGATTGGGTGGGGGCGGAGGTTGTGAAACAGCCGGATTTGTTCTAACGTATTGAGTGAACCACTCATTCATCATTTGGAAGAAGGCTTGTTTAGCCTCACCTTCCTGACCGCTAGTAGCCGATCTCGAATCAGATGGCGCTGTCCCTTGAGCGGGAGCAGGCGCATTACTTTCAACCGGACTGTTTCATTTTGGTTTCTCCTTGACATGTGTCCGCCATTCGTCTAGTTCATCGATCTGAAGCCTTCATTCTTCATGAGTTATTCTATTTTTGTTACTTGAGCTGGACTGTGGCTCTATCACCTTTTTCTGAGGAATTTCCTGCAAAGAAGGTTGAGCTGCAAGGTTACTCACATTAAAAGAACTTGTAATATCATCTCGATCACTAGATATCCTAACAGAATCACGAGCTTGGAGTTTAATCGTGTCATCACCTATACGAAGTATCAATTCACTTGTACCAACATCTATAATAGTTCTGGCAGTTGCTAAAAAGGGTCGTCCTAAAATTAAAGGTACGTCACTATCCTCATCTATGTCTAGAACAACAAAGTCAACTAGGAATATGAATTTATCAATTTTTACGAGTACATCTTCAACAATACCCCTAGGAAATCTAATGGTTTTATCTGCTAATTGAATGCTCATCCTATTTTGTTTGGGTTTCCCAAGACCTAGCTGTTTAAACATTTTGTAAGGCATGACATTAATACTTGCCCCTAAATCAGCTAAAGCAATATTTACATTTAAACAACCAATTGAACAAGGAATAGTAAAACTCCCTGGATCATTTAATTTGTTGGGTAGTTTATTTTGTAAGATAGCTGAGCACACTGCATTTAGCTCTACGTGCGACGAATCATCTAACTTTCGCTTATTTGCTAAAAGCTTCTTTAAAAATTTAATGGAATTTGGCATCTGCAAAAGAGCTTCAATAAACGGTAAGTTAATATGTAATTTTTTCAACAGTTTAAGGAATTTACCAAATTGTTCATTTGTGTGGTTTTTCCTTGTCGCATTTGGATATGGCACACGAGGTTTGTATTCCTTACCGACCGAATCTTCCTTATTTTGGCTTACCTCAACCTTACCATTGCTTACCAAAGTTTCTTGCCTCGGTTCAGCTTCAGATTCAGCTAACCCTTCTTCATCTCAAATAGTGATCGCATGAAGCTGCTCCCTTGGGTTAGTTTCAGTATTACTCGACAAGCTACCTTGTGGTCGTTCTGAAATCATCTTTGCCAATTGACCGATTTGATTCTCAAGCCCTTGAATCGACGCTTGTTGATTTTTGAGTGTTGTTTCGGTGTTTTGGAAGTGAGTTTCTGACACCGAAATAAACTTCGTCAACATCTCCTCAAGGTTTGGCTTCTTTTCCTGCTGGTAAGGTGGTTGTTGAAAGCTTAGAGGGGGTTGTGGTCTTTGATTTCCTTGACCTCCCTAAGAGAAATTGGGGTGGTTCCTAAAACCTGCATTATAAGTATTACAATAGGGATTATTCTGAGGTCTAGAATTATTACCCATATAGTTAACTTGTTCGTCTTCTGTGTTAAGATTGTAGGATCGATTTTCTGGATTATTAATCCCTCCTCCATTTGTGTCGCATTGCATCACCGGATGTACCTACGTAGAACCATATAAACAATTAATCTTTTTATTCAAGAGTTCTACCTGGTTTGATAACATGGTGACCGCGTCAAGGTTGAAAACTTCAGCGGCTTTTGTCGGCTTTGTTCTCATGATTTGCCACTGATAATTATTTAGTGACATCTCCTCTATAAACTCATAAGCTGCTTCAGGTGTTTTGTTATTCAGAGTCCCACCGGCGGCTGCATCAATCAGTTGCCTAGTTGAGGGGTTCAAACAATTGTAAAAAGTTTGAACCTGTAACCATAGAGGTAACCCATGGTGAGGGCACCTTCTCAATAAGTCCTTATACCTCTCCCATGCATCGTAAAGAGTTTCTAAATCCATCTGCACAAAAGAAGAGATATCATTCCTCAACTTTGTCGTTTTAGCCGTCGAAAAATATTTTAATAGAAACTTTTCGGTCATTTGTTCCCAAGTAGTGATGGAACCTCGTGGTAACGAAGTTCAACCATCGCTTTAGCTTTATTCCTCAATGAAAAGGAAATAATCGAAGGCGAATGGCATCGTCGAAATGCCATTAATTTTAAAAGTGTCGCGAAATTCTAAGAAATTAGCCAAATGAGTATTTGGGTCTTAAATCCCGCAAACCATCAAATCAACAAACTGTTGAATCATTTGAATAGTGTTAGGTTTCATTCAAAATTATTTGTAGCAATAGCAGGTCTAACAATACTCGATTCAGTCCCAGTTAAATTGGGCTTGGCATAGTCGTACATAGTACGAGGAGCAGGATTCTGATTTACAGGATTCGCGACAACCACAGAAGGTAGTGGATTATTCTGATTTTCTACCATCTCCTCGGTAATATTGGTATCGTCCTCTTGCTCTTCCGCTATATACTGAAGACTTCGCCTTATTTCTCTACGGTTTCTGCAAGTTGTGCTTTCAATTTCGCTATCAAATAATAGATGTCCTGTAGGGTTTCTTCTAGTCATAAACTAAAGATACCTGCCAGAATCAAATAAAAGAAAAGTTAGTAAATTAAATAATAAACTAAAAACAAAAATAAAAAATAAATTGCAGAAACTAACTAAAAAAAATGGCTAAAGTAATAAAAATTAAGTGTTCCTAATATTTTAGTCCCTGGCAACGGCGCCAAAAACTTGCTGACGTCACGAACTAACTAAAATACGACAAAGGCAAGTGCGCCTATCGAACAATAGTATAGCTATGGTGAGTCCGGAATATCGTATCCACGAGGACTAAAAGTACTAGTAATTACTATCTTTTTATTATTTAGCCTAATAATTAAAGGGTTTTGTTTTAATCTAAAATTAAACTAAATAATTAACTATGAACGTGACAGAGAGTAAATTGGGAAAAATACTTTAAGAAAACCAATGAGATAGACAATACCCAAGAAAGAATCCACCTAGATTTCACTTATTATTCCGATTCTAAATTAAACAATTTATTCACTTGTCTTGATCCGTAGAAATCCCTAATTTATGTAATATCTCTTTCGAGACTAAGAACGACTGACTCTAGGTTGATTAATTGAAATCTCTTTCTAATTAAAACCCCTATTGTCGCATTAACTCGATCTATGGATTCCCTTATTAGATTTGACTCTAATCTGGCAGATTTATGTCGTCCTATTTCTAGGATTGCAATCAACTCCGCTTAATTATGCTAGATCTACTCTTAAGCAAGGACTTTTGCTCCACTGGTTAAGCACATCAAACTTGGATTAATATCCTGAAAATATTAAGGCAAGGATTAAGAACACATAATTAAGAACAAGAACAAGTATTTATCATGTAATTCAGATAATTAAATAATAAGATCCATCATAGGTTTCATCCTCCCTAGGTATTTTAGGGAGTTTAGTTCATAATGTAAAAGGAAAACATCTCAAAATAAGGAAAACAACAAGACATAAAGAACCCAAAAAATTCTAAGGAAAATTGATGGAGATCTTCAATCTTGAATGAGATCCTGCTTCTGAATTGATTCCGACGGCTTCCTTCGAGTAATTTCTTCGTTCTTCTCTGTGTGTCCCCCTAGGTCTTCTTCTCATGTGTTTTTATAGACTTTGGAATGCCCAAAATACCTAAAAATTGGTTTTTTTTTCGCGTGAAAACGAAACAGTGTTCGAGAGGGACACGGGCATGTGATAAGCCCGTGTAAGAATGCCCAGGCCGTGTGCAATACTGACATGTATCAAAATCAACATGGGCTGTTCACACGGGCATGTGCTTAGCCCGTGTAGGATTGGCTTGGCCGTGTGGATCCTTAAGACAGCCTGTTTTGTCTAATTTTGGCCTCGTTTTACTCCCTTATGCTTACCTAAGTATAGAAACATGAAATTAAAGGATTAAGAGCATCAAATTCACTAAATTAAATAAATCATCCAAAAATATGCTAAGTATGGGATTAAAATATGTTACTTTTATGGTTTATCAGGTGGCAATCTATTGAGTAGATACATTGAGGTATTTACTACCTCAGCCCAAAAATTGTTTGGCAATTTGCTCTCAAATAACAAGAATCTAGCCATATCAGTCACTTTTCTATTCTTCCTCTCACAAACACCATTCTACTAGGGTGTATAGATGTTGGTCAATTGATGCAAGATGTCTGCCTCTTCACACAATCTATAAAACTTTTCTAATGTGTATTTAGTGCCATTGTCTGACCTCAGTATCTTGAGCTTATAGCTGGCTTGATTTTCAACCATAGCTTTAAACTTCCAGAAGAAATCAACTACTTTTGACTTTTGCTTCAAAAAATACACCCAACAGAACCTTGTACAGTCATCAATTAATAGAACAAAATACCTACTATCACTTAGACAGGAAGTCTTCATAGGTCCACAAACATCAGTATGGATCAATTGAAGCTTCTCATGAGCTCTCCATTCTTTGTTAACTAAAAATGGCAATCTAATATGCTTCCTAAGTTGGCAAACCTCACAAATTGCACCTTTATCATCAACTTTAGACATGTTTTCAACTAGATCTAACTTGTCTAACAAATTGAGATATCAGTATTAACATGCTTTAGTCTTTTGTGCCATAAACATGATTCATCAACTAAGCTAGCATAAGCCTTCAAATTTAACTGATTCAGATCTAGGACAAAACATCAATCAACCATGGCCATTGTTACTAACTCTTGACCAAATGAGTCGCTAATCATACATGCTTTATTTTTTAAAATAAGATAATAATCTTTCTCTAGCAGCTGTCCAACACTAAGTAAATTTTGGTCAATTTCAAGCATAAAGAGGACATATGAGATCTATTTAGTACCTAAGAGAGTGTTAATTATAACATTTTCTTTTCCTCTGGCTTCACTGAATTTCACATTCCCAATCTTGACTTTTGAAACAAAGCTGGTATCAATCTCCCTGAACATTCTTTCATCTGATGCCATATGATGTGTACAACTGTTGTCTAACCAATCCTTTTTTACCCTGCTGGAAGTTGCAAAACAAGATGCAGTGAAGATGTGCTTCTCTGGAGCTTGATTGTCATCAACAACTTGACATTGACCTTGATTCTGCTGTTGTTGTTGTGGCCTTCCTTTGTTCTTACAAACTTTCTCCTTATGGCCTAGTTGTTTACAACTTCTACACTGGATATCAAGTTTAAACCAGCAATATCTTTCCAAGTGTGTGGACTTTTTACAGTGAGCACATGGCAGGAACTTTTTTCCAGCATCTATTTTTGGCCTCTCCTTCTTTTTTGACCATAGTTTCTTTCCCTTATAGCTTAAGCTCGAGCCATCCTTGCTTTTAGCCTGAAAAGCTCCTTCAAGATGCTCCTCCAATATTTTAGTTCTTCTTTTCTCTTGTGCGTAAAGGGCATTTATAAACTCTAACAATGAAATAGTTGACAAATCCCTCGAGTCCTCCAATGAGGAGATCTTTGACTCATACTTCTCTAGAAGAGTTGTTACTTTCTCAACAATCTTTCTTTTATTGAATTCTTCTCCAAGCAATCTGATATTATTGACTGTGGCCATTATCCTATCAGAGTATTGCTTGATCGATCAAACTCTTTCATCTTTAAATTCTCAAAGTCTCTCCTTAAATTGATTAACTATTATTTCATTATTTTATCAGATCTCTGAAACTCTTCCTTCAGCTTCTCCCAAGCCTGTTTTGGAGTGTCACATGCCATAATTTTGGTGAAGATCACATCAGAGACTCCATGTTGCAGGCAAGACATTGCCTTGTATTTTTTTTACCACAGTCATCACTATGTTGTCTAATTTGAGCTATTGTAGGATTAACTCTCAATGGAGGTGGTTCTTTGTCTGTCTCAACCACATCCTACAAATCATGAGCCTGCAAAAATGTCTTCATTTTCACTACCCATATATAATAGTTTTCACCAACAAAAACATGTGGTGGTGGTGGTAATGGTGAAAAACTCATGTTTTACAGCAACAACAAAGCATCTTCTCTTTCTTTCTTTCTTAGAAAACAACAAAGAACAAAGGCCCTCAAAGATGACAGGCTTTCAATACCATTTGTTGGGGTTATCAGCAACAAAAGACAAAGAACAATGAAAAAATGAGAAACTGAAAAAACAAGAAGAAGTTAAAAATGTTTTCATCATCCATTTCAAAAGGAATTGTTACCTTTAAGTTACAAACTTTACCAAATACATAACAACTCCCACTAACAGCATGAAAACTTACAAAACATTTCTTGTACACTTAACTGACTTATCAGCCAAATCGATACCTAAACACAAACATATCAACTAACTAGCCTTTATACATCATTAAAACAAGTTACAGCTGAACTAGACTAGTTTATCATGCAATTTTGTCATACTTGCATGTAACCATGCTTCAGTTGCATGGTTGTGCATAAAAAAATTGTTGTTGTTGCATGGATGGCCAACATTCAACACTATCCCTAAAAGAAGCAGCAAGAACTAGTGTCGTTTCACGGAACTGGCGAGACTTATGGCAGTTAATTTAAACTTTGAAGCTGCAAAGACATCAATGTTGAGTTCCAAGAAGCTGCAAAAAGAAAGAGATGAGTATGTAGAATGGATTAATTGAGTTTTAAACTCACATAAAGCTCCAAACATAGATGAGTTGAGAGTTTGTTTTGATTTAACCATACAACATAGGCTTAATATTGATAGATGGATTGAGATTGCACTAATGAAGAAGGTTAAAATGCTAGAATTGGATTTCACACCATGCATCCAAGGGACATTGAGTGTTACTGGTTTGGACCAAAATTTTGTGCTTCATCCCAAATTAACTTCTTTACCAGTCTTTGTTTCGAACATGTGTAAGTAAGTGGTCAGGTTCTAGAGTCCTTACTTTCAAACTGCCCCTTGCTTGAAACAATGCATGTGTCTCACTCAATGCAATTTACGGATCTAAATGTTGGTGCCTAATCACTGAGGCTGAAACACTTGCATATATCTTTTCGCAAGTGCATGAAAAGCATTGAGGTTTATGCACCATATTTGGTTTGTTTTGAATATAGAGACCAAAATGTAACAATTCAATAACGTCCGTGACAATTATGTAATTTTCAAAAGTTGGGTGACCAAAATGTAATCTTAATAAAAATTTACGGACAATTGGTGCAGTTTACCCTAATTAAAAAAGCCAGGTCAATATTCCGTTAAGTTATTAAACATGGGTGACTAAAATTTTAAATTTTGAAAACGTTGGTAAAGAAATTGAAAGTTTTTAAAGTTGGGTGATCAAAATAAAACCTATCCAAAAGTTGGTGAACACCCAGGTAGTTTACCCTATATTATATTATTCTATATAGTATGTAATTTATATAAGACAAAAATTAAATCTATAATAATATATTATATTATAATGTAAAAATAATAAGAAAATGTTATGTTGCATCTATACTATTAATAAAACCATTGACTGTATTACGGGTTAACCAAGTGCCAACTCGGTTAGAAAATGATTAATATATCCTTTTATTTAATAACTATTATTATTATTTTGATGGTCTTTTTATCTTTTCATACTTTTATATAGTTTTAAAAAAAAAGAACTAAAAATTAACTTGTCTAGGCATTAAACTCATGTTTACTAAAACTATAAACAAATTCTTTACCACTATACAAATAACATTTCTTAAGCAAACTTTAAAAAAAATTACCTTTTAACATAAAATATTTTCTCTCAACAAATTTATGTATATTGCCAAAAAAATTTGGGGTGCTTTTTCGCTGTGTTCCACAATGTTGTTGTGTTCCTTTCCATCGATTTTTTGGCATGTTTCTTGGCTTTGTAAGGCAGCTTGGTGCTTGGTGGCTTAAAGATGGTGCCTTCTTAGGAGTTTACTAGTATTTTATTTTCTCTTTTAGGTGTGTTTTTCTAGTTTAAACTTGTATTTTTCTTTTATTTGGGTGTTACTTTGGGTTTGCTTCTTGTTCATGTTGTACTAACCTTTTGTTAGTCTTCCATTTGAAATTTTAATAAATTTTTATTTTGATTGAGAAAAAAAAAGATAATGTTACTGATTACGTTGATGTCACAAGTTAACTTAATATTTAATTTTAAAAAAATAAAATTTTAATATTTAATTTCCTTTTCACTAACTTGATCTCTTTTTGACGTGCTATATAAAAATGATAATATCATGATAAACAATTAGAGTACACTTAATATTCTCAATATAATGGATTTACATATCTCAATTTTCTTTTACTGACATGTAAATTATTTTTATTTTTAATTTCGTACATATTGCATATGTGTTGTTATTATTATTAATTTCAAACTTTATATTTCATTATTTATTTTATATTATTTTTAAACACGTCTATGTTTTAAACTTGTAATTTTCACACATATACGTATACTCATGTGATAAGAATTCCAGTATATATATAATTTTAACAAATAACAAATATAGAATTATTAAATATTTAATAAAAAATAATATAAATATTTTTCAAAAATAACAAAAATATAGACAAACCTAAAATAAGATTAAATTTAGGAAAAATTTTAAAATTATATTTCGAGTCAGTAAATATAAATTATGTTAATATTATACCTCGCACAACCAAAAATACCTCTAATAAAAAAAATCAAACCCTAAACCCACAAAGTAACTTTTCTCTCAAGACTTCAAACATTTCTTTGAAAACCGCGAATATTAAGATGTAGCTGTAAAACCATTGAACACATGACAAAGATGGTGAATTGATATTCGAAAATCATATATACAATTCAGTGAAAACCAAATATCTTTTTGGTGTTTTTATCATGTAATTGATGTCTATCAAGTGTGAAATGTCATAAAAATTGTTTCTTAATTTCGCTTGTTTAATGTGGTTGCAGTAAGTTCAATAAACATGAACTCTTTTAGCTGTTATATCTTCTTCGTATATATGTGTCTGCTTTGTCAAACTATATGCAAATTAAGTATGTGTTTGAGAACTTTACCCTTACGCAAAGTATCTTTATGCTGCCTTGTGTATTGAAGAATCAAGCAATCTTTTTGCAGAAGCATTGTGAGAATTTGATGGACGGGATAAGTGAATTTCCTGAAGAATAGTTTGTGCGTATTTTATCTTGGCTATCCCTAAAAGAAGCGGCAAGAACCAGTGTCGTTTCACGGAAGTGGCGAGACTTATGGCAGCTTGTCACCGGTAGTCTAAACTTTATGACATTGAATGTTACTGGTTGGTGTAGTTTACCCTAATGAACTTCTTAACCAGTCTTCGTTTTCAAACATCTGCAAGTAAGCGTTAACCAGTCTTTGTTTACTTTTTGGTTCTTTAATAGGTTGATGTGGGTACATTAATCAGTTAATAGGAAGGGAAGTTAGGGAGGTGATTGAGGAAGTGGAGATGATGGTTAAGAAGAGAAAAGGAGGCAAGATGATAAGGCTGAGGGAGGTGGAAAATAGTTGGGTTTATAGGGGCTGAAGCAGATATTAGACTCCTCATTTACTTATGTCAAACTGCATTAAATCTTCACAAGATTCAGATCAACCCTCTTCGTAAACTACAAATAAAGAAACAAAAAGCAGCTACAAGGCTTGCCTATGGTCTGCTCTCCGAATATGGACCTCAAGCAGCAAAAATTCTGCTACTCTAATCAACTACTTCTCTTCCTCTCTTTTCCTTTAAGAATTATTACTACGTTGAATCATGCTAAATAGCATTTAGAAAGGAAAGTTGTTATGGTAATTAATATTTAGAGACCTCAAAAGTTGACATTATATCACCATCGAAAACAAGTTGATACCCAAACTCTCATCTTCAAGTCTTTAGAGTTGTTTTCTCTTTTGAGGTCTCAAATCATTTTGGAGAATTCTTCCAAATGTCTAGCTCAAATAGTATCATATATATATATTGGTTATATCCTTGGTGGTTTGAGTCCCCACACCTAAGTAACCTACATACTATATTGATTCTACACGTTATATTGATACCGCTACTTTGAGCTATGCAAGTCGTCTCTCATATTACCACTAAAGGAGTTGGCTCCTTCCGTGAGCCATACACATCTCTTGACAGAAATAGAAGACAAAATCTCAACACAAGAGCAATACTTTTGGTTGATGGGTCCGAATTCTCTTGAAAGAGTTAACCCCTCTTAATTATAATACATGCAATAAGAGTTAAAGCTTAAAAATGTAACACATATTGAATCAAATGGTAAAGGGTTCAAAAATTTTTTTGAAGTAAAATCTTGAACTTTGAATTTTGTGAATGAATAAAATAATATTGAAAGAGTTTTACCCAACCTAGTCAGTCCCACATCAGTTTCGATTGCACCGGTCGATACGCACCATTCCAATAATAAATTGGAATGGTCACTTCACTTTTTTTTTACTTGTGAAAATTTCAGTTCGTACCGGACACTAGCTCATTTCGTTCAATTCCGCTTGCATCTGTTAGTGCATGAATAATATTAAATAAATATAATTATATTTTTTCTATCAAATTTAATTTTTTATATTATATCAAACTTTAAATTTTAAGTTTTTAACTTTGATAAACCGTAATAGTAACATATTTTATCTCCACATTTAGCATGCTTTTGGATGATTTATCCCTTGAATTATGGAATTTGGTGCTCTTAATCCTTTGATTTCATGTTTTGTACTCAGGAGAGCATAGGAGGATGAAAAGAACAAAAAACGGGCTTAAAACGGGCCAAATGGGCCAAAGTAGGAAATCAACACGGCATGGGCCCAAAGCATACGGCCGTGCCCCTTTAGCAGGCTCGAACACAGCCTGAAGTCGATTTACACGGGCGTGTCCCTGCCGTGACAAAGAGGAATTTCACTCGGATTAGGATACTTAGAGGCAAAGAAACACATTCCGAAGCCTATATAAACACCCTAAGTATGACCTAAAAAGGGGAGTCGACAGAAGCTTTTGCCGAGGGGCGTCCAGCTAGGCTAAGGAGCCGAGCCAGAGAGGTCAGAATCATAGGATTTACTCAAAGAAAGCCAGTTGATTCATCTCAAAAAGCCGAAATCATACTCAAGACGGCGGATCTCTCCTTCAATTTCTTCAGGGGGTTTTAGGGTTTTCTTATGTTTTATTTTATCTTTTCTTCTGAGATGTATTCTTTTATTATTATGAACTAAACCCTCAGATACCTGAGGGGGATGAAACCTAAGATGGATCTTGTTATTGTTTTCTGAACTATATGATAAATACTTGATTTGTTCTTAATTATGTGTTCTTAATTCTTGCTTTGATATTTCAGGGTATTGATTCAAGTATTGATGTGCTTAGGCAAGTGAGCAAAAGTCCTGCTCTAAGAGTAGATCTAGCATAGTTAAGTGGAGTTGATCGCAACCCTAGACATAGGATGACGAAAATCTGCCGGATTAGGGTCAAACCTAATATGGGAGTCCATAGATCGAGTTAATGCAATTCTAGGTGTTTTAATTAGAAAGAGATTTCAATTAATCAACCTAGGGTTAGACATTAGTAGTCTCGACGGAGGTATTAATATACATTAGGGAATCCTACGGATCAAGTCAAGTGAATAAATCGTCTGGTTCAGAGTTAGATAACAAGTGAAGTCTAGGTGGATTCTTCCTTGGGTATTGTCTTAATCAATTGGTTTTTCCCACAAGTATTTCCCCAATTCATTCTCTTTGTCTTAGCGTCTTTAGCTTAGTAGTTAGTTAATTTTAAATTGAACAATAATTCACTTCAATTCTTAGGCTAAATAATAGAAAGAAAGTTAGTATTAGTACTTTGGGTTCGACATTCCGGTCTTACCAGTAAACTATACTACTGTTCGATAGGTGCGCTTGCCTCAATCGTTGTCACAGTTAGTTTCTAGGCTAGATCATTCATTATATAAATATTAAGACTTTGACATAATGATCAAGTTTTTGGCGCCGTTGTCGGGGAACCAAAATATTAAGAACGCTCAATTTTTATTACTTTAGCCATTTTTATTTTTATTTTTGCAATTTACTTTTATTTTATTTTTATTTTAACTTTGCTAATTTTTCTCTTTCTTTGTTCCTTGCAGGTACCTCTAGTTTATGACTAGAAGGAACCCGACAGACCCCTTAATTTACTGACAGTGATATTGAAGGTACTTGTCATGAGAAATCGTAGAGAAATAAGGCGAAGCTTAACTTACATAGAAGAAGAGCAAGAAGACGAGAACAATACTACCGAAGAGATGGCTGAGAATAATCCGCTACCTCCAGAGGTGGCCGAAAATCATACTCCTCGTACTATGTATGATTATGCTAAGCCTAGTTTAGTTGGTACTGAGTCAAGTATCGTTAGACCTGCTATTGCTGCAAATAATTTTGAATCAAAACCTAACACAATTCAAATGATACAAAGAATTTGTTCAGTTTGATGGTTTGCAGGATGAAGATCCAAACAATCACTTGGCGAATTTCCTAGAATTTTGCGATACTTTCAAAATAAATGGTGTTTCTGATGATGCCATTCGTCTTCGGTTATTTCCCTTTTCTTTGAGGAATAAAGCCAAACAGTGGTTAAATTCTCTTCCACGAGGATCAATCATTACATGGGAGCAAATGACCAAAAAAATTTTATTAAAATATTTTCCGCCGGCTAAAACGGCTAAGTTAAGGAATGATATCTCTTCTTTTATGCAGATGGATTTAGAGACATTTTATGACGCATGGGAGAGATACAAAGATCTATTGAGAAGGTGCCCACACCATGGATTACCCTTGTGACTACAGGTCCAAACCTTTTACAATGGTGTAAACCTTTCAACCAGGCAGTTAATTGATTCAACTGCCGGCGGAACGCTGAACAACAAAACTCTTGAAGCAGCCTACGAGTTTATAGAAGAGATGTCACTGAATAACTATCAGTGGCAAGTCATAAGGACAAGGCCAACAAAAACAGCCGCTAGTGTTTTCAACCTCGACGCAGTAACCATGCTATCCAATCGCTTAGAACTCTTAAATAAAAAGATTGATGGTTTGTATAGTTCTTCGCAGTACATCCAAAGTGATGCAAAGTGATACGAATGGAGGGTCGAACAATACTTTAACATCCACCCTACAACCTCGGCGTGAAAGCGAGCGGATGAACTATATGGGTAATAATTTTAGATCTCAAAATAACCCCTATAGTAACAATTATAATCCAGTTGGAGGAACCACCCCAATTTTTCATGGGGAGGTCAAGGAAATCGAATCAATAACCCCTCCAAACTTCCAACAACAAATTTCTACCCACGGAAAAGAAGCCGAACCTTGAGGAGATGCCGACAAAATTCATAGTGGTGTCGAAACACGTTTCCAAAACACCGAAACAACATTTAAAAATCAACAAGCATCGAATCAAGAGATCAAGAATCAGGTAGGACAACTTACCAAGATCATGTCAGAACGACCACAAGGTAGATTGCCAAGCAACGCTGAAACTAACCCAAAGGAGCAACTTCAAGCCATAGTAGCTCAAGACAATGTAGGGTTAGATGAGCCCGATTTAAGGCAAGAGAAGGTGGTAGAGGAAGGTAAGGTTGAAGTAAATAATGATAAGCCAAAACCTGTAATCAAAGAATATCAACCTCGCATACCATATCCCGAAGCAATGAAGAAGGACAACACAGAGGAATAATTCGGTAAGTTTCTTAAACTTTTAAAGAAATTACATATTAACTTACCCTTTTCTTGAAGCTCTCTCGCAGATGCCAGATTCGAGGAAATTTTTAAAAGAGCTTCTAACAAACAAACGGAGGTTAGACGAGGCATCGCATGTGGAGCTGAACGCAGTGTGCTTAGCGATTCTACAAAACAAACTACCACGGAAATTAAAAGATCCAGGGAGTTTTACGATTCCTTGTTTAATTGGTAGTTTATCGGTTGATAATGCTTTAGCTGATCTAGGGGCAAGTATAAATGTCATGCCTTATAAAATGTTTAAACAGCTAGGTCTAGGGAAACCCAAACAAACTAGGATGAGTATTCAATTAGCTGATAAAACTATTAGAATTCTTAGGGGTATAATCGAAGATGTACTCGTAAAAATTGATAAATTCATATTCCCGGTAGACTTTTTTGTTTTAGACATGGATGAGGACAACACGATCCCTTTAATTTTAGGAAGACCCTTTTTAGCAACCGCGTAACTAAAATTGTCATTGATACAGTGAACTCATACTGTAGGTGAGGTGACGAGACAGTCACTCTTCAAGCTCTTGACTCGGCTAGGACATCGAGTTATAGAGGTGAGAAAGTAAATTCAATTAATAACCATTCGGTTAAACCTTCTTTTCAAGAAGCACCACGAAACTACACAACGGAGCCAAATCCTAGGCCTCATACAACCAAGGAATTAACTCATGAGGAACGAAGGCTTCAAATCGATGAACTAGACGAATGGAAGACACATTTTAAAGAGAAATTAGGGATACACGCAGCAGAACAAACACTATTCCAGGGGACAAACAAATTTAAGATCGGAGATCAGGTATTGTTGGATAAGAAAGACCCTCGAATAGTCGCTTCAGAACTTAATACAAATGGTGCGACTCCTTTTACGGTACTTAAGGTCTTTCCATACGGAACGGTTGAGGTAACACATTCTAATTTCGGCACTTTTGAGGTAAATATTACCCGACTCAAACCATATGTTGATAGAATTGATAGTAAGAAAAAGGAGTTTCAATCAGTAAACCACCATGGCCATACGAATAATGTAAGTCTAGCTCAAGACTTTAAACGAGCGCTTCTCGGAGGCACCCCAGAGCACTAACCCCACTAACGTCCATATTTTCGAATTTTAGCATCTAACTAAAAACTAACCAAATTTTTAGGCGTAGGTTTCCATACCACACGGCCTTGCACACGGGCGTGGCCGTGGCTGTGTGGACACCACGAGTATGCATATCGGTGTGGTGGATATCGTGCAGAAACAGGACGAAAATTTTCCCCAAGACACGGGCTCCGACTAAATGCAATGGTCGTGCAACGCGGCCATGGTCGAAACTGCCTAAAGAACACGGGCTGAGATAAATCCACACGGCCGTGCGAGGCGGCCGTGGTCGATATTATTAGCTTTTTCACATATCGCAGCCACCACCACCTCGAGATCACTCCGACGATGAGGACCTTTGAGTCCTTTTTATTTTCTTTATTCTTATTTTTATTTTTATTTATTTATTTTTATTTTAGTCCATTTTCCTTTATTATTAAACTCTTTAAATTTTTAAGTATAATTTGATTTCTTTTATCTCTGGCTGTTTAACTCTCGAGTAACTATAACAAACGTCCATTAAATAAGAACTCCCTAAAAACTTTACTGATGACTTCACAGTTTAAAAAGGTTCAAGGTGCCACTCAAGGAACGAACACACCATCGGAGTATTCTCCACCACCTTCACCTATGCCTAGTCATCATGTTCATCATTGATCATCCTCCAAGGATTTCATCCATAATTCAGGAAGTTTCACTTCTCCCTCTCTTTTGATTTTCTTAAAATATTGTTCATATATATATCTTTGTACATTGAGGATAATGTACATCTGAAGTGTGGGGGTGAATTTTATCGCGAAAAAGTGCCTAACTTTTTGCATTATTCTCAAATTCCTGAATTATGTCTTGTTCTTAAATAATTTTCTCATATTACGATTAAAATGAAATTTCCTTTGATTTATGATTTTCATTGATATGTTTCGGATTAACTCATAGTTAATTGTGCAGTGATGATTTAAACTTTAGGAAACTAGAGAATCAAGCAGGATAAGTCTATTTTTCAGAAGTAAAAATTTTGTTAGGTTGTCTACCTGAATCTAATTATTACCTTGAAGTTTGAAATTTACAATGTTGATATCAAAAACCCATAATTTTTGTGAGATTTTGAGCCTTTTAGAGCATACATTCCTTTTCGTGCTCACTTTATTGATTATGAGTGTGTCAACATTGATTTGTTATTCTAGAACTTGATTCGATTATACATGTCGAGACCACACCTTTGATTTGATATACTAAGATGATAAAGGCACCTAGGATTTAACCCACTTACTCCATAAAAAGCCTACCCTCACAATTAACCCTTAGTGAACCCCTTTGATCCTAACAACCCTTTTATTGAATCACCCATTAATATTAACCCAAAACTAACTTTGTATTTGTTATCACCATTTCTCTTGACTACCCCTATATCGAGATTTGATTTGATCGGTTACTTAAATATTTTCTTTATTCCAGTTATTAAATTCTATCTTATTATTGTACCTGATTTGTTCTTAAAAAAAACGAAGTATATTCATTATTAGTTCTATGTTATTTGAGCTCAAACTGTTAATTTTATTATCTTTAGAAGAAGCTCATGTTATTAGTATTAAGTTTCCGTGATGTAATTATTTAGTATTAGTACAACTTTTTAGTTAGGTAATTTGTCAATTCACCTCGATACTAACCTCTAATTCAAGCCTTTATCCACACCTTTAACTCCAAGCCCCGTTACAACCCATAAAAGACCTTTTGATTTGTGTATCATATCATTTTACAAAGGTGGAGATTTGATTTTCATGCAAGCCTATGGGATTAACTTTTCATGTTCGACTTCAAGTGCTTAATTTTGAACCTTAAATGCTTTAGTGATTTGAGTGAACCTTTAGTGAGGATGTCAATTTTTGTCGATTTTGAATTAAAGGTAATTATTTAGGTAAGAGGAAAAACCTATTTTTCGTACTATAAAAACTATGACTTTGATTGTTTGAATCTTTAGGAACCTTTCTGGTTAAGTTATCAATGTATGAATTACCTATGAATTATGATGAAACATTATTGATGAAGGTTATGAATTGAGGAAATTCGTTTTAATTGCAAGTTGAAAATTTTGCTTGAGGACAAGCAAAAGCTTAAGTGTGGGGGTATTTGATAAACCGTAATAGTAACATATTTTATCTCCACATTTAGCATGCTTTTGGATGATTTATCCCTTGAATTATAGAATTTGGTGCTCTTAATCCTTTGATTTCATGTTTTATACTCAGGAGAGCATAGGAGGATGAAAAGAATGGAAAACGGGCTTAAAACGGGCCAAATAGGCCAAAGTAGGAAATCAACACGGCCTGGGTCCAAAGCACACGACAGTGCCCCTTTAGAAGGCTCAAACACGGCCTGAAGTCGATTTACACGGGCGTGCCACACGGGCGTGTCCCTGCCGTGACAAAGAGGAATTTCACTCGGATTAGGATACTTAGAGGCAAAGAAACACATTCCGAAGCCTATATAAACACCCTAAGTATGACCTAAAAAGGGGAGTCGACAGAAGCTTTTGCCGAGGGGCGTCCAGCTAGGCTAAGGAGCCGAGCCAGAGAGGTCAGAATCATAGGATTTACTCGAAGAAAGCCAGTTGATTCATCTCAAGAAGCCGAAATCATACTCAAGATGGCGGATCTCTCCTTCAATTCCTTCAGGGGGTTTTAGGGTTTTCTTATTTTTTATTTTATCTTTTCTTCCGAGATGTATTCTTTTATTATTATGAACTAAACCTCGAGATACGAGGGGATGAAACCTAAGATGGATCTTGTTATTGTTTTCTCAACTATATGATAAATACTTGATTTGTTCTTAATTATGTGTTCTTAATTCTTGCTTTGATATTTTAGGTATTGATTCAAGTATTGATGTGCTTAGGCGGTGGAGCAAAAGTCCCCGTCTAAGAGTAGATCTAGCATAGTTAAGCGGAGTTGATCGCAACCCCAGACATAGGATGACGAAAATCACTTGATTAGGGTCAAACCTAATATGGGAGTCCATAGATCGAGTTAATGCAATTCTAGGGGTTTTAATTAGAAAGAGATTTCAATTAATCAACCTAGGGTTAGACGTTAGTAGCCTCGACGGAGGTATTAATATACATTAGGGAATCCTACGGATCAAGTCAAGTGAATAAATCGTTTGGTTCAGAGGTAGATAACAAGTGAAGTCTAGGTGGATTCTTCCTTGGGTATTGTCTTAATCAATTGGTTTTTCCCACAAGTATTTCCCCAATTCATTCTCTTTGTCTTAGCGTCTTTAGCTTAGTAGTTAGTTAATTTTAAATTGAATAATAATTCACTTCAATTCTTAGGCTAAATAATAGAAAGAAAGTTAGTATTAGTACTTTGGGTTCGACATTCCGGTCTTGCCAGTAAACTATACTACTGTTCGATAGGTGCGCTTGCCTCAATCGTTGTCACAGTTAGTTTCTAGGCTAGATCATTCATTACATAAATATTAAGACTTTGACATAACGGTCAAACTTTAACCAATATAAAGTAGCAAGTTTAAAATTTAAAATAATATATTTTAAAAATAATAAAATAATTAAAAAGTTTTTATAACAAACAAATTAAAGAAAAGAAAAACAATCTCTAGAAGTTTCATATATATTCAGGCCCGGCCTTGGGGGTAGTTTGGGAGTGTGGCCGTCCAGGGCCCATGGCTAGAATGGGATCAAAAAATTTATTTCTTCAGCTTTTAATGTGGGAAAAAAATCTTCAGCCTTTTAAGTCTTCTAATCTACGTTTCATTATAGGCAGGAAAAAAGAAAAGAAAAGGGACTTTCAATTCTTCGCCATAAATGTTTCATCTCCAACTCCTTGGTTTCTCCAAACCTCCTCTAGTTCCCAAATTCCAACTCCTACCATTAAAACTAATGGAGAATTTCAATTTTTCCCAAAATAATCAATGGTTACTAGCATTCATCCATCTCTGTTATTTCATAACCATGGCAACTAGATAAATTTTCTACAAGTTAAATAGGGTTAAATTTCATTTGAGTAATACATCATTCATCAGTCATCAAAATCAATCAATTGAAGTTATTAATTTTTACTTTATATCTGAGAAATTGAGAGCTTCCCATCTGCGGTCTGCTGGATCTACCATTGCTGCAGGTATAATTATCCCCCCTTCCTCTTCTTTCTTGTAATCTTTTCATTCTTAATTTGATGACATCTTTGGGTTTTAACTAATAAAGTCATTATGTCAGCCTTATATTTTTCTTCTCCCCCTAATTCCTTTTTTTGATGAACCATAGTACAATATACTATTACATACCATTTTTTATGACTTTATGCTATTGAAATTTTAATTATTTTTGTTACTCATTTAATTTTTTAGTTGCATTTCCCTTACATCTAATTGGATATTGTTAATTATAGTCTAATTGTAATTGATTATTATAATTATATTTACAGATTTCCATTGACTCAATTTGACTTTTGGAATTAGCAAATGTAAAAGCAATTCAACTTGGAATTCTTCTATCAGGTGCTATCGTTTTATTTTCTTGTGTTACTTGAGTATCTGATTTATCTTTTATATATAATGTTGCCTAAAAAAATTTATCTGGAAATGAAAAAAGGAAAAAGCGAAAACGTGCTGAAGAGTTAAAAAATCACAGTAAGGTGCTATTGATAAATTTGTTTTTAAACAAAGTAGTTTTTAATGAAAATTTGGATCAATCAAATGAAAGTTTGCATAATGATGTCAACGAGAATGATGAAATTAATTATCCAATTAAGCCTAATGATGTGTCAAATGTATCTGTTATAATAAATGTCAATAATGATGGTAGAACGATCGCAAAGCAATAAGAAAAGAAAAAAACACGGATTTTACGTGGAAACCTTTTTGGGGAAAAAACCACGAGTAGAGAAAAAGAAATTCACTAAAGTTGAAAAACGAATGATACAAGAGGAGTTTCAACTACATCTATTTAATGGTTGAAAAACCATGTTCTAATCAAAGTCAAATAGTAGAAGTATAGTTTTATACAAACTCAACTTGTACGTATAGTCTATACATCTATACAGACTCGAGCTTACGACCCTCAGCCTCTCACCCCCACAGACCCTTATTTTGCCACTATATTTATTTCTTCAACAAGTAACGGGATTTGGGTCACACAAGCTCTAACAATCTCCACCTTGACACGAATTCTCAACGAACAAGTTCTTCACCTCTTCCACAAAACCCATAAAGAGGTATTCTTCAACAAGGAACACCAACCAAGCCTAAACAATGCTCAAACTTGGTTATAGGAAGTTACTTAGTCATCATATCTGTAGGATTATCATGAGTACTAACTTTGCTCACAATAATCTCACCACAAGCAATAATATCAAGCACAAAATGATATCGAACATCAATGTGCTTTGTTCTATCATGAAACATTTGATCCTTCATAAGGAAGATCGCACTCTAACTATCACAAAACACTGTATTGATCTGAAGGACTTTTACTGAGTTCACCAAAGAGTCCATTTAACCAAATTGTTTCTTTACAAGCCTCAGTAATCGCCATTTACTTAGCTTCAGTAGTAGACAAAGCAACTGTAGTCTGCAAAGTGGCTTTCCAGCTAATGGCACAACCCCCAATAGTAAAGACATACCCTGTGAGTGACCTTCAAGGTCTCCAGCAAAATCAGAATCAGCATACCCAATGACTCCATCTCTAGTTCTTCCAAACTGTAAGCAAACATCAGTAGTACCTCATAAGTATCTGAAAATCCACTAAACTGCTTTCCAATGTTCTTTACCAAAATTCGTCATGTATCTACTAATTACACTAATTGTAAATGATAAATCTGAACATGAGCAAATCATAGAATACATGAGAGATCCCACTGCACTAGAATAAGGAACACGTGACATGTAGTCAATCTCATCATCTGGTTGCAAAACAAAGCCGATGAAATTCTAAAGTGGGTTGCTAATGGAGTACTAATAGGCTTGGCACTTTGCATATTGAACCTACAAATAACTTTCTCAATGTACCCTTTCTGACTTAGGTACAATTTACATGCTTTTCTATCTCTGAGAATCTCCATCTCGGGTATCTTTTTTGCTGCTCCAAATCTTTCATCTCAAATTCTTTACTAAGCTGGGTTTTGACATTTCTTATCTCTTATTTATCTCTGGTTGCTATCAACATGTCATCAACATAAAGGGGTAGATATACAAATGAACCATCACAATTTTTCTTAAAATAAACACAATTGTCAAAACTGCTTCTTTTGAAATCATGAGTAGTCATAAATGAATAAAACCTCTTGTACCACTACTTAGGTGACTGTTTTGAGCCATAAAGGGACTTTTTCAGGAAGCAAACAAAGTCCTTCTTTTCTAAGACTAAAAAGCCCTCTAGTTGTTGCATGTAAATATCTTCCTCAAGTTCTCCATGTAAGAATATTGTTTTTACATCTAACTGCTCAAGTTCCAAACCATACATGGCCACAATACTAAGCCAGGCTTGAATCAAACTATGCTTAACAATTGGAGAAAATACATATGTGAAGTCTACACCTGGAACCTGACTGTAACCTTCTTCTTGCATAGCAATCATCCACTTTCCTGAATCTTCACAGCTAATTGCCTTAGAATAAGTAGATGGTTCTTGATTTGCATCTATATCTTCAGCCACATTTAAAGCATAAGCAACTAGATCAGCCTCGATGAACCTCTTTTAAGGTTTAATTTCTTTTCTAGGTTTGTTCTTAGCAATAGAATATTGTGATGCTGACTGTCTTGAAGAAGCAACTCTACTATGAATTTTTGTACTAACCTAAGTAGTAAACTCTATTTTTTATCTTGGATCAATCTGAAGCTCCACCTACTCCACATGTGTGTTTGATTTCTACTAGTCTTTATCAGAAGAGTCTTTAAGAGGTAAGTTAGGTAGCATAGCAGTTTCATCAAAAATAACATCTCCACTAATCACAACTTTTCTATTTTCAGGACACCATAACTTTTACCCTTTAACACCAGCCTTATATCCAAGAAAAACAAACTTAATATAGATCTATATTCCAAATTACCATTATCAACATGAGCATACGCAGGACACCCAAAAATCTTTAAATCAGAATAATCAGCAGGAGTACCAGACCATACCTCTTGTGAAGTCTTTTTCTCAATGACAATAGACGGAGACCAATTAATCAAAAAACATGTAGTAGAAGCCGTTTTAGCCCAAAACGACTTTGGTAAACAAGCATTCGACAACATACATCAAACCTTTTCTATGATTATTCTATTCATTCGTTCTGCAATGCCGTTTTGTTGTGGAGTATGGCGAACTGTCAAGTGTTTCATGATACCTTTTGATTTCCACAATTCATTACACTCATCATAACAGAATTCCAAACCATTATCTATGTGGAGGTGTTTTATCTGTCTTTCTGTTTACTTCTCGATCATAATCTTCCAATTCTTAAACATGGGCAACACATCACTTTCCTACTTTAGGAAGAATGCCCAAACTTTTCTGAAAAAATCGTCAATGATCGTCAGCATATAATTAGTGCCACCCCTCCAAGGGACTCTAAATGGTCCCTAGAGATCTGAATGAATATAATCTAGCATTTGCTTCGTGTTATAGATTCCTCTGATGAATCGAACTTGGCAGTTCTGCAAAACATATAACTTGGCAGTCTTTATTTGCCCTTTTCATCACCACAAGGGAACCCTTGCTAATCTTTAGGACACCACTTTCAGCTGTGTACTTGTACCCTTTTGAATCAATAGTACTCAACGAAATCATATTTCTTTTCAATTCTGGCACATGTCGTACATCACTAAATGTTCTTATGGCTCCATCGAACATCTTAATTTTGACCGTGCCAATGCCTGCAATTCTACATGAAGCATTATTTCCTATCAAAATAACAACTTCAGACACTGTTTCATGTGTTGTAAACCAATCCTGATTGGGACTCATATAGAATGTGTAATCAGAATCGAGGATCCACTCATCGCTCACTTTAGAGTTGATAGCAGAAGCAACTAGGAGTTCACCATCGATGTAGCCTTCTAATACATCAGCCTCATCAGATTGTTCTGGTTATTTTCCCTTTTGATTCGCAGCCTCTCTTTTGATCTTATTATGTAACTTATAGCACTCAGACTTAATGTGTTCTTTCTTCTTACAGAAGTTACAGGTTTTACCTTTGTTTGAATATCTCGATCTATGCTTAGATTTATTGCCAGGATTTCGTTCTTGTGTCTTCCCACAATTATCACTAGTATTTCATTTTTTTTCTCCTACGAACAATGAGACTGTCTCCTTGAAAGTCAGATCCAGCCATAAGATGTTTCATCTTGTCATACGAGGCTAAGGAATCATATGTAACACCCCCAACCCGTATCCCTCGCCAGAACTGGGTCACGGAATATTACCGAAGTTTACAGATCAAACAGACAGAAATTTCAAACATTTCATATCATCAAAACAAGTCATCAAAGCATCATTTTAATCCAAATTATAAACATACCAAATCCAAATCAATTTGCCTAATTCATGAGCACTTAAACATAAAATTAAATTCACATGCACCTATCTAGATTTAGTTCAATTTACCATGCCATAATATGGCTTCAAAAACAAACACATATTTATATGTATAAAACCAACCAAAATTAAACTTATAACCTCATTTACAATCAAACCACAAAATAACTATTATTTAGACACCCTAGGTACATGCCGACACAAAGGATAAACATCACCACATTTGAGTTTGGGATCGTTGTTGGATGCTAAATCGACGATCAAAAGTTAAGTACCTAACCTGCGCACGAGAAACAAAACCGTACGCTGAGTAAAAACTCAGTGGTATTTCTATAATCCGAATATTTAAAGATAAGAAATTACAAATATACAATTGAAATATAAACACATATTAATATTTAATTATTACAACAACCATATCATATTTCATTTGTTTCACAAATATCTTAATTTTCATACTTGCTATATAAATAGCTTTTCACAATTTATTTCACATTTCATTATACAACTGCAATATCCATTCCATAGTCATTTCATGAGTATATAACTCATATATTCCATATATTTGCAACATATTTCACATTCTATTTTCAATTCACTATTTCACTTCCATTTCTCATACCATGTCATTTCAATATCAATTATAAAACTTTATTATTCATTTACCCCTATTAACACGACTCGGACTCGGACGGATACACGGATCCAACCAAAACACACCAGTTTGGCACCCAGTGCCTCATCGGATAATTTGAAGTAATAATTTGACACCCAGTGTCTCATCGGCTAAACTAAAGTAAATTGGCACCTAGTGCCTCATCAATTAATCTGAAGTAGTAAATTGACACCCAGTGTCTCATCGACTCGAAGTCAAAGAAATCCCTGAACTCTTCCAATCCTATGGCATGCCATCTATATCCGACTTAGCCCGATACAGTTAATAAGGTTCCAATTCACTTTTCAAATACAACCAATATTCATTTCAATTCAAATAATCAATATATTCAATATATATACCAATTCAATCAATATAAATTTAATAAATTCATCACATACTAAATCAATCCATTTTAATTGCAAAACACAATAATTCTCACCTCAACACTTACCATGTACATTAAATTGAATTATAACAATTAACAACTAAATTCGGATTATAGAAATACAAACCAGAAATTCCAAGCTATTCCTCGTCGACTTTATCTTTCCCCTTTTTAGTCGAGGGTTCTGGTACGGCGTTAGCTACGGAATTAAAACAATTAAAATTTATCAATACAATACAATTTAAATTTCATATTGAATATTTCAACTTTTTACTCAACATTTGTCTAAATTCCAATTTAGTCCCTAAACCGAGACTAATTTTATTTCTTCACAATCAATTCTATATTTTTATTCAATTTCCACTTTAAACTAGATTTAACTCTCTAATTTCACTTAAATCCCTAAATTTTGAAATTTTCACAATTTAGTCCCTATTACTCAAAATTTACAATTTATTCTACAATTCAATCCTTTTTCATTTCTAACTTGAAAACCTATCAATTTAGTCCCTAATACTAAAATTATTCAACATTAACAACACCTAAAAACTCAATGATTTCTAAAATTTTGACATGGGTCGGGTAGTATTTAATATCGAGATTCTAAAAACATAAAAATTATAAGAAAAGGGACTAAATTGACTAACCAATTGAGCTTTGAACCCTTGAAACCCTAATTCTCCTTCTTTCTCCTTTTCTTTCCTTCTCTATTTCGTTCTATCTTTCTCTTTTTTTTATTTCTTTTTCTTTTTCTTTTATTATTATAATATAATATAATATAATATAATATAATATAATATATACTTAAACATTAAGGTTTATTATTATAATATTATAATATATATTTTATCTTTAAATTTTATAAATATCTTCATCCTTATGCCGCCTCATTTAATGTCAATGGCATAATTGCTTATTTAGTCCCTTAAATTTTTCTTTAATCTATAATTCAACTTTCACCCTATATGCAATTTAGTCCTTATACCTAATTACTTTTAATTCAAGAAAATTCACTTAATCGAAACCTAATTAACTACACAACTAGCTTCATAAATATTTTTAGAGTCCGATTTAAGGGAACAGAGTCTCGAGAATGCATTTTTTTTTAATTTGATCATTTTTAATTAATTAACCATCGAAACATTTAAATTTCTTAACGAAACTTTAATGCCACCTTAATGACACTCCGTAAATATTTATAAAAATATTTACGGCTCAGTTTATAAAAATAAGGTCCCGATACCTTATTTTCTAAAATTACTTGAACTTAATAAATCACTTATATAACATAAATTATCAAATCAAAAACCTTTTTAAAAATCACATTTGTCTCGTAAATATTAAATAATAATATTTACGAACTTACTCGTCGGATTTGGTGGCCCCAAAACCACTGTTTCCAACACCACTGAAAAACGAGCTATTACATCATAGACTTCATTGACTGTGAGAGATTCACGACTATAAAAAATTGTATCTTTGAAGGTTGAATAAGACGGAACCAACGAACAAAGTAGAATTAACCTTAGATCCTTTTTATCAAACTGAACCTCCATGGCTTCTAAGTCTGAGATAATTTCATTAAACACAGTTAAGTGTTTGACCAAAGACGTACATTCTTCCAAACGATGAGAATAAATACGCTGCTTTAAATGCAATTTGCTAGTTAAGGTTTTCGACATGTATAGCTGCTTCAGCTTTGCCCATAATGCAGCAGTGGTCTTCTCCTTCAACACATCTTGTAGAATACCATTCGACAGATGCAGATGTAATTGCGTTAGAGCCTTTCGATCCTTATGATGTTTCTCTTCATTGGTCAATGTCGAAGGCATCTTATCTACCCCTAGCAGGGCATCCTTTAAATCCATCTGCGCAAGAACTACTTGCATCATTACCTGCTACAATACGAATCTGGTGTAGCGATCTAATAGCGGAATATCATACTTCAATGACACCATTACCGTGATCGAGACAAGAAACCTGAAAAGCTCTGATATCAGTTTGTTATAATAAATGTCAATAATGACGGTAGAACAATAGCAAAACAATAAGAAAAGAAAAAAAACACACAGATTTTACGTGGAAACCCTTTCGGAGAAAAAACCACGGCTAGAGGAGAAGAAATTCACTAATGTTAAAAAACGAATGATACAATAGGAGTTTCAACTACATCTATTTAAGGGTTGAAACCCTTGTTATAATCAAATTCAAATAGTAGAAGTATAGTTCTATACAGACTCAACTTGTGCGGTATGGTCTACACATCTATACGGACTTGAGCCTATGGCCCTGACCTCTCGCCCCTACAGATCCCTTATTTTTCCACTGTATTTATTTCTTCAACAAGTGACGGGATTCGGATCACACAAACTCTAAAAATATTCAATATTGAAAATCTTGGTCTTAATGAAAAACAAACAATTCCTCCTGATATTGGCAGTGATGAAGAACAAACAATTCCTTTTTTTGGATATTTATGATCATAGAATTTGGGTTAATCTTGATAACAAAACAAGGGACATTTTAGTTGAAAAGGGGTCTATAAGAGGAATGAATCTAGATTTTCCTCTCAATAATAATAGGCATTTTTCATATGCTTATTTTTCTAGGAAGTTGAGCATTGGTGAGATTAATGATAGAAAATGGTTGGTTTATTCCAAACATGTTGACAAAGTGTTTTGTTTTTGTTGTAAGTTGTTTAAATTTATTAGTAACAAAAGTTTGTTAGCAAATGAGGGATTAAGTGATTGGAGACATATTAGAGAGAGGCTCAAACAACATGAAAACAGTGCTGAGTATATGACTAATATGAATACTTGGAATAAAATGAGAGTAAGGTCGAATAAAAATGAAACAATTGATAAAAGCTTGCAAGAACAAATTATGAAAGAGAAAGGACGATGGAGGCAAGTTTTACTTAGAATATTTTCAGCTGTGAAATGTCTTACTACTCATAATTTGGCTTTTCGAGGATCCAATGAAAAACTCTATCAAGATAGAAATGGTAATTTCCTAGGATTGATTGAAATGATTGTAAAATTTGATGTGATAATGCAAGATCATGTTAGACGCATTCAAAACCGTGAAATTCATTATCATTATCTTGGGCATAAAATTCAAAATCAGTTGATTTCTCTTTTGGCCGGTAGTGTTAAAAGTTCTATAATTAAGACCACCAAAGAGGAGAAATGTTTTTTCTATAATTCTTGATTGTACCCCTAATATTGGTCATCAAGAACAAATGACTATAATAGTACGATGTGTGAATATGTCAAATAATAAAATAAAAATTGAGAAGTACTTTTTAGAGTTTTTGAAGGTGGATGATACATCTGGATTGAGACTTTTTAATGAATTACAAGATGTTTTGAAGTCTCTTGATCTTAATGTTGATGATGTAAGGGGTCAGGGTTATGATAATGGTTCCAATATGAAAGGGAAGTGCCAAGGTGTTCAAAAGCGATTTCTTGAAATAAACCCGATAGCATTATATATGCCTTGTGCTTGTCATAGTCTGAATCTTACTCTTAGTGATATGTCACATTCTTGAGTTAGAGCTATTTCATTTTTTGGAATTGTTCAACGCATATATTCATTATTTTCGAGTTCTACAAAAAGATGGAAAATTTTGTTGACAATGTCCTTGAATTAACTGTGAAATTTTTATCTAATACTCGTTGGAAGAGTTGAATTAAAAGTGGTAAAGCTATTAGATTTCAAACTCCCCAAACAAGATTGGCTTTGTCGGAGTTATATGAATATTGTAATGATGCAAAGTCAAAGAGTGAAGCGGAGAGTTTGGTCAATGCACTTGGGAATTTTGAGTTTTTGCTTGGTATGGTAATTTGATATGAAATTTTATTTGCTATAAATATGGTGAGCAAGAAATTGAAATCTAAGTCTATATGTATTGACACCACCATAAAGCAATTAGAAGGTGTATTGTCATATTTTGAAAAGTATAGAGATGAGGCTTTACTTCTAGTATGAATATTGCTAAAAATATTGCACTTGATATGAATGTAGAGCCTACTCTTCTAACTAGGGGTGTTCAAACGGTTAACTGATCGGTTAACCAAACTTTTTAATCTTTTAACTATTAACCGAACCGAATTTTTTTCAAAAAAAAATTGACAGAACCAAAATATTTTGGTTAATTTGATCGATTAACTGAATTAACTGAAATTTATATGTTTTTTTTTTGTTAAAATAAGTATAGAACATATCAAAAAAAATTAAATTGATAATGTTCATTTGACCGAATTAACCGAATTAGTAATAGCCTAATATATATAATACATATTATTATTTATTAAATTCCGTTAATTCTGTTAATTACCCAATTTTAAACAAATTAACCGTTAATCGAAATTCCAAAAAATCTTTAACTGACCTCCAACTGAATTAGATCAGTTAATCGACCGATTAACCGAATTAGATCGGTTCAATTAACCGAAGTTTGAACACCCCTACTTCCAACAAAGCGTCGTGTTATTAGAAAAAAAAACAACTTGATGAGAATAACCAAGAGAATGAAGAAATTCAGTCGGCTGATGAATTATTTAGAGTTGATTATTTTTTAGTTATTGTAGACATGGCAATTACTTCTTTGAAGAGCATATTTGAGCAACTAAAAACATTTGAAAGTATTTTTGGGTTTTTGTTTGATTCTAACAAGTTAAAGTCGTTGGATGAAAAGGAATTGAGAAAATGTTATGCTACTTTTCACTCTACCTTTTCTTATGGTGATTCATCATATGTTGATTTAAATGATCTTTTCTCTTAATTGAAAGTGTTGCAATTTACTTTACCAAATAAACTAATGACAACCACTGAAATTCTTGAGTTGTCAAATCTGCATATTGCTGTCCGAACGTTTCAATCGCTTATGGATTTTTTTTTAACGGCCCCTGTGATTGCGGCACCAGTTGAAAGAAATTTTTCAAAGCTAAAGTTAATCAAAACCTACTTAAGGTCGTCAATGTCACAAGAAATGTTGAATGGTTTGACAATTTTATTAATCGAGAATGACTTTTTGGAAAATATTGATGTTGATGTTATTATTAATGACTTTGCATCTCGGAATGCTCGTAGAACCCCTTTTTTATGATTTTTTTTTTTTTTTGTAATTGATGACATAGGAGTAGATTGAATGAAAAATATTTTTTTTAAAATTTTGTTAGAAAATATCTTATTCGCTTAATGTCATAAAACATATTATTTTAATGAAATTACTAGTATATGTTTTTATTTTATTGTATTACATTTTATAATTTTTTTTAAAAGGGGCCCCAATTTATTGTTTTGCCTAGGGCCCCAAAAATGTTAAGAACGGGCCTGTATATATTTAGTATGAGATGATCTCGTGATTATTTTTTTCCTTGTTTATTTTAGATTTATTGAATAATGAAATTTTATTTGTAAAGTTTATCGACGATCATTTTATATAATTGATTAATATTTTTATACTTGAACTTATTTAATCTAATTCATTTTATATTTTTAAATAACATATATTATTTTTAAGAAAAACATCAGTAAATCTAAAACAGTGCACCAAAACAGACCTATACTGATACATACCAATTCCAATAAAAAAACGATACATCCATCAATACAATACTGACTAACTTAGTTTACCTCTTGTTAAAAATTTGATTTTGAATTTAACAAGGCTGATCCCCCAAAAAATTATGTTTAGATAAGACACAGTGTGTAGTGCAGTGTAGTGCATGAATGGCTAACTTAGTGACCCAAACTGAGTAGTTTTACCTTAAGGCGTAATTACATTTTCAGCACTTGAATTATATTAAAAAAAGTTGTTTTAGTGTTTTTCTTTTTTCTTTTTTTTTTTCTTTTTCTTCATTTTGTCCTTAAACTCCCTAGTTTTTGTCAAATTGGCTAGAATTAAATGAAAAAGTTAACCGACGGTTAACTTTGCTGACATGAATGGTTAGATGTTGATGTGGCACTCCACATGTGTGTCACGTCAATAATAAATTAATTTTTTAAAAATTTTAAAATATATATTATTTATTTATTTATCATAAAATATTTATTTATTTTAAAACTTTGTTTTTTTTCACTTCATTTCTTCTTCGTTAAAAAGCCCCAAAAGAATTTCCAAAAGGTTCTTTCTACTCTTTCATCGGCATCGCCATTGCTCCATCATCGACATCTTTTCCGACTCAAATAATGGCACCATTAGACTCCACTCTGATGCAAGTCTCAAGGCCCAATTTCATACCCATAGATGTGATGGGCTTACACTACCTCAAGGCCCAATAACAAGGTCAAAGGCCAAGCAAATCAAACCAAGTTTCGATCAAAGACAATATGTGAGGATGAATATTTTCAAGGAAAGGGGGAATAATACATGCACGGAATGAGTGAAATTTATTAAAGTCAATTCAACCAAACTGTCAATTTTCAAGCTGAAAATATTAGTTAACTTTCGACGAATTTTTAGATGGGATCCAGGAATTTATGAGGTTAGATGTCTGAATAGCGGTTGAAGATCTATCTCTTATCTTCAAAACGCACTTTGAATCACTCGATTTTGAGTTCGAGAGTTCAAGTTATGACCATTTTAGTGAAGATTGCGCGAGCAGAATTTCTGAACGGGATTATTACGAAAATTATGAGTTTTGGGCTTTTAATTAGAGTTTAAATCATATTGTGTTCGGATTTTGAGCTTAATTTTTATTATATATGAGCCCAATATTGTATTTATTAGCTCTTATTATTTTATTTTTTTTATTCTGTTTTTTTATAATTATTAAGTATTTTAAGTTATTTAGGAGTTTTATGTTAAGAATATTTAGGTTAATTAAAGTTCTAGTATAATTAAGAATTTTTTTTTTATATTTTTATTTAGTTAGCCTATATAAAGACCTTTTCATTGTATACAATTAAATCAAAATTCATTATTTCAACAACTTTTCTTTTGAGTTAATAAATTCTCTTTGAGTTTTTCTTTTCAATAATTTTTCTTAAGTTTTCTTTTAGAAGAGTTTTAACAATCTTTTCAGATTGTGGGGATAATCTTCAATCTTTTTCCTACTAAATTTTCTTTTTTGTAAGGAAATTAGAGTCGTTTGAAGGGGGTTGTGAAGTCTTCTTATTTCCAAAGCTCCTTAGGACTTCTACACGTCGTCACGTTCTATTTTTTCCATCTATCTTCTTTATTTTCTTCTTTATTATTCTAGTATTTGATTTATTATTCTATTTTATTTATCTTAGTTATTTATTTTAATTCCTTTCTTTAATTTCTTTTTTGTTATTTGATTTAGATTTGCTTGCGTTTCAAGTTGTGTCAAAATCCAAATTTATTTTCGAACGTTTAGAACCGGAAGTCAAATTCTTGACTTGCGACTTGAAAACAAGAAGAATCTACAACCCCCTTCAAGTGGCTCTAATTTCCCCTTCAAAAAAAAAACTTAGTAGGAAAAAAACTGAAGATCACCCCACAATCTGAAAGGATTGTTAAAACACTTCTAAAAGAAAATTCAAGAAAAGTTCTTTAAAAGAAAAACTTAAAGATAATTTATTAATAAAAGAAAAACTTAAAGATAATTTATTAACTCAAAAGAGAAGTTGTTGAATAATAATGAATTTTTATTTAATTGTGTACAATGCAAAGCCTTTTATATAGGCTAGCTAAATAAATCTAAATAAAAATATTAAGTATACTAAGACTTTAATTATCCTAAATAAGAAGTAGTTTTAAACTAAATTTTCTTATTGACATGAACTCGTAAATAACTTAAAATACTTAATAATTATAAAAAATTTGAAATAAAAAAATAAAATAAAAAGAGCTGATAAATATAATATTAGACTCATATATAATAAAAATTAAGCCTAAAACCCGAACTCAATATGATTTAAACTCGAATTAAAAACTCGAAACTTGTAATTTATGTAATAACCTCATCCAGAAATTCTACTCACGCAGTTTTTACTAAAACGGTCATAACTTAAGCTCCCAAACTCAAAATCGAAGGATTCAAAGTGCGTTTTGAAGCTAAGAGATAAATCTTCAACTGCTATTTAGACATCTAAGCCCATAAATTCTTGGATCTCATTCAAAAATTCGTCACAAGTTAACTAATCTTTTTAGTTTGAAAATTGGTAGTTTAGTTGAATTGACTTTAATGAATTTCACACATTTCGTGCAGGTATCATTCCCCCTTTCCTCGAAAAGATTCATCCTCACATATTATTTTTTTATCGAATCTTGGTTTGATTTGCTTGGCCTTTAACCTTGTTATTGGGCCTCCTTGAGGTAGTGTAAGTCCATCACATCGATGGGTCTAAAACCGGGTCTTGAGGATTGCATCACACTCTCTCTACCGTTTTCAAATCCATGATTAGTTCACGTCAAAAACCATTAAAAATCCATTAAAACAAAACCAAACTCTTGAACTACTCAAACTCTAATCTCTTTTTTCAATCATCAAATCATCCTCGATTTTCGATATGTATTTCCTCTATTTGAGGTCTCTCCTTTCATTGTTTGGATTCTCTCATTATTTTAGGCTTAATTTTAAGCTCATATATAATAAAAATTAATCACATATGTTTTAATCCCTTGAATTGTTTGAAGATTTTTCCAGAATTATTTAAACTACAAATCTTAAAATCATTTAATCACATGTCTTTGTTTTTGACTATTTGATTATTTTCACCATTTGGGCTTTAGGCATCATCATTTGGGATTTGGGCTTTGGGCTGACCATAATATAAAAACAGACCTAATAATTTCGAGTCCAAATATTCTCATATTTCGATCATCCAATATTCCAATCCTTAAATATGTCTAGGGAATCAACTACCATATTTTTCATTTTCATATACTTCTCTCACTTGAATTAACTCTTTGTGTTGTAACTATACAATGTTATACATATTTTGCAGGCTCTGCTCTGCGGACCTCCTCACTTGTACGTGACAAGCCCATCAAACAAGGGCTGGTTTTATTTACTTCATTATTCAACTTCTGGGAAAAAGGTTGGTGCATCGGAGGTTGAATAACAAATTTAAAAGAAAAAAACTATATATTATCCCATAAATAGTATACCAATATTCATTTTTATGTAAAAGAAAAAAAACAATCAAACCAGACACAAGGACAACATATAACAGTCCTTATGTTCCTGATGATAAAGCATCTGTCCATTTTAAAAATGGAAGGACAGATCAAATACATACTACAAACAAGAAAAAAATTGAACACATTTACATTCATTCCTACACTGCTTTAGCTTAGGTGGATTGTATTGTATTACTAATCTGTATCGTCACCAAATTAAGCAGCGGAAGGGGCGTTAATACGGTGAACAAAGCCGCCGGCCTTTGACAAAGCTGCCAAAAGCAGTTGCAGGCCGCTTTGCTTATCCTCATCAGCTTCTGCTGCTTGGCCAGAAGCCACGACATTGTTGTAGTCAAGCGACTCATCATCGTAAATCTCCCACCATTTAGCCACCAGCGTCTTAATGTCTTCCCTGTCCATGTTGTCTTCTTTGCCGGTATACCTCCAGGGTTTGGAGCCAGCAGCACAGTAGTGAACCACCTTGGCCTTGTCTAGCTCAATGTTCTCAGGGTGGCGCCATAGCATGGCCATCACCAGGTTGTAAATGGGAGGGATGGGCCTGTAAATGTCCCTAAAGTACATGTTCAGATAATCCTGCTCCGCAAATGGGGTAGGAGGGGTGACTTTGAGGGTAGTCAAGAGGTCCTCATATGTAGAAAGGCTAGGTTCATATACAAACATTCCAGCGTTGAAGTAAAGAGGAGGTTTAGGACCAAGCTGCGAAGGCCATTGGACCTTATCAGGGCACTGCTGGCAGTAGCCGATCTTGTACTGAGGGGTGTGGCTCCATGTTTTCTCACAGAAGCAGTCCATCACAGCATAAAAGTAACCATCTTCCATGTCAAACAAGTGGTCTATGTTATCGAATACTTGGATGTCTCCGTCCAAGTATATCATCTTGGAATACTCCACAAACTGCAGATTTTTTTTATTTTTTTTTTTGAATATAAAAAAGTAAGAAAATGATTCATTTTCAAACATCTAAAAAAAAAAAAGAAGATGTGAAAATATACCTCCCAGATACGCAGCTTGGAATAGTTGATGACATAGTAGGCCATGGCAAACTGGGTCTGGTTCTCAGGTGGGTACACAGGCTCGATCTCCCGGATTATGCAGCCCTGATCCACCAGAATCTTCCTGTGGTCTTCTGGGACGTCCGGCAAAAGCGCCACCACAAGTGGGTACTTGCTGTTCACCTTCCTCAGTCCCTTGGCTAAACCCACCACGCCCTTGACGTAGTCTCCGTTGCCAGCCAAGAACGTAACATAAGCCCTCTTGGGAGCCTTGGCAGTGACAGTGGCAGCTTTGGTAGTGGGGATATTAGGGGCCATGATGGTAAAAGGGTGTGATTGGTTTGAAGGAAAATGAGGTTGGGATTTTTAGTTTTGAGGGGAAATTGGTGTTTTGGTTTGGTAGTTGGTATTATGCAAGTGGAAGTTTGAGTTGCTGAAGGATGTGGGGAGGCGGGGGGGTTTATATAGGAATCTAAACAACGCGTTGGCCAACCCAAAAAAAGTAAACCGATAATATTTCTTTTTTCTTTTCTTTTTTTTTTCAATAATTAATATATAAATTTCAATATTACTCTTTCATGCTGTAAAATTATGAGTAATCTAAATTTTATTATACTTTTAATATATACATATTGACTTGCGATTCTTTAACAACCCTGCATCAAATCTACTTTACAAATAAAATTATATAATTCATTCACAAAAATATGCCCTCATCCAAATATAAATTCTAATCAGTCTATTCAAGTATGTCTCCCTTTGCAAGTCCATATGTGATGGGAGACTATTCACTAATTGTTACTTTTACATACACGTGTGTATATGCGAGCGCACACACGTAGACCAACAATTAATGTTTGTATTAGTTGCCCCAAAAGTTGTCAAATTAAAATATTTTAATTTATTATAAAACTGAATATAAAGATTAAGACATGAAAGGATGATTCAACTTTCATTTAAGATATAATAAACTTGTATATACCCTATTATAGTTCTTGAATATAGAGTTATCTAAGCACTTCGAGACTAATCATTTATGTAAATTTTAAGTATTTGATAAGAAATTTTGGAATTTTTGTTATAATTTTGTCCAGTTGAATGATACTAAGATAAATACTAAGATAAATTTGCTAATTTGATCATTTTATATATTAAAACACATAATTTTGCAGTTTTTGAGACAACTACTACACTGGAAGAAAAGACAGTCTTGGAGCTCACCTTTTGATGTTCAATGTTGTAGCATTTCTACAGCATAAACCATGCAGAAGTGGGCTAATATATGGTCATCTTTGGACGCCCAAATAAGGCTTACTGGACTTTGGCAACTCTCTTGACCCAGCTTAAGAATCGGGTCAGCAAAAATGGACAGCCTGCTAAGGAAATAAGAGCCCAAACTGCCCACTAAGAAGGAGAAGGCCCAACCGTCCATAAAGATGCCTAAATCAGCCACCTAAAACTTGGTAAACATTGAAAATCAGCCACAAAAATCCACACATGTGACCGTCTAACTCCCCTCCTCATTTCAAGCTCTCTTTCTCTCCCTTGAATCAAGCAAGAATCAAGCAAACTTTCACGTTGTGGGTGATCGCGGCGATCAACATTCTCTTCAGTCGCAGGTGAGGGTGTGCGAAACATAGAAGAAAAATCATATGCCCCGAATGCCATCAATGAACTTGAGTCGGGAGGAGTGCTGTACTGCGGTGGTACTGGACTGAAGATATCAAACTCGAAACGATATCCGTGTCCTGACGAGCCGGGAAATAGTCATTGACCCGCAACTCCGGATGATAAGAACTATCCTCGGAATGTGTATGCGACCGCTTGGGCTCTAGCTCGGGCTCGCTCTCGCTCGGGCTCGGGTTGGAGCTTGGCTCGGGCTCGCTCGTATGCCCCAAGTCGATGCATGCGGGGACTACGATCAATCGCCCATCAAGTAAATATGGTTTTCCCGTATTAGAGTACCATTGTATGTACTCTAACGATGGTTACAAATAGAAAGAAATATACATCTGAGGTCTCCGCACCATCCAGTTATCCCACACTGCAATATATTTCTGGTGCACAACCCTCCAATTATTTCCATGCTTTCCTCTCTTGTTAATCACGTGGATCTTCCCCAACTGCATTGGCAGAGCCGGGATATACTGGATGCAACCAAACTGTCGGAGTACTCGATCCCCGTTATACTACTTGACTGTCTGGAAATTGATAATTGGTGAGTTAATGCACCACAGGTGTGAATGAATGTGGGCAGACAAGGGTATAACAGCCGCAATTTTCGGTCTCCGATACGGCATTCAGATGAACTGCACGATTAATAACATGGTTAAAATTTAACACGGTTCGAGTAAGATATACAAAGTAATTACATGTCACGAATATTGGCATAGCTTACCCATTCCCCGGCATGTTGTTCAATTATCAGATGATATATCGGGACAGTGTATGACCTCCCGATACCCGGATTGGTACTCCATCTACGAAAACAAATTACATGTTAGAATAGTATCGTTAGAATAGTATCATTAGAAAAAAATGTCAATTAATTGCTATAACAAGTAAAATTTTATCACCTGTTCACCAATGGAAATGCGTATGCTTGGTGCCTAACCGATGCTAAGAATGACATCCGGTAAAGAGCCCATGATTGCAGCAATATGAGGCATCCGCCTATGTCTACGGCATCAGGCTTTGTCGTCCGACAAAGCTCACGATACAATGTAGCCAGAACTGTGGAACCCCAACTATACGAGCGAACATTCTGCAAATCAGTTAATAGGGGTAAATACATCAAATAAACCCCAATAGTTTTTAGATGTACTCAAGCAACCTCATATCAATATTTCATTGGCGGAAGCTTTAGGAGCAAATGCCAAATTATGTAAAATTTATGAAGGACATCCTTTCAAAAAAGAGAAGACTTGGAGAGTTTGAGACAATGACGTTAATGAAAGAGTGCAGTGCATGCTTCTAGAACAAGCTGCCCCAAGAAATGAAAGATCCAAGATGTTTTACCATATCATGCAATATTAGAGAATCCTACTATGGTAAAATATTATGTGATCTAGGAGAGAACATCAACTTGATGCCCATGTCCTTCAGAAAATTAAGTATAGGTGAAGTTAGACTAACAACGGTTACACTTCACTCGCAGACATATCCTTAGCATATCCGAAAGGAAAAATCGAATGCGTATTGGTACGTGTAGATAAATTCATTTTTCTTGCTGACTTTATTATCTTAGATTTTGAAGTAGATAAAGAAATACCAATCATCTTAGGAAGACCTTTTTTTGGCAACCAACAGGACCTTAATTGATGTGCAGAAGGGTGAACTCACCACGTGAGTTCAAGATGATCAGGTAATGTTTAACATATTTAAATTTATGAGGTTTCCTGGTGTAGTTGAGGAGTGTTCCTATAACAGCCCGAATTAGACCCTAGTCGGAATAGTGGTTTCGAGACCACAAATCTGAGGTCAGAATAATATTCTAATATTATTTTTGGTGTGAATTATATATGATATAGCCTGTGTGAAAATTTTGTGTGATAATTTTATTGACTGTGTGTCAAATTGTGAGAAAGGACTTAATTGCATAAAGTGTAAAATGCTGTGTGCCTATTTTCCCTTCCCTCCTAAGGAAGAAGCAACTTCTAAGTTTGCTTCTACTTTTCCAAAAAATAGTTGCCCACCCCCATTTAACATTATCTCATAAGACTATAACTCTTGCATGAGCTGAGTAAGGGTAAGCTATTTACTTCCTAAGTTGTAAGCAACCCTAAATCGAGCAAAGTCCTTAGATAAACTTTTGAACATCATTTTAATTTGAGTGTTCGCATCTAGTTCCACTCCATTGTTGTAACACCCCTCACCCGTCCCTGTCACTGAATTAGGGTTACAGGATACTACTATACAATACAGAATAGAATCATGCTATGTCAAATTAAAATATTTCCATACATTGGTTAAATTATTAATCACACAATCAAATTCATGTTATTCATATCCTAACGGTGTTAAATCGAGCATACCAAATCTATAAAACAATTTAAAACAAAGTAGGGACTTAATTAAAACATTTGAGAAAAACGGGGTAAAAATGCTAAACAGGGGTTACACAACCATGCAGCCAGGCTGTGTGACAACCTGATGTCGTGTGAAGCCATAGAACATGGCCATGTTAACTAACCGTGTGCAATGACTAAAGCCGTGTGGGAGGAGGTACACGATCGTGTCTCCAAACCATGTAACTAACTGATGTCGTGTGTGCCAATTAAAACTTAAATCACACAGACCACACGGCCATGTGTCAGGCTGTGTACACCTAATTGTCCCTTTTTCAACAAGTTACCTAAACCAACTTCACTTAGGCCACAAGCAACATTTTGCCAACATTAAAACTTGTTTAGAACTCATCAAAACATACCAAAATCAACACATATTCATACATCCTAAGTGCCTAACCAATATGCCACAATTGACACCTCAAATCAAGTATATACAACTTTCACATTCATCAATCACCATTCCACAAAGCATATGCCTATCATTTAAAACATTGCATCTTATCACATACCAAAAATAAACTTACAAAACATGACCAAAACCATTCATTTATATATATGTACATACTTATTTAATAAAAGTACCAACTAAGCCAAATACCACAACCATATTTACATAGCCAAAAACATATCACAACTTGAAAATATACATATGAAATTTAAAACACCTACTACATGCCACTTATAACCTATACCAAATAGTCAAAATTCTACCGAGCCATTGAACGGATAGTGTGATCTCTAACGTGACTCCCAACCGACAAAACTTTCGATAATCTACAAAGAAACAAACACAACAAATGTAAGCAAATCATTGTTAATAAGTCCGTATTAAAATTAGCTCAACTTACCAATTATAATGTAACTTAAACATGGTACAATTAATTACACAATCAAGAACATGAGTTCATTAATTGCCTATACACATCACAAATATCATAAGGTTAGTGAATTCATATATGAAACATATAACTTATTCATACTTATAAATCATATATAAATAATCACACTTGCTAATATACATCAACCTTCACATGTCTATTTAACATTTCATATTTACATTTCATGTGTCTAATTCATATATTCATTTCGTATATCCATTTCATATATCTTTTTCCACTCGATAAACCATAGTGAAATAACATTGGATACGCGGGAACAATGTTCACACAAACTGTGACGGTAAATGCTCACATGAGTTGTGAAATGGGCCTGATCTCACAAGCTATGGGTCGAGATGTTAGGCTACACGATGTTGCTTACACGAGCTGTGAAGAATCCACAACAAATGCAGGACCTTAGCCATCCGTAGGACATCCAAGACCAACATCCCGAAACGGTAATAATCCTAATGACATGTCATTTGTATCCTAGGCATTCACAAGGTTTATACGGGCCTTGATTCATATCCATATCATTTATTACTTATGCATTACTTCATCACATGAATTCAACTATATAATTTTCCACTTTCAATTATAACCCTTAACTATAATATCATTGCAAATTGATTCATTCCACAACTAAATATTTACTATGCAAATAAATCCAATCACAAACATACATAGATATTTAGTAATTCACAAAAACAACAAATAAATCAATTTATTCACTATACGAACTTACCTAAACTGAATCTGCAGCAAACACAACACCGATGACTATTCATCAATTTATCCTTTTCTGCGTTTGTCTACCGATTGATCTATTTCTTGATATCTATGATAATTTTAATCCAATCAACCATTAAAATAACTTAAACATTTAAACTTATGCATATAAACCCTTTTATTTATATTTTATAATTTTACCCTAAACTTTTATCGTTTATGCAATTTAGTCCTTAAAGCCAAAACTTATATATTTTTCACAATTAGCTCAAAAACCTCTACGCCGAATTCATTATAGTCCCTCTACAGCCCCTAAACAACTGAATTTTACAAAAATTCCATGTTAATTTCAATATTATAACAATTCAATCATTAAGTTCAAAACTAACTAAAATTACTTTACAAAATGATCCTATTTGGCCATCAAACTCATGAATCTATCAAATAACTTCAAAAACACTTAAAATTCATTCATGTCAAGTCCTAAAACTTTTAACAGTTTTATAAAATAGTCCCTGGGTTAGCTAGATTAAGCTACAACAATCTCAAAAACATAAAATTTACTAAAAACGGGAGCCAAAATCACTTACATGCACACCTAAAAGCTTGGACGAACCTTAAGCATGTTTAAAAATGGTGTAAACAGTGGTGGAAAAGAATGAAGAAGAAGATGACCATCTTTTTCTTTTGTTTTTGTTAACATATTTACCTATTTACTAATTTACCCTTAAAATTAACCTTAAATTTTAACCAAATCATAACCTTAACCGTCCATTATAATTACTAATGGTATAATTAACTAATAAGGCCATTCAATCATGCTTATTTAGCCATTCAACACATTTAAACTAATAGTGATAGACTCTTTCAACTTTTACAATTTAGCCCTTTTACATAATTAACCAACCAAACATCAAAATTACTAAATCAAACTTTAATACAACACTCTAATGGACTCGTAAATATTAAATAATTAATATTTACCGACTCACTGATCAAAATTGTGATCCCGAAACTACCGTTTTCGACACTACTGAAAAACAGACTGTTACAATTGTCCTTCACTTCTACAAAGAATCCCATAAGCACTAACGTATAACATTTGACCAGAGTACTTGGCTTTTTTAGAGTTCGTCAAACTAGTAATAGCGAATTGTCGAGCCAAGGCTACTTGGCCTGCAAACATATCCTCCAGATTGCCCATGATCGTTTTAGTCGTTAGATAGCTCTCATGTTGCTTTTGTAAGGTAATGCTTATTTTGGAAAAAAAAATATAGCAATGAGATATCTCAGTAGAGTCCCTCCGACAGGCCCTAGCCTCACGTTGGTTAGCAGAAGGGCATTCAACATTAAGGACAAACTTGTGTTTTTCCTAGCTCAAAACAAAGTGTAGGTTTTGTTTTCATTTCTTATAGTTGTTTTAGTTCAATTTGTATTATATTATAAGTTGTAACAGGGTTTATTTGACTATTATTTGTAATTTTGTATTATATTAATAAATCTACCAATAAAATTTCAATACAATGATAAAATTTTAAAAATGATTACAAGAATATTTTTAATATTGCTTTTAACAATAAAACTCTTAAATAATAAATTATTATCAAATAATAATTGTAAAATAAATATTTACTAAGTAAATATCATATCCATATACTATCATGATGATTTTTTATTTTAATTTATTTTGTAAAATGGAGGTTGTTTTACATTTATATAATCATTATAACAAATTAAATATAAAAAGTTGTTAGTTTATTATTAAGAATCTAAGGAAGTTTTGAAAAATGAAGAGGGGGGACATTTATACCTTTTCTCTTTTATTGTAAAAATCTGTAATTATGGTTTAAATATTATTATAATTAATAAATATTGAGTGTAGATGATAAAAAAGAAAAGACATATCCAAATCTTAAAAATAATATTATTAAAAGGGGTAAGTAAAAGGAAAATATTTAAATAATTTTTATAATAATAGTAGCAAGTGAAAGAAACATGAAATTCCAGATAGCAGAGAGGACACAATGTGGCCTACCAGGGTTTCCTCCTAACAAATGGTATTTATATTATGGCCACGAAATAGATTAATAAAAGAGGGAGTGACAGTTGTTAATTTACAAGTAACAAGCAACCCAAAGTCTAATCTAACCTTATGTAATCTTACCCCACCAAACATAAAGCAAAAAGTAAAACATTATGCTAAAAGCGGTGACCAATTCAAGGAGAAAATAAACGTAAAACATGGGGTGGGAGTAAAAAAGAAAATTATCATACAAATTTGGTCGGTTAGTCAATTGTCAATATAATAAAGAAGATTATCCCGTTCATTATGTGGGGTCCTAACTAACTTCCCTAGAAACTTTGAAATTTAAAATAAAACAACCAGATGGGCCCTTGATTCAAACAAGAAAATCCCGGTCAGGTGTCAAACACCGACTTCTAAACATGGAGATGACACATGGCAGGCAATAAATATAGTGGACCCTACCCTGAATTACCGACACCCACTTGGATTACGTGGCCGTTTCACAGTGGACTCAACACTACCCCACTCCCATTCCCCTGTTGAGCACCGGCTGCCACGTGTGTTTGTTGGTTGCAGGTCAGTTAAGCTGTTGTTAATAAGACGGAACGAAATAAAATCCTCATGTGATTTGATGCGTTATAAAAATTCAACTTAATAGATAGAATCTGAGGGGTTTATTCCTTTTCCTAGATTTGATTTTTGAATCATCATTTGAAAACATCCTCTAAATTATCATTCATGTTTTTAATTTTTTCCTATACTATTGTACTAATCAAATTATTTTCACTCTAATCATCAATTTAAGTACCATTCCGGCTCAAACTCAACTGAATATCCATTGCCCTCAATATAAACAAAGCTTTTTGACTCAACGCATCAACTACAATATTAGCTTTACTCGGGAGATAATCAATCATCAGACCGAAATCTTTTAATAATTCTAAACCTCTATACTATTCTAAATTCAATTCTGAAACTTTTGTTAGCATAACTTTTAACTGTTCGAAACTCTACTGGTATTCACTCAACCAAGCAAAACCTACATTTTTCTGTAACAACTTCGTCAATGATAAAACTATCATAAAAAAAAACTAAACAAAACATATGTAATATACAATAAATCCCCCCCCCCAAAAAAAACTACACACTTATGCATTATTGGCTTTTTTACCTGTATATTATAAAATAAAATAAAAATACTTAAATGATATACCAAACATATTATGTACTGAAATGGTACATCCAAGCAAGTGGAGGGTGGTGCATAGGCGGCACCACCCTATAAATCTGACATGTTTGACTGCAAAAAGTATATATAAAATAAAATTGGAAATGCCATCTAAATAGGCGACACCAAAAGGAATATGGGTCAATTACGACCTGTATACGACCAAAACCCGACCTACCCAGACCCATTGCCGACCTGCTGTCATTGATGGGACAAGACGACTGGTGAAGCCTCAGAGAAAAGCGGCACACCCACTGGTCATGCCCATTTGACAGGCGGCACCGGGTTGGTGATGCCAACCTCATAGGCGGCACACCTCTGACTCTTGCAGCGGTGGTAGCGATGGGACGGGACTATGCCCGTGACTTGTGTTTTGGGGACTATTATAAAGTCCCCAAATGTCTCATTTTGGCCGGAAGGGAAAAGAAATTTGAAGAAGAGAAGAAGAAGAAGAAGAGAGCAGGAAGGGGAAAAAGAAAGAAAAAAAAAAAAAGAGAAGCAGAATAGAGAGAGGGAAGGAGAAAAAGAAGGAAAAAAATAAATAGAAAAGGAAAGAAGAAAGGGAAGGAGAAATTGTGTTTAGGGTTTAGAAAGATTTAGTGTTAAAAAAATCATAAAAGGTAAATTTTTTTATTTAGTAATTTTTTTGTTATAAATAAATATTTATTTGTTTTTGTTGTTATTGTTGATTTATTTCGGATTTAATTTTTAATTTTAATATTTGTAAGGTATTATTTGGTTAAAAAGAGCTATTAAGGTATGTTTGTATTTATTTTATATTTTCATTTATTCATAAGTTTTTTTTTAAAAGAATGTTTTATTTTTTTATGTAATTTATTTGTTATGTGTGTTTTAGGTTTATTATTTGGCATGTTATTTTATTACTTTAATATAATTTTTTTATTTTTTATGTAGGTAAAAGATGAGACCATTGAGATGGAATTTGTGAATGCGACCATTGAGTTGGAATTTATGAGATAAATTAGGAATAATAGTTTACATGTTCTAATTTTTTTAGATTTTTTAATTGGGAATAAGAGTTTATGTTTTTAATTTTTTTTATAAATATTATAAATGAAATGTCTTTTGAATCCTTCTATGCAAAAAAAATAAAAAATAAAAATATTTTTTGAAAATAATTAAGTTGGCATGTTATTATATATATTATATTTTAAGCCAATACATTTTACTTATTATCATTTTAAAATAATAATAACAATATTCGTATTTATTATGTTGAGATAATTTATGTTATGTTTTTGTTATATTTTTTTATTGGCATGTTATTTTTATTATTTTAATATAATTTTTTTTGTTTTTTATGTAGGTAAAAGATTATACCATTGAGATGGAATTTGTGAATGAGATCATTGAGTTGGAGTTTGAGTTGGAATTTATAAGATATATTTATTTTGTTAATGTAGTATAGCAAAAAATATGATGTGGACAAAACTGTTTGGTATTTTTTGTAATTAAAAGTAATATATAAAATTTGGGTATTTTGATAAATATTTAAAATGCATCAAGCTTAGAACTTAATTATCGAAATTTGTTTTGAAATTACAGGTATCGAAATGGGTTCATTGATTAAGAACGATGATCACATATCAAACACAGTTAATAATATGGTAATATATTGTTATTTGTTAATCACAGGTTCCCTTAAAAAAAGTTCTACGTCATTTACAGAAATAAATTATGTTATAATAACTATTTTCTGTAATTTAATAGTGCTAGGGCTCATACCGCGCATTGAGGGGTCGGGTGAATGGTTTAGGATATCCCCCAGATGAACGACTGATGCCATACTTGGAGTTAGCCGGATTCGAGTCAACAGCATTGATTCAGACATTTGATTTGCTGTACGATTTAATATATGCATTGGTCGAGCGTTGGCGCTCGGAGACCCACACTTTTCATTTGTCGTGTGGGGAGTGCACTGTCACTCTGGAGGATGTTGCATTGCAACTTGGGCTCCCAATCGATGGGAGTACCGTAACGGGCGTAAGTACGATAACTGAGCCGGCTGCCCTTTGTTATAGCCTACTAGGAGTCCCGCCCAATGATGCTAAGTCTAAATTTACGGGTTTGAGATTTTCATGGCTGAAAGCCAGTTTTGAACATTTATCAATTAATGCTACTGAGCAGGAGGTGATGTGCACAGCTCGAGCGTACATTATGCATATTATAAAGGGTGTACTGATGCCGGATGTGAACAACAACAGGGTTTATTTGATGTATTTACCCCTATTAACTGATTTGCAGAATGTTCGCTCGTATAGTTGGGGTTCCACAGTTCTTGCTACGTTGTATCGTGAGCTTTGTCGAACGACAAAGCCTGATGCCGTAGACATAGGCGGATGCCTCATATTGCTCCAATCATGGGCTCTTTACCGGATGTCATTCTTAGCATCGGTTAGGCACCAAGCATACGCATTTCCATTGGTGAACAGGTGATAAAATTTTACTTGTTATAGCAATTAATTGACATTTTTTTCTAATGATACTATTCTAACGATACTATTCTAACATGTAATTTGTTTACGTAGATAGAGTACCAATTCGGGTATCGGGAGGTCATACACTGTCCCAATATATCATCTGATAATTGAACAACATGCCGGGGAATGGGTAAGCTATGCCAATATTCGTGACATGTAATTACTTTGTATATCTTACTCGAACCGTGTTAAATTTTAACCATGTTATTAATCGTGCAGTTCATCTGAATGCCGTATCGGAGACCAAAAATTGCGGTTGTTATACCCTCGTCTGCCCACATTCATTCACACCTGTGGTGCATTAACTCACCAATTATCAATTTCCAGACAGTCAAGTAGTATAACGGGGATCGAGTACTCCGACAGTTTGGTTGCATCTAGTATATCCCGGCTCTGCCAATTCAGTTGGGGAAGATCCACGTGATTAACAAGAGAGGAAAGCATGGAAATAATTGGAGGGTTGTGCACCAGAAATATATTGCAGTGTGGGATAACTGGATGGTGCGGAGACCTAGATGTATATTTCTTTCTATTTGTAACCATCGTTAGAGTACATACAATGGTACTCTAATACGGGAAAACCATATTTACTTGATGGGCAGTTGACTGTAGTCCCCCCCGCACATGCATCGACTTGGGGCATACGAGCCAGAGCCCGAGCCCAAGCCCGAGCCCGAGCCCGAGCCAGAGCCCGAGCCCGAGCTAGAGCCCAAGCGGTCGCATACACATTCCGAGGATAGTTCTTATCATCCGGAGTTGCGGGTCAATGACTATTTCCCGGCTCGTCAGGACACGGATATCGTTTCGAGTTTGATATCTTCACCCAAGACACCACGCAAAGATGCAAAGACTCCTCCCGACTCAAGTTCATTGATGGCATTCGGGGCATATGATTTTTCTTCTATGTTTCGCACACCCTCACCTGCGACTGAAGAGAATGTTGATCGCCGCGATCACCCACAACGTGAAAGTTTGCTTGATTCTTGCTTGATTCAAGGGAGAGAAAGAGAGCTTGAAATGAGGAGGGGAGTTAGACGGTCACATGTGTGGATTTTTGTGGCTGATTTTCAATGTTTACCAAGTTTTAGGTGGCTGATTTAGGCATCTTTATGGACGGTTGGGCCTTCTCCTTCTTAGTGGGCAGTTTGGGCTCTTATTTCCTTAGCAGGCTGTCCATTTTTGCTGACCCGATTCTTAAGCTGGGTCAAGAGAGTTGCCAAAGTCCAGTAAGCCTTATTTGGGCGTCCAAAGATGACCATATATTAGCCCACTTCTGCATGGTTTATGCTGTAGAAATGCTACAACATTGAACATCAAAAGGTGAGCTCCAAGACTGTCTTTTCTTCCAGTGTAGTAGTTGTCTCAAAAAGCGCAAAATTATGTGTTTTAATATATAAAATGATCAAATTAGCAAATTTATCTTAGTATTTATCTTAGTATCATTCAACTGGACAAAATTATAACAAAAATTCCAAAATTTCTTATCAAATACTTAAAATTTACATAAATGATTAGTCTCGAAGTGCTTAGATAACTCTATATTCAAGAACTATAATAGGGTATATACAAGTTTATTATATCTTAAATGAAAGTTGAATCATCCTTTCATGTCTTAATCTTTATATTCAGTTTTATAATAAATTAAAATATTTTAATTTGACAACTTTTGGGGCAACTAATACAAACATTAATTGTTGGTCTACGTGTGTGCGCTCATATATACACACGTGTATGTAAAAGTAACAATTAGTGAATAGTCTCCCATCACATATGGACTTGCAAAGGGAGACATACTTGAATAGACTGATTAGAATTTATATTTGGATGAGGGCATATTTTTGTGAATGAATTATATAATTTTATTTGTAAAGTAGATTTGATGCAGGGTTGTTAAAGAATCGCAAGTCAATATGTATATATTAAAAGTATAATAAAATTTAGATTACTCATAATTTTACAGCATGAAAGAGTAATATTGAAATTTATATATTAATTATTGAAAAAAAAAAGAAAAGAAAAAAGAAATATTATCGGTTTACTTTTTTTGGGTTGGCCAACGCGTTGTTTAGATTCCTATATAAACCCCCCCGCCTCCCCACATCCTTCAGCAACTCAAACTTCCACTTGCATAATACCAACTACCAAACCAAAACACCAATTTCCCCTCAAAACTAAAAATCCCAACCTCATTTTCCTTCAAACCAATCACACCCTTTTACCATCATGGCCCCTAATATCCCCACTACCAAAGCTGCCACTGTCACTGCCAAGGCTCCCAAGAGGGCTTATGTTACGTTCTTGGCTGGCAACGGAGACTACGTCAAGGGCGTGGTGGGTTTAGCCAAGGGACTGAGGAAGGTGAACAGCAAGTACCCACTTGTGGTGGCGCTTTTGCCGGACGTCCCAGAAGACCACAGGAAGATTCTGGTGGATCAGGGCTGCATAATCCGGGAGATCGAGCCTGTGTACCCACCTGAGAACCAGACCCAGTTTGCCATGGCCTACTATGTCATCAACTATTCCAAGCTGCGTATCTGGGAGGTATATTTTCACATCTTCTTTTTTTTTTTTTTAGATGTTTGAAAATGAATCATTTTCTTACTTTTTATATTCAAAAAAAAATAAAAAAATCTGCAGTTTGTGGAGTATTCCAAGATGATATACTTGGACGGAGACATCCAAGTATTCGATAACATAGACCACTTGTTTGACATGGAAGATGGTTACTTTTATGCTGTGATGGACTGCTTCTGTGAGAAAACATGGAGCCACACCCCTCAGTACAAGATCGGCTACTGCCAGCAGTGCCCTGATAAGGTCCAATGGCCTTCGCAGCTTGGTCCTAAACCTCCTCTTTACTTCAACGCTGGAATGTTTGTATATGAACCTAGCCTTTCTACATATGAGGACCTCTTGACTACCCTCAAAGTCACCCCTCCTACCCCATTTGCGGAGCAGGATTATCTGAACATGTACTTTAGGGACATTTACAGGCCCATCCTCCCATTTACAACCTGGTGATGGCCATGCTATGGCGCCACCCTGAGAACATTGAGCTAGACAAGGCCAAGGTGGTTCACTACTGTGCTGCTGGCTCCAAACCCTGGAGGTATACCGGCAAAGAAGACAACATGGACAGGGAAGACATTAAGACGCTGGTGGCTAAATGGTGGGAGATTTACGATGATGAGTCGCTTGACTACAACAATGTCGTGGCTTCTGGCCAAGCAGCAGAAGCTGATGAGGATAAGCAAAGCGGCCTGCAACTGCTTTTGGCAGCTTTGTCAAAGGCCGGCGGCTTTGTTCACCGTATTAACGCCCCTTCCGCTGCTTAATTTGGTGACGATACAGATTAGTAATACAATACAATCCACCTAAGCTAAAGCAGTGTAGGAATGAATGTAAATGTGTTCAATTTTTTCTTGTTTGTAGTATGTATTTGATCTGTCCTTCCATTTTTAAAATGGACAGATGCTTTATCATCAGGAACATAAGGACTGTTATATGTTGTCCTTGTGTCTGGTTTGATTGTTTTTTTTCTTTTACATAAAAATGAATATTGGTATACTATTTATGGGATAATATATAGTTTTTTTTCTTTTAAATTTGTTATTCAACCTCCGATGCACCAACCTTTTCCCAGAAGTTGAATAATGAAGTAAATAAAACCAGCCCTTGTTTGATGGGCTTGTCACGTACAAGTGAGGAGGTCCGCAGAGCAGAGCCTGCAAAATATGTATAACATTGTATAGTTACAACACAAAGAGTTAATTCAAGTGAGAGAAGTATATGAAAATGAAAAATATGGTAGTTGATTCCCTAGACATATTTAAGGATTGGAATATTGGATGATCGAAATATGAGAATATTTGGACTCGAAATTATTAGGTCTGTTTTTATATTATGGTCAGCCCAAAGCCCAAATCCCAAATGATGATGCCTAAAGCCCAAATGGTGAAAATAATCAAATAGTCAAAAACAAAGACATGTGATTAAATGATTTTAAGATTTGTAGTTTAAATAATTCTGGAAAAATCTTCAAACAATTCAAGGGATTAAAACATATGTGATTAATTTTTATTATATATGAGCTTAAAATTAAGCCTAAAATAATGAGAGAATCCAAACAATGAAAGGAGAGACCTCAAATAGAGGAAATACATATCGAAAATCGAGGATGATTTGATGATTGAAAAAAGAGATTAGAGTTTGAGTAGTTCAAGAGTTTGGTTTTGTTTTAATGGATTTTTAATGGTTTTTGACGTGAACTAATCATGGATTTGAAAACGGTAGAGAGAGTGTGATGCAATCCTCAAGACCCGGTTTTAGACCTATCGATGTGATGGACTTACATTACCTCAAGGAGGCCCAATAACAAGGTTAAAGGCCAAGCAAATCAAATCAAATTTAGTATACTTTTTATTTTAAAAAAATTGGATAATTGAAACAGATCCTTTAATTAATAAATGCATTTTGTATAAAACATGTAAATGCAAATTGTGTTTGTTGGATCATTTGGGTTGTGATTTCGTTCCACCCCGACTTATTATTACTATTATAATTATACAGAAGCGATTCTTGAAACTCAGAATTGCTTGGATAATACTGGTAATGAGAAACATTTTAAGTCTGTTGAATGAAGGAAAGCAGTCACATTGTCACTGGCTCTCCTCTTGTCCTCAATGGTTAGGTGCTTTGTGGCTTAACCTTGCAGCAAACAAACCAGTCACATTGTCCAAAACAAAACTACTTTAATGTCTCTAAGGTATAAACATGTGAAATGGCCGAGTTCCTAAGAAGTGAAGGAGACTTTTTTAACAGTTAAAACCTTATGCAAAATAAAATGAAATGGCCTCACTCTTCCCACCTCAGCTCAACTTGCTTAAAACTTTTCTTGGACAAACAAGAATCAACATAGTATTGATAATGGAACAAGTAAAACTCATAAAATGTAACATGTTACTATGAAATGTCAACAATGAATTCGTTAATTAACTCTGAACAATGAATTCCATCTACAAAGCATGCAGGCAGTCCAAATGCCCACATATCTAAACACAAGCTCATCCATTTCATTTAAAAGTTGTCGAGCAAAAACAAAAACAAAAAAAAAAAAAAAAAAAAAAAAAAAAACCCCAATAACGCAACATATCATAAAATAGAAGTATACATATCCGAATTCCACAAAGATTGCTACCCCAAATGTAAATGTCACCGACCTTCTACCAACCACCTCAAGCCTAGGAAAAATACAATGAACCGAAGCGAGAATTAGAACTGAACAATATCAATAAAGGACACACGTATCAGCCTGAACCTACCTTGTTAGCTATGTTGTTGGAGAGCCAGTCCAGACCCTCATACAACCCTTCACCAGAGGTAGCGCATGTACTCTGAATATACCTGTGACTCACAAGAGAGATTTTAAAACAAAACAGACAACTGGCAGACCAATCTAGAAATAAACAAACAGGGAAAAGGTTATACCAGTGGCGCTGACGGAGGGAATGAAGACCAAGTTTATCAGTGATCTCAGCAGCATTCATAGCATTTGGTAAATCTTGCTTGTTTGCAAATACAAGCAGCACAGCATCCCTCAGCTCATCCTACACATATTATAAGCAACAAAATAATTGAAAATAGTAATTACACATGCATAACAGCTACATGATGACCTCATTATTGAAAATTTCAAGTCAACAGAGAAACCAAACCAACAAAGTGCAAAGAAGCAAACTGGCACCTCATTTAGCATACGGTGAAGCTCATCCCTGGCCTCAACAACACGATCGCGATCATTGCTATCCACAACAAAGATTAGCCCCTGAGTATTTTGGAAGTAGTGCCTCCACAAAGGTCGAATCTGAAAGTTCCCATAAAGCCATTAGAACAAGAAATGCTATCAGACTCGAGATATTTCACTCCTAAATTTTAAGAAACAGGCAAATGCAAGTACCACAAAAGGCAAGCAACAATTCACAGACAAAATCACCAGTACTTAATTATAAAGAAGAAATAATGTTGGTTGCACTATATATTGGAGCCTTCCTCATTCAGGGAGGAAAACAGAAGAACAAGGTAGCAGCAATAAATGTAGCTTATGAATATGTTATGTGCTGACGAATGACAATCTAATCAGCACAGGACCATCCATAAGCACAATGGATTGCAAGAAAATACAATAAAGGCAAGATGCCAAATAATGCAACAGGCACGACATGGATAGCCTCTCCTCATACCACCAAAGGATAAACTAGAAAGACGAGGTGGCATTAGTAGATGTAGATTATGATTATCTTATATGCTGATGCCATCAGCATAAGATCGTCCATAAGCATATCCATTAGTTGAAACATCAATGTATTGTACAGTTTACCCAGGGTAAAATATCATGTTCCATCAAGCAATAAGACCCAGGGAAACAATATAATGGTAAAATGATGACTAATTATGGTTTGTTCTGCAACATTTTTCGAGTTCCTGTAATATTACCTTGTCCTGACCTCCAACATCCCAAACGGTGAAGCTAATGTTCTTATATTCCACAGTTTCCACATTAAACCCTGGGAAAGGTAGCAATAAGCATCAATATCTATAAACAAATAAAAAAATACTTGCAGAAAAATTAACAATAAGAGCATACCAATAGTGGGAATCGTGGTGACAATCTCTCCGAGCTTCAACTTGTATAATATGGTAGTCTTACCAGCAGCATCAAGACCCACCATCAGAATACGCATTTCCTTCTTGGCAAACAGGCGACTGAACAACTTAGCAAAAGAAAGCCCCATCCTTTTATTCTGGCTGAGAAAAAAAACACACACACAAAAAGGGTCCATCACAGCTTATTCGCCAGATTAATAAAATGAAAGGAAAAAAAAGGAAAAAACCAATTTGACATATAAATGGTAACATATAATATAAACCATCCGTTTTCAGAGATAAGAACAATTTATACACAGGATCGGAATCAGCTAGAACATCATATCATATCAAATGATAGAAATATAACCCTGATCAAACAAAACAAGCAGATATTGTAGAAAAAATAATAGATTCAATATGAATTCTAATACTAGTAATATGCCATATTTCATAGAAATCAAGATCCCAGGGGAAACATAAATCCAGATCTAGATCAAGGATCAAATAGTTAAAGATCCATCAGCACAAATAAACGTAAAACACATTTGGATTACAGATACATAGAGAGAGGAAGGGAGAGATTTGTAGAGTACATGGTGAGAGATTGGAAGATCTGAGAGGGGTGCCCAGAGAATTGAAAGAGGAAAATGAAAGTGGAAAGTTGGAATCGAAGGTGACACGGTGGGGTGGGATTTAATTTATTAGGAGGATTTCGGAGAATGGGGCCTTCAAGGCGTTAGGTTTTGTTTGGGCTTAGAATTAGAATAGATCCTAATCTAAGCTATGCTAAGGCTCCGGCCCTGAGACCCAATCCACTTGGTGTTGTTGCTTGTGCTGACTAAGTTATTGTATTACTCCATGGCCACTAGTACTTCAATGGTGGAGAATGAATATTAATCAATATAACATATGTATATAAAACCAAAAATAGAGGAATATGCAAGAAGAAGCACTTCTTTTTTTAACTGCAATAATTTAATCATATTTTCTTTAACATATCTTCCTTCAATGGTATCATGATCTAAGTCTTTAAAAATTTTTGACGCACACGATTCATCATTATGGCAAGTACAAAGCATATTTTTTGTGAAAACTCACTAGAGATTCACGATATCTTTTCTTATAGAATTGTAGGAAGCGAAGAAATTTTAGAAATGTGGTTTCAAAATCCCACTCCGATAGTCCGATCACCGTTATAGAACTGAAAATCTAACGAACCATTTCAAACCGAGTTAAGAATCAGTTATGTTATAATTTTGTGTACATTCCTTCCACCAAAATCAATTTGGATCTTCTTCTTCAAGCCCTGATAATCACAATTTCTAAGCCCTCTGATGCATGAGAAGAGAGAGATATGAAGAAAATAACTTAAGATCAGTAGAGAAGAGGCACTGAATATTTAAGAAGAAAGAAGAAAATACTTTTGAGTTTAATTTACTAATTATAGTACTTAGTAGGCAAAAAAAACAAGAGAAGAAGATGATGAAAAAAAACCAATAGCCAAGGAACGTGAGAAGAAGAAGAAACAAATAAAAGAATAGAAACGAGAGGAGAAGATAGACAATAAAAAAGATGAAGAGACTACACTTATTATTAGATTAGAGTAAATAGGAAGTAGAAAACAAAGAGAGAAGGGACACCTACTTTTTTTTATTTTTTTTAAGTTTTTTTTATTTTATGAATCGATTGAACCGATGATCGAATCAGTTAAATTAAAAATTGATGGTCTAACCGATTTGATTTTAAAAATCTTATAGAAAACCATGATAATAAAACATAAGTTGCTTTTGTAAAAATATTTAAGATATTGATTTTATATAAACCAAAATTTATTATTGCATAAACAATAAATATAAAATCTTTATAATAATATGATTTTCACAAATATATAAAATTATCTATGTGGAATTGGATTCAGTCATTGGGTTTGAAAAATATGTAAATTCCTTTTTGTTACACAAACACTAGATGGTGAAGGTTATAAGCTTTCTATTAGTTTTTAATGTGTACCCTAATAAGTAGAGGTAAGTTCAATTTTTATATAACCAACTTTTAATCGGTACATTCATCAAGTAATTAAATAAATTAATAGAATTTAATTTTCTATTAAAGTAAATAACTTAATTAATTTTTTTTACAATCTCATTACAGGTTCTGATCATATATGCTCTTTTTGACACAATACCTAGAACTACCCATAACCCCTCCCAACCCATAAATAGGAGGATAATGTGCTTCGGCGCACTTGAACCCACGTCATTTTGCATTGGCAACAATAATTGTAACACCCTATACATGGTCTGGTCGCCAAGCCCGAATATTAAGATCCCACACCACCATCTCATGTCATACTCACAGTAAATTGTCACATTATTAAGAAATCATCCTCTTTATCAGTGATCTTATAAATTTTTAGTCAAACATATATCAACCATCATTAAAACATGTCAAACATACTTTAAATAAACTTATAGTAATAATTGAAAATGCATTAGGATCACTTATCAAAATTTCTAAGACAATCGCGTAGGTATCGATACTGTAACAAAGGTATAGATAATTCTCTCAAGTGGTATCGATACCGCTTGGAAATTCGATACCAAAACTGCTTACTATTTGTAACACCCTGAATTTTAGGGGTTAGAAGTTTTGATGTTAGTGGTTAAGGTCAGAGAATTGGTGGTGCTATTGAGCTTAGTGGCGCGTTTAAGTATCAGAAGGGGCCTGCTGGTCTGGTGGTTGAGTGAGTGATAGTGAACCTTTGGGTTCTAGGTTCGAGTCGTTGTGTACGCATTTTGGGAGTTTTTTTTATTTTGTTTTATTTTTAGTTAGTGATAATAATTATTTTAAATTATTTTATTATTTATTTTTAATTTGTCACTGGAACGTTTTTCTTTTTGGCTGGTTATTCTATTTTTTATTTTTTTTGCTTGGTTCTCTATTCTTTTTCCTTCTTCTTGCTGTCGATTTAGGGGAAAACGGATTCTGCTACGTGGATATCGAAAGGTTTCACTCTTCCGTGGTCAAATCAGGTGTGGGTTTCGTATCTTCTTCCATTTTATTTGCGAAATTTATCTCGACTTTGTGAAAAGTCGACAACATGTGTGTGAGTGTTCGTAACTTGTTAATTTCATTGTTATATCGCTGTGTAATGTATAGAATTAGCATGATTTGGAGTGTTTTTGAATATCGAGGGTTGGAGAGTGCTTCATGGCTGAAAGCACGTTTTCGGGGCTATTTTTAGGGTGGTTTCGTGGCCACTGGGGTTTTCACACGGGCGTGTACCAGTTCACATGGCCGTGTGCTTTTGGGAATTAGGGTTTTCGGGTCAATTTTGGTGCCACACGGCCGTGTGGCCGAATTGGGGATTTTATCGCTTCTCACACGGCCGTGTCTCTTGGGCACACGGACGTGTGAGTTTGGGGATTAGGGCTTGGGTGATTTGGTGTCACACGGCCGTGTGGCTAAATTAGGGATTTAGGGATTCCACAAGGGCGTGTGTTTCGGGACACACGGCTGTGTCTGGTGGGCACACAGGCGTGTGAGACCCTCACACGGCCGTGTCAGCCCTGTACTCAAATTTAGTGCAAATGGACAGAGAGTTACACGGCCTGTTCCCACAACCATGTCCTTAGTCCACACGAGCGTGTGCTTCAGTCCCACGGCCGTGTGCCTCTCTTCACACGGGCGTGTGCCACAGTCACACGGGCGTGTACCCCTTTTTACACGGGCTTGTGGCTTCCCACACGGCCTAGGCATGTCCACACGGCCAGAGTACACGGTCGTGTGGCTCTAAGACACCTATTTTGATTCTGTGTGTTTTTTATCTGAGCATCTGTCTGTGTGTTTTGCCTTGGCTGATCTTTAGTCAGGGTGGCTAAGAATTATGATCTGGGCTTCGGCCTGAGTGAATCTGTGACTGTCATGTGGGATGTTTGAAACTGAAACTATTATGTTGGGTGCGTGTGCATAGTTGTTCTGTCTGATTGTCTGATATTGTGTCTCTGTTCTGTGAGATTGAATGCATACATGCACTTGCATAAACTGTTTTGGGTTGGGTTGTGAAGAGAAGGGAGACCGATTACGATCGATATGGCGCTTCTCTCAGCAACTTATACGTCATAAATGCGATTTATCACATCAGACTCGCGTCGCGTCAGCTTTGCTGCGCACTATTATCTGATCTGGCAGTTTAACTGCAACATGACTATACAGCAGATTACCGCATTCACTATATTGTACGTACGTCAGCTTTGCTGCATACCATTATCTGATCTGGCCTGTACCGCGGTCTACCGCATTGCACCGTACAGCATATACGCTAGCCCTGTTGCGTATTATTATCTGAGTGGCTTTGTAACACCCCTAACCCGTATTCGACGCCGGATTAGGGTTAAAGGTGCTACCGGACAGATCGAAAACTTACACAACATTTCATACATTACATTCATCATTAACGATCATAGTGTCCCTTAGATGAGTCATCGAGACCCAAAGCATGCATATAAATCGAGTTGGGACTAGACTGAAACACATATGAAATTTCATGAAAATTAAAAACTTTTCTAACTTTCAGGGGAGGCACGCCCGTGGTAGGAGACCGTGTGCCCTCCACGGCTTCTAGACACCCCCGTGTGTCCATCCGTGTTTACATACTGACTATATCAACACGGTTACTTGGCACGCCCGTGTGCCATGACCGTGTGCTACCAAACCATATACTGACTTTTCCAACACGGCCAACAAGCACGCCCGTGTGCCATGGCCGTGTGCTCTTAGCTAGCTACTGACTTATACACCACGGCCAGCTGACACTCCCATGTCGAGGCCGTGTGCTATTTAAGCTACATTCTGCCAATTCAACCACGGTCTTAGGCACGCCCGTGTGCCACAACCGTGTGGCATTATAGGCCATTTATAAGGCCAAAATGCCACCCATAAGGGTCAACCTACAAGCCATATTTTCCAACATATCTCATGCACATATAACCATCAAAAACATACCAAAATAATCATTCAAACCATGCATTCAATACCAATTCCATTCATACCAAATTACAAACTAAAACCCACTTCATCTCAAGCATATATCATCTATTTGCTTATCCAAAACTTAACCATTTCATAAGCATCAAAACATATCAAAACAACTACACATACCACATTCATCAAGACAAAATATGAACCAATAATTGGCCACATCACACGACCAAGTCTATACATCAACTTATATAAAAAAACTAGCCTATACATACCATATCTAACTTATAAACATTACCAAAGTGTACCAAAATGAGTTTAGTAGTGAGATGACGATCCGTGACGGTCCCGAGCCTTCAGTAGCTTTGACGACCTATAAAACAGAGAAAACATACACAGACACACCGAGTAAGCTTTCCAAAAGCTTAATAAGTCAATGTACAAATAATCTTTGCATAAAATGCATATATTTCAAGTAGATACATTGGCACATCCAAATAACTAAGCATAATATCACAAATGTACTTTGTTTTATACACTTGTGGCCACATTTGCCATATTAATCATTTTAAGATCCACATTCTCACATTTAAGCATACATTTCTTCAAGTCAAAGTCGTATAGGTACTTACCTTTTTATACACACTTGTGTATATACTAAACGCATACTGAAACAAACATTCGCTCACTTATTTGCTCATAGCTCGGATTTGCAATTCATATCACGCACTTGCCCGCTGAACCGTAAGGAATCTAGTAGGATACTCGAAAAGCTTGGAATGGTCGTACAATGCCAACGTCCCGCATTTAGGTCTTACATGAACTCGGATATCGATGCCACCGTCCCGCATGTGGTCTTACACGAATCAATACAATGTCGATGTCCCGCACATGGTCTTACACGTAAAGCTCAGATCGATGCCAACGTCCCAAACGTGGTCTTACACATAAAACTCATATCGATGCCTACGTCTCGGATGAGGTCTTACACGAAGTCTCAAATCAACGCCAACGTCCTAGACGTGGTCTTACATGATAGAACAGAATAGATACCTATGTCATGACATAGCTAATCCTAACTATCCCTAGGTTCGTACGGGACTTCTCGAACTTAGTCACTATATCGAACTTATCTCGGAGTTCATATGCATAACCTCTCATAAGCATCCATCATCAACATTTATCATATAAACAAACATAATTGCATACAAATACGTTTATTTGCATAGTGACTTACCTCGGATTCGATTTATCGGAATGAAAACGGCTACTCGGTTACTTTCGCTTTCCCGCGATCTAAGTCTGTTTTCCTCGGTTCTTGATCTAAACATATTCAGAATTGACTCTTTTATTCACTTATTCACTCAATTCAATCTAAAGACATACATTTAGGGCTATTTGCAATTTAGCCCTCACATTTGCATATTTTATCAATTTAGTCTATTTTTCTATAAATATCAAATTCACAAAATCCATACATACACATGCTTGGCCGAACCTCTCTAGGGACTATATAAGTCCAAATATTTCATCAAATTTACAAATTTGTCCCTCAATTTTCTATTTTCTCAATTTAGCCCTAATTAGCTAAATTCATCAAAAATTTAAGAACAAAGTATGTTCATCAAATACATATCTTTCATTTAACACCATAAAACATCACAAGGCTCAACATAGCATCAATGGAATTTTACACAAACATCATCAATTCATGAAATTGAGACATGGGTTTTGTAGCCCTTGAAGCAACGATTGCAAAAACGTAAATTTTATCGAAAACCTGAAAAAAAACGAACCTTAAATTAGCTTGATAGTAGCCGAATGTTTGAAGAGCTCAACCCTTTTCTTTTTCTTACAAAATTCGGTGGAAGATGAGTAAAAATGGCCACTTTCATGTTTTACTATATTATAACATTTATCAATTTTTCATTTACTAATTTAACCCTTAATATAATAAAACAAAACATATGTATATAAGGTCATTTTAGACCATAGCCATCCACTTACTCTAATAGTGGACAAATTACCTTTTAAAGGCTCTATATTTAAAAGCCACAACAATTTGACCATTAATCAAATAGAATGCTACTATTACACTTTACGTGATTTAGTCATTTGCTCAAATTAAGCACACAATTAAACAAATTAACTTACGAAAATTTACCACATGCTTAATCACATAACAACGGCACAGAGAATAGTATTAAAATATTATTCAGACTCAAATTTGTGGTCCCGAAACCACTGTTCCGACTAGGGTATAAACCGGACTGTTACAATTCTCCCCCTTAGGGATTTTCGTCCCCGAAAATCTTATCGTTCAACAGAGTTGGATATTGTTGTCTTACTGAATCTTCAGGCTCCCATGTGGCATTTTCTATTCCGTGACGATGCCATAGTACTTTCACTAATGGAATTTTCTTATTTCTTAGCTCTTTCACCTCACTAGCAAGAATACGGATCGGTTCTTCTTCATATGTCATATCAGATCGGATTTCAATTTCAGATGGGGCAATCACATGTGACGGATCAAATCGATATCTACAGAGCATTGAAACATGAAACACATTGTAGATCTTTTCTAATTTAGAGGGCAATCTTAATCTGTATGCAACAGGCCCGACACGTTCAATGATCTCATACGGTCCAATGAACCTCGGACTTAACTTGCCTTTACGTCCAAATCGAAGCACTTTTTTCCACGGAGACACTTTCAGAAATACTTTGTCACCGATCTCAAATTCTATATCTTTTCGTTTCAAGTCTGCATATGACTTCTGACGATCAGATGCTATTTTCAAATAATCTCGAATCAGTTTTACTTTCTGTTCTGAATCTTTTATCAAGTCAACCCCGTGTAGCTTATTTTCACCGAGTTCAGTCCAATACAGAGGTGTACGACATTTACGTCCGTACAAAGCTTCATAAGGTGCTATTTTAATGCTCGTCTGAAAACTATTATTATAAGCGAATTCAATCAGTGGCAAATATTGTTCCCATGAACCATGAAACTCAAGTACACAACATCTTAACATGTCTTCAAGAATCTGAATGGTCCGCTTCGATCGACCATCCGCTTTGCGGATGAAAAGTCATCTTCAAGTGTAATTTCGTACCCAAAGCTTCTTGTAGTTTCTTCCAGAATCTTGATGTAAACCTCGGATCTCTATTTGACACAATGGATAGTGGCACTCCGTGCAATCTAACAATCTCAGAAATATATAGCTCGGCTAATCTATCGAGTGAATAATCGAGATCTTCTGGAATAAAATGGGCGATTTAAATCACTTCGGTCAACTATGACCCAAATTGTATCTTTCTTTCTCGAAGTCCGAGGCAAACCGAAACAAAGTCCATTGTTATCCCATTTCCATTCAGAATCGAGAATCGGCAAGCAATCCAGATTTAAACTTGATGTTTGGCTTTTACTTGTCGGCGGACTAAACATTTCAAACAAAGTCGAAATATCTTGTTTCATACTGCACCACCAATCTCGCGTTTCATATCCCGATACATTTTCGTGCTTCCTGGATGAACAGATAGACGATCATTATGTGCTTCACTCAAAATCACCGAATCAACTCGGATTTCTCGGAACACAGATACGATCTCGAAATCTCAAACAGTCATCAACAACTCGAAATTCAGATTCGAAATTCACTTCACACTGAGCTCGTTTTGCTAGCAATTCATTATCCACCTTCTGAGCATCACATATTCGCTGTACAAACAATGGTTTCGCTTTTAACTCAGCTAACACAGAACTATCATCAGATAAATCTATTTGAGCATTCAAAGCGCGTAGTGCAAACAATGATTTTCGACTCAGTGCATCTGCAACAACATTTGCTTTACCCGGATGATAATCTATCACAAGCTCGTAATCTTTTAACAACTCAAGCTATCTTCTTTGACGCAGGTTCAAATCTTTCTGAGTCATTAGATACTTCAGACTTTTTTGATCTAAAAATATGTGACATTTCTCACCATACAAATAATGGCGCCAAATCTTAAGTGCAAACACAATCGCAGCTAACTCAAGGTCGTGCGTCGGATAATTCTTTTCATGCGACTTTAATTGTCTCGAAGCATAAGCTACGACTTTGCCTTCCTGCATCAGAGCACATCCCAAACCATTTAACGAAGCATCATCAGATAACAAATTCTTTGCCCGATTCGTTTGTACAGATTTAATATCGGAGCTTACATTGTGAGTTTTCAACCGATCAAAACTTTTTGACATCTATCAGACCATTCAAATCTAACATCTTTCTGAAGTAATTTCGTCAACGGAGTAGCTATCACTGAAAATCCTTTCACAAATAGACGATAATAACCAGCTAGGCCCAAAAAGCTACGGACTTGAGACACGCTTCCTGAGGTTTCCAATCCGAATAGCGTAAATCTTGCTCGGATCAACTCGAATTCTGGAAGTCGACACAATATGCCCTAAAAACTAACCTCGTGTAACGAAATTCACATTTGCTAAATTTTGCGTACAATTGCTTCTCTCTCAGAGTTTGCAACACAATCCTCAGATGCTCAGCATGCTCAGTCTCATCACGCGAGTAAATCAAAATGTCGTCAATAAATACTACAACAAATTGATCTAGGTACGGTCTGAAAATTCTGTTCATTAGATCCATAAAAACAACTGGTGCATTGGTTAGTCCAAATGGCATAACTAAAAACTCATAATGCCCGTACCTCATTCTGAAAGTAGTTTTCGAAATATCTGAATCCTTGACTCTCAACTGGTAGTATCCCGATCTCAGATCAATCTTGGAAAATACAGTAGCTCCTTTTAACTGATCAAATAAATCATCAATTTTGGGCAACAGATATTTGTTCTTTATAGTCTCTTTGTTCAACTGACGGTAATCAATACACATCCTCATCGTGCCATCTTTCTTTTTCACAAATAGAACAGGAGCACCCCAAGACGAGAAACTCAGTCTAGCAAACCCTCTATCGGTCAATTCTTGTAACTGTGACTTTAACTCTTTCAACTCTGTTGGTGCCATTCTATACGGAGCTATTGAAATAGGCGTAGTACCCGACAACAACTCAATACCAAATTCAACTTCACGTATCGGAGCCAAACCCGACAATTCTTCCGGAAACACATCAGAATATTCACAGACAACAGGCACTGACTCAACTTTCTTTTCAGACACTTTCGAGTCAATAACATAAGCGAAATATGCTTCATATCCCTTTTTCACATAACTTTGAGCTTTCAAAACGATATCACAAAGAGATAATTCATTCATATCATTAGACTCAATCCGCATAGCCATTATTCGACATCTCAAATCAACGATCTTTCTTTTACAATTTACAATCGCATCATGCAAAAATAACCAATCCATACCTGCAATAATATCGAACTCGTCAAATGGCAACAACATCGGATCGCGGGAAAATAGATATCTCAAACATTAATGGACGCTTCTTGCATACTTTGTCAACAAGGACACTTTTACCTAAGGGGTTCGATACTTTTATAGTAAACTCAGTGAGACTCTGCAGACAAAGTCTTCATCAATACTAAATTCATACATATATATGAATACGTAGAACCAGGGTCTATCAAAGCAATCAAAGAAGTATCATAAAGAGTAAAAGTACCCGTTATAACGTCGACGGCGAAGCTTCCTCTCGAGCTCAGATGCGGATACGCTCGCGCGGCGCCTAGCTTCGGATCGACAATATTGTCTCTTGTAGTTCTCGACTACCACCGACATTCTTTACATTCTTCGGTGGTCTACCCCTCACAGGTGCAATATCAGATCTCAGATTTTGAACCGTCTCTGGCTCAACAGGCTCAAGGCAATCACGGATAAAATGATCAAGCGATCTACATCTGAAGCAAGCTCTGTCATTCAATCTACAGCTTCCCGGATGTCTTTTTCCATAATGTTTACATTCAGGTCTCTCAGTCCGGACATTACCAACACTGGCTACTGAAGTTGCTGGAGTTTTGGAACTCATTTGCGGTCTAGATTAATTTCTATTCGAATATCTCACATTATCCCTGAATCTTTTCGGAGCAGATTGAAATGATTTACTCTGAAATCTCTTTTTCATATCTCGAGTATCAGACTCAGCTTTTCTTTTATCTTTCCCAAGTGCCTCTGCTTTACAAGCTCGGTCAACGAGTACAACGAACTCTTTTATTTCTAAAATACCAACTAGCAAACGGATGTCTTCATTAAATTCGTCTTCAAATCTTTTGCACATTATAGCTTCGGATGATACACATTCCCGAGCATACCGACTCGATCTCACGAATTCTTGTTCATACTCGTAAAAGCAATCATTCTCGCTTGCTTTTAAGTTCCGAAATTCCTTCCGCTTCGATCAACGAATCTCTCATCGATATATTTCTTCCTAACTCAATCGAAAGAAGTCCCATGTAACTCGTTCTCTCGGAACAACGTAAATCGAGTTTTCCACCATTGATAAGTTGCATCTCGGAGTAACGATACAACACACTTTATGCACTCATCCGAAGTCAGAAACATTTCGTCGAATACCCGGATAGTATTTTCAATCCAGAACTCGGCCTTTTCTGCATCATCATCTTTAGTAGCCCGGAATTCTTCGGCCCCATACTTACGAATCTTGTCAACAGGAGGCTTATTCAATAGATTCGGATGTATATCTAGTGGCACAACTGTAGTCTGAGGGGGATTAATAGGGGGCGGAGGTTGCGAAACAGTCGGGCTATTCTTTACAAACTGAGTGAACCACTCACTCAACATTTGGAAGAAAGCTGTTTTAGCTTCTTCCCCTTAACCGCTAGTAGCCGATCTCGATTCAGAAGGCGTTGTCCCTTGCGCGGGATCAGGCGCATTGCTTTCTACGTCGTCAGCTACGGCTCTTTCGGGATCCATTACTATACAAAAATCACAATTTTATACGTCAGGATTCATCACACTATCGCAATTCAAATATATGGCATGTATAGCTAGACTCTGACACGCTACGTTAGTCCGAGAATCGACTAAACCGTAGCTCTGATACCAACCAAATGTAACACACCTAACCCGTATCCGACGCCGAATTAGGGTTACAGGCGCTACCGGACAGATTAGAAACTTACACAACATTTCATACATTACATTCATCATTAACGATCATAGTGTCCCTTAGATGAGTCATCGAGACCCAAAGCATGCATATAAATCGAGTTGGGACTAAACTGAAACACATATGAAATTTCATGAAAATTAAAAACTTTTCTAACTTTCAGGGGAGGCACGCCCGTGGTAGGAGACCGTGTGCCCTCCACGGCTTCTAGACACCCCGTGTGTCCATCCGTGTTTACATACTGACTATATCAACACGGTTACTTGGCACGCCCGTGTGCCATGACCGTGTGCTACCAAACCATATACTGACTTTTCCAACACGGCCAACAAGCACGCCCGTGTGCCATGGCCGTGTGCTCTTAGCTAGCTACTGACTTATACACAACGGCCAGCTGATGCCCATGTCGAGGCCATGTGCTATTTAAGCTACATTCTGCCAATTCAACCACGGTCTTAGGCACGTCTGTGTGCCACAATCGTATGGCATTATAGGCCATTTACAAGGCCAAAATACCACCCATAAGGGTCAACCTACAAGCCATATTTTCCAACATATCTCATGCACATATAACCATAAAAAACATACCAAAATAATCATTCAAACCATGCATTCAATACCAATTCCATTCATACCAAATTACAAACTAAAACCCACTTCATCTCAAGCATATATCATCTATTTGCTTATCCAAAACTTAACCGTTTCATAAGCATCAAAACATATCAAAACAACTACACATACCACATTCATCAAGACAAAATATGAACCAATAATTGGCCACATCACACGACCAAGTCTATACATCAACTTATATAAAAAACTAGCCTATACATACCATATCTAACTTATAAACATTACCAAAGTGTACCAAAATGAGTTTAGTAGTGTGATGACGATCCGTGACGGTCCCGAGCCTTCAGTAGCTTTGACGACCTATAAAACAGAGAAAACATACACAGACACACCGAGTAAGCTTTCCAAAAGCTTAGTAAGTCAATGTACAAATAATCTTTGCATAAAATGCATATATTTCAAGTAGATACATTGGCACATCCAAATCACTAAGCATAATATCACAAATGTACTTTGTTTTATACACTTGTGGCCACATTTGCCACATTAATCATTTTAAGATCCACATTCTCACATTTAAGCATACATTTCTTCAAGTCAAAGTCGTATAGGTACTTACCTTTATATACACACTTGTGTATATACTAAACGTACCTAAAATAAACATTCGTTCACTTATTTGCTCATAGCTCGGATTTGCAATTCATATCACAGACTTGCCCGTTGAACCGTAAGGAATCTAGTAGGATACTCAGAAAGCTCGGAATAGTCGTACAATGCCAACGTCCCAGACGAGGTCTTACATGCACTCGAATATCGATGCCACTATCCCAGACAGGGTCTTACACGAATCAATACAATACCGATGTCCCAGACATGGTCTTACACGTAAAGCTCAGATCGATGCCAACGTCTCAAACGTGGTCTTACACATAAAACTCATATCGATGCCTACGTCCTGGACGAGGTCTTACACGAAGTCTCAAATCAACGCCAACGTCCCAGACGTGGTCTTACATGATAGAACAGAACAGATACCTATGCCATGACATAGCTAATCCTAACTATCCATAGGTTTGTACGGGACTTCTCGAACTTAGTCACTATATCGAACTTATCTCGGAGTTCATATGCATAACCTCTCATAAGCATCCATCATCAACATTTATCATATAAACAAACATAATTGCATACAAATACGTTTATTTGCATAGTGACTTACCTCGGATTCGATTTATCGGAATGAAAATGGCTACTCGGTTACTTTCGCTTTCCCGCGATCTAAGTCCATTTTCCTCGGTTCTTGATCTAAACATATTCAGAATTAACTATTTTATTCACTTATTCACTCAATTCAATCCAAAGACATACATTTAGGGCTATTTGCAATTTAGCCCTCACATTTGCATATTTTATCAATTTAGTCCATTTTTCTATAAACATCAAATTCACAAAATCCACACATACACATGCTTGGCCGAACCTCTCTAGGGACTATATAAGTCCAAATATTTCATCAAATTTACAAATTCGTCCCTCAATTTTCTATTTTCTCAATTTAGCCCTAATTAGCTAAATTCATCAAAAATTCAAGAACAAAGTATGTTCATCAAATACATATCTTTCATTTAACACCATAAAACATCACAAGGCTCAACATAGCATCAATGGCATTTTACACAAACATCATCAATTCATGAAATTGAGACATGGGTTTTGTAGCCCTCGAAGCAACGATTGCAAAAACATAAATTTTATCGAAAACCAAAAAAAAACGAACCTTAAATTAGCCTGATAGTAGCCGAATGTTTGAAGAGCTCAACCCTTTTCTTTTTCTTACAAAATTCGGTGGAAGATGAGTAAAAATGGCCACTTTCATGTTTTACTATATTATAACATTTATCAATTTTTTCATTTACTAATTTAACCCTTAATATAATAAAACAAAACATATGTATATAAGGTCATTTTAGACCATAGCCATCCACTTACTCTAATAGTGGACAAATTACCTTTTAAAGGCTCTATATTTAAAAGCCACAACAATTTGACCATTAATCAAATAGAATGCTACTATTACGCTTTACGCGATTTAGTCCTTTGCTCAAATTAAGCACACAATTAAACAAATTAACTTACGAAAATTTACCACATGCTTAATCACATAACAACGGCACAGAAAATAGTATTAAAATATTATTCAGACTCAAATTTGTGGTCCCGAAACCACTGTTCCGACTAGGGTATAAATCGGACTGTTACTGGCTTAGTCCACTTTAGTGGTGTGTAGGGTTGGATGGGCCTTCCGAGGTCCTAATTGGTGTGATTTGTTGGATGAGCTTTAACAGCTCTTATGAGGTGTGATCGGGGGACGGAGAGGTGTGTTAGCTGGATGGGTGGGTTATATTTCGAACTGCATTTCATACGCATATTTGTGTATTCTGGGTGTAAGAATATCTGTCTGTGATCTGTTTGTCTGAGCAACCTATGTGTAAGTGTTCTGTGTACTTGGTGTGCTCTGTTTCGATTGCGTGCGGTGGTGTTAGGCCCTTGTTTGGTATCTATTTCTGCTCATGTTTGTAAGTCTGTTACATCGCTGAATTGAATTATGTGATTCTGCTTTTAGCGTTGATTCGGACTCACACTGAGCTCGAGTAGCTCATCCCTCTTAGTGTTTCCATTTCAGGTACTTTTCGGTTTCTGGCGCTGTGCTCGGTATGCGGAGGTCTCGGATAGTCTTAGAAAAATTTTAGTAAACGTTATATTTTCAGTTTCTATTTTGTCATTCAGATTTTGATCTGTAAGGTTTTATAAAGCTGTGGTACAAATTTTGAGTTAAGTTTTAATCGTTTTTATTCCGCTTACATATACATATACTATCCTAACTGAAATTTTAATAACTGGTTTTAGACGATTAAATGTTTCGGTTTGACTTGAGAACTTGTTTTGTAAAATTTAACTACGGTTCCTTTGGTGACCAATGTGACGTCCAGGATTCAGTCTAAACTTCTAGGCCGGGTTTTGGGTATTACACTATTTCTCGCTTAAAAACCCAAACCTCGAAAATTATCAGTACCTCTGCCAAAGTATCAATATTTCTACCCTGAGTATCGGTACTCGTGATAGGGTATCAATACCAAATTACGATTCTAACTTCCTGTACATTTCAAATCACAGAGGTATCATTTTTACAACATGAATATTGATACCTCTACTTCAGACCAGAAAAATACAACATACTTGAGCATATAAATCATTCCAACATGCACCAATACATCATGCTAATATATCATCATCAAATAAACATCAAAACGGCCGTAGTAATAGTCTCAAACATCGAAAGTAAGTTCGAGCAATAATCAACGTAATACGAAACAAATCTCATAAACTTAGGAATAAATAATCTATGGAAGCATCCAAAACATCATGGTGAATACCAATAAAAGTCTACCACATTGCCTTATTCCCAAAACATAAACAAATAACAATAACACCTACGAAATCACGGAAATGAACTTGCTTGGATCACCCTTTGGAAACCACACCGCTTACACCGGCACTTAACTACTCTACAATGGTTTTAAGAAAGGAGTGAGTGAGCTTAACAAGCTCAGTGATTGCTCAGAATAACCACAATGCAAACAATTCATCATGCATCAACAAAACAATCATATAGCATAACATCAACAATTCCAACTCTAGAGTCATATTATACTTACTCGTGCATTATTACTAGTTCTTTTGCATGGTAAACATATTCACTTTTAAGCATATATCACATTACACATATATTCACATAACATTTAAGCATATATCACAATACTCATATAATTACATAACTTTCAAGCACATATCTCAATACTCATATGATTACATAACATTCAAGCATATATCGCAATACTCATATAATCACATAACATTCAAGCATATGTCGTAATACTCAAAAACATCTTATAGTTAAATTGCATAATGGTCACATGTCATATAAACACATATCACAATACACACATATTCATAATTTAAGATAACTTGACACTTGAACTATGAAACATAAAAGTGAGCTTTATCATCACTCATCGAATACACGGATCTCCAACACACCACATAGACTCATAGTGTAACACCCCTAACCCGTAACCGACGCCGGACTAGGGTTAGGAGCATTACCAGACAGATCGAAAACTTACATAACATTTCATACAATACATTCATCATTAACAAACATAGTGTCCCTTAGATGAGTCATCGAGACCCAGAGCATGCATATAAACCGAGTTGGGACTAAATTGAAACACATATAATATTTCATGAAAATTTAAAACTTTTCCAAAATACAGGAGAGACACGCCCGTGGGAGGAGACCGTGTGCCCTCCACGGCTTCTAGACACCCCCGTGTGTCCATCCGTGTCCATATATCGACTATATCAACACGGTCACTAGGCACGCCTGCAAAGCCATGACCGTGTACTACTAGGCCATATATCTTGACTTTCCCAACACGGCCACCAAGCACGCCCGCGTGTGCCATGGCCGTGTGCTCTTAGCTAGCTACGACTTGTACACCACGGCGGATGACACGCCCATGTCGAGGCCGTGTGCTATTTAAGCTACATTCGCCAATACAACCACGGTCTTAGGCACGCCCGTGTGTTACAAACCGTGTGACATTATAGGCCATTTACAAGGCCAAAATGCCACCCAAAAAGGGTCATGCCTACAAGCATCATTATTCATCTCATTTCATGCATATATGGCAACCAAAAACATACCAAAATGAACATCCCATCAACACATTCACTACTAATTCCAAACTTGCCAAACTACAAGGTTAAAACTCATCTCATCACAAACATATCTCATTCATTTACTTAATCAAACTTGACCATTTCATGCATCAACTAACCATGCCAAAACATACTTCACCTATCACATTCATTTTAGCAAATTCTTAACTCAAAAATAGCCAAATCACATGGCTAAGCTCATATGACAACTTATACCAATTACTAGCCTATACATGCCATATCTAGCTATATACATCTTCAAAAGTACCAAAATAGATTGCCGATAGTGTGATAGAGATGCTGACAATTCCCGGATCCGAGCTAGCTTTACGACCGACAATCAGAAACAGAGAAACAATCACACAGTAAGCTTTCAAAGCTTAGTAAGTTCGAGACATAATACAATTAACTCATTAAATTGAATCAATCTACAAATTAAAACATCACATAGATAATTTACTTATGATACACAAACTCAACCATGTCTAATCCTCACATAGCATTCCATTCATCTACATCCAAATTCACCAACCACATAGATTTCATACATATCATCATTCATACCCAATAATCCAATTCAACCATTTATGTAATCATACACAATTTCATCAACCACAAAGGTTAAATACATACCTTTTTGTCAACACATAGTTATTCACCAACATGCTTCTCAACCACTTTCGGTTTTACATTACGATCAATCTTTGTACTACTCTTTTGATTTATTCGCACACTTAGTGCTAATTCAATAACCAAACTTATAACGGTATCGCACACACACGATTGCTAATTTGGTAAGTCTGAACTTATATCGATATCGCACACACAAAGCCCAATTCGATGGTCAACTTATATCGGTGCTCGCACACACACGTGCCAATTCGATGTTTAGAACTTATATCGGTATTTTACATCACAAAGATATATTTTACAACTAGTATTATATCCGAACTTACATCGATATCGCATTACACAAGCTAACCACAAAGCCAAGTTTATATTATTTCGCACACACACATTGCTAATCATATTGGTCACATTTTCGAATACGCACATTTAGTGCCACATAACTCGAGCTCTCACATAGCGTTTACAATTTGATATATCATACCATTCATTTCATAACATTAAGCATAGTTAATTACGCGCATTATGTCCGGACTTACCTCGGACGTGAAAATACCGAAACAGTCGATTAATCGAGTACTTTGTCTTTGCCTCGATCTCGATCCGAACCTCTCCTTTCTTGGTCTATACACATTCAAATTCAATCTATTCAATTACCAATTCATTCAATTTCATCCAAACACACATATTTAGGGCATTTTACAAAATAGCCCTCAAATTTTTACTTTTCGACACTTTAGTCCCTAATTCACAAAATCATCAAATTCACATAATTTCCTTTCACATAAGCTTAGCCGAATTTCCCTTGTGTTCATTCAAGCCCACACGTTTCATTTATTTCACATTTTATTTCTTCTATTTACACTTTTCACAAATTAGTCCAATTTACTCAAAATTACCAAAAACTCAAAGACAAACTATGTTAATCTATCACATAGCTTTCATAATTCATCACCAAACTTCACAAAGCTCATGAATTCATCCATGGCACATTTCAAAATCACCATCAAATTCTAAAATTAAAGCATGGGTTTTGTAGAGCACAAAGCAACGATTACGAAAACGTAGAAATTATCAAAAACCGAAGCAAAACATACCTTCAATCAAGCTCAAATGATGGCCGAATACCCTAGCTTAGTGTTCTTTCTTTTCTTTTCTTCAATTTCGGCACTAACAAGATGATAATGGCCATCTTATGTTTTATTATAAAATATATATCATTATTTATCAAGTTACCAATTTAACCTTTTACTAATCAATCTAAGTTTTCATGCACAAGGCCATTTTTGTCTATTAACCAACCACTATCTTAAAATGGTTTAATAACAATATAAGGCCTTCACTTTAGAAAGCCAACAACAAATAGGCACTTAAAAATCAACACACAGCTTTTACACCTTATGCAATTTAATCCTTTTTCATAATTTGACACACAGTCGATAAAATTATCACACAGAATTTTCACACAGACTATATCACATATAATCAATACCAAAAATAATATAAAAATGTTTTTACGACCTCATATTCGTGGTCCCCAAACCACTGTTCCGACTAGGGTCTAAACTGGGCTATTACACATAGAGTCAAACATGTCCCAAAAGTGAAGCATAAAGCTAACACTCTCCTTATTTCCCCTCACATGTCCTATTGAATGGAGCTTAACTCACATTCCCTTATCCCTCCAACATGTCCCAGGGCCTCAACGCCCAAAATCATTGTACACATAGGTGAGTTCTCACAATCATATGGCATGTCAACTATATCCAACAGTTTCAAGATCACAAGGCCAAAATATCCGAAATCAAACGCATATCACTTACCGATTATCCATGCACTATCACTGTATATTTGCATCTTTAGCAAAACAACGTCACTAACATTTAACATATACATAACATGTACACATTTTCACTTTCACAACAGTTATCATAACCACATAACACATGTTATAGCATCTCATCTCAACTCACATATTCACAAGCACATAAGCACATAGTCCACAAGATAACATAGGTATGAGAAATCTTACACACGAAATTTAAAGTAGGGGTTTAGGCTACTACTAAATTCTCAAATAACGCATTGAATCATGTCCACAAGAAATTATTCCAAACACTCACCAATACGTTTTCGCTGAAAAGCCAAAAGCTTAAACTAGCTTTTCATTGCCTTTATCTCTACTCGTGGAAGGTCATCATGAATTCGAAGCTTCCACATTATAATTCACACAACAATACATTCATAAATCAGCTAAGGACTCACCACAAGCAATCAAAAGCATAAGCCTAAGCTATGTTCTCATGTAGCCGAAACCTTTAACATGACCAACTTGAAATCCAAATATATTGATATACACTTAATATTTTCACCTAAAACGAGTTTCATTCATCTAATTATTCGTCAACGACTAATTCCCAACCTTTAAACTACACAAAACTACTCAATTCATGGTATCGACTTTTTCAAAAAATTTTATGGCTATTTTCTGAAAATTCATTAAAACTCAAGAATTCTTTAACGAAACTTCAAATTAAGTTTAGAAATCTCTTAATCATGTCAAAACTAATTGAAAAACACTTTGAAACCATATTTTTACTAGAAATCCCAAAATCCACCATTAACGACCCAATTTTCGGCTTTTATTCAAAACATGCGATTTAAAGGCTAAAAACTCGATTTTAAAGACTGGATAACATTTAAAATTAATAGAAAGATGAATGGTTACCTTAGTTGGAAGAAAAATAGACTTTTTTCGAAAACCCAAAAAATCCAAACACGAAGAAGATGATGAAATCTATGGAGTTTTTGAGTGTTTTCTTAAAGATTTATGAAGGTAATTGACTAGGGGAATGATAGAAATCAAAAGATTGAAGATTTAACAAAGAAAATCAGATAAGGGATTTGAGAGAGCAAAGGGATGGCAACATACACAATGAAGAAGAAAATAACGTGAAAATAAACTGGGAATGAGGCTTTATTAGGTTGAATTTTAAAATTTGGTCTAATGACCTCTTAAAAGCTCTCAATTTTGACTATGTTACAAATTAGTCTCTTTTTTTTCAAAATTAAAGGTATTTAAAACTTATTTTCTGAAATTGATTTAATTTTCTAAAAACCATAGTAAAAAAAATTACCAATAAACCATGTCACAAAATTTTGAACACTTTAAGGCTAAAATTCTTAAAATACCCCTAAAACTCCTAGGCCCTATTTTGGAGTGTTACAATAATCATGCCAATCGAACTAAGACTCAATCGACAAAACTTAATTACCTTAAATATATGTCACTTGATTTTAGACTTGATTTGTTCCATAATATTAGCTAAAATCTTACAACCTTCTAACATTTAAATCTTCTTTTTATATAGTGGATGAGAGAAGAAACACGACAAACATAATTCATAAGATATTTTACAACCACAAAATATTTTATAAGATAAACCTTAGGAACAATATTTTTGACATAATGTAACTGAAATAAATAGAGGCTTGATAAGTGAAATTTAAATGTCTTCATCTAATGTGATGGTTAATTATTTAGTTAATCATTCCTTTTTGTTTTCTTTTGCAGTGTTAAATATGGTCTTTTATCTCATAAGAGCTAAGTTTTGTTTTCATACATGCAATGGTGGAGCCTGAGGCTAGGGGGCATGGCCCCCCAAGGTTTAAAATTTTTGCAATTTAGTTCTTTGTAGATATACTATGGCCCTCCCAAAAATATAAATAGGTCCCCCAAGGTTTAAGATTTTTGAAATTTCCCCTTGAATGTTTAAATCGATTGTTTATATGTTTATAAGTAACTTTTCTCCTTATTTTGAATCGATTTTTTATATGTTTAAATCGATGGTTACATAACATGTCTAATTTTAGCTTGGCCCCCTCAAAATTAACATCTTGGCTCCGCCACTGCATAAATGTCTTTGTTACTTGTTTATCTTTTATCACATTTTTAAACTTACCTTATCAAGGATAATCTTGAGATCATTCTAATGTCAGGAATACTTTCTCAATATTGTTTTAATATTGACTCTTCATAGAGTTTAGGTGTCTCAAAATACTAGTCTGGCATTTCTTGATCGTATGAAGGTCAAATTTCTTTTGGGATTATGCAATTGAGCGCATATATATATTTGAAATTCTTTATCTAGATATGAGATATTTATAGGTAATGGTTTGTAGATCTATACTAAAAGAAAAGCTCCTAATCAATGGCATTTTTTTAAAAAAATATTGGAGGTATGAAGGATAAAATTAATTCCAATGTGGTATATTTGGGTAAATATCAAAACATGCATTTTATTTCCAATATTAATTTCAATGTGGCTTTATTTATTATGATGTGAATGATATATATTAAAAGATGAAGTAATTGATATTCTGTTGAAGTAATAATTAAGCATTTAATTAATTAGGCACAATATTATCCAAAGCACATTTTTTCTATTCTATTTGAAAGGCAACATAAAAGGGTGGCCTTTATGAAAGATGGTTAATTATGTATTTTTGTATAAGCCTAAAAATCATAATACCAATATATCATTAATAATTAGGAGTAATAAATGGAATAAGTTCAAGAGAATTAAAATGGCATTAATGTAATTTAAACTTAAAATATTGAAAAGAACATACTTTTGAATTCTTTTTTGACATCCGCTTATGGAAACCTAATTTCCAAATAAAAAAAATTAATATTTATATATTTAAAGTTGATGTCACTTAGGATATGTCTTCAGCGTAACATCTAAGCCACAATCATATTTGCTTTGACTCAACCGTCTCGACTTTTTAAGAGTGTTTCATCTCGAGTATGCCAGAGAGATAATAAGTGTGGTCGGTGGGGGAGAGGGTAGTGGAAAAGAGGGATGAGTGCTGAAGATATTACTCTTCTTGAGGAGGATTTAGTATGTAATACCTTTCGTCCGACCTTATCATCGGGTTCGAGCTATAGGATGCCACATTCGTTGTCGGAGCAACGACAATCAATTAAACAACATACAAGCATTTATACATGTAATCAACTGTTAATCAATTTCAAAATATATTAAACAATGATTTACGGGTCTTAATCGAGCTTACGAAAGCTCAATACCATCCCGAGGTTCAATTAGGATTAAATTGAAAATTTTCAAAATATGAGAAGAGGGTACCACGATATCCAAGGCTTAGTATCGCGATCTCAAAGACAATAACCAAACATCAAAATATGTCATGTGGGTACCGTGATATCCAGGGCTTGATATCGCAATCTTGAAGATAGTAGTCAAACTTCCCAACTTGAGGACCAAATTGTGAAGTTTACAAAATAAAATAGGGTGGATATCACGACATCAAGGATATGGTATCATGATACCAGAAACAGACCATTATGTCCCTGCTTTCCAAAGCTTCAACCTAGCATGTTAATCAACATTTGGCCCCCAAATCAACCATTCAACATAATCACCTAAAAACATATCTAAACACATAATTTTTTTCATACCAAAACAAGTCAATTACTCATCTCAATCAAACCAATAAATATAGATTCAATCTATCACAAAACATATCAATTCAATACTTTAAATTATATACCATCCATTCAACCTACTAACCATTCAAATACCAACTTCGCAAATCCATGTTCAAACATGCTATTTCATTTCATTTCATTTCATAACCTTACCTATGCCAAACCATTTAACTAGGCATTACAAATGCCAAATCATGCATTTTCAAGTCGAATGCAAATACCAACATCTAGATCATATATATACATATCAAGTTCGATACCATGGATCAAAATGACTTTCAAACATCATCAAGAATACACACATTCAAGTTTGTTCCAAAACACCTACATACATGCCACAAACCCAAGGTTCAAAATGATTAAACATCTACCAAATAGGTGATAAGTTAGTGAGAGCTTCAAGTTGATTTGCCCTGACGAGTTCCACAAGAAAATCTACAAGGGAAAGGGAAAATAAATGGGGTAAGCATATCAAATGCTTAGTAAGTTCATAGGCATTAAACATCAACTTGCCTCAATTTACAATTTGATACAGTAAGCTATTTAACTTGGCAAAGTTTGTCTAAACATAACGATTCACATATCAATAAGGTTAGTTAACATATAATGACATCAAATGGCAATTCAAACATATATCAATCTAATTCAATATTATTCCCATAATCAAATCAACATTTAACCAATTGGATAACAAACTTATAACATTCCATTGCCATTTTCACTTTTTATTAACCTTTTTAGCCCAATGAACTCAAGTGAACAGATTCGGATACATGGGTAGCTACACCACACCAAGTTCCTCGACAAAGTAGTAACTACACCACACCAGGGCACCAAAGTGCAGAACCCATAGACAATCATATGTAAAATCGTATAACAATACGTCCCTCCACCATACCAAGGTCTCCGTAGAGACATTCAATACTCGATGATCCGCAACAAATGTTGGATCACGATATAATTTGTAATAATTTTAGTATAATCTCATATCTCGTACAATTCACATTTCTCGTAAAAACATGCATATAACCCTATTGGCATGCCAATCGTATGCTATCCTTAACTACATTCACTCGGGCATCTTTAACACATATAACCATTTCTTTACAATTTAGCCCATATATCACCTTTTGTACCAAATCGCAAACAATTCAAATTACAACCAAACATATACATATTCATAATTCAAATTCATAACAATTAAAAAAAATCATACCATATGAACTTACTTGGTCAAATAAGCAAATAGGTTGAATTTACAAGGACTAATCGGTAATTTTGCATTTTCCCCAATTATCCTCGGTTTGGTTCAATTCCCGATCTATACGATAATTCAATTCAGATTATCATTTCCAAATAGTTTATAATATTCTACGATATGCATGGATAAGTTCAATTTCACTTTTCTAATGCCCCTAACATTTTTAATTTTATTCAATTTAATCCCTAAAATTGAAATTGTTATAACTTTCAAATTTGAGCTTCATTTTCAAAATCAATCTCAATTACATCCTTTTAAGACCCTCTAATATCAATAATTATAGTAATTTCACATCAAAATTAAAATCTATACACTTTAGTCCCTATGTTCAAAAACTAGCAATTAAACTTTACAATCTAGTTCTTTTTCACTTCTAAGCTTAAAATCTAACAATTTAATACTAATTTCTTTTAGAAATAAAAAATGGAAACTTTCAAAAACTTTAACAATTTTATAAATTGGTATATAGGGTAGCTAAATCAAGCTCTCACGACCTTAAAAACATAAAATTTACAAGAAAAGGACTTGATTGAGCTTACCTAATTTAGGATTGAAAATAAAAATCTTCAAAGGGTTTTCTCCCTTCAAAATTCGGCCATGGAGGTAAATGGATGAGAAAGATGATATCCTTCTCTTTCTTTCCACCAAGTTTAACCTTTATACCATAATTAAAAGTACATTAATCTTAATTAATCCAATTAAACATAATTAAGTTAATTTTAAACATAATTAAAAAATTTGGTCAATTCCAATTGTCATTGTAACAGCTCGATTTAGACCCTAGTCGGAATAGTGGTTTCGAGACCACAAATCTGAGGTCGGAATAATATTTTAATATTATTTTCTGTGTGAATAATATGTGATATAGCTCAGTGTGAAAATTACATGTGATAATTTTTTTCGATTGTGTGCCGAATTAGAGAAAGGACTAAATCGCATAAAGTGTAAAATGTCAGTGTCTTTGATTGTTATATGCCTAATTGTTGTTGTCTTTATAATATGGAGGATTTATATTGCAATTAGGCCATTTTATTTAGTATTGACGGCAACATGTATATATTATATGCTTTTATATGTTTAATTTTATAAGTAAAATTAATATTATATATTAAAAATTATTATAATAAAACAAAGGCATTAAAAAGCCATTAACCTTGTGTTCATCTTTCTACTATGACCAAACAAAGAAAAGAAAAGAAAATAAGAAAGAGCTATGGCATTCGGCCATTTCTAAGCTCAATTCAAGGTATGTTTGATTTCGGTTTTTGATAATTTCTATGTTTTCGTGATCGTTGCTTCGTGCTCTAGCTAACCCATGTTGTAATTTTGTGAATTGATGATGTTTTTGTGATGAGCCATTGATGAATGTTGAGCTATGTGCTAGTTGATAGTGAAATATGAAAACTTGGTGTTGGGTTAACATAGTTTGTATTTGGATTTTTGGTGAAATTGAGTATATTGGGCTAAATTGAGAAAAGTGTAAATTGAGGGGATAAATTGTGAAATAAATGAAATATGTGGGCTTGTATGAAAACAAGGAAAATTTGGCTAGGCTTGTGTGGAAAGAAATTATGTGAATTTGATGATTTTGTGAATTAGGGACTAAAGTGTTGAAATGTGAAAATGTGGGGGCTATTTTGTAAAATGCTCTAAATATGTGTGTTTGGACTAAAATGAATGATTTGGTAATTTAATGGATTGAATTTGAATGTGTATAGACCAAGAGAGGAGAGGTTCGGATCGAGATCGAGGCAAAGATAAAGTGCTCGATTGATCGACCATTTCGATAGTTCAACGTCCGAGGTAAGTTTGGGCATAATACCAATATTTAGTTATGTTAAATGCTATGAAATGAATGTTATAATGATATTGAAATGTGGATGCTATGGGAGAGTTTGAGTTTGAGTTATGTGGCACTAAGTGTGCGTATTCGGAAACGTGATTGAGATGCTTAGCACTGTGTGTGTGAAATAATATAAACTTTAACTTTGTGGTTGGCACTGTGTGTGCGATACTGATTGAAGAGCGGTTTGATATAAAAGCACTATGTGTGCGATGTTAATTAAGCTTCGGATAAATATCTGGGCACTAAGTGTGCAATTGAATCGAAGAAGAGACGGAAGTTGATCGAAAGGGGAAAGTGAGTATTGAGTAGCAAATGTAATTGATTACTAGGTGTTGGCTAAGGTACGCTCGGAACCTATGTGGTTGATGAATCTATTAATGAGATTATGAAATGTTAAATGAACATATTAGTTTTGGATGATATGATGTATATATATGTATATGCGAAATAATCTATGTGGTGGTTTGTTTGATTTAAATGTGTTATGTTACGAACTTACTAAGCTTTGGAAAGCTTACTGTGTGATTTGTTTCTCTGCTTTGCAGTGTCAGTAAAGCTAGCTCGGATCCGGGGATCGTCAGAATAATAATCACACTATCGGCAATTTATTTTGGTACTTTTGGAAAGATGTATATAGATCAATTATGGCATGTATAGGCTAGATGTTATGATATGTTTTGAAAGGTTTAATACTTGCCATGTGATTTGGCTTGGAAGTTGAAAGATGTTGAATTGATGAATGAGCTATGAATATGGTATATTTCAAGACTTAGTTGATTGGGAAAGATGTGGTTTGAAGTTGAACTTTGATATGAATTACATGATGTTTGAATTATATATGTTTTGAAGTGTATAATTGTCACTTTAAATGGCTTTAGTTGTGATGATAATGAGCATGGAAGTAAATGGTTTAGTTGGTGATTGAATAATGCATGAAATGGTATGATTGAATATATTTGAAAGCATGAATTGGTATTGTATTGATACTTGTAGGTATGACCCATGTGTGGGTGGCAAGTTGGCCTTGCAAATGGCCTGTTTTGTCTACACGGTTATGGCACACGGGCGTGCCTAGTGACCGTGGGATATAGTCAGTATATAGCCTAAGAGTACAGGCCATGGTACACGGGCGTGCCTGGTGGCCGTGGGGATAAGTCAGTGTATTGCTTAAGAGTACACGGCCTTAGCACACGGGCGTGCTTGGTGGCCGTGTGGGGAAGTCAGAATACATGCTCTATTTTGGCACGGCCTGGACACATGAGTGTGTCTGGTGATTGTGTGAGGCACTCGGCCTGATTGCACGGGCGTGTGACCTCAACAGTATCGAAAAATGCTTAAAATTTAGAAAACTTTTTTAAGTGTTCGGTTTAGTCCCGACCCTTCTCTAAAGCATGCTTAAGGTCTCGGTGACCTATCTAAGGGACATAGTGATTGAAATTGATAACTTGTTATATGAAATGTCTGGAAACATTTCCAATTTGTCAGGTAATACCTTTAACCCTAATCCGGTGACGGATACGGGTTAGGGGTGTTACATTTTATTGGAATCAGAGCTACAGTTTAGTCGATTCTCAGACTAACGTAGCGTGTGTGAGTCTAGCTATACATGCCATATATGAAATTGCGATAGTGTGATGAATACTGACAGTTGAAAATGTGTTTTATTATAGTAATGGATCCCGATCGAGCAGTTGCTGACGATGTAGAGAGTAACACGCCTGCTCTTGCTCAGGGGACAACGCCGGCCACATCTAGGCCAAATGAAAGTAGTGAGGGAGGAGAGGCTAAGCAAGCCTTCTTTCGTATGATGAGTGAGTGGTTTTCAGAATTCGTTCGAATGAATCCGACTGCTCCACAACCTCCACCTCCATAAGTACCTATTGTGTAACATCCCGATTTTGGGGCTAGTCGGAACAGTGATCTCGGGATCACTAATCTGAGGTTTAAGGAAATTATTTTGATGTTATTTTATGTGTTACAGCATTAATATATGACTATGTGAAAATTTTGGTACTTTAATTTTAATGATTGCATGCTTAATTTTGAAAAAGGACTAAATTGCGTAAAGTGCGAAAGTTCTAATTTTCAAGGTAGAAGTACCTAATAACTATAGAATGTAAATTAGAGGACTTTAAGGTAAAAATAGGCCATTTTGGAGTGTGATGGCCGGCCATATGGTATGGGGAGACAAGAGCATTTAATGTTTAGTCAAAATTAGGTGAGAAAAGATAAATAAAAATATGGTAAAAGAAAAACTATCATCTTTCATTATTCACTCATCTCTTTCCATCGAAAATTGAAGAAGAAATAGAGCTCTTGGGGGTTCAAACTTTCAGCCACTCAATTCATATTCAAGTAAGTGATTTAGGTGGTTTTAATTGATGATTTTTGTGTTTTTGGAGTCCCCAAAGCTTAAGCTAGCTAATGAGGGGACTAATTTGAGATATGGTTGAAAGTCTAGGGACTTGCCATGAGAGTAGTTGAGTTGTTAGCTGAGTTTTATAGAAGAAAATAAATGTTAGGGAGATGAGAAACAACTTTTGTGAAAGATGTTAGCATGAAAACACCTAAATAGGACTAGAATGCAAAGATTTAAATTGTGTCATAAATGCAAGAAATAGTTGGAATGGTGAGTAGTTGTAAGAGAAATAAATGTTTACCTAGGCTTGTTTATTGAGAAAATGTGATAAAAATGATTTACGAGCCTAGGGGCAAAATCGTAATTTTTCCATAATACAAGGGCAAAATGGTCATTTTTGCCTAAGTGTAGATTTTGGTGCATTATGATCATAGAATGATCTAAATTAATGAATTTTATTGTTATAGATCAAGAAGAGCACGAAATTAACCTTGACCAGGGAAAAGACAAGGTTACGGATTAAGCCGTTAGTTGACACGTTTTGCACCGAGGTAAGTTTATGTGTAAACTATACATTTTATATACATACATTGTCGTTGTTGATTGGTGCATGGCATGATTGAGAACATGTGTGATACAAGTGGATTGAATGCGGTAGTTATGGTATAATTATTGTATGAATGACGAAATAGTCATATAAACGTGTAATAAACACTTGATGGTGGGCTATGTGCGATACCACCTAGTTATTTAATTATGATGGGCTATGTGCGATACCATCATCTATTAATCAATTGGTGGGCTATGTGCGATACCACCGTAACTAACCTTTTCGGTAGGCTATGTGCGATACCACCCTAATAAAGACTGATGGTGGGCTAAGTGCGAAACCATCGAGTAATTTGATTATGAGTAATTGACTAAGAGTTTGTGATGTGCTGTATTATGTGACATTGTGGTGCTAAGTGCAGGGAAGCATGCTAATGAATGTATACATTAAGCTAGTGATAAGGTTGGAATATAGAAATGGAAGAAATGAGTAAGCTTAATTATGAATGTGGATCGTTTCTTGTTTAGTATGTAATGCTATAACTTTATATTGTTTACATGTAAACTTACTAAGCTTAATGCTTACTTCCCCTTTCTTTTCCCTTGTTTTATAGAGTTTAAGAGCTGAGCCGGGGTACACCGATAATCAGAAGATCGCCCACACTATCAACTCATCTCGGTATATCTAGACTTAGTGATTTTGTGTATGGCATGTATAGGGGCTAGACTAGTTAGATTATTTTGTTATTTTGGCCAAGATGTGTTGGCCCCTTTTAAGATAACTATTTTGTATATTGTCATGGTTGATGTCTCATTTTGTTATTTATGAAAATATGAAATTACTCATAGAAGTTCCTATTGCAAATTATGAGTGTTTATTGATATATGAATTGAATATTTAGATGTGTCTTTGGGTCATGAATTGCATTGAATGGAATTTGGAGTATGTATGTATGCAATGTAGGGTGAAAAAGGGCTTGGTAGATAGCCTTCTAATCATTCACATGGGTAGACACACGGGCGTGTGTCTAGACTGTGTGGGAGGCACGACTAGTACACGAGCGTATGCCCAGGCCTTGTGAAGTCTACACCTTGCAATTGGAATTTAATTCGCCACGCGGCTGAAGTACATGGCCGTGTGTATAGGCCGTGTGGATATGTCAGAATGTCAAGGTTTGGCACACGGGCCAGGGCCACGGGCGTGCCAAGGCCGTGTAAAGTTAGTCAGTGTCGACCACGGGCGTCGAACACGGGCGTGTGAGATGATACATAGGCGTGTCATCTCCCCCACGGGCGTGTGGCCCCTATTTAGGCAAAATTTTCTTAAGTGCGTAGAAGTTTCTGAATTATCTTCGAAACCGTTTGGAAGCATATCCAGGGCCTCGTAGGTCCATTATGAGAGTGATAGACACATGAATGGAAAAGTTTTAAATTTGAAAGGAACCTAATAGCCCAAAGTTGTATGATTGTGTGAGTTAAGTACGGTAACGCCTCGTACCCAGTTCCGGTATAGAATACGGGTAAAGGGTGTTACATTTAGTGGTATCAGAGCTATGGTTTAGTCGATTCTATGACTACCATAGCGTGTGTGAGAGTCTAGCTATACATGCCATAAGCGTATAATGATAGTGTGGTGACTTCTGATGATTTTAATTTTGTTTATATATAGTGTATGGATCCCGATCAATCGGCTGCTAATGACGCAGCTAGTAATGCACCGGCTCCCGCGCAAGGGATCGCGCCTATGCAGAGTGGACCCGAGACTATGGGTCAAGGAGAAGAGGCTCGGGAAGCCTTTCTCCAAATGATGAGTAACTGGTACACGGAGTATGTGCGAGCAAACCCCAATGCCCAACCTCCTCCTCCCCCTCCTATACCTCAGCCAGTTCCTGTGGCTCCCCAAGGTATAGACTTAGTGAGGACAACTAAGCCCCCGGTAGACAAAATCCGGAAGTAAGGGGCTGAGGACTTTCGAGCTAATGTAGATGATGACCCTGAGAGGGCGGAATTCTGGCTTGAGAACTCGATGAGAGTATTCGACGAACTCTCCTGTACACCTGAGGAGAGTTTAAAATGTGTCGTGTCTTTGCTGAGGGACTGGGCATACCATTGGTGGAAAACGTTGACATCAGTGGTTCCTAAAGAGAAAGTAACGTGGGACTTCTTTTTGGAAGAGTTTCGTAAGAAGTATATCAGTCAGCGATTTGTTGATCAGAAACAGAAGGAATTCCTTGAGTTAAAACAATGAAAAATGACTGTAGCGGAATATGAGCGTGAATTTGTTAGGCTCAGTAAGTACGCACAAGAATGTGTGTCAACAGAAGCTATCTTATGTAAGAGGTTTGAAGATGGGCTGAATGAGGATGTCAGGCTTTTAGTCGAGATTTTAAAACTAAAAGAATTTGTGGTATTGGTGGATAGGGCGAGTAAGGCCGAAGAATTGAGTAAGAAAAAGAGGAAAGCCATGAGTGGGGCCCGGGATACAAGGAAAAGGCCGATGAGTAAATCCTACCAAGCTCAATCGAAGAGGTCCAAGGAAGTGAATCCTCGAACGACCGCATCAGTTGGATTTTCGCAAAGAGAGCGAGGCGACACGTACTCGGGTTCAAGAGTTTAAGCCACCTCGATGGCAAGTGTGGGCAATTCAAAGTCCAACCCGAAGTGCCCAAGTTGTGGTAAACATCACACTGGGGAGTGTTGGGGAAACAACCGGAATTGTTATAAGTGTGGCTCCCCCAACAATTTCATCTGAAACTGCCCTGAGAAGGATAACAAAGAGAGGAAGCAAGAGATAAGATCAAGCAGTGCATCTTCTAGGGGTAGGCCACAAAAGAACCCGGGAGGTGGGACTAGTGGTAGAGATGCATCACGAGACTCTGCTGTGAGGCTGGAGGGTCGGGCACCTGCAAGGACTTATGCCATTCGCGCTCGTGAAGAGGCATCATCTCCAGATGTAATAACGGGCACTTTTTCTCTTTATGACACCCTTGTTATTGCTTTGATTGATCCGGGGTCTACCCATTCCTATATTTGCATGAGATTGGCATCTAGTTTAAGTATGACTGTTGAGTCTACGGAATTAGTGGTAAAGGTGTCAAACCCGTTAGACAAACACGTGCTAGTTGACAAGGTGTGTAGAAGTTGTCCTTTGACAATTAGGGGTCATTGTTTTCCGGCAAACCTTATGTTGTTGCCGTTTGATAAATTTGACTTGATTCTTGGCATGGATTGGTTGACTACCCATAGTGTTTTAGTGAACTGTGGTAGTAAATTTATTGAGATGGAATGTGAAAATGGAGATGTTATTCGGGTTGAATCAGGTGGGTCAGATAGTTTACCAGTGATGATTTCTTCCATGATGGCTGATAAATATTTAAGAAAAGGGTACGAGTCTTATCTCACTTTCGTGTTAAATACTCAAGAGTCTGAAGTAAAGATTGAAATAGTGCCGGTTGTATGCGAGTATCCGGATGTATTCCCAGAAGAGTTACCCGGACTGCCTCCAGTTAGAGAGGTCGAGTTTGGAATTGAGTTAGTTCCGAGAACGGCACCTATTTCGGTTACTCCATATAGGATGGCCCCACTAGAGTTGAAAGAACTGAAGGTTCAGTTGCAAGAGTTAACGGACAAGGGTTTTGCAAGACCGAGCTATTCACCGTGGGGTGCTCCGGTGCTTTTTGTAAAGAAGAAGGATGGGTCGATGAGATTGTGTATAGACTACAGACAACTCAACAAGGTGACAGTGAAGAATAAGTATCCTTTACCAAGGATAGATGACCTATTTGATCAACTGCAAGGAGCTACGGTGTTCTCCAAGATAGACTCGAGGTCCGCTATTACCAGATGAGGGTTAAAGAGAAAACGTCTTAAAAATTGCATTTCGCATTTAGGTATGGCCATTATGAGTTTACTCGTCATGTCGTTCGGTTTAACGAATGCCCTGCAATTTTATGGACTTAATGAACCGTGTCTTCCACCATATTTAGACAAGTTTGTGGTTGTCTTTATTGATGACATATTGATTTATTCTCGAGATGAAGGTGATCATACGAAACATCTGAGGATTGTCTTACAGACTTTAAGAGACAAGCAGTTATATGCTAAATTTAGCAAGAGCGAATTTTGGCTCCGAGAGGTCAGATTTCTAGGACACATTGTGTCGGGTGATGGTATTAGAGTTGACCCGAGTAAGATCTCGGCTATTGTGGAGTGGAAATCACCGAGAAACGTGTCAGAAGTCAGAAACTTTTTGGGTTTAGCGGGGTATTACAGACGTTTTGTGAAGGGGTTCTCCATGATTGCTACCCCGATGACGAAACTATTGCACAAAGATATTAAGTTTGAATGGACTGAAAGATGTTAACAGAGTTTTGAGAGATTAAAAACATTGTTGACTGAGGCGCCGGTTTTGGTTCAACCAGAATCGGGGAAAGGGTTTGTGGTCTACAGTGACGCGTCGTTAAATGGTCTCGGTTGTGTGTTGATGCAAGAGGGTAAGGTAGTCGCATACGCCTCGAGATAGCTAAAACCGCATGAGAAAAATTATCTGACTCATGACTTGGAATTGGCCGCGATTGTTTTCGCGTTAAAGATTTGGCGACATTTCTTATATGGAGAGAAGTGTCAAATCTTCACGGATCATAAGAGTTTGAAGTATTTGATGGATAAAAAGGATTTAAATTTGCGGCAACGACGGTGGCTCGAATTATTGAAGGACTATGAGCTAGTGATCGATTACCATCCGGGAAAAGCGAATGTGGTTGCGGATGCCTTGAGTAGGAAATCCTTGTATGTTTTGAGAGCTATGAGCACGAGCTTAGCATGGTCTAACGATGGTGCTATATTAGCCGAGTTGAGGGCTAGGCCACTATTTATTCAACAGATCTGTGAAGCTCAAAAGAATGATAATGAAATGCAAGCTAAGAGAGCTAAGTGTGAATCGGGAGAGGATTCTGATTTTCGGATGAGTTCGGATGGGTGTTTGATGTTTCATGATAGGATTTGTGTAGCTAAGAATGATGAATTGATTCGGAAGATATTAAATGAAGCACACAGTGGTTATTTGTCAGTACATCCAGGCAGTACAAAAATGTACAACGATCTGAAGAAATATTATTGGTGGCCGGGAATGAAAAGGGACATCTCGGAGTATGTAACAAGATGTCTCATTTGTCAACAAGTGAAAGCTGAACATCAAGTGCCTCCGGGATTGCTTCAGCCAGTGATGGTTCCCGAGTGGAAGTGGGATCGGATCACTATGGATTTTGTGACTCGGTTGCCTATGACTCAAAAAAGAAGATCTTTGTGTGGGTTGTCGTTGATAGATTAACGAAGTCAGCTCACTTTATACCGGTGCGTGTTGATTATTTACTAGACAAGTTAGCCGAGTTGTATATTGCGGAAGTGGTAAGATTATATGGAGTGCCTGTATCTATTATCTCGGATAGAGGCCAGAGATTTACTTCGAGGTTTTAGAAGAAGCTACAGGAGGCCTTGGGTACAAGGTTAAATTTTAGTACAAGATTCCATCCTCAAACCGATGGTCGATCCGAGAGAGTAATTCAAGTTTTAGAGGATATGCTCCGATGTTGTGTGCTAGAGTTCAAGGTAGTTGGGAAAGATACCTACCCTTGGTTGAATTTGCTTACAACAACGAGTTATCGATCAGTATACGATGGCACCGTATGAAGCCTTGTATGGTCGTAAGTGTCGGACTCCTTTGTATTGGGTGAGCTTAGTGAGAAGAAAATTCATGGGGTCGACCTAGTTAAAGAGATCAAGAAAAGGTGAAAGTGGTGCAGGATAGTTTGAAAGCTGCTTGGATCGGCAAAAAAGTCGTATCATGGATTTCAAAAGAAAGGAAATCGAGTTTAAAGTGGGTGACAAGGTATTTCTGAAAGTGTCCCCGTGGAAGAAAATATTGAGATTTGGTCGAAAGGGTAAACTGAATCCGAGATTCATAGGGCCGTATGAGATTACCGAAAATATCGAGTTTAAGTGGGCAGGCCTCGATTGTTCAACGTGGTAAGTGAATGACGGCGAAGTGATTAGGTATTTCGATTAGGGTCATTTTAATTTAGGTTGGCAGGTGACTAATCGAATGTTTGTGGTGAACTTAGATTTGGATTGCTCAAGGACTGTGTGCGCGTTTCCATAACCAGGTGTGTAATACAATTCCGACTATGGGAATCGGCAAAAGCCGGAATAAAAGAACATCGATGCCACACGAGCGTGCGCTCGCTCGTGTGGTAGTCCGTGTGACTAAACATGAGCATGAGGTCGACGAGGCCGGCCATGTGCGATTTCATGGACTGGGCCGAATTGGGCAGTGTAGGCCCCACGAGCGTGTGGGCCCCACACGGGCAAACCACACGGACATGTGGAGATATGGGGCCAGGCCGTGTAATCCACACGACCAAGGCCATTTTGGACCGTGTGGGCCACACGGGCGTGTGGGCCCATATGGGCCTGTAATATGGGCCGTGGGCCTATTTTCACTGTATGACTGTTAAGGTTGCACGGGTCGCCCAAGACAACTGTGGACCTACTATTGGGTTGGTAAGCTTACCTAGACCCCTATTTGACTGGATGACTATTATGCCCCTGTGTGATGTATATAGATTTATGTACATGCATGACTATACTTTAGCGTGCTATTTTGACTACACTGAATACATGTATGATATTTTGATATGACCTGTCATGATTGCGGGATGCATTGCATGGGGGTGGGTTTTATATTGATCGGAGGAAGTGTACTAAAAGGCTTCGAGCCTAAATTACTGGCAGCCCAGTTGCATATTACTGTCTACTGCCGCATTCGGTAATTTCTGGAGTGTAAGGATGGGTGGGTTGATTATATCCCCACATGGAGTGTAGGGTTGGACGGAGATGGAGTGTAGAGGCTGACTGGGTAGGACTTGTATGCTGTATGATTTGTTACTGATACTGTAATGGGCTAAGGCCCAAATGCATGATCGCTCAGATCGAGATGGGCTAAAGCCCAAACTGGCATCACATCCTTGCATTAAAAGAGGCTTAGGCCCGCATCAGATTTGCCTTCCTTACATGCTTTGATTTATGATGGATTACACACTAAGTTTTCATAAACTCACCCTTCTGACTTGACTGTACAGGTAATCCCCAGGCTTAAGTGGGTCGGTGCAACGGCGGAATCGGCGGTGGCCACCCAACTTACTTCGTCTATTTAGTACTTAAATGAATTTCAATTTTGTTTTGGGTATTTTTCTGTAATAATGGCCTTTTTAGATTTTTATTTTAATTTGGGACTTTTTTTCTACTGATTTATTTTGTAACTGCTAGAAAAATCAGGCGTTTTAACAAATTTCACACAAATAAGCAAACTATTTTAAAAGCTTCCGTGACAAGTGACGTTTTGGAAATTAATAACATTTTGGAAATTTAATATCGTTTTTGAAGTAATAACTTCTTGATAATGATTCACGTTTTGGAAATGAACGACATGTTTTCGAAAAATAATAAAAAAAAGAGGTTGAATAGAAAATGGAGTTTTTAACGACAACTTGTTTATGAAAAACACTTCAATGTGACATCACCAGATTCGGCCAGAACGTCCAGGCCGGGTTTGGGGTGTTACATTTAGTGGTATCAGAGTCAGATTGCAAAACTCGGCTGTGGATTTGGGTTTTGTTTAAAACTCAAATTTCTAAAGAACTGTTTGCAAATGATTTGAAAGGTTTTGAAATGTTTTATCGAATGTGTGGTACATCGAGTCTCCGGCGCCGATCCTGTAAGTCTTCTGAAATTGTTGTTTGTTTTAAACTGAAATGCTATAAATAGAAAATACTGAGACTACTGTAGGTAGAAGACTATACTGAAACACTCTAGTGAGTGTGAATCAAAAACTATAGTAAGATCGCGATCTCACTTAAAACTAACTCGAAAGTTACTGATAATGATTTGCATAAAACTTTGCTAATAAATAACTGAAACTGTACATTGATCTGCATAAAACTGTTAATTCAGATAAAACACAATTCGATAATGAGCACAAGAGGTACTCGCAGACGTGGTACAAGAGGCCGTGGTAGAGGCTGTAGAGGTGCTCGAGCTGGGTCATCGTCGTCTGACCATATACCTAATTTGGAGACTAGTGAGGCACCGGCTTCATCTGTGACTGAGATTGGGTCGCATGACTGGGCGACTGGGGACGATGCACTGTTCTAAGCCATGTTAAGAATTCTGGAGAGGGTCGCCGGGACCAATACTGGTACTGGGGGCCGAGGGTCAGTTACAGAACGACTCCGGTCCCATGGAGCCGAGATTTTTAGGGGTATTGCTGGAGTTGCCCCTAACGTGGCTGAGTACTGGATAGAGGTCACAGAGAGGACAATGGACGACTTGGACTGCACCCCCGAGCAAAAATTAAAGGGTGTTATTTCGCTGCTACGAGATGAGGCATATCAGTGGTGGCTCACGGTAAAGGAGGGCACTCAGGCTGATCGACTGTCTTGGGAGTTTTTCAAGACTGCCTTCCAGGGAAAGTATGTGGGGCCAACTATGTGGATGCCCGAGGAGAGAGTTTCAATTTGACTCGGGGGATAGATCAAAGGGTCGAGTATGAGGCCGAATTTCTACGACTGAGCCGCTATGCGAGAGGTATTATGGCTACTGAGTACGAGTGATGTGTTCGCTTTGAGGATGGCCTTAGGGACAGCCTAAGGGTTCTGATAGCTCCACAAAGGGAGTGATACTTTGCTACACTAGTTGATAAGGCGAAGATCGCCGAAGAAGTTAAGCGTACTAAGTACCAGAACCGTGAGAAAGAGAGAGGTAGGAACAAGAGGGATTTGGAGCCCTCGAGTTCCGTTCAGAGGCCTAAGAAAAAGGCCAGAGTAGATGGGCTGGTCAGAGTTTGGGCCCCTATTGCTGTTACTGGACAGCAGCCTTGTACCGATTGTGGGAGACGCCATCTGGGCGAGTGTTGGAAAAGAACCGGGGCATGTTTGAGGTGCGGTTCATTGGAGCACCGTATCAGAGAGTGTCCACAGAGGCCTGATCAGATGCAAGCTCTTGGTATGGGTACTGCACAATCGCAAAGGGGTATTACATAGCCACTAAGAGGCTGCGATCAGGCTCGAGGTGGTAATGGGTTGGGCCGTGGGCAGAGAGCACCGGGCAGAGGTACTAATCAGACTGAGGCGAGGCAGCCGGCTCTAGTATATGCGGCACATCGCCGAGAGGAGAGAGATGCTCCGAATGTCATCACGGGTACGTTCTTAATTTTTAATGTACCTTATACTGTACTGATAGATATAGGATCCACTCATTCCTATGTTGCCTGCTCTGTTACTAAAAACTTGTGGATTCCGGTTGAGAGTACTCCGAGTAGAATTACGGTATTAAGTCCATTGGGGTAGTCCATCCGGGTTAATAAGTTATTTAGAGACGTTCCTTTAGAGGTACAAGGGGTAACCTTTCTAGCTGATCTAATGGAGCTCCCGTTCGGGGAGTTCGATTTAATATTGGGGATGGACTGGTTGGTCAAACACCGAGTGTGTTTGGATTGTGCCACTAAACGGGTTGTACTGAGATCTGAGGAGGACAACAAGGTAATTGTAATTGGGGAACGTTGAAACTACTTGACGAATGTGATTTCTGCATTGAGGGCCAAAAACTTGGTTCGTAAAGGGTGTGAGCCGTATCTGGCTTACATCAGTGTTTCAGATACAGGAGATTCTTCGGTTAAAGATATAAGGACGGTTAAGGACTTTTTAGACGTTTTTCCTGAAGAGCTACCTGGGTTACCTCCAAATCGTGAAGTAGAGTTTGAGATTGAGCTCCGTCCTGGTACAGCTCCAGTGTCTATCGCCCCTTATAGAATGGCATCAAAGGAGCTTGTGGAGCTTAAGGCTCAAATCCAAGAGTTAATGGATCGTGGGTTCATCTGCCCTAGTGTGTCTCCGTGGGGGGAACCAGTTCTGTTCATAAAAAAAGAAGGATGGATCCATGCGTATGTGCATTAACTATCGGCAACTGAACAAGTTGACCATCAAGAATAAGTACTCCCTACCGAGGATAAACGGCCTCTTCGATCAGTTTCGAGGAGCTTCGATTTTCTCTAAAATTGACCTCCGATCTTGGTACCATCAGTTGAGGGTTAAGGAGGCTGATGTACACAAGACTGCGTTTAGGACTCGCTATGGGCATTACGAGTTCTTAGTAATACCGTTTGGATTGACGAATGTACCAGCAGCCTTCATGGATCTGATGAACCGAGTGTTCCAGCCCTATTTGGACCAATTTGTGGTAGTCTTTATTGACGACATTCTGGTGTATTCGAAGACTGATGATGAACATCTCCGAGTGGTTTTGCAAGTTTTGAGGGAGAAACAACTATACGCCAAGCTCAGTAAGTGTGAGTTTTGGTTAAAAGAAGTAACATTTCTGGGCCCTGTGGTATCTGCTGAGGGGATTAGGGTCGATCCTCGAAAGATTGAAGCTGTCTTGGATTGGAAGCAACCTAGGACTGTATCAGAGATTCGCAGTTTTCTGGGACTAGCTGGGTATTATCGACGATTAGTAGAGGGCTTTTCTGTAATTGCAGCACCCTTGACTAAGCTGCTACGTAAAGGTGTGTCGTTTAAATAGACTGATGCACAGCAAAAGAGCCTTGAGAAGCTCAAGACTGTATTAACCGAGGCCCTTATTCTGATACAACCAGAGTCTGGGAAAGAGTTTACTATGTACAGTGATGCATCACATGTCGGTTTAGGATATGTGTTGATGCAATAGGGTAAGGTGGTTGCGTACGCGTCTCGATAGCTTAAGACTCATGAGGCAAATAATCCAACGCATGACTTGGAGTTGGCCGCAGTGGTATTCGCACTGAAAATTTTTAGGCATTACTTGTATGGTGAGAAGTGTATCATTTACACTGATCACAAGAGTCTCAAATACCTCCTCACTCAGAAGGAGCTAAACCTTAGGCAGCGTAAATAGATTGAACTACTGAAGGATTTCGACTGTACGATTGAATACCACCCTGGTAAGGCCAATGTGGTGGCCGACGCATTGAGCCGTAAAGCTATGACTGGTCTGAGGGCGATGTTTACTCGTCTCAGTTTATTTGATTATGGTAGTTTGTTGGCTGAACTCCAGGTTAAACTGATGTGGATCGAGTAGATTAAGGGTAAACAGTTGGAGGACGAGTCACTGGGTCTTCGATTCCGATAGATTGAGAGTGGTAATACATCAGATTTTGGATTGAATAGTGAAGGGGTTCTCTGTTTTCGTGGGAGAGTCTGTGTACCAAATGATACTGAGTTGAGACAGTCTATACTACGAGAGGCGCATAGTAGCCCATATGCTATGCATCCTGGCGGGAACAAGATGTACCGAGACCTTCGTGAGCTATACTGGTGGCCGAGTTTTAAGCGAGATGTTACCAATTTTGTGAGTAAATGTTTAACATGCCAGCAGGTTAAGGCTGAACATCAGCTACCCTCAGGTTTACTGCAGCCAGTTAAAATACTGCTTTGGAAGTGGGAAAGAGTGACTATGGATTTCGTAAGTGGGTTGCCTTTAACGCCTACTAAGAAAGATTCAGTGAGGGTCATCGTGGATCGGTTGACCAAGTCTGCCTATTTCATACCTGTTCGTACTGATTACTCTCTGCAGAAGCTGGCTAATCAATATATGTCGGAGATAGTGAGACTGAATGAGGTACCGATTTTGATAATATCTGATAGGAATCCTTGCTTCACGTCTCGGTTCTAGAAGAAGCTACATGAAGCTCTGGGTACAAGGTTGGACTTCAGTTCTGCGTTCCATCCTCAGATAGATGGTCAATCTGAGAGGGTGATTCAGATACTAGAAGATATGTTAAGGGGTTGTGTAATAGACTTCCGAGGCAGTTGGGAGGCCTATTTACCATTGGCGGAGTTCGCTTACAACAACAGTTACCAATCTAGCATACAGATGGCACCTTACGAGGCATTATATGGGCGTAGGTGTCGCACTCCTTTGTGTTAGACTGAGCTGGGCGAGCGTCGTGTTCTGGGTCCTGAACTGGTGTTCTATACCAAGGATAAGGTCAGGTTGATTCGAGATCGACTGAAAGGGGCATCTGACAGACAAAAATCGTATGCAGATCTGAAGCGTTGAGAGATAGAGTATTCTGTGGGAGACTTCGTGTTTCTCAAGGTCTCCCCATGGAAGAAGATACTGAGATTTGGACGCAAGGGTAAGTTGAGCCCTAAATTCATTGGGCCTTATCACATACTGAGATGAGTGGGACCAGTTGCCTACCAGTTAGAGCTACCATTAGAGCTGGAGCAGATTCACGATGTTTTCCACGTCTCAATGTTGAGACGCTACCGCTCTGATCCCACACACATTGTCCTAGTGGAGGAGATTGAGGTTAGGCCGGACTTATCTTTTGAGGAAGAGCCGGTTCAGATTTTAGATCGTGATGTAAAAGTTATGAGGAGGAAGACGATTCCACTGGTTAAGGTTCTGTGGCGTAACCATGGTTCGGAGGAGGCCACGTGGGAGCCTGAGGATGCTATGTGACAGTAATATCCTCATCTGTTCTGATCAGGTAAAATTTTGAGGCCAAAATTTTCTTTAAGGGGGGTAGAGTTGTAATGCCCCAATAATTCTTGATTTTTATTTTCGTATGTTGTGGCATAAATATCTGTCTGCTTCAGTGGTTATGTGTTTTGGTGAGTTTTGTGATTTGGTTTTACTCTCTAATTCTTTTCAGTTTGGCCATATCTCACGATAACGTTTTTTCTCTCCTTCATTGCTAATCATTCAGTTGTTTTCTCCACTCTCGCACTGTAGTGAACAAAGGATCTCACTTGTTCTCCTTGGCTGAAACCTCCAGTTCTCTTCTGTCGAGGTTGGTAAGTATAGGTATAAGTAAATACTTTTGGTGTTGCTTCAAAGCTTACCTATTTTCATTTGGTTCAACTGTCATATGAATAGTGGTTAATAAGTGTTCGGTTGGATTGCAGAAATTAGTGGTCATTTAGTTTCGACAGTTTAAGTGGGCAGGCCTCGATTGTTCAACGTGGTAAGTGAATGACGGTGAAGTGATTAGGTATTTCGATTAGGGTCGTTTTAATTTCAGTTGGTAGGTGACTAATCGAATGTTTATGGTGGACTTAGATTTGGATTTCTCAAGGACTGTGTGCGCGTTTCCATAACCAAGTGTGTAATATAATTCTGACTATGGGAATCGGCAAAAGCTGGAATAAGGGAACGTTGACGCCACACGAGCGTGCGCTCACTCGTGTGGTAGTTCGTGTGACTAAACATGGGCGTGAGGTCGACGAGGCCGACCATGTGCGATTTTATGGACTGGGTCGAATTTGGCTGTGTGGGCCCCACGAGCGTGTGGGGCCCACACGGGCAAACCACACGGACATGTGTAGATATTGGGTCAGACCGTGTGATCCACACGGCCAAGGCCATTTTGGGCCGTGGGCCCATTTTCACTGTTTGACTGTTAAGGTTGCACGGGTCGCCCAAGACGACTGTGGACCTACTGTTGGGTTGGTAAGCTTACCTAGACCCCTATTTGACTGAATGACTATTATGCCCCTGTGTGATGTATATAGATTTATGTACATGCATGGCTATACTTTAGCGTGCTATTTTGACTACACTGAATACATGTATGATATTCAGATATGACCTGACATGATTGCGGGATGCATTGTATGGGGGTGGGTTTTGTATTGATCGGAGGAAGTGTACTGAAAGGCTTCGAGCCTAAGTTACTGGCAGCCCTACTGCATATTACTGTCTAGTGCCGCATTCGGTACTTTCTGGAGTGTAATGATGGGTGGGTTGATTATATCCCCACATGGAGTGTAGGGTTGGACGGAGATGGAGTGTAGAGGTCATTGGGTAGGACTTGTATGTCTTTGTATGATTTGTTATCGACATCAGAATGGGCCAAGGCCCAAATGCATGATCGCTCAGATCGAGATGGGCTAAAGCCCAAACTATTATCACATCATCATTACTAAAAATGGCTTAGGCCCGCATCAGATTTGCCTTCTGTCTGTTTGATTTATGAGGGATTACACACTGAGTTTTCGTTAACTCACCCTTCTGACTTGACTGTACAGGTAATCCCCAGGCATAAGCGGGTCGGTGCAGCGGAGGACTCGGCGGTGGCCACCCAACTTACTTCGTCTATTTTAGTACTTAAATGAATTTTAATTTTGTTTTGGGTATTTTTCTGTATAATGGCCTTTTTAGATTTTTATTTTAATTTGGGACTTTTTTTTACTGATTTGTTTTATAACTGCTAGAAGTAGTGTTAATTGGGTTTTCAAAAGAATCGGGCGTTTTAACAAATTTCACACAAATACGCAAATTATTTTAAAAGCTTCCGCGACAAGTGACGTTTTGGAAATTAATAGCGTTTTGGAAATTTAATATCGTTCTGGAAGCAATAACTTCTTGATAATGATTCATGTTTTGGAAATGAACGACATGTCTTCGAAAAATAATAAAAAAGAGGTTGAATAGAAAATGGAGTTTTTAACGACAACTTGTTTATGAAAAACACTTCAATGTGACATCACCGGATTCGGCCATAACTGTAACCCCCCGAATTTGGGCCAAGTAGAATTGGGCCCATTGGACCTTAAGAATGGGAGCGTTTAAAATTTTTGGGAATAAGAGAACGGCACTAGTGCAAGTTGGACCTATTAGGTGAGTGATTTTGGAAGGTTAGAGGCTTCCATGAAGTCCTGGGTTCAAACCTGGGCTTTAGGAAAAATTTTGGTTTTAGGTGAATAAAGCCCTGGGGGTAAGTAAGTAGGCTTTAAGAATAAATTGTGGGAAAAAAAGACACAAAAGGAGTTGTGGTCTAGTGGCAAATGGCGCCACAGGGGAGACAAGGAAGTGACGCCATAGAGGAAGCAAGGGGTCCAAGGTTCAAGTCTTGGCGCTTGCAATTCATTTTGTTTTTCTTTTAAATGAACTTAGACTTTGGCCCATAGGCTTATATTTAGTTGCGCATGTTCTAAGTCACAAAAGGAGCTTGTGTTGTGGTGGCATGTAGCGTTTGGAGCATAGGAGAGGGCAAGGGTTCGAATCTCATGTCAAGCAAGGGAGTGTTTATTTTGCGGATTGACTGGCGAGTTTGTGTTGGATTTAAACCCTGCTGAAGGTGGGATCCCACATCGGGAAGCTAGCATGAGGATAGGAAAGAAGCTGGCTTTAAATAGAGCAAACCATGAGGAGATTAAGTATACCTTTCTTGGCTTATATCCCTTTCGCTTTGTGGCGTGCTCGTTTGGGTTAGGCGTTGGATCATTCGTTGATCTGTATATCGTTGGGTTGCGGTGGTGGTGACCGAAGTTGATCGACACACCCCTTGGGGGTCAAGGGTGCGATCATTGTTGAGGCCGCTGCGCAGAAACGTGTTCGTGAGCGCGATTAACTTCGATTCCTATCGTGTGTATTTCGCACTACTCTAGCTGTAGAGTGGCAAATCCCGAAATGCCAGTCACACAGCGATGGTAGCCACACGAGCGTGCGAGTGCACGTGTGGGAGCTTCGACGCGATAGTTGAGGCCATCATGAGTGTTCTTGTGGGTTTAGGCTGTTTGGGACGAAAGGGGCCATGTGGGCCCAATGGGCCCGTGGGCCTATATGAACAAATTGTATGATTGTGTAGTAGATATTAGATTGGTCTATGTTAATCTCATATCTATGGCTAGATTTGGGCTAAATGGGCCACACGAGCGTGTGGACCCATTTAGGCCGAGAATGGGCCCTAGGCCCAATCGCATCGTTATCTCTGTTTAGAATACATTAGTTTACAAAATTACTAAAATACCCTTGGTCTACAAAATTACTGAAATACCCTTGGTTTAAAAAATTACTGAAATACCCTTGGTTTACAAAATTACTGAAACACCCTCGACTTGTAAAATTACCAAAGTACCCCCGATTTACAAAATTACCGAAATACCCTCAGTTTGTGAAATTACCAAGGTACCCCTGATTTGCAAAATAATCGGAACACCCCCGATTTGTAAAATTATCGAAATGCCACCAATTTATGAAATTACTGAAATACCCTCAATATGCAAAATTACCGAAATACCCTTGGTTTGTAAAATTACCGAAATACCCCTCATTTGTAAAATACCCCTGTAGGGTAGAATTACCGAAATACCCCTATAGGGTAGAATTACTGAAATACCCCTGTAGGGTAGAATTACCGAAATACCCCTGTAGGGTAGAATTACTTAAATACCTTTGTAGGGTAGGATTACCAAATACCCTTATATAGGTAAAATGACTATTTTGCCCTTGCGGTAAATCGATCGATTAGGACTATGATTGATCTAACTGTGAATGTATGGATCGTGTTTTAACCGATTTGGATCGGGATTATATGGTCGATATGTTTTCAATATGTGTGTAAATGACCGCTTTCGAGCATGGCCATTTTACATACACGCGTAATGATTGAGCATGACATACACGACATATTGCATGGGGTTGGGACTTTGATATGGAGGAAGTTCGATAGGGTCGCATCGTCGCATGACGATCGTGGATCCGTGATTGATATGTTAAGGTCGCACGGTCGCATGACAACTCGTGGATCGAAGGATCGCTTTAAAGTCACGTAATCCAATTATGGCTCATGCGAACCTAAATATGGCTCTTTGCCATCTTGATTATGGCTTTGTACCAATCGTATTTACCCGTGGCTATGTGCCTAACATATATACCGATGACTTTGTGTTGATCATATTTACCCGTGGTCGTGGTGCTTATTATATTACCGTAGTGATGGCTATGTACCGGTCTTATTACGCTTCCGATGGCTATGTGCCAATTATGAGACCGTTATTGAAGGTTTAAAGCCGTATAAATACTAGCAGCTAGGCTGCATTATTGGAAAGATTGGCTGGGTGGGTCGACGTGGTCTCCACATGGAGAGATGGTTGGTACGGATGGAGAGTTGGCTGGACAGGGTTGGGGTACATGCATGTTTTGCATTGATATGATTTAGGGCTTAGGCCCAAATTGTTACTGAATAGGGCTTAGGCCCAGATTGTTACCGAATAGGGCTTAGACCCAGATTGTCACCGAATAGGGCTTGGGCCCAGACAATGACCGTAATAGGGGATTGCACACTGAGTTTTCGTAAACTCACCCCGCTTTTAATCAAAGGGTAATCCCCACTTTAGGAGGATCGGTCTTTGTGAGGGACTCGAGATGGCCACACGTCTACAATTTCTTTATACTTTGGACTATATTTTTGAGAATCTAGTTTGGGTTTTAATTTTTGTAATAATGCATTGTAAGTGAAGTTGTGGGTTTTTTGTTATGGTTTTGTAATTGCTAGAAGTAGAACATGGTTTTCCAAATTAACTACTGTTTTTCAAAATATCATGCTTCCAAGAATCGCTTTTAAATTAAGTTTCCGCAACAAGCAAGGTTTTAAAGATAATAATGTTTTACAAGAGAATGACTTTTAATAAACCACGCTTTGAAACTAAGCAAACGAAATCTGAGGTTTTAAAGGCAGAAAGTTTTAAATTGTAAGAAGGGTTTTCAATAAACGCAGAGTTTTCAAAAGACTCTTCAATGTGACACGCCAGATTTGGGCCTAACTTCTAGGCCGGGTTTGGGGTGTTACATTTAATGGTATCGTAGTCCGTTGCAAAACTCTACTGTGGGTTGGGTTTTAAAATTGAATTTCTGAAAGAACTACTTCAAAATATTTGAAGTATGTGAAATGTTTTATCAATATTTTTCTCGAAAGTGTGGTTCATCGAGTCTCCGTACTTGAATCCGTAAGTTTTCAAAACCGTTGTCCGCTATTATGCAATAGGAAACACCGTGATTACCCTAGATATTAGATCTGCATCGTGATGCTTAAATTTAGATTTTGTATTTATTCGTGTGATGTTGTGGATATGGAAATTGTATTTGTATGATATCTATCTGCTCTAGTGAATTGGTATATCGGGTGTGCGTAAGAGGTAAGGTTTTGGAAATAGAGTGCGCAGCAGAAGCGCGGTTGTGTGGTTGGGTTGTGCGACTGTTCTAAGAGTTGGAAATTTTGAGGACGAAATTTCTTTAAGGGGGTAGAATTGTAACGCCCCAAATTTGGGCCTAGTAGAATTGGGCCCATTGGGCCTTGGGAATGGGAGCGTTTAAAATTTTTGGGAATAAGAGAACGGCACTAGTGCAAGTTGGACCTATTAGGTGAGTGATTTTGGAAGGTTATGAGGCTTCCATGAAGTCCCGAGTTCAAACCTGGGCTTTAGGAAAGATTTTGGTTTTAGGTGAATAAAGCCCTGGGGGTAAGTAAGTAGGCTTTAAGAATAAATTATAGGAAAACAAGACACAAAAGAAGTTGTGGTCTAGTGGCAAATGGCGCCACAGGGGAGACAAGGAAGTGACGCCATAGAGGAAGCAAGTGGTCCAAGGTTCAAGTCTTGGCGCTTGCAATTCATTTGTTTTTCTTTTAAATGAACTTAGACTTTGGCCCATAGGCTTATATTTAGTTGTGCATGTTCTAAGTCACAAAAGGAGCTTGTGTTGTGGTGGCATGTAGCGTCTGGAGCATAGGAGAGGGCAAGGGTTCGAATCTCATGTCAAGCAAGGGAGTGTTTATTTTGCGGATTGGATGGCCAGAGTTTGTGTTGGATTTAAACTCTGCTGAATGTGGGATCCCACATCGGGAAGCTAGCATGAGGATAGGCAAGAAGCTAGCTTTAAATAGAGCAAACCATGAGGAGAGTAAGCATACCTTTCTTGGCTTATCCCTTTCGCTTTGTGGCGTGCTCGTTTGGGTTAGGCGTTGGATCATTCGTTGATCTGTATGTCGTTGGGTCGCGGTGGTGGTGACCGGTTGATCGACACACCCCTTGGGGTCAAGGGTGCGATCATTGTTGAGCCGCCGCGCAGTAATGTTGTTCGTGTTGCGCAGATTAACTTCAGATTCCTATCAGGTGTGTATTTCGCACTACTCTAGCTGTAGAGCGGCAAATGTTGAAATGCTGGTCACACGATGATGGTAGCCACACGAGCGTGCGAGCGCACGTGTGGGAGCTCCGACGCGATAGTTGAGGCCATCATGAGTGTTCTTGTAGGTTTAGGCTGTTTGGGCCGAAAGGGGCCATGTGGGCCCAATGGGCCCATGGGCCCATATGAATAAATTGTATGATTGTGTAGTAGATATTGGACTGGTCTATGTGAATCTCATATCTGTGGCTAGATTTGGGCTAAATGGGCCACCCGAGCGTGTGGACCCATTTGGGCCGAGGATGGGCCCTATGCCCATTCGCATCGTTATCTCTGTTTAGAATACCTTGGTTTACAAAATTACTGAGATACCTTTGGTTTACAAAATTACTGAAATACCATTGGTTTACAAAATTACTGAAATACCTTTGGTTTACAAAATTACTGAAACAACCTCAACTTGTAAAATTATCGAAGTACCCCCGATTTACAAAATTACCGAAATACCATCTGTTTGTGAAATTACCAAAGTACCCCTGATTTGCAAAATTACTAGAACACCCTCGATTTGTAAAATTACCGAAATACCCCCGATTTATGAAATTATCGAAATACCCTTAATTTGCGAAATTACCGAAATACCCTTAATTTGTAAAATTACCAAAATACCCCTGATTTGTGAAATACCCCTGTAGGGTAGAATTACTAAAATACTCTTGTAGGGTAGAATTACTGAAATACCCCTATAGGGTAGAATTACCGAAATACCCCTGTAGGGTAGAATTACTGAAATACCTCTATAGGGTAGGATTACCGAAATACCCTTATAGGGTAAAATGACTATTTTGCCCTTGCGGGTAACTGACTGATTAGGACTATGATTGATCTAACTGTGAATGTATGACTGTGTTTTAACTGATTTGACTGGGATTATATGGCTGATTTGTTTTCAATATGTGTGTAAATGACTGTTTCTGAGCATGGCCATTTTGCATACACGTGTAATGATTGAGCATGACATACACGACATATTGCATGGGGTTTGGACTTTGATACGGAGGAAGTTCTGATAGGGTTGCACGGGTCGCATGACGACTGTGGACCGATGGACGGCTTAAAGCCGCGTAATCCGATTATGGCTCTGTGCCAACCTAAATATGGCTCTATGCCATCTTGATTATGGCTTTGTACCAATCGTATTTACCCGTGGCTATGTGCCTAACATATATACCGATGACTTTGTGTCGATCATATTTACCCATGGCTGTGTGCCGGTTATATTACCGTAGCTGATGGCTATGTACCGATCTTATTACAGTTACCGTTGGCTATGTGTCAATTATGAGACCGCTATTGAAGGCTTAAAGTCGTATAAATACTAGCAGCTAGGCTGCATTATTGGAGAGATTGGCTGGGTGGGTCGACGTGGTCCCCATATGGAGAGATGGTTGGTACGGGTGGAGAGTTGGCTGGACAGGGTTGGGGTACATGCATGTTTTGCATTGATATGATTTAGGGCTTAGGCCCGTTATTGTTACCGAATAGGGCTTAGGCCCGCATTGTCACCGAATAGGGCTTGGGCCTGCACCATGACCGTAATAGGGGATTGCACACCGAGTTTTTGTAAACTCACCCCGCTTTTTGTCAAAGGTAATCCCCACTTTAGGAGGATCGGTCTTTGTGGGACTCGAGATGGCCACACGCCTACGCTTTCTTTATACTTTGGACTATATTTTTTAGAATCTAGTTTGGGTTTTAATTTTTGTAATAAGGCATTGTAAGTGAAGTTGTGGGTTTTTTGTTATGGTTTTATAATTGCTAGAAGTAGAACATGGTTTTCCAAATTAACTACTATTTTTCAAAATATCATGCTTCCAAGAACTGTTTTAAATTAAGTTTCCGCAACAAGCAAGGTTTTAAAGATAATAATGTTTTACAAGAGAATGACTTTTAATAAACCATGTTTTGAAACTAAGCAAACGAAATCTGAGGTTTTAAAGGCAGAAAGTTTTAAATTGTAAGAAGGGTTTTCAATAAACGCGTAGTTTTCAAAAAGACTCTTCAATGTGACACGCCAGATTTAGGCCTAACTTCTAGGCCAGGTTTTGGGTGTTACAATAACGTCCAGGCCGGGTTTGGGGTGTTACATAAGACTTTCCTGGATCACCCCTCGAAACCACACCGCTCACACCGGAACACTATTAATCTGCAATGGATTAAAAGGAGTGGGTGAGCTTTAGAAGCTCAGTGAATGCCTAGAACAACTACCATGCAAACAAATCATCAAGCATTATCGAAACATCCAGTTAACACAATTACAACAGCTCAACTTTAATATCATCTTTACTTATTCATGCATTATTCATGTAACACCCCTATACCCGGTTCGACCCAAGGAACCTGATATAGGAATATTACATTTGGTGCCAAAGTGATTTTGGCTAATCACTAATATATTTGAACATTAAAAAAAATTATTATAATTTGTATTTTAATCCCTACTACGTGAAACATACTTGATTTTCCTAAGTACATGCCATTCTATTCAAAATTTTTGAAACATACCCTCTTGGCACTTGGAGATGTGATGAGATGAATGCTCACAACCTCGATTACAACTCTTCAAAATCACTATACCTAATCAAGCATACGGAAAACAAACTGCATCACGAGTAAAAACTCAAGTGGTATTTCTATAATCCGCATATTTAAAAAAAAAACAATATAATATAATAATAAGCACAATTAAATTTATAAGGACATATTAATGTCTAGTATTTTATCATAACTATCATTTTTCATTTATTAAACAATATCCTAATTCACACAATTGCTATATAAATGATTGTTCACATATCAACTATATTTATTCGTACAATGGCATCAGTCATGAAATACTCAATTCATGAATACATTATTTTATACCATACTCAATTCATGAGTATATAACTCATATATTCCATATATTGTCAACATATTTCACGTTTTATTTTTAATTCACTATATCACTTCCAATTCTCATCTCTTTCTATTTCAATCTCATAATTGCTATTCAAAAACTTTTCTCAATTGGATACACAGTTCAATTTCAATATATCAATAACCATATCATGAACCCATTGGTTCATACATTTCAATTTCATAACTCAATTCAATATCATAATCCAAAATAATTCAATATTATTCATATTACCAATTCATTTATATACCCCTATTAACAGGACTCGGACTTTGGCGGATACACGGATCCAACCAAAACACACCAATATGACACCCAGTGCCTCATCGGATATTCGAAGCAATAAGTTGACACCCAGTGTCTCATCCGCCATGCCGAAGTAAGTTGGTACCCAATACCTTATCAAATTTATCCGAAGTAATAATATGACACCCAGTGTCTTATCGACTCGTGGTAGAAGTATCCCTGAACACTTCCAATCCTATGGCATGTCAACTATATCCGACTCAGCCCGATATAGTTAATAGGGTTTCAAATCACTTTCAATGCCACAGTTTTCCAATATTCAAATATCATATCAATAACGAATTCACATATATTCAATTTAATATCAACAATCACATATACTCATGAACTTAATTCAATTCAATTCAATTTAACACCACAATACCAATACTCACCTCAATTTTACTTACCATGCATATTAAATAATAAATACAATAAATAATTATTAGATTCGGATTATAGAAATACAAACCGTAATTCTCGAGCTACTCCTCGTTAATCTTGTATTTTCCTTTCTTAGCCGAGGTCTCCGACACAATGTTAGCTACGGAAGTTAAAACAATTTAAAATCATTAATACGTACAATTTCACATTGAATATTTAATTTTTTTATTCAACTTTTGCTCACATTTCAATTTAATCCTTAATCAAAACTAACTTTATTTTATTTAAAACTAATTTCATATTTTCATTCAACTCCCACTTTAGACTAATTTCAACCTTCAAATTTCACCATAAACCCTAATTTTGAAATTCTCATAATTTAGTCCCTATTACTCAAAACTTATGATTTATTTTACAATCCAATCCCTTTTTCACTTCTAACTTGAAATTCTATCAATTTAACCCCTAACACTTTAATTTATTCAACATAAACAAATTCTAAAAATTCACTAACTTCTAAAATTTCAATATAAATCAAGTAATATTTTGTTCTAGGATTCTAAAAACATTAAAATTACAAGAAATGGGATTAAATTGACTTACCAATTTGAGTTTGAACCTTAAAACCCTAAGCTTTTCTCATTGTTCTTTCTCTTTTTCTTTCTTTCCTTTTTCTCCCCTGTATCGTTTTCTATTCTGTTCTTGTTTCTTTCTTTTTCTTTTGTTTCATTTATTATTATTATATTATAATATAATATATATGTTTTACTTATACAATAAGAAATACATGTATTATTATATACATATGGTTATTATTTTTACACATGTATTTCACCATTACCATACATTTGTCATAATTTGGTTTAATTATTTATTTATTTATTTATTTTATACTTTAATTATAATATAGTATAATATAATATAATATAATATAATATAATATAATAATATTTTCTTAAATAATAAGTAAGTATATATAATTATTACAAGTATATGTATAATATTGTTACACATGTAATTTACTATTACCATACAATTGTAAATTTTATGGTTTATTTGCTTAATTAGTCCCTTTATTTTTTTCTATTCTATTATTAAGCTTTCACACTTTATTCAATTTAATCCTTATACCTAATTAACCTTAAGTTAAACAAATTCACCTAACCAAAACCTAATTAACTACACTACTGATCGTCGTAAATATTTTTAATAAATATTTACCAATTCATTTTTTAAAAACGGAGACCCGAAAAGACACTTTTCGATACCCGTGATTATCGGGTCGTTACAATTCATTAGTTCATTTACATAGTCATCACATTCACTTTCATGCATACATCACAATACTTACAATCATATTTAAATATAATTTGGCACTTGAGCTATGAAACATAAAAGTAGGCACCATCACCACACATCGGTTTCATGGATCTCCAACACACCAAATAACTCATAGAGTCGAACATATCCCAAAAAGTGAAGTATATAACTAACACTCTCCATCACACCAAACATGTCCCGTTGAATGGAGCTTAACTCACATTTCCTTATCTTTCCAACATATCCCGAGGCCTCAATGCCCAAATCATATAACACATATAGGTGAGAACCCACAATCCTATGGCATGCCAACTATCCAATGGTCTTAAGGCCAAAATATCCATTATTAAACACACATATTACTTATCGATTATCCGTTCACTATCACTGCATATTTGCATCATTAGCACAATATTATCACTGTCACTTAGCATGTATGACATGCCTACATATACACTTTTACAACAGTAAACATGAACACATAACACATGTAATAGCATCTCATCTCAATTCACATTTTCACAATAACACAAACACATATTTCACATGTTAAACATGAGTACAAGAAAGCTTACATTTGAAATTTAGAGTAGGGATTTAGGCTACAACTAAATTCCCAAATAACACATTGAATTGTGTCTAAAAGCAGCGATTCCAAACACTCACCAATACGCTTTCGTCGAAATGCCGAAAGCTCAAACTAGCCTTTCCTTAGCTCGTAGAAGGTCCTAATGAATTCAAAGCTTCAACAAAATAGTTCACACAATAACACAATCAACAATCAGCTAAGGATTCACCTTAAACAATCAAAATCATAAGCCTAAGTTATGTTCTTAAGTATCTGAAACCTTCGACATAGTAAAATTGATATCTAAATATCTCGGCCTATACTCAATATTTTTGCCTAAAATTGATTCCATTCATCTATTTATTCACCTATGACTAATTTTCAACCTTTAAACTACGCAAAATTACTCAATTCATGGTATCGACATTTTTTGACAAGTTATGGCTATTTTTATAAAAAATCATTAAAACTCGAGAAATATTTAACAAAACTTCAAAGTAAGTTTAGAAACCTTCTAATCATGTCAAAACTAATTGAAAAATACTTTGAAACCATATTTTTACTCAAAATCCTAAAATTCACCATTAATGACACTATTTTCAGCTTTTATTTAAAACATGCAATTTAATGGCTAAAAACTTAGTTTTAAAGAATAAATAACATTTAAAACTATTTAGGAGTTGAATCGTTACCTTAGGTGACGAAAAACTGAACATTTGATCGAAAACCCGAAAAATCCAAAAGCTTAACAATGAAGAAATCTATGATGATTTTGGGTGTTTTTCTTGATATTTTATGGAGGTTTATGGCTTGGGTGATGATAGAAATCAAAAGGAATCAGGTTTGTAAAAGAAAATTGAATGAGAGAGACTTGGGAGAGCAATGGATGGCAAAACAATTGAATGGCAAGAGAAATAATGTGAAACGAAGAATTAGGTTGATTTTAAAGTTCTGGTTTAATTACTTCATAAACACACAAAATTTTGCCTCTTTTACAAATTAGTCTCTATTTCAATATTGAAAACCTTTTTAACATTATTTTCAAATTTTGATTGGATTTTCTAAATACCATAAACAAAAACATTTTTGAATACCATGCTAACGAAATTTTCGAGCACACTAAAGCTGTAATCCCTAAAATAGCCCTAAAATTTCTAAGGCCTATTTTGGGGTGTTACAGAAGCCACCATTTTTGACACCACTGAAAATGGGTTGTTACATAGTAAATCTTTCGATTAAGAGCAATCTTATTGAATTGAGAGAGAAACCAAATTTGATTTGTATAGTCTAGATGAAGGAAACATATAATCCGAATAACTTCATCTGTCATTTTAAAGGATTATGGAAAACAACCAAGAAGTTTGATATTAAAGATGCCGGTCAGAATTTGTTGCTTATTACTTTTGATGATGAAGTTAATCTTGAATTGCTATTAGAAGGGAGGCCTTGGTTATTTAGATGATAAGTGGTCATCTTTGAGAAACTTTCCATTATAGTTGAACGTCATAAGTTGAGGATATTTTCTTCTCCATTTTGGGTTAACATGGGTTTGTGCCCGCTAGTGTGATAAGAAAGATTTAATGCATACTGTTGGAACAACGTTTGGTAGTTTACACATATATGAGGTTAAGGGTGAGATGTGATGGTTTAAAAGTCACTTCGACGGCGGGTATTTACATCTAAAAATTCTAATAATAAATTTTGGGTCCCATTTAAGTATGAACTGTTGCCTGCATCTTGTTATGATTGTGACCATATTGTGCATGGTATTAAATATTTCTCTAAGATTTGTGAGGAGCAAAGAGAAAAATTGAGAACAACCATTACGATTGCCCTAAAAGCGGAATCAAATCTAAAAGGTAAGGAGAGCCACACATTCTTATTTGAAATAAGAAAGAAGTTGGTTAAGAAATCGTATATTGGGCAGGTAGAGGAAGAAGAGGATCAAAGATTTCCAATGATTAATCAGAGTACTCTGATCAATAGTGAAAAGGCTGAGACAGCAGGGGCACGTTTGATGGAGATAGGAAATTGGCGTAAATCTAGGAATTTGGTAAATTTGAGCAAGCTATTTTTAAAAAGGATAATGTGGAGTTTGATTTTGCTGATAAGTCAAATTCTGGATTAGGAAATGACTTTTTATGCAGCAAGGGAGTAAGTGGGTCTGGTTCCTCTAATGAAGGATTGGGATGGCACTTGATAAGGCCCAAGGGGTTCATAGGTGTCATTTGGCTTCAATTCTCTCAAATTAGGTTAATCTCTCTAATAATAATGGATCGTGGAAAATAAAAGCATGTGTGGGCTTTTCTGATAATGGTAAAGAAAACATGATTCTAGGGAAAAGAAAATCAGGCTACTCTACTACTTGCTTGGATGAGTTTGAAGATGAAACACAAGTCTTAAAAAGTCAGAAGAGGGATATTTCAACTGAGGAATCAACGAGCACTGAATCTCAGTACCACTGAGTATTATGAAAATATTATGTTGGAATTGTTATGGGCTTGGGAACCTACGAGCAATTCGACGTTTAAAGCATTTGTTGTGGGTGCAAGCTCCCTTTGCAATTTTCCTTATGGAAACGAAACTACATGAAAAGATGGAGACATTTAAAGCATTTGTTGCGGCTATATAGCTTGCTTAATAGCTAAATCAAGTAATTTTAGTATTAATTCATGTTTTTACAGTTGAAGTAGTAATTTATGTTTTTAAATAGTTTTTATAGTATTTTGATACTTAAATAATGATATGTGCTTATATAGGGTGAATCGGGAGCTAAAGATGCAACTTCGAGCTGAAATTGCTGCCAAATTCACGACAATGAAGTATGGAAGTCGCGACATCGAAAACAGACACGAAAATAACCTCGGATGTGAAATTGGAGCGAATGTTGCGACATTAGGCTATGAAAGTCACAACATTGGAAACAGATGTGAGGAAGGGCTACAAACAGACTTGACATCGCGACAAGCAAAGTGCTCTACATCACGACGATTTTCCAAGCGTGTCAGCTGCGTTTTTAATGGTGGTTCAAGGTCTTTTTTCTGGTTAAAACCCTACTTGTTGTAATAAGTAGATGGGCATTTTAGGCTTTCAATTTTCGCCTATATAAGCAATATTTAACCAGAATTATACTGAATTGAAATTATTCAAAATTATTTTAATTTGTATATAAAATTTTCTAAATGTTGAAAATCATTTGAAAAATTTTTACTAAGTTGTGTGAAATTAATGTTTTGTTAAAAAAAAATGTTTGTATAAAAAAAGAAAGTGTCAACATAACATCACTTATTTGTGTTGATTATAGGACTGTGTAAGGGGTGTTACATTGACTATATCTAATATTTCGTCTGCCTCTGCCTTTGCCTCTAATATAATGTGTTATTCCTGATCAGTGTGTTTTGTCCGCTTCTAATTTCTAGTTTCCTTAGTATTAGTTTGTCGCACAGTTTTCGCAATATAGTGTGATAGTTTTTTCTATACCAGGAATGACTTCAAAATCTAGAACTTCCAAAGCTAAACTGCTTCTTTTATTGCCTCGAAAGTAGCCACATATTCAACCTCTATGATGGAGTTAGCGATACAACTCTATTGAACACTTCTCCAAACCTTAGCTCGCCGTCTAGGACAAAAACACAACCTGATGTTGATTTCCTAGTACCCCTACATGTTTGGAAGTTAGAATTCATATATCCAAGATGAGTTAAATGTCTTTCAGAATATATAAGCATATAATCTCTCATTCTCTATAAATACTTGAGTATATGCTTAACTACCTGCCAATGTATTGGACCAAGATTCACTTGAAATTGACTCACCAACCTACTATAAAATAGATTTCTAGACATGTGCACAACATGGCATAAATGAGACTTCTTACTATCAAAGCATAAGGAACCTTTCTCATATACCTTCTTTCTTCTGCTATCTTAGGACAATACTCTAAAGAAAGATGGAAGCCCAATACAGAAGGTTGTGTACCTTTATTTGAATTGGTTATTGCAAAGCATTCCAATATATTGTCTATATATTAAACTTGCAATAAAACTATCACTTTGTTCCTTCGATCCCTTTGGATCCAGATTCTTAGAACATAGTTAGCTTCACCCAAATACTTCATGTTAAACTATTGGGTTAAACATAGTTTAACCGATGACAACATCCTTACATCATTCTTAATGAGTAAATTTCACTGACATAAAGAAGTAGAAAGACAATTTTTCCATCTACAATCTATTTGTAAACACAAGGTTCATCAATATTTTTCTCAATTCCAAAAGTTTTGATTGCTTGATCAAATATTTGATTCCATGAGCGGGATGCTTGCTTAAGCTCATACATACATGAATCTTAACAACTTGTAAACTTTATGCTTGTCTCTTTTAGCTATATATCCAGTTGGTTACACCATATATATATATTATTTCTTCAATATAGCCATTTAGAAACGTTGTCTTGACATCTATTTGTCAATTCTCGTAATCGAGAGCTACTACAATGGGTAGTAGAATGCGGATAAACTTGAGCATTGCTACTGGAGAGAAGGTTTCCTCGTAATAAATACCTTTTTTATGTCAGGCACAAGTGTCTCTAGTGTAATATTTTCATTTAAATATACTTGTATTTTTCAAACAAATTGATAAAATATCCATCAATTACGTTAATATCCTTTAGATATTGTCTTCAACGGTTTTTGCATGCAAAGAAAAATGGAAGTAAATATGGGTTCATTGGTTATCTAAAGTTTAACTAGTACTAAGCGGTATTACATGGTTGGATCGTAATACGCAAAGACAACATGTATTAGTAGATAACCTAATCATACCCTTAGTCTAATCAGAAATAAGCAAGCTGAATGCAAAACTAATATTTCGTTTATCAAGTCCAATTAGGGAGATGCTTTGTCTTAAGCATCGGAGTGGATGACTCCCAGAAGATAAATATATAGATGTGACTGACCAGATTGGTAGTACATCAGATAAGACCCAAGTAGAATAGATCCTAGATCTGTTTTTGGATTTATTCACTTATGACATTCATAATGTGGCATACCTTAATTCTAAGTGGATGATGGGCTATGTATGCGTGACTCGTATACTTTGATGTAAGTAAAAGCTTGAGTTTAAATAGATAAGGAACTGAAAGCCAGTGTGTTGGGTATACAACTTTTGCAATATATAGCATCATTTACAATAGTTGAATTCATAGCCCAACTAATGGGTAAATGATATCCTCTCATCAGCATTACATGATAGATGAAAAGTAAACGTGGCCACAAGTCATTTGTCTTTATGATGATGACTTGATTACTATCTGATAGTAATTGACTTTTCATGAAGGAAGATGTAATGATTACTATTGAAAAAAATATGATCATATTGAGAGAACGAATTTATCTCAAAGAGTTTAAGGAAATCCTATAAGGGTAACACACTTATGACAAGGTCATTGGATGAGCACTTATTGATTAGCTTTCGTAATGGTATGCAGTTAGGGAGAGCTTAGTCACGATACTATAGTGGAATGACTTCGTGACTAAATAAGTTTATAATTAATAGGCGAAAAGTTAGAACTTAATTGTAAATTATTTGATCCCTAATTATATATGTCTACTCAGTCCCTTATCTAGCTCGTTGAAACCAGAAATGAATTGCATGTAGAATAAAATGAATGGAAATGATGAAGTTAGAGAAATGGGTCGTATTCACAAATTAATGGAAATGATGAAGTTAGAGAAATGGTTTCTATTTTCTTATTCTGTGTTTGGTTCGTATTGCTTGAGCCCACACTCAATGCTATTTGTGGTACGAGGATAGCGAAGAAGGTTGTTCGGTTGAAATCTAAGGTTGACTTGAACCTGTCATGCACAAAGTATATGCACTTTTCAGTAAAAGTTTATTGTTATAAATACCACAAATCGACTCGATTTTGAAAATTTATATTTTATAAATCAAAATATTAATAATAATAATTTTTTATATTTTTATTGAAATATCATACAAGTAATGAACTTTAACCTCATTTAAATACATATATATATATATATTTTTTACAATATAATGTTTAAAATGAACATTTTATTTCTTAAATTCACCTTTTGACAGCAATACTAAATATTTAAATCTTAAACTAAAATTTTGAAATATATTTATTTGAAACACTTTTGAAAAAGGAATAAGAAATTAGTAGGTCAATAACCAATTTTTGCGTGATGGTTTTTTTTTCTGTATTCTCTTGATTGTTGTGATGAATGATGATAGAGATTGGGCCATTTAGTCGTTGGGCTGAATGAAAGAGTGGGCATATGGATGAAGTGGTAATTGGACCAAAGCTCGTCTCCCACAGCACAACCAATCCATGATCCCTTCCCGCCTCCCTGCATATTCAAATCACTCTCTGTTTTCTCTCTCTTTTACGTAAATCTCCGTCTGTCTATATATCAATCAGGGGGTAAGTAAGATTTAATAATGGATGGCAAAGCAAAAGCAAGATCGGGCGGAGAGGTCGATCTTTGGTCAGAGATCATAGGAGCATCGGATCAACCATCCACAAACGCACCCTTAATCCAACCCGTTTATCAGAGAAGAAGACGAACATCTCACCCCACCCCCTCTGACTCAGACCACCCCCTGCTGCTGCAACCCACTAACCACAATCGCCTCAGTTTCGCTGCTGCTAACAACAAGCGGGTCAGTTGGAATCGCTCACTTTCCATCAGGTTCCTTCTTTCGCTTTTCTCATTTTTAACCAGCATTTATTGGGTATTATCCTAATTTTGCCTTATTTTAATTCCATTTTCTTTAGAGACAAATTTTTATGCCTCCGTTCTCTTTCATATTCAAATTTACCTGCAAATTCAAAGAACCATTATTATGCTCAACAGCTACACGAGGAAAAAAAAACTATGCTACTTGTGCCTTACCATGGAATAGGATAAATGATTCTCACACTATCCAAGTTTGACGCTTCCCGTACTACAATTTAACGTTTGCCTGCTTATCCTGGTTATTTGATGTTCAGGGTTTCCTTTTTTTCCCCATTTATTTGGTTTCGTTGTTTGCTCAAAAACCTTCAAATACGTTTTCAATGCTTTTTAGGTGGTGAGTCTTATTATAACTCAATTTTCTGCTTCATTCAGAGGGAGGATAAGCATTGCTGTTGCTCCTTGCTTGGCGAATCAACCACAACAAAAGCAGCCCAGGAGAAGGGGGAAACCGCCTGTTCCTAAAGTATGTCTGACACACCTTCTATTTCCTATTTCCCATTTTCTCTCTCCTCCCATTTATGCATAGTGTTCCCATCTTCACAATCTCAAGTCTCAACTTAGTTTCCTTTATTTCTTCTGTTGCTGCGCTACTCCTAATGTCCAAAACCTATCTAGTGTCTTGAGAAAGGTGCATTGGATACTTTGTCATTACAAATTAATTTCTCTCTTTGTTTACAGGGCAAGGCTGCAGAACATTCAAGCTTCGATAAGGAGAGAGCATATTTTCAAGAGGTTGATGCCTTTGAGTTATTGGAGGAGAGCCCATCACCAAAACACTTTGGGACATGGGCAACAGGCAATCAAACTGTCACTGATCCTATACCACATGTTTCATCCAGATTAGAGAAGTGGCTCTTTTCAAAGAAGATAAATTTCAGTTGCGGGCCTTCTACCACCTTGTCCAAAATATTAGAAACTCCTGCTGCTCCAATGGATCCCATATATACTAGTGGTTTGTATTTATCAAGTGTAAAAACTCCCGAAAAGTTCAGTCCAGTATCCGTGATTGATGCTGACCAAGGTTGTGAAGATATAGATGCTGCCATTAAGAAGCTTTCCTTGGCGTCTAAATCAACATCATCACATCTTGATCGTATTGATCCATTTACTGCTTTGCTGGGAATTTGTGAACAGCCAGAACCAATGAAGTTCCTTGATCTTTTCTCTAAGTATTGGTTAGTCTCTCTCTAATTAATTGTTTTCCTTTTCCTCTTGAAGAAAATTGCACATAATTTATTTTTGAGGTTTAGCATGCAAGGGAGGGTGAACCTCATTGCATTGGTAAGGTTAACACAGTGCAGAAGCGTCCTTCTTTATCTGCTATTGAGTTTTGACTCTGTTGTGTTGTCATGCAATGTGCTGTCTCATTTTCAGAAATTAGAAATGCATATTTCTAGGTTAAAGGGTTTCACTAAATTTAGCTGATCATGTATACTGCTTGGGTTGATTATGGTGAAACCTTCTTGACTCAGTGCTCCAGAAAGTATTGCCAAAATTGGTGAAGGTACTTATGGAGAAGCCTTCAGGGCAGGCAATACCGTTTGCAAAATAGTTCCATTTGATGGGGATTTTCCAGTAAATGGAGAACTGCAAAAGGTATTTATTCTAATTAAATTAGTTTTTCTAAAAGTTGTTTGCAGGTTAAGTTATTTTTTCAAATGAGGATGTATTTGATATTTTTGGATGAATTCATGATTTGCTTGTCTTATCATAACCCATATTCTTCTCCTTTCTTCAGAAATCGGAAGAATTGCTTGAGGAGGCTGTGCTCTCACAAGTTCTTAACAGTTTACGAGAATTTGAGAAGAATGATAGTAATGCTTGCACGACCTTCATAGAAACAATTGAGTATGTCTTCCACAACACATTTTTCTATATCATTCTTTGTAACCTACCTTTTGAAACCATAAGCAAACATTTCAACAGAAACAGTTTTTTTTCTTAGTTAGCTTCTTAGGTCATGGTCAAGAGAAATCCATAGTTCAAGAAATATGCCTAATAATGCATAACTGGTTGTGCGCTTTCAATTTTGCAATTGCATCTTTTCTAGTCTGGCCTGCATTTAGGTTCCTATTTGATGACTTATTGTTCAGATTATCTCTTATTGATCTCTTTCTTTGATAGTTTAAAGGTTTGCCAAGGTTCTTATGATGCGGCATTGATTAGAGCCTGGGAAAAATGGGATGAAAAGAATGGCTCAGAAAATGATCATCCCAAGGAGTTCCCGGAGAAGCAGGTATCTTCTTTTCCTGATGATATGTATGCTTAAGAAAGTTGTAAATAAATACTTTATGAATACTGCACGTATAGGGAACTCCCAAAATTATGGCCAAAGTACAAATATTTATTGTGTACCTATACTCTTTTGCTGTACCTGATGAACTTGCATTCAGCGCTATCTCGTCTTTGTTCTACAACATGGTGGTAAAGATCTTGAAAGCTTTGTACTTGAGAATTTTGATGAAGCACGAAGTTTATTGGTTCAGGTAAATCAAACAACTCTTCTGGTGATATAAAATTATTCAAACAAATTTGATAAGTAATTTTCTAGAGAAAAAGATGAGTTCTGTTTCACTGGTTATTTAATCTGTTATTACCAGCTCTCAGTGAACTTATCAATTGCATTGCAGGTTACAGCTGCCCTAGCTGTGGCTGAAGCTGCATATGAGTTTGAACACCGTGACTTGCACTGGTCCGTTTGCTGTCCTATCTTTTATGGTACCTTGTGTCTAGATTCTGACTGCTGACCAATGCTTTTTTTTTTTTTCATTTTTATAGGGGAAATCTACTTTTGAGCCGAAATGGTTCTGTCACTGTGAAGTTTATTCTTGAAGGCAAGCAAATATCCTTTAGGACATATGGGTTATCGGTGTCAATAATTGATTTTACACTATCGAGAATAAACACTGGTGAAAGTTTCTTCTGCTTTTATTTATTTATTTTTCTTTTAATTTTGCTACATCAGATGTTTTATGAGATAAACATTTTGTAATGGCATTGGTGTACAGGAGAAAACATACTCTTTTTGGATCTTTCACAGGATCCTTATCTTTTCAAAGGTCCAAAAGGAGATAAACAAGTAAGAAACAGGAACAAGCTGCATTCATAATTACATACAATATGCTTTCACATCTAATCTAGCAAAATTGTTGCACTAATGAATTATGAAATACAGTCAGAAACATATAGAAAAATGAAGGAGGTTACAGAAGATCATTGGGAAGGAAGGTATTTTTCTGATCTTATCACTTCTGAGCATAGGCCACTTTTTCTGTTTCATCAATTCAAGCACTTAAACTGTGTAACTACCCCACACTATTTTAACTGAATGAAGTGAACCCCATTATGAATGAACTGGACCCAACAGCAACACTGGAAAAATTGCTTAGATCCTGGTCTGTTTTGTAAAACCTATCAAGTTTCGCTTGTATGAGTGTGTTATGTGCCTTAGCGTAGGATCTAGTCACAGGTCTAGACGAGAAAGAATTCTTGCTTCGACCTATGGTTACTCAAAAAGGCAGATTCGTCCTTGACTAAACCCCCTCTCAAAATAACGTTTCTTTTTGATAGAATAATTGCTTACCTCTTTATTTCATATTGGCAGCCTTTTATAGACTGTTAATAACAAAGGAAAGAGTCTTAATTGACATAAAATAGAATTCCTAACTTAGAGTTGATGAAGGAAACAAAAACCTAATATAATAGATAAAATAAGTAAAACTAAAACTCTTAGTAAAACCTGATATAATAAATAAATAAAACTAAAAACTCCTATTGCAATAAAAGCGTCCATATCATTACTCCCCTTCTCGGAGTTGAGCTTGTCCTCAAGCTCAAATTCAGAATAAACTTCAGAACTTGTCCAAAATCATCTATCTCATCATCATCTTGCTTGCCTTCAACATCTGGTATTTCTATCCAAAATAATCTTTTACATTTGTGTCCCATGGAATAAGACTCGTCACAATTATAACACAGCCCTTTAGCCCTTCTTTCTGTCTGTGTCAATCTCTTAATTAATGGTGCAGAAGAACCTATTTTACCGTTGTTCCCTGTTGGTTCTATTGTTTGTCCCCCTCCCTCTACTATGTTCTTAGTGATTGAATTGCTGCCAGTGTTTTGGGAAGTTGGCCAATTCAGGATGGCTCGAGATGACAGTTTGGAAGAGACATTTTGTTTACGTTCCAATGTTCGAGCCATATTCATTGCAACTCCAAGGTTTTCTAGTTGTTGCATCTCAATATCAATTCTAAGTTCCTCTATCAACCCGGCAGTAAAGAGATTTACTTGTTGTCGAGATTTAAGATCAGTAGTCCTAGCCAATAGTGATTGAAATTGACGTTGATATTCCTCTACAGTCCCAGTTTGTTTCAAGTTGGCAAGTTCTCCCAAGGGGTTATTACTCATAGGTGGCCCAAACTTTACATGACAACACTCTTTGAAGCGCCCCCAATTAAGATTTGCCTCTTCTTCTTCCATTTGATCGAACCACAATTGTGCCTCTCCTAAAAGATGGAATGATGCTAAGCTTACTTTGTCTTCTTCATTAGTTCGTTGATTGCCAAAAAAAATTTCGCATCTTTTCAACCACCCTAAAGGATCTCCAACACCATCATAAGTTAGACCATGCACCCGCCGTGTTGCAAGTCTAAATTCCTTTTCCTGCCTCCGCTGCTGCCCTGTTCTTCATTATTCTTCTTTGAATCTCCTTTCGTTATCTTTTGGACCGAAAGAGATAACATCGCCACCTGCTCCTCTAATGCTTGTTGCCTTGTAGCCATTTGTTCCATGAAAGCCTCCAGCTTGACTATCAAAGTCTTTTCGTCACCCATGACAGCTAGCTCTGATACCAAGTTGTTATGCGTCTTGGCGTAAGATCTAGTCACAGGTCTAGACGAGAAAGAATTCTTGCTTCGACCTATGGTTACTCAAAAAGGCAGATTCGTCCTTGACTGAACCCCCTCTCAAAATAACGTTTCTTTTTTATAGAATAATTGCTTACCTCTTTATTTCATATTGGCAGCCTTTTATAGACTATTAATAACAAAGGAAAGAGTCATAATTGACATAAAATAGAATTCCTAACTTAGAGTTGATGAAGGAAACAAAAACCTAATATAATAGATAAAATAAGTAAAACTAAAACTCTTAGTAAAACCTGATATAATAAATAAATAAAACTAAAAACTCCTATTGCAATAAAAGCGTCCATATTAGAGTGTTCTAGTAAAATCTATAGGGATGACTGAGATCCATAAAGCTGCTTATGCATACCCCAGGAGGGCATTTGATTTGTCTTGAAGATTTTAGTTCTCTTTCATTAAGCCATATATTTTCACACTGTTACATTTTGAAATTGGTATGTATGCAGTACAATAATACATAATTGATTTTTTTTTGTTGTACAGTTTTCCCAGAACAAATGTGTTATGGTTGGTATATTTGGTGGATATACTGCTGCTGAAGAAAACATATGTAAGTGATATTCATCCTATAATTGAATGAAGCATGTTCACTTGGAAGTTTGAAAAATGTTGCGGATGTTTTGCCTTTTTACGTTGGTTGATGAAGGGAAATAATTGTCTATCAAGGCTTGAAATACTTTGTGTGCTTATTTGACAAAAATGGGGATACAGGTACGTTGTTCAAAGAATGAGAGGGACATGCGGTCTTTGAAAAAGCGTCTGGACAAATATGATTCCGCTAAGGAAGCAATTTTGGATCCCTTCTTCGAGGATTTGTTTGTGAATAATTAATGCTTTGAATTGTAGAAGGGATATGGATCTTAACTAACCACAACTTGACAGAACCTTACGAGTTATGACGGTTCCAAATACTGTGTTTGGTAGTAGCAGTAGTAGAATTGGAAATTTTTGTAATCTATGATTACATTGTAATTGCTGCTTTGAATTGTGAAATGGCTGGGGCTGGGGCTGGGGCTGGGGCTGGGGCTGGGATATTAGTTGTTAATGAAGCTTTGAATACGTCATTCAAGTCACATGAGATGACAGCCCTAGCATGACTTGGGAAACTAATCTCCCATCTCCATGCATTAATATTCGCCTAACTATATTAAATATTGCTTTACTTTATCATTACAGTATTATTATATCTGCATGCGGTTGGATTTGACATTAAATTAGATAAATAAATGGCTTGATTTCATTTTATTTGATTGTGAACTCTTTTAAATGCCCATTTTAGATATTCGTTTAAATTTCGAGAGCTTCTGTTGTAGGCTAAAAAGATATATATATTAAAAGCTTTTATTAAATTAACCGATTATAAGTTTCTTTGTATGTGGAGAGGAATAGAGATGTTATATAAATAGATTTGTAGGTATATGCTATAGATTTTATTATCTATGGTTATATAAATAGATATGTTCAAAAATCATAGAAATTATTAAAAATCATAAAAAGTATAAAAAAAAATAAAAATTGACACTATAAATTAATAACTTTTAAGTATTTTTACAAATTTGGGTTTTTAATAGTACTTTGAGTATTTAGTTAGAAAATCATGTTTCTTTATTAGGAATTTGAGTTAATAGTTGTTAGAGAATATTGTTATTTAGTGAGATATATTGTTATGTATCATATAAATAGTTTGTGAATTGATTACGTGGCACATTGACCCTATTGATTGGTCAACGATGGTCAATGTCAAGGTCAATGTTGGTCAATGATCGGGACTACTGTGCCAAATGAATTAGCGGAGGGATTAATTGGATATAGATAATTAGAGCTCAAATAACTTATATTTAAATTTCAGCTTTTCACCTATTAACTATAAATTTATTTAGTCACGAAGTTATTTCATTATAGTATCATGATTTAGCTCTCGCTATTTATATATTATTACGAAAGCTACTCAATAATTGCTCGTCCAATGATTTTGTCATAAGTGTTCTACCCTCATAAGATATCTTTAATTCTTTGGGATAAATTCGTTCCCTTAATATGATCCTATTTTATCTTACAGTAACCATTACATCTTCTTTCATGAAAAGTCAATTATTATTAAATAGTAATCAAGTCGTTCATCACAAAGACAAACGACTCATAACTACGTTTACTTCTCATCTCTCATGTAATGCCGATGAAAGGATATCATTTACCTATTAGTTGGGGTATGAATTCATACTACAGAAGTGGTATACCTAGCGCACTAGCTTTCGGTTCCTTATGTATTTGAACTCATGCTTTCACTTACACCAAAGTATACAAGTAAAGCATACATAGTCCATCGTCCACTTAGGATTAATGTATGCTACAATATGAACATCACAAGTGAATAAATCCATAAACGAATCTAAGGTCTATTTTGCTTGGGTCCTGTCCGATGTACTGTTAGTCCAGTCAGTCATATCTATATCTCAATCTTCTAGGAGTCATCCACTCCGATGCTCAAGACAAAGTATCTCCCTAGTTAGACTTGATGCACGACATATTAGCCTTTCAATAGGTTTTCTTATTTCTGATTAGACTAAAGACATGTTTAAGTTCATCTACTAATACAAGCTATCTTTTTGTATTAAGATTTGGCAACGTAATATTGTTTAGTATTAATTAAACTTTAAATAACCAGTAAGCCAATATTTGCTTCCATTTTTCCTTGCGTGCAAAAAACATTACGAACAATATACAAATTGTATTAATGTAATTAATATTTTTATCAAAACCAATTTGTTCAAGAAATGCAAGTATACTTAGACAAAAATTGTAACATCCAGATCTGGCGGGTCTAAGTTGGCATGTAGGTATGAAGTAACCTATTGGCGAAGTGTTGTCTGCCTAAATGTCTCTTTTGGCAAATAGAATAGGCGTATAGTAATCGTCAGGATTGTAATGAAGGACTTTATTTTAGAAATTTTGCTAAATGAAGAGGAGGATTTTATTTCAGAGTATCTATGATATGAGCTATTACCAAAGGTATAGTACACCCAGTTAGTCTGAAGTACTGTGCTAGTTAAGTCGTAAGGAAATCTAGATAGACTGATATGATATTTATTATTAAGATCCTCATTTATGTTCTCTTCAGAAACTGTAGACCATTAAGAAGGACAAACTCTGAATTCAAGTGACACTTGTTGAATCTCTATAAGTGAGTTAGGGTTGGATATTTATAAGTGTATATAAGAGTTTCAGGGGGAGGTTCTTTTTCTTAATTATGCTATTCACTAGTTCCTCTATTGCGATTCAATAGTATTTCTTCCTCTATAAACTGAAAGCTAAGGATCTGAATCTAATTAGTGATTATTCCATCTTTGGGTAAGTATTACAACTCTGCATGTTAAGTTCGAAAAAAGTAAGTCGGTAGAGAGTGTATGAACAGTAAAATGTAAGAAAAAGGCTTTGCATGAGGGTTGTTAGTGTTTGAGATGATGGTAGAAAGTATATGAATAAGTTTTAATGGTGTTTCTATGTTCTGTAAGTAGTTGTTGCTATGGGATCGTGTTAGATGTCCAAGTATAGAGTTTTAAAATACAGTTTAGGTGAGTCTCTACTTTGAATATTGCGTAAACTTTTGATACGAGAGGAATGGTAGTCAGGAATATGATCACATTTGAGTAAGTAAATAATGAGAAATGTCCCATTGTGTAGCCTCTGGTAGGGCAGTTACAATGGTAACTAGACCGACATATCACAAATTGAAAACGAGTGTAAGACCATGAGGTAAAGACCCGTGGCAACTTAGTATAATCTGGAACCATTTATGGTGTAGCTTCTAATAAGATGATACTGGAAAGGCAGAACACCATACATGAATGTGAGAAAGACCATGTAGTTAAGACCCATGACATGATATAATATGTCTGTATGTATGTTCATGGTGTAGCCTTCGATAATATGTAACTCGAAATGGCAGATTACGATACATGAACCTTTGTATATGTCCATGAAGAAGAAACCATGGCATCATATGTGAAGTCCACCAGGATAGTAAACACGAGACTCTGTATGACGCATTTTTAGTGTAATTTATGTGATGCCTTTATGGCGTGCTTTATTTGACCCTTGTGGCGTGATCTGTTATGCATGTCTGCAAGAAGTGTCTCTTTGTTTCTATGGTGAGTTATGGATAAATCAGTTTGTTCTAAAATAAATATGACTAAGATAAAGTAATGTTATGCTCATGGTTAAAGGTTGAGTAAGATCTATGAATTAATGGAATAAGTTATTGAAAAGAACTGTGTTTTTGCATGATGATAAAGGTATCCGCCATGATAATCTAAAAAGGTTGGGTGTATATATAATTGTATTTATGCGAGATTTAAGGATATGTCATTATGAGTTCGTTTGGGTTAAGGAATGAATGAATCAGAGTTCTTGGAATCTATCATATCGAGGTTATGTTTGGGATTTAAGGACTTTTCCTGAAATCCTATGAAAGCTGGAATATGTGGATTCTAAATATCTGTGGTTTTGAATGAAATTGATGTGGAATTATTTTGATTGATATATGTAGTATATCATAAGCGTAGATTTGTGTGATAGTGAATTAAGGAAAGATTTGAATAAGAGTTTTTGGTAATCAGTTCTGGGTGAGTTATCGCCAAATGTGTTGTAATCGCATGTGAACCATGCCTGGGAACAATTGATTAGAGCAAAGCGTAAATATTAAAATCTAGTACATATGAAACATATTTTGAAGTTATATTCTGTAGAGTAGTACTTAAGCAATAAGGAAAATCAAGTAATGTGTTAAAGAATCTTCAGTAGCCAGGTAAGTTAGAATTGGTATTTTGAAGAGTATGATATCTGGCGTAGATGTGCGGACAAAACTGTAGTGGTATCTGTTGTAATAAATGGTTTAGAAGAATGGTTGGGCACAGGGAATCATACCATAACGCAAAGTATTCATCAAGGTATTTTTGTAGTAAATCTCAATTAGTAATCTGGTGCTTACAAGGTTTGTTGTTGTGTCTCAGGTATTTGGGAAGAGTTTACGCCAAAGACGTTGCCAGGTGTGCACCTAAGTTTTGACGAAGCAGGCTATTATGCATATAGTGGAATTGTGGTATAGTCCAGGAATACGCCTTTCGAGTTTGATTTTAAATAAACTTCTATCTTGTAAAGATCTACATCAAATTTAATGAAACATGTTACTATATAATACTTCCTTTGTTTTCATATGTTAAATTTTTTAGTGAAATTGTTATATAAAATAATTAGAGAAATGGAATTTTGTAAACTGTTTAAAAAAAGTTAAGTGATATGTGAGGTAACACCTGATATCCTGACCTGGTTAATCGGGTCGGGTAAAGGGCGTTAAAGAAATACTACATTAATGACACTGGATCCCAACAGTCTCTCACTTACCTTAGTAAAGTAGATGAGTCATATTTCGCATTACAATACCCCCTATATGTTCCCCCATACTCCTAGCCACTGGATTTTTGGTAAAACAAATCCACAAGGTTGTCCTCATATGCGATTTTAACTACATTCACTATTTTGTTAATTACAACTATCTCATTTATGCTATTTACTATCAACGTTCTTTGTCCTCATGTGGTTCCTTTGGTGTTTAGCTATTTTTGTATTGTTACAGTACCATAACTTTTTTACTTACCACATACTCAGCCTCCATAGTGAAGTTAGTAGTGTGACCTTAGTTGACACTTATCCCCACTATGGACTCCCCACCTAGGAAAAAGACACAGCCTGATGTCGATCTCCTCGAGTCCTGACACATTTTGAAGTCAGAATCAATATAGTCGATAGGAGTAAGATCTCTCCTGGAATATACAATCATATAATCCCTCGTTCTAAGTAAATATTTGAGTATATGCTTAACTGCTTACCAGTTTCTTGGATCGAGATTCGCTTGATATTGACTCATCAAACCTATTGTGAAACAAATATCTGGACGTATGTATAACATAACATACATGAGACTTCTTATTGTCGTAGCATAAAGAACTTTTCTCATGTACTATATTTCTTCTACTGTTTTAGGATAGTCCTCTAAAGACAAATGAAAGCCTGATACAGAAGGTTGAGTTCCCAGCTTTGAATCGATTATTGCATAACGTTCCAATATCTTGTTTATGTCTGAAGTTTGTGATAATGCTATCACCTTTTTATTTCAATCTTTTAGGATTCGACTGCCCTAAGTCCTTCATGTGAAACCATTAAGTTAGCCACAATTTAGTTGATGACAATGTCCCTACATCATTTCCAATAACTAGAATGTCATCGACATATAGAATGAAAAAGACCACCTTTTCATCCCCAATATGTTTATAAACATAAGGTTCATCTACGTTTTGCTCAAATCTAAAAGTTTTGATCACTTGAACAAATCCTTGATTCCATGAGTAGGATGCTTAACTAAGTTCATATATGGATCTAAGTAGTTTGAAAACTTTATGCTCGTATCCTTTAAATATATATCCAAAGGGTTGCACCATATAATTACTCTATTCAAGATAATCGTTCAAGAATGTTGTCTTAATGTCCTTTTGCCAGATCTCATAATTGAGAGTCATTGCAATAGATAACAATATGTAGATTGGCTTGAGCATGGCTATTGGAGAAGCGATTTCTTTGCATCATCGGTGACCCCATTATATTTAAAAGTATCACAAAGTTGAAGAAATCATTTTAGATGCTGATTTGGGTCATTCGTCATTGTGCCTCTAAACTGAAAATTATCCTGAATCATTTGGATCATTACTAGTTTGATAAAAAAATTATTAGCCGTGATGGCTGGCGTTGTTATACTTCCTTGAACCATCTCTAGACTTGGTAGCGCGTAGTCCCTTAGGGTTCTTTCGTTGCGCGCCATATGCATATTTGTAGGTAACTGTGGTGGTGGTGGTGGTAGGTCTTCTAGGTTATTATTGTTAATTTTTTCAAACAGCGGGTTGTCTCGAGGTGGTAAATTGCCTACAGTAGGCAGTGGAGTTTGCATCTGCTGTTGCTATTGATGATTCCTACGAATTATTTTTTCTAGATCGGTGGCTGGCTCTATAGGTATTCCCCTACTACGAGTCATGCACTAAACCAAAAAGAGAATAAAAGATGTTAATAACAATAAGAAAATAAAATCGTGTATATAATTTAAAATTTTCCTAATTATTCTATTAGAATGCAACAATTAAAATCAATCTAGTGGCATTGCCTCCCCGACAACAGTGCCAACAACTTGACCGCCTCCGGACGTACCAATGTCAAGAGTAAGAATCCTACACAAAATATATCAAATAGACGGTGTCCGCAAGTATACAGGTCAGGTTGTAATATAGTTACAACGAAGTAGGTCAGTACTCCGAGAATCGTACCCAAGGGAGGCAAGCATTAAATTAATCCTAACCTAAGCACAAATAGAGCTAATTAGTACTTTAAATAAATTATATTATGATAAACATAAAGAAATATTTTTTTTGTATTTTTATAAATAAAGAATAAAATAATATAAAGGAAAAGACTTTGGGAAATTTGATATAGAAATTGAATCAGTTTTGAGCATGGGTGATTAGCTCGCTTCGGTGATCATAACTAACTGTTGCTTCGAGTTCCCTTGTTCAATCAACTAGTCGTTACCCTGGTAGGATCTCTCGATCTTCCACTAGACTAACGAGTTGACAAGAAATAATTATCTCTCAATCTCACAGTCTAGACCAGTTTGGGGCTAAGGTGTTTACGGATAGGCCATACCAATTTTGGGTTAATTCCCACATCGATGACTTTTTAGGGTCGTCAAGCTTAGGGTTTAAGTTTTTCCTTTCCCAAACAATTGATCCGCTAAGAAAACCCTACACAACAATCAATTAATCATACCTCTACTCGCTAATCCCCCATAAGAGGTTTAGTTCCTCATGGATCTCAAAAACAAAGTAAACTTGATGTAAAAGATAAACATTAATAACAAGTCAAGAGACAAAGGTTTAAGAGAATCCTGAATTGTATTGATTGAAGCACGAAATCCACAAAGAGTTGATCAAGTTTCCACGAATCAGATCTCCCGAAAAATACAAATAGTAAAACTAAAAATAACCTAAAGCCTAAAAAAAAGGAAAAACTGAAAACTAAAATTACAAAGAAAATTATAAAGTATGAAAAGTTGTCCATAACAAGTGTTAAATGAGCCTATTTATAGATTTAGAGTTGTTGTCGTCCTCAATCCTAGGTCATCTGACACTCAGTTATTAAACATTTGATTGTGCGGAGCAAAACGCCCCTAGCTCATAAGTATTTCTCGTACAGGATCGATGTCGCGACACCCTAGTGCCTGTGTCGCGACATCGAAGGCAGTATGCTCAGATTCAATGTGGCTTCAAGGGTGTTTCATGACATCGAAGGCAACCTCAGAATTCTTGTACTTTACTCCCTATGTTGTGACATCAAACCCCCCGTGTTGCAACACAATGACCAGTATTGAGTTGGTGCGCCCTCTAATGGTCTCCTGCACACTCACAAAGTATATTAGTTTTTTATTAAATGTAAATGAAATTCTAAAAACTCAACTAAAACATAATAAAAATTCTTGTATACAGGCTCCTCAAATGTGAAAACTAGTTTAATCTGCTACACCAAATTACGATAGATCATTTGTACTTTGGTGTCTCTTCTTACAATTCGATGCCTCTTCTTACACTTTGGTGTCTCTGTTTGCACTTTGATGCCTCTATTTGCACTTCAGTGCCTTTTCTTACACTTTGGTGTCTTTGATTTCACTTTGGTGCCTTTATTTACACTTCGATGCCTCTGCTTACACTTTGGTGTCTCTGATTTCACTTCGGTGGCTCTATTTGCACTAAGGTGCCTTTATATAGCATTTTGATACTCTCTAGTGTGGTATAGTTACTTGAGCATCCGAGTTATGTTACTATAGTTCATCGGGCTAGTAGAACTTGTGAATGATCTTCAAAGAATTTGTTAAAATATGTGATTTATTATCAAAAAAGATTTATAAACCCAAATGAATTTACATGAGCTATGTTGATTGAAGATTCATAAATTTTTTTTGATGGAATACATATATGAATGATCTTGATTTAGTTGTTGATGAATATAAAATATTTGATGATTTAATTCTGTGCAAATCTTACTTGTTCTTGCAAATGGATTGTTAGGTTAATATAAACTAATTTGTTTTAATTTCAATTGCTAGAATGAGGTAAGTTGGTTTAGATTTAACTACGGACTTACTAAGCTATAAAATCTTACTCCGTTTATTTTCCTATTTTCTGTAGTTAGCATTTTGCGGAACTAGGTAGACGGATCAACCTCAAGGCTCACACTATCAAGCTTTTATCTTGGTAGATTTTGACTCGTTTAATTCAATTTTGTGGCATGTATATAGGTTATCTTGGGTTGATGTTTTTAAAGTTTAAGTTGTAATGTATTGTAAATAGTTTGATTTTAATGATTATTATGGTATGCATAAATGGTATATGATGAGAGCATGTTGGAAATAACATGTTTGATATTAGATTTTGAAATGGTTGTGAATGGTTAAACTTGGATGTAATGTTTGGTTTATGTATTAGTTGATTAGTTTAGTTCATGCATTGTGATGTAAAGGTATACATGGATATGGTAAGTTTTGTTAGGTACCAAAAAATGGTATATATGAGATGGGTGTAAGTTTTACTTTAATAAAAGTTAAGCATGCTTTAGTTGATAAAAGATATGGTTTGGTTAGCATTTGTGGTAAAGTGCATAGTGGTGGATATATGCATGCTTGGATTGTAACACCCCTAACCCATATCCATCGCCGGAACAGGGTTACAGAGCATTACTGGAGTTTACAGAACAAATATAATTAATTCATGTCATTTACTATTCATATCCAAATCCAATCATATTCAATCATATTGTCCTTTAAATGGACCCCCGATGCCCGATTTATACATTAGAAACAAGTCGGGACTAAATCAGAAACTAAGAGAATTTTTCGCGAAATTTCAAAATTTTTCTTAGATGCATGTAATAACCCGATAGTCGGGTAATCGGAAAGTGTATTTTCGGGTCTCCATTTTCGTAAAACGGACTTGTAAATATTTATTAAATATATTTATGAGGTTAGTTGTCTGGTTAATTAGGTTTTGGTTAGGTGAATTAGCTTGAATTAAGATTAATTTAGTGTAAGGACTAGATTGAATATAGTGTAAAAGTTGAATAATAGAATCAAGAAAAAATTGAAGGACTAAATTAGCAAATAAACCATAAGGATATAAGAGACAAATGTATGGAAAATATTATTCCATGTGTATGTATAATGTACATATATTTATACTTAATACTTAAGTATAATATAATAATATAATATAATAATATAATAAAACATAAGTAAACTAAAGTAAAAAAAAAAAAAATAGAAAAGAAACAGCAGAGTGGAACGAAACAAAGAAGGGAAAGAAAGAAAGAAAAAGAAAAGGAAAAATTAGGGTTTCAAGGTTTGAAGTTTAATTGGTAAGTCAATTTAGCCATTTTTCTTGTAATTTTGATGTTTTTGGAATCCTAGAACAAGATACTACTTGATATAAGTAGAAATTTTGAAAGTTAGTTGATTTTTAGATATGGTTTATGTTGAACTAATTGAATTTTTAGATGTGGTTTATGTTGAATTAATTGAAGAAATTGGGTTAGAATTGATAGAATTTGTAAGTTAGAATTGGGAAAAGGATTGAATTGTAAGTTAAATCATAAGTTTTTATGTAGTAGGGATTAAATTGAGAGAATTTCGAAATTAGGGATTTAGGATGAAATTGAGGATTGAAGTTAGTTTTAAATGATAATTGAATGAAAATATGAAATAGTTTTGGAAAGAATAAAACTAATATTGATTTAAGGACTAAATTGGAATTTAGTCAAAAATTGTGTATAAATTGAATTAATTAATATAAAATTGTATTTTATTGATAATTTTTAATTGTTTAAATTCCATAGCTAACGTTGAGTCAGAAGCCTCGACTAGGAAAGGAAAAGAGAAAGTCAACGAGGATTAGCTCGAGAAATACGGTTTGTATTTCTATAATCTGAAAACTAAAATTATTTGCTGTATTTATTATTATGTATGGTAAGTGAAATTGAGGTGAGTTTGATATATTAATATTGAATTGAATTGTTTTGTGAACATATGTGTATGATTGTAAAGTGTATTGAATTAGAATTTATTAAAATTGTATATTGATTGGAAATTGAATTATGAATTGAAATACCCTATTAACAATATCGGGCTAAGTCGGATATAGTTGGCATGTCATAGGATTGAAAGTGTTCAGGGTTACTTCGACTTCGAGTCGATAAGACACTGTAAGTGTCGTTTTACTGTTATTACTTCGGATAAATCCGATGAGGTACTGAGTACCATACTGTTACTGTTTTACTTCGGCTTGGCCGATGAGGCAAATAGTGCCGTACTGGTTGGTTGGATCCGTGTATCCGTCGAAGTTCGAGTCGTATTAATAGGGATAAGTAAATGAATTGGTTAAATTGATTGATACTGAATGATATTGAAATTAAATTGAATACATTATGGTGAAATGGTATTGAATAGCATCTATGAAATTGAAATAGAAGATGTGATAATTGAAAGTGTTATGCATGATGTGTATTGTGAAATTGATTAATTATGAATGGATTTGCTATGTATAAATATATATTTTAACTTTAAAAAATTTTATTTTATAAGTATTCAGATTATAGAAATACCACTGAGTTATATACTCAGCGTACGGTTTGTTTCCGTGCGCAAGTTAGGCTAAAGCCAGACTGTTGAATCAGCATCCATAGCCGATCCCGAACTCAAATACATGGTGAAGTATTTTCTCTTTTGAAATGGCATGTACCTAGGTTGTCTTTTTATGTCCTTTTGAGATGTGTAAATTGTAGTGTATAAGATGACATTGTTTGATAAACATATAAATATAAGTCTCATAATATAGTCATTTACATAGTTATGGTTTGAATTGGTTGAATGATATATAAATGATTTGTTTAGATAATTTATGTTAGACATCTATGAATATATGAATTCGATTATTATAATGATAGTTCTGACATGTTTTAGAAGTATTTAATTGTGTAATACCCCAAACCCGGCCTAAACGTTATGGCCGAATCAGGCGATGTCACATGATAGTGCTTTAGAAATGTCAATGACGTTAAGACCATTTCTCCGTTTGTACCACTTTTCATTATCTTATGCTAACTTCAAAAACGTGTCATTTGTTTTCAATCGTTATCCATTTTCAAAACGTTATACTTTGCGGAAGCTTTTAAAATAGTTTGCGAATTTGTGTGTATTTTGATAAAATGTTTGTTTGTATTGAAAACTCGAGTTTTCCTACTAATAGCAGTAAAACCATAAACGTTGCAAATCCCAAATTTAAACAAAATACGTAATGGCCATAATTACATTAAAATTTCCCAAATAAAAATTAAAACCAAGATAAGTATAAACCATAAACCTATCGAGAGGCAGTAGAAGTGGTCACTGTCGAGTCCTCCGCTGCACCGATTCGTCTTACACTGGGGATTACCTGGACAGATTAAACAGAAAAAGGTGAGTTTCGCAACTCAGTGTGTAATCCCCACAGATACCAAACGTACAGAGTAATCACCAGAATTCATAAATCATAGACTGGGCCGGAGCCCATTACAGAAACAATTTGGGCCTTAGCCCACTCGAATGCAGAATCAGATATATATAATAGGGCATTAGCCCAATCAGATATAGATTCAGAAATATATTAGGGCCTCAGCCCAATCAGATACAGAATGTAGATCAGAATATCAGAATCCTACCCACCAGCCTCTACACACCATCTCCGACCAGCCCTACACACCATGTGAGGATATAATCAACCCACCCATCCCTACACACCATACTGTACCGAAATACGGCACATAAATAGAATAATGTAGCTGAGCTGCCAGATAACAGGCTTAAAGCCTTTTAGGCACTTCCTCCGAAATATCATCAACCTTCCCCGATGCAATGCAACATACCAAATATGACATGCAACATGCAAATAACTGATCATACATTCAGTTCAGTACATATATCATGCTCAGTCAAACACCATAAAATCAGATCACATAAATAGGGGTCTAAGTAACGCTTACCGACCCTTCAGTAGGTCCACAGTCAACTTGGGCGACCCGTTCAACCTTACAGATCATTTCAGAAAAATGGGCTCACACGCCCATGTGGCCTGCCCGTGTGGGCCCACACGGCCCAAATTGGCCTTGGCCTTCCACACGTCCGTATGGCCCACACAGCCTAATAGGTCGAGCTTGTGTACCGCACAAGGCCTTGCCCGGCCATCACACGGCCGTGTCACTTGCGCACGGCCGGACTCGTCGATCACACGGCCGTGTTGTGGCTCACAGCCTTGCACACAGCCTACCACACGGCCGTGTGGCATCGATACAATCACTTTTCGGCTTTCGATGATTCTCGTTTTTTGTGTTTTCGGGTACACACCTGTATCGTTTTCGACGCATAAACACTCCCGAGCCTTCAGGAACCTAATATTGTCATTCCAAAGCCCAATTCCAGTGTTAAAACGAGTCTTAAATGAAATTAAACCGAGATATTAAACTCAAAACCTTCATTCTCCTTACGTTCACTCGAGTGACAGCGTATCCACACTGCTTCAACGTTAACCAATACACTCCAGCCCTTAACCTTCTCCCATGAAACAGTAGACCAAGTCACCAAAAATCCATAAACCAAATTTACACTACAGTTACGAAAGACTTACCAACAATGCACGAAAGAGCAACGGAGAAGACGAAGACTAGAGGTCGGTAACAAAAATTAAAACAGTAGATGGGGGCGGCAGCAAAAGAAAAGTGGCGTGAGAACAGAGTAGGGAGAAATCGAAAATTTGGTGTTTTTTTGGAAAGAAAAAATTGATCAGAAAAGAAAAACGTTAACTCCAAAAACCACATCCCTTAATTCTCTCTACCAAATCCCCACTACTCAGAAATCTATTGCCACTCAAACTCCTCCCCATAATCGTGCAAAAAAAATAAAGCCAAAGCAGGGAATCAAACTCATGACCTTATGCAATCAAACACTCCACTTAACCACCAGACCAGCAGGCCCATTCTGATATCATTTTACCAACAATAACTTAAAAGCCTACCGACCCCAGTGAGAGCTTTATTCATAAAAAAAGGCTAAAATTTACCCAAGTTGTGACTTGAACTTGGGATCTCCCAAACACCCCCAGAACAGATAACCGCTAAAGCTGACATATATTTGTGTCAATTAATTTCAGAAACACATACAGATATTTTTGTGCTCCAACATCACATAAGCCGTAATTAAAGAAATTTGGGGCGTTACAACTCTACCCCCTAAAAGAAAATTTCGTCATCGAAATTTTTACCTGATCAAAAAAGGTAAGGATACTGCTGACGCATCGAATCCTCTGGCTCCCAAGTGGCCTCCTCAGTGCTATTATTCCGCCACAACACCTTCACTAAGGGGATAAATTTCCTTCGTAGAACCTTAATGTCGCGATCTAAAATCTGAATCGGCTATTCCTCAAACGTCAGATCCGGCCTCACCTCTATCTCCTCAATAGGAACAATATGCGTGGGATCAGAGCGGTAGCGTTTTAACATTGAAACGTGGAACACCTCATGAATGCGATCCAACTCCGGAGGAAGTTGGCCCAATAAACTGAGGGCTCAGCTTACCCTTGCAACCGAACCTCAAGACCTTCTTCCATGGCGAGACCTTGAGAAAAACTAAGTCCCCCACAGATTACTCAATATCCTTTCTCTTCAGATCATCATAGGACTTCTGCCTATCAGATGCCACTTTCAGTCGATCTCGAATCAATCGAACCTTATCTTCAGTTTCAGAAACTAATTCTGGACCCAGAACACGTCGCTCACCCAACTCAGTCCAACATAAGGGAGTGCGACACTTACGACTATACAGGGCCTCCTAAGGTGCCATCTGAATACTAGACTAATAGCTATTGTTGTAGGCGAACTCTGCCAACCGAAAATACTCCTCCCAACTGCCTCGAAAATCTATAACACAACTCCTTAACATATCCTCCAAGATTTGAATCACCTCTCTCCTCATCGACCATCCATGCGAGGATGGAAAGCGATCTTCAAGTCCAACCTTGAACCCGAGCCTCATGCAATTTCTTCCGTAGTCGTCGAGACGTGAAGCGAGGATCCCTATCGGAGATGATCGAGACAGGAACCCCATGCAGTCTCTCTATTTCAGATATATATAGTTTAGCCAATTTTTGGAGAAAAAAGTCCGTCCTGACCGAAAAAGTCCGTCCTGACCGAAATTAAGTGAGCAGACTTGGTCAATCGATCCACGATAACCCAGACAGAATCCTTTTTAGTGGGTGTTAAAGGTAACCCACTAACAAAGTCTATCGTTACTCGTTCCCATTTCCACATCGGTATCTTTACCGGCTGCAGCAACCCCGAAGGCAACTGATGCTCAGCCTTAACCTGCTGACAAGTCAAACAACGAGCAACGAAGTCAATAACCTCACGTTTCAACCCTAGCCACCAGTACAACTCTTGGAGATATCGGTACATCTTGTTCCCACCGGGATGTATAGCATAAGGACTACTATACGCCTCCCTCAGAATCGACTGTTGCAACTCCTCATCACTCAGTACACAAATCCGACTGCAGAAACAAAGTACCCCATCACTGTTAATCCCAAAATCAGTAGCATCACCAGTCTCAACCTGACGAAAATGTAACTCAAGAGACTTATCCCCTATCTGTTTACCTCTAATTTGATCAATCCATGTAGGCTTAACCTGAAGTTTCGCTAACAGACTCCCATCATCGAATAAATTGAGTCGAGCGAACATCGTCCTATGGCTTAAAGCATCTGCCACCACATTGGCCTTACCAGGATGGTACTCGATGGTGCAGTCATAATCCTTAAATAGTTCAACCTATCTACGCTGCCTAAGGTTTAACTCCTTCTGAATGAGGAGATATTTGAGGCTTTTATGATCAGTGTAGATAGTACACTTCTCACCGTACAGGTAGTGCCTCCAAATCTTTAAAGCGAAGACTACAGCAGCCAGTTCCAAATCATGAGTAGGATGGTTTACCTCATGCGTCTTAAGCTGACGTGACGCATAAGCTACAACCTTACTATCCTGCATCAGTATGCAACCCAAACCCACATGCGACGCATCATCAGATCGATGAAATCCTTCCCGATTCAAGTCAGATCGAATCCTGAGCTCGAGTCAAAATAGATTTGAGCTTCTCGAAGCTCTCTTGTTGCTTATCAGTTCAGACAAAGGGAACTCCCTTGCACAGAAGCTTGGTTAACGATGCTGCGATTAAGAAGAACCCTTTTACGAAGCGTCGATAATAACTCGCCAGCCCCAGAATGCTGCGGATTTCGGGCACATTCTTTGGCTTTTTCCAATCCAACATAGCCTCAATCTTATGAGGATCAGCACGAATACCCTCCGCAGAAACCACATGTCCCAAAAAGGTTACTTTCCGGAGCCAGAACTCACACTTACTGAACTTCGCATACAACTGTTTCTTACGAAGAGTCTGTAGTACCACTTTGAGATGCTCATCGTGCTCGTCCTCAGCCTTAGAATACACTAGGATATCATCGATGAATACCACCACAAACTGGTCCAGGTAAGGTTGGAATACACGGTTCATCAAATCCATAAATGTCACTGGTGTATTGGTCAACCCAAAAAGCATAACCAGGAACTCGTAATGTCCATAACGAGTCCTAAATGTCGTCTTATGCACATCGGCCTCCTTAACTCTCAATTGATGATATCCTGAACGTAGATTAATCTTGGAGAACATAGAAGCCCCTCTGACCTGGTCGAATAGATCATCTATCCTCGGAAGTGGGTACTTATTCATGATTGTCAGTTTGTTCAACTGCCGATAATCGATACACATCCGCATTGTCCCATCCTTTTTCTTAACAAATAGCATCGGTGCTCCCCATGAAGACACACCTGGATGGATGAACCCACGATCTAATAGTTCTTGAATTTGAGCCTTAAGCTCTGTAAGCTCCTTCAGTTCCATTCGGTAGGGCGCGATAGACATCGGAGCTGTACCCGGAATGAGCTCAATCCTAAATTATACTTCTCGACTTGGAGGCAGACCCGGTAGTTCCTCAAGAAAAACATCCAAAAAGTCCCTCACGATTCTGATGTCCTTAACCGAAGAGTCCCCAGAGTCAAAAATACTGATGTAGGCCAAGAATGCCTCACACCCTTTCCTTACTAACTTTTCTGCCACCAACGCAGAAATCACATTAGTCAGATAGTCTCTTCGTTACCCAATCACAACTACCTCGCTGTCCTCCTCGGCCCTCAAAACAACCCTTTTTGTCGCACAATCCAAACTTACCTGGTGTTTAACTAGCTAGTCCATTCCCAGAATCAAATTAAACTCCCCAAATGAAAGCTCCATCAGATCAGCCAGAAATACTGTCCCTTGAACCTCTAACAGGACGTCTCTAAACAATTTACTCACTCGGATAGACTGCCCCAACAGACTCGTAACAATTACCTCACTAGAAGTACTTTCAACCGGAATCCCCAAGGTTTCAGACATAGTACTGGCTACGTAAGAGTGTGTAGAGCCTATGTCTATCAATGGCAAATAAGGTACATTATGAATTAAAAACGTACCCGTGATGACGTCCGGAGCATCTCGGTCCTTACGTCGATGGGCAGCATAAACCAGTGCGGGCTGCCTCACCTCAGTCGGTCGAGCACCTTTGCTCGATGCTCTCTATCCTCAGCCTATGCCGTTACCACCCTTGGCCTGACCTCGACCCCTGGGTGGCTGCTGAACTACTCTCGGAGGCTGCGTAGCAACAATAACTGAGCTTGCATCTGATCAGTTCCCAACGGACAATCTCGAGCACGGTGCTCAGTCGACCCACATCTCAAACATGCCCCAGTCGTCCCCCAACACTCGCCTGGATGGTGTCTACCATAGTGCCTACACGGTAAACGCCCAGTAGGTGCAACAGGAGGCCCAACTCTTACTGGCCCATCAGATCTGGCCTTTTTCTTAGGCCTCATCACAGAACTCGAGGGCTCCGATTCCCTCTTATTCTTTCCTCTCTCTCGGTTTTGGCACTCAGCTCTCTTAACTTCCTCGGTGATCTTTTCCTTCTCAACCAGTGTAGCAAACTCACGCTCCCTCTGTGGAGCTATCAGAACTCGCAAACTATCCTTGAGGCCATCCTCGAAGCGGATACATCTCTCATATTCGGTCGCTACCATGCCACGCGCATATCAGCTCAATCTCGGCCCGACCTCATACTCGCCACTTAGTCTGCGGTCTCCCCGGTGAGATTAAGGAACTCACGTCTCCTAGCGTCAATGTAACTGGCTCCCACATACTTACTCTGGAAAGCCATCTTAAAGTAATCCCAAGTCAATCGATCGGACTGAGTGCCCTCCTTAACCTTCAGCCACCACTGGTAAGTTTCATCGCGAAGCAGAAACAAATTTCTTAAGCTTCTCGCTTTCGGCGGTAAAGTCCAGGTCGTCCATAATCCTCTCTGTGGCTTCCATCCAATATTCGGCCACATTAGGGGCGACTCCAGTGACACCCATGAATAACTCAGCCCCATTGGACCGGAGTCATTCCGTAACCGACCCTCGGCCCCCAAATCTAGTGTTGGGCCCAGTGACCCTCTCTAATATCCTCAGCATGGCCTGGGACAGTGCGTCATCCCCAGCCATGCGATCTCGAGACCCAGTCTTTATCGCAGGTGATACCGGTGTCTCACTAGTATCCAGATTAGATAGATTTCCAGATGATGAGGACCCAGCTTGAGCCCCTCTACGGCCTCTACCACGGCCTCTAGTACCCCGTCCACGGATACCTCGTGCGCTCATCGTAAATATAGAGTTTATCTATATTAACAGTTTTATGCATTAGTTACAGTTTTGATATTTATTAACAGATATTTTATGCAGAACAGTATCAGAAGTTCAGAGTTCGTTTTCGCAAGTTTCAGTCTCACTACAGTTTTCAGTTTACACTACCTAGAGTGTTTTCAGTACAATATACTACCTATTGGCTGTTTCAAGTATGCTAGTAGTATTTTTAAACAAATCTAAACAGAATTTCAGAACACTTAAAGGATTGACGCCGGAGACTCGGTGTACCACATACTCAGTCCAAACATATTTCAAATCACTTAAAAATCATTTCTTAAAACCAATCTTTATAACCCAGATCCATAGCCGAGTTTTGCAACTCGGCTCTGATACCACTAAATGTAACACCCCAAACCCGGCCTAGACGTTATGGCCGAAGCTGGTGATGTCACATGATACTGCTTTAGAAATCGCAATGACGTTAAGACCATTTCTTCGTTTGTACCACTTTTCATTATCTTATGCTAACTTCAAAAACGTGTCTTTCGTTTTCAACCGTTATCCATTTTCAAAATGTTATACTTTGCGAAAGATTTTAAAATAGTTTGCGAATTTGTGTGTATTTTGATAAAATGTTTGTTTGTATTGAAAACTCGAGTTTTCCTACTAATAGCAGTAAAACCATAAACGTTGCAAATCCCAAATTTAAACAAAATACGTAATGGCCATAAATACATTAAAATTTCCCAAATAAAAATTAAAACCAGGATCAGATAAACCATAAACCTATCAAGAGGCAGTAGCAGTTGTCACTGTCGAGTCCTCTACTGCACCGATCCGTCTAACACTGTGAATTACCTGGACAGATTAAACAGAAAAGGGTGAGTTCCGCAACTCAGTGTCTAATCCCCATAGATATCAAACGTACAGAGTAATCACCAGAATTCAGAAATCACAGACTGGGCCGGAGCCCATTACAGAAACAGTTTGGGCCTTAGCCCACTCGGATGCAAAATCAGATATATATAATAGGGCCTTAGCCCAATCAGATATGGAGTCAGAAATATATTAGGGCCTCAGCCCAACCAGATCTGAGAATGCGGATCGAATATCGAATCCTACCCCACCTCTACACACCATCTCCGACTGCCCTTCTACACACCATGTGGGGATATAATCAACCCACCCATCCCTACACACCATACTGTACCGAAATGCGGCACATAAACAGAATAATGTAGCTGAGCTGCCAGATAACAAGCTTAAAGCCTTTCAGACACTTCCTTTAAAATATCATCAACCCTCCCCGATGCAATGCAACATACCAAATATGACATGCAACATGCAAATAACTGATCATACATTCAATTCAGTACATATATCATGCTCATTCAGACACCATATAATCAGATCACATAAATAAGGGTCTAAGTAACGCTTACCGACCCTTCAGTAGGTCCACAGTCGACTTGGGCGACCCGTGTAACCTTACAGATCATTTCAAAAAAATAGGCTCACATGCCCATATGGCCTGTCCGTGTGGGCCCACACGGCTCAAATTGGCCTTGGCCGTGTGGATCACACGGCCTGGCCCAGAATTCTACATGCCCGTATGGGTCCATATGCCCGTGTGGCCCACACGGCCCAATAGGTCGAGCCCGTGTGCCACACACAGCCTTGCCGGCCATCACACGCCCGTGTCACTTGCGCAGGGCCTGGCTCGTCGATCACACAATCGTGTTATGGCTTACAGCCGTGCACACGACCTACCACACGGCCTACCACATGGCCGTGTGGCCTCGATAAAATCGCTTTTCGACTTTCATCGATTCTCATTTTATGTGTTTCCGGGTACATATCTGTATCATTTTCGACGCGTAAACACTCTCGAGCCTTCAAGAACCTAATATTGACATTCTAAAGCCAAATTCCAGTGTTAAAATGAGTTTTAAACGAAACTAAATCGAGATATTAAACTCAAAACCTTCATCCTCCTTACCTTCACTCGAGTGACAGCGTATCCACACCACTTCAACATTAACCGATACACTCCAGCCCTTAACCTTCTCCCATGAAACAGTAGACCAAGTCACTAAAAATCCATAAACCAAATTTACACTACAGTTACGAAAGACTTACCAACAATGCACGAAAGAGCAACGGAGAAGACGAAGACTAGAGGTCAGAAACAAAAATTAAAACAGTAGATGGGGGCGGCAGCAAAAGAAAAGTGGCGTGAGAACAGAGTAGAGAGAAACCAAAAATTTGGTGTTTTTTTGGAAAGAAAAGATTGATCAGAAAAGAAAAATGTTAACTCCCAAAACCATATCCCTTAATTCTCTCTACCAAATCCCCACTACTCAGAATTCTATCGCCACTCAAACTCCTCCCCGTAGTCGTGCAAAAAAATAAAGCCAAAGCAGGGAATCGAACTCAGGACCTCATGCAATCAAACACTTCACTTAACCACCAGACCAGCAAGCCCATTCTGATATCATTTTACCAACAATAACTTAAAAGCCTACCGACCCCAGTGAGAACTTTATTCATAAAAAAAATGCCAAAATTTACCCAAGTTGTGACTTGAACTTAGGATCTCCCAAACACTCCCAGAACACATAACCACTAAAGCTAACATATATTTGTGTCAATTAATTTCAGAAACACATACATATATTTTTGTGCTCCAACATCACATACGCCAAAATTAAATAAATTTGGGGCGTTACAAATTGTGTTTTGGATTGGTTGAAAGATTGAATTTTGAGTTACTTGTCGTTCAAGAATTGCAGGGTTAGTAAACTTGTTGTAAAAGGCTCATTTTGAGTCCACATAGCCTGGCACACAGGCGTGTGACCAGACCGTGTGATACACACGGCTTACACATTGGCATGTGGGTAAACTGTGTGTCCCATGCAACTTAAAATTTTAGAAACAGAATGCACAGGTATTGCCACACGGGCAGAGACACGGGCGTGTGTCTCAGTCGTGTGAGGTACATGGCCCAACACACGGGCATGTGTCCGGCCGTGTGAAAACTACACCTAAAGTTCAAAAAATAAATTGACCACACGGCCTAGTACACGGGCGTGTGGCTTGGCCGCGTGAAGTAAGTCAAAGAGTTACACAGGGTAGGACACGGCCTGAGACATAGACATGTTTTACGGTCACACGAGCGTGTCCCTAAACAACACGGGCGTGTGAGCCCTGTACATAGGAAAATCTTGAAATTTCACGTAAAATCCTCAGAGTTTCCGATTAAGTCCCAAATTGTTTCTAACGTACATTTTGGGCCTCGAAGGCTCATAAAAGGGACAACATGATTAATTTATGATTTGAATGTTAATTATTTCTGTATTATTTGTATTAAAACTGTATTGACTGGTAATACTCCGTAACCCTGTTCCGGTGACGGATAAGGGTTAAGGGGTGTTACAATACAGGTGACACACGCCCATGTGGGTAGGCCGTGTGAGCCACAAGGCCAAGTGACACGCTCGTGTCTTAGGCTGTGTGGGCATTCGATGTAAGGCACACGACCGTGTCCCAGCCCGTGCTCAAAATTAGGGTAGCTACTGACTTGGGTCACAGGGCCAGGCCACATGCCCGTGTGCTAGGTCGTGTGAGCATATTGCCTTGTATTAATTAGGTGCGAGGTTCACATGGCCAAGTCATACGCCCGTGTACTAGGCCGTGTGTCACACACGGCTAAGACACACGACCGTGTCTCTGCCCGTGTGAAAATACTTGGGCATTCTGTTTCTCAATTTTAAGGATGCAGGGGACACACGACCAAACCACACGCCCGTGCGCATGGCCGTGTGTTACACACGGTTGAGACACACGCCCGTGTGTCTACCCGTGTGGACGAAAATAGGCCATTTTCAAGGCCACTTTTCTCACCCAAATATGCCTTCAACCTACAACAACACTTAAATATATTCACCAACCAATTCAAGACATTAAAACCAAGCCTAAACCAATCTTATACATGATATGTCATCACATGTATTTAAGTATTCAAAATTACCTATTTGTATAATCATATAAATTTATCAAAATTTCAATCTATCATACCAAGCACATATATATTAAACATGATATAATCTTCTACACAAACATCAAATATACTATCACTAGCCATTCCAACGGCTAGTTACAACCAACCATATACATGCCATCATTGGGCAATTTAACCTATACATGCCATTATATTAAAATAAGTTTTCTATTTATACCAAAACGAGCTGAAGGATATGTGATGATGTTCCGTTCGACTTCCAACCTTTACGAGCCTCCGAGCACTATAAAATAGAGGAAAATAAATAAAGTAAGCATATAATGCTTAGTAAGTTCGTATAACTGGAAATTTAACTTACCATTCATTTCCATTAAAATAAACATGCAAAATGCATCAAATAAGTTTGGCTAATAACCTAAACACCCAACTTTATCAAAACATGTTAGTCATTATAATTCACACACTTGCTAAGAAACATGAATGAGCTAATCATGTAATAACTTTCATACTCATATACTTTTCTTATCATATTTCCATATAACATATACATTTCTATGATAAATAATCTCAAGTTCAGTTTAGCTATGTCAGAATTTTGCCCGTTGAATTTATTTGAAATATTGATGGATACACATGTAGTACACTCAAAGTGTACAAACTGAAATCCGTCAACTCATATTCAGGGGTACCCATTAGGGCACATAATCAGGAAGCACTCTCTCGAGCCATATAACAGGATGCTCATGTGAGCCATGTAACAGGAAGCTTATTCGGGCTATAACAGGAAACTCATAAGAGTCTAGAACAGGAAGCTCATTAAGCTTAATAGGTAACTCTGAAGAGTTATTATCAGGGAGCTCCGGATAGCAATATAATAGGAAGTTCAAGTGAGCCATATCAGGAAGCTCACAAAGATCCTATATCAGGACGCTCATAAAGAGTTGCATTTGTGTCCGCAATATATATGCAGGATCACAACCGATCATAAAACAAGACGCTCACAAAGAGCTACAGTAGTTTGAAACACATACAGGATCACTACTAATCAGGATGCTCGCAGGAACCATATAACGGGAAGCTCAAGAAGGCTTATAACCGGATGCTTGTAAGAGCTATGGTGTGTTCGCAACATATACTGAATCACAACTAATATGGGAAATTCTGTATCCATCGAATTTCAATATTTCAAACGGAACTTAACACTTGTCAGACATTATCGGATATGTGATTTATGTTTATACATGGAATTTATACAATTCACATATACAACATCCAATTCAAACATATAAAAATACACAATTTAGTTACACGAACTTACTTCGACACTTGTTCGTATTCGAGAATCTACTAATTCGATACTTTTTTTTCCTCGATCTAACTCCTTATTTGATCTTTCTGGATCTATATAAATGAATTTAACATCAATTTAACACATTTCATTTTCAATTCAATCCAACTTACATCTTAGGAAAAAGTATCATTTTGCCCCTATACTTTTAATTAATTCTAATTTCGTCCCTAGGCTCAGAAAATGAAATTCATGCAATTTAATCCTTATTCCAAGCCTAACCAATTTTTACATATAACATTTACAGTCCATATATTTCATAAAAATTAGAAATTTTCCATGAATTTTACATCTTTATAATTTAGTCCCTAAATCACAATTTCATGAAAATTCACTTTACAAAAGTTGTTTATCTATCAACAACCTTTCAATTTCTACCACAAATTTCAAAATTTCAGCATATGCATCCATGGAAAAATTTTAATACCTTGATAACTTTGCAAATTGATCCCCAAAATAGATAGATTAGGTTGTTACGATATCAGAAATGTAAAAATTACTAAAAACGGGACATGATTACTTACCCAATTAAGCTTGATTGAATATCTTTCTCTTAGATAGGGTTTCCATAGAAAATATTTGGGGAAGATGATGAAATAAGATGATATTAGGCTATTATCATCTTTATTTATTTCAAATTCCGGTTTAGTCCTTTTCTTTTCTTAAATTTCCATGGATGAATCATCATAAATATCTACTAACTTTTCTTAATGGTCTAATTACCATATAAGGACCTCAAGTTTTAAATTCCATAGCTATTTGATCCTTCTAGCTACTAGAATTCAACTTTTACATTTCATGCAATTTGGTCCTTTCTATTATTAAACATGAAATCGGTAAAATTTTCTTATCAAAATTTTCATACGTCGTTCCTATCATAATACAGACCATGCAATATTATTAAAATAAACCACTATTCTGATTTCACTGAAAACGGGCTGTTACATGGATGATGGTTTGATTTGTATAGTTGAGTTGGGTGTGATGGTGCCTTATGGCATATTAGTTAGAACTTGGCAAATGACATATTTTAGCATGACTTTGATGTGTTTTGAGTTAATTTAATGAATGATTATTGGTATACTTTGGACTTAAGTAAAACATTTATGTATATCTTGTATTTCAAGGTACCATATGACACACACGACCTACCACATGGTTTGACACATGGCCGTGTACTTTATTTGATTTTGGTGACTTTAGGTACACACAGCTACAGTCTGTTACATGGCCTGGCGACACGATCGTGTGACCCTTTTATACACGGCATTAGTCTATTACATGGTTTGGGGACATGACTGTGTGCTATTACACTACACGGCCTCAACCCTATCACACGACCTGGTCACACGATCGTGTGATCCCTGTTTTCTATTTTTACCCTACTTTTATGTTATGTTTTGAATTAGTCCTTACTTGTTGCTGAATTGATTTTAGAGCTTCGTAGACTCAATTTAAGTCTCGTTCTTATGTGAATAACATGTTTATTGAATGAAAATCTATTGATGATTGTTTCAAAGTAAACTTTGGATTGAAATAGCCTATCCTTGTTATGTTAATTTTTGTACCATCCTGTAACCCTAATTTGCTGATAGAGACGGGTGAGGGGTGTTACAATTTGCATAGAAATTAGCTGGTTTTAAATTATGTATGCTTAAACCCTTGGAGTGAATACCCTAAGAAGTAATTTAGGTTAAACAAGGCCGGAAGATAAGCGAGTATCTATCGATTAGTTAATTAGTAGAGACGAGAAGTAATACTAGTTAATTCCATCTAAACCTGAATTCCAAAGTTAATTACAACCACTAAAACGAGTTAATCTTCTTCTTGTTATTTTGATTTAGTAGTTTGTTCACTTTCTGCTATTTACTTTAGTTTAATTTAATTTATGATTTTTTATATCTATTATTATTTGTCGTAATATAGTTTTAATTGTTACTATTTATACTTGTTATTGTAGAAGTAGATTTCTAATTTAATTCGTCCTCCTTTAGGTACGATCCCCAGAATACTTCCTTGTGTTCTGTTGTACATATCTATATTACAATTTGACTCGTAGACTTACAAACATCGCTGATTTAAGTTAATATATTTTGGTGCGGTATTTTCTAGTCAAACGTTCGCATGTTTGGAGGCGGTCAGTTACCTTCATAGAATATCCTTAATCTCTTTGGGATAAATTAGTTCTCAAAATGATCCTATTTTATCTCATGGTAGCCATTACATCTTTCTCCATGAAAAGTCAATTACTATCAAATACTAATCATGTCATTCATCACAAAGACAAATGACTCGTGGCCATGTTTACTTTCATCAAGCATGTAATTCCAATGAGAGGATATTATTTACCCATATCTCGGGCTATGAATTTCACTGTTGTGAATGACTCTACATACTGTAGAAGTCATATACCCAACACACTAGCTTTCGGTTACTTTTCTATTTGAACTTAAGCTTTTACTTACATCAAAGTATATGAGTTATGCATACATAGTCTATCATCCACTAAGGATTAATGTATGCCACACATTGAACGTCACAAGTGAATAAATCCATAAACGAATTCATGTTCTATTCTTCTTGGTTCCAATCTGATCACTACACCAAAATAGACTTTTAGCGGCGTTTTTAGTGGCGTTTTAAAGAAAAATGCTGCAAATATTATCCAATAGCGGCGTTTGAAGGAAAACGCCGCAAAAAAATGAGCAATAGCAGCGTTTATTTCCAAAACGCCGCTAAAAAGGATAAAAAGCGGCGTTTTTACCTCAAACGCCGCTATAAATCAGAGCATTAGCGGCGCTTTTGAAAAAACGCCGCTAAAGGTCTGAGCATTAGCGGCGCTTTCGAAAAAACGCCGCTAAAGGTCTGAGCATTAGCGGCGCTTTCGAAAAAACGCCGCTATAGGTCTGAGCATTAGCGACGCTTTTGAAAAACGCCGCTAAAGGTCTGAGTATTAGGGTTTAGGGTTTAGGGTTTGTATGGGTTAACTAGGGTTTCAAGTTCAACATTTCAAGATTTAGTGTACTATTTAGAGTTTACAGTTTACGGTTAGTCTTAGGATTAGGGTTATGGCTAGAGTTTATGAGTTTATGGGTTTGTGGGTATATGGTTTAAGGTTCACGGGTTTAGGGTTTAGGGTTTAGGGTATGAAGACAGAATAACAAATTTGATTTAATCATTAAAAAATTATAAAAATATATGCTATAAAATGGTGAGATTGCATTTTTCACTTACAAATTAATTTCAGCCCCTAACAAAATCTGATTGTGCATCTGTTTATCCTTAAACCCTAAACCCTAAACCTTAAACAGTCTAAACCTTAAACTATAAACCATAGATTTAGATTCTAAACCCTAAATCATAACTCTAAACACTCGACCATAAACCCTCAAACTACAAACACTAACCTTAAATGCCGCTAAATGTTGAGCAATAATTCTATTTTCATTTAGGGTAATCGACACTCATTTCGATTTTATTCGATTTAATTTTCATTTTTTCTTATTTTTGTTTTGAATTTAATTTTATTTTGCTATTTGAAATTAACTGACTTAATTATGAAAAGTACGTTACAAATTGATAACTAAACCATTAAGAAGTTTTGCTTTATCAAAACCCTTACACCCTAACTAGTAATGTTAATTAAAATACAATTTATTTTTAATTGAATATATAAAAATATTTGTTAAAAATGAAAAAAATTATTAAATAATTTCTTATATAATCGTAAAAGAGATAGTATTAATTTTAAAATATTGAATTAATTCTCATGATAATTTGGGGTTTATGGTTTAATTTAGGGTATATAGTTTATGGATTAATCTTTATAGTTTAGGGTTTAGGGTTTATGATTTAGGGTTTAGGGTTTAGGATTTAAGATTAAGGGTTAGGTTAGGGTTTAGGCCGGGTTTATAGTTTAGTTTTTATTATTTTAGAGTTATGGGGTTTTGGGTTTAGTGCTTAAACCATATCGAATAATAAAGTTAGAGTCTTAGTGTTTAGGAATTTAAGTATTAGGGATTTTGATAAAATAGATAAAAATCATATTATTTTAGGGTTTAGGTAAGCAATTAGATTATTTCTTTAATTACTTCTGCAATGTAATATATATATGAGTTAAGGTGTATAATTTAGGGTTGAGAAATTAAATTATAAAACTATACAAATTAAACATATTGTTAGAAACAAAACAAAATTAATTTAAAGGAATCTAATTAATAATTAAACTAAAAAATTTTATTAATATTGAAGGTATTAGCGGCGTTTTTGAGCAAAAACGCCGCAAAAGCACACATTACTAAACAAAATGACGCCGCTTACTTGGGGCTTTAGCGGCGCTAGCAATAAAAACGCCGCAAATGAGTAGTATTAGTGGCGTTTTTTTTTCCAAAACGCCGTAAAAAATATTAATTTTAATTGAAACGGCGCCGTTTTCTATAGACTGTTAGTGGCGCTTTCTATTAAACGCCGCAAATAAAAGAACCATTATATTTAAACGACGTCGTTTTTTAGGGGATTTTAGTGGCGCTTTTTGAAAACGCCACAAAAGGCCAATTTTTTTTAATAAAACGGCGCCGTTTTTCTTTCGCAAATTTCATTCACCGTTTTAACAAAACTAGCCATCCCCTCCTTCCCCCCAAAACAGCAGAAGGAATCCCTAATTTCTCCCCGATTAAGAAGAAAGCCATCTCTCGCTCATCTCGTGCCGATCTCTAGGTACCTCTCTCTCTCTGTCCCCCCGGGTTTAATTTTTCTTTTGAAATCATCACAATGTCCTGTTCCTAAGAAGATTGGCATCATCCTAATCAGTAAACTTTCCTTTTTCAGTTTAACACGGAGGGGTTTCTTCTAAGGCTTCCTCTTCCGAATGTTGGGTGGTAAGAAAAAATACTCGTGCTTGTTTTGCCACCATCTATTTATTTGTATACTTGAGCCAAGTTACCTCCATTCATACATACCCTGATTATTCTTTTTCTGAATGCTACAGAGAAGTTACTTGAGTACTGTTGTTCATTTTTTATTCTATTTCTCCATTGTAATCATTAGTTCATTTTGTTTTTGTGTTGGATCATCAATTTGATGATACACTGTAATTCAATTCCGACTCCCCATTTCTAACAAAAACAAAGCTTGAAGAAGCTGCAGTGGACCATCTTCCTAATTTTCTTTCTTATCATCAAAGGTTATCAAGGCTTTTCTTTTTTCTGTTTTCATCTCTTTACTTCAAGTGTTTTGATATAGGCATATATAGGGAGATTTGCATGTTTTCCATCTATCATATAAATTTCGGATTTGACTTGTAAAAGCGAGTATTTTTTTCTTTTTTTTTATGAACTTGAATTTATATAATCATGTACAAAAGTTAGATCTATGTGTAAAAATGTGAGTTCAAATATGTGACGATGGCAAAACTTTATGAAACTTGTATATAGCCAAAGAAAAGCTTTCACTTCATACCCTGATTATTCTTTTTCTGAATGCTACAGAGAAGTTACTTGAGTAATCGTTGTTCATTTTTCAGTCTCAAAACCGCATATGCTTATTGATGTCATCACCGAGAGTTATAACAAATTTTTCTTTGGGGACGTTGGGAGAGAAATATATGATTTCTTTTGGGGTGATTTTGCCGATCGGGTATGTTGAATGTTATTTTATAATCGCTTTCGCTAATAGAACGTAGTTCTATTGTTTTATGCCATTAAGGTCCGGATTCTATGCCATTTACGAGATCATGGAAACCGAAAAGTAATGAAGTTTATGTTGTTGTTATATAGCACATAATGCCCTTTTTTCTAAGGTTAAATTTGTAAAATTCATTTGGTGGATAGTGTGTGTTATTTTATTGTTATCATTACTAGAATTCTATTGTAAGTTGGATCAAGATGTGCCGTTGACACATACATGAATACCGTCATGGTCGTATGTTTTTGCAAAAAAATGTAGATTGCTCATTTTGATGTATATGGTATCTAGCCCTGAAGTTTGAGGAAATTAGATTGTAAGGTAGGCATATTTATATGTGTTTATCACAACTTGAATGACTAGGATACATGGCTCTTGACTCATGACCTGAAGAAAACCATGGGTTACAAATATTCCAGTGTTTGGAGCATTATTTTTTCCATTCATGTTAGCCTGAGCATGTCTACATATTAGGTTGATTTTAGTTATAACTGCACATGGGGTTGTAAGAAAAGATTATTATTTGCTTATTTAATGATAACTCTATTTTAAAAGCAATAGTTTACTTTCTGCACATGGGTTTGCACATGGATGGTAAGCTATAGTTTACTTTCTGCACATGGGTTTGTTCAATATTTTTCTTTAAAATTTTATTTTAGCTTTGAAAACAATTATGCCTATATACAAGAATAAAAATATGTAACTACCATATTTATCATTCCATATAGCCAATTAATTAACTATTTTGAAAACAAGCATAATTCCACCTAATAGATTTAATTGATACTATTTAAGTTAGGATTAAAATTTGAAAATTTAAAAATACAAAGATTAAAATTGATCTATATTAAACAAAAACTAATGATATATATTGGCAGTATATAATTTATCCAATTAACCATTTATATACATGAAGAGAGGTTTGAAAATTGCAAATTGCACCCAAAACTCCATCCCACTTCACCCAACTCATACACTAGGGTTTTACAATGCATTAGGTTCCTTCCTCTATTTGAAGGGAGATTATCTTTTATTTGTTTTAAATACATATATTTTTGTGAAAGTCCAGTTATTTACATTAGTAATTACTCTCTATCTCTAACATGTATCATCTTATTTATGTAACATTCTATGTAACAATTTATGTAGCAATTGTTTTCAATTTATGTTTAACAACTAACCTTGTATATATTCATATGTATTTGTTATAGATTTGTATTGAGAAAGGTATCCGTACTTTGAAAGTGAGTAGAATTGAAGAGGACTTAGATCGCCTACTGAATTGACTATTATTCTATCAGTCAAAGAATGTGAGTATTAGTTTATAGTAAATAGCATTTTGTAATTAATCAATAGCATTTGTTAATTCATATGTTGTTTGTATTTCAGTTACTGCATCCTACTGCTCCTGCAACTGTTGGATTGGATTTGGTGGTAATAACTTAATAGGTACGTTTTAAGGTACGTTTTAGTTCAAAATTCTGATCAGTAACAGTTATATCATGATGAATTTGTCCAAATTACTGTCCAAATTGCTGTTTATTATCCTGCTTGGTTGGTATATATGTTGTTTATTATACTACTATCCAAAAAAAAAAGATTCAAAGTATATAGGCTGAAAACCTAACAGGTTGCCTTATATCTCAACAGAGATATAACGGATCCTCCCGGTGTAACAATGCCACGTATGATGAATCTTAAAAAATTTATGTTCAAATTGCTGTCCAAATTGCTGTTTATTATCCTACTTGTTCGTATATATGTTGTTTATTATACTGCTGTCCAAAAAAAAAAAAAGATTCAAAGTATATAGGCTGGAAACCTAACGGGTTGCCTTATATCTCACTGTAAGATATAACGGATCCTCCCCAGGTGTAACAATGCCACGTATGATGAATCTAAGTTTGGTTTTAATATTAAGTAAGGATGCAGCCATGGGATTAGTACCCTTACTTTGCATGTAAAATGTAAAATTTCTTAAATAATTATAATACATAATACATAGGTTAAAGATCTAAGTTCATAGCTTTCATCAAATCATACATAACTTACATAATACATAACTTACATAATTTTAAGATCAAACTTCATAACTTACATAAATTACATAACTTACATAATACCTGTATAGATAAACAACTTACCCGTGTGAATTACTGTCAACTTTAGACTTCAACAACTATGAAATGGATAGAACTTGGATGAATTTGTCAAGGGTAAGCAATGGCTATCGATATGGAGTAGAAACTTTTCTAAATTTTACATTTCAAAATGCAAGCCAAGAGAATATGATTCTTTGCCCGTGTAAGAAGTGTTGCAATATCAATTGGCATGATCGTGAAGTTGTCTACGAACATCTAGTTGTTGATGGCTTTGTTCGGGGGTACAAAAAATGGATATTCCATGGAGAGTGTACATCTAGTGGAGCCTGTTCATCGATGAATCTGGGTTATCCTCATAATGCTTACAATCAGAATGTTAGAGAAGATGACATGGATGGCATGTTGCGGGATGCATTTAATATGCGCGGTGATGGTTTGCAGTCATTTCCACCTGACTTGGGTGCAATCGATGATTATAATTTTTGTGGAAATACTTTCACCGAAGGGGGAAGAAGTGTACCTGATGATCAGCCAAATGAAGAAGCAGCGAGGTTCTACTCGTTACTTGGTGAAATTAACGAAGAACTGTACGAGGGATCTAAATTTTCAAAGCTGTCTTTCTGTATTCGTCTTTTTCACCTGAAATGTTTGGGAGGGTGGACCGGAAACTCTTTGACAATGTTGTTAGAGTTTTTGAGAGAAATGTTCCCGTTTGCGAAAATCCCTCAATCTTCCAAAGACATGAAGAAACTGTTCAAAGATTTAGGCCTTGGCTACAACAAAATTCATAGTTGCCCAAATGACTGCATGTTGTATTGGGGCGACCGAAAAAACCAACAGTGCTGTCATGTCTGCGGTCAATCCCGTTGGATGAATAGAAATACAGAGGATGGTAACGAGAATGAAAATGATGCACAGTCAAGGAAGCAGGCAGTTAAGATTTTACGGTATTTTCCGCTAATACCAAGGCTTCAAAGACTTTTCATGTTGTCGAAGACAGCCGAGTCAATGACGTGGCACCATGATGGACGAACCGATGATGGGTTGTTAAGGCATCCTGCAGATTATTTAGCTTGGAAATCATTTGACTCTAAATTTCCAAGCTTTGCAAGTGATCCTCGGAGTGTGAGGCTTGGGCTAGCATCTGATGGATTTAACCCGTACAAAATTATGAGCACTGCGTACAAAACTTGGCCTGTGGTGCTTGTTCCTTACAATTTGCCTCCATGGGTTTGCATGAAACAATCATCCTTCATCTTATCTATGATTATCCCCGGAGAGAAAGGGCCCGGGAATGATATTGACATATATTTGCAGCCACTTATTGAAGAGTTAAAACAATTGTGGGCCGGTGTTGAGACATACGATGTACTGAGAAAGGAGAACTTCAATTTACGTGCAGCATTGATGTGGACTATTAATGACTTCCCGGCCTATGCCAATCTATCTGGTTGGAGTACCAATAGACGTTATGCTTGTCCTTGCTGTGCTGCGCAAACATGTTCGCAATGGCTATATAATGGGAAGAAATTCTCTTACATGGGGCATTGTCGGTGGCTACCGGAAAATCATAGATTTAGATTTCAGAGTGCTCAGTTTGACGGTACTGAAGAGTTCAGAGAAGCTCCTTCGCAGACCGGTGGATCTGAAATATTGTTCATGTTGAAAGATATAAATTTCATTTATGGGAAGATGAATCAACCGCCCAACACGCAAAGAAATAGAAGACCAAGGGATGAATCTGATGATGAATCTGATGAAGAGGATGATCCTAATGAGGCGGACTTGTGGAAAAAAAGAAGTATTTTTTTTGAGTTGCCTTATTGGGAGCATCAGATTTTACGACATAATCTTGATGTCATGCACATTGAGAAAAATGTCTGCGAGAACATTATTGGGACTATTTTGAATATCGATGGAAAATCGAAAGACAGTCTTCAGAGTCGGCTTGATTTAGTCCACATGGGAATTCAGCGTGAGCTTCATCCCGAAGAACTTCCGAATATGAAATATCGGTTGTCGCCTGCTATTTTCTCAATGTCGAAGACGGAGAAAGAAGTTTTCTGTATGGTATTGAAGGATATAAAGGTCCTGGATGCGTATGCATCAAATATATCCCGATGTGTGAGTCTTAAAGATCGAAGACTATATGGCTTAAAATCGCATGACTATCACATCTTGATGCAAGACTTACTGTCAGTTGCCTTGCGGTGTTGTATGTCGAAAAAGGTGACGTCTTGTGTAATTTAACTATCCAATATAATGAAAGGAATTTGTGGCAAAGTTTTGGATGTTCAAGAACTCGAGACACTACAAGATCGAGCCGCATTGACTTTATGCAATCTGGAGAAGATCTTCCCGCCTTCCTTCTTCACTATTATGGTGCACTTGTTAATTCATCTCCCTCGTGAAGCAATACTTGGTGGACCCGTTTTCTATCGATGGATGTATCCCATAGAAAGGTCTTACTTTATTTCCAAATTATTCCTTCATTCACCTCAATGCCTTTATTTGCAACTTTTTATAATGTTGTATATTGTGTTTAGGTTCTTATCGAAATTGAAGTCTTACTATCGCAATAAGCGTTATCCGGAAGGATCAATTGCCGAAGGCTACTTGGCAGAGGAATGTATGGCTTTCTGTTTGAGGTATTTGAAAGATGTTGAAACAAGAATGAACAGACCAAGTAGAAATGCTGGGCTTACAGATCATAACTTGGCTGAAACTTATTTATTTCAAAGTTTCGGAGAACCGATCGGCAAAGTTGAAATTGCGGAATTAGACGATAGATCGTGGGTCCAAGCACATCGATACGTTCTTATTCATCACGATTCAATGGAACCATTACGAAAGTAAGTTCTAGAATTTGAGAAGTACTCATCAATTATAATTTGTTTGTCTTCTAACAAAGTAACCCTTTTTTTAACATAGTGAGTACAAACAAATATTGAGAGCTCGTTCACGGTCCCGAAGATTACATCGACGAGAAATTAATAAGTTGTTCATAGAATCATTTCATGAATTGTTAAGCCAAACGGTATGCAATTGAAGTTTTCATTGACAAGTAATAATGTTTGATCACCACATCTATAATTACTCAATTTACTTTCGATTCAATAGGTTTGGAGTCGGAATGAAGTAAATGACGAAGTTAAATGGCTTTCACAAGGTCCAAACAGAATAGTGAAAAGATATAATGCCTTCCTCATCAACGGATATAGATTTCATACAAGGTATCGCGAGAGATTGAGGAGAACCCAAAATTGTGGAATTGTTGTTAATTCTTCAATTACAAGTTATGCTAGTGCTAGGGACAGTAATCCTGTCGAGGGGAATCTGGAGTATTACGGCCTTATTACTGACATAATTGAGTTGGATTATTACGGCAAATGGAAAGTTGTCTTATTTCGAGGTGATTGGACTGATGTGAATACGGCTCGCGGAATTAAAAACGATCAATATGGTTTTACAATGGTGAATTTCTCTCGTTTGATTCACACCGGAGAACAAATGATAGACGAGCCGTATGTGTTTTCTTCTCAAGTGAAACAAGTTTTTTACTCGAAAGATCCAACTGATGAGGGCTGGTTCGTTGTACTTCGAAACACCCCTAGAGACTTGTTTGACATGGGCAATGAAAGTAGAGACGACATCGTCGAAAGATCAGAAACTCTGTCTTTTCCAGAACAAAACTTAAATGAAAATATCCCTAGTACTAGTACACAATTTCAATGGGTTAAATCAGACGTGGACGAAGATATTTACGATTTATGATGTAGTAAGATTTCTGAATTTTTTATTTATATGTAATATTATAATTTTAATATTGGTCATTTTATATAATTTAACTATTTTATATGTACTATTATTGTTGTTGTTTGTTACTAAAATTTTGCACTATTTTATGTGTATTGCAGAAAAATGCCTAGAAAGGCGATTCTGAGAGTTAAGTATTGTCCACAATACTCCAAATTCAGAAGAAGCAAATAGTGAACAACAAACAGCTGTTGGATCTTCTACTCTGCCGGACATAGATGACGAGCCTGCAGAAGTTCAAAGTAATGTAAGTTTATTTTACATGCATGCTAAATTTTATTATTGATTCATTTTTTAATTTTAATATAATAATATATCATTTTTCAGCTGAGGGTGGTGGGACGCGAAGAGGTCGGGGACGTACACTCCTTAAAGATTTATACGACCTAGATCCTGTCAAGCGTGTTAAAGTGAGGAGACACAGTCTTGGCCAGCCTGTTGGATCTGAAGCTCGACTGTTAGCAGGCTATTTGGGCATCATAGCACGAAATGCCAATATGTTGCCCATTAACTACGAATCATGGCATCACATGCCTGATGCCAACAAAAATCAGGCTCTCGATAATATTAAGGTAACAATACGTGAATGTAATTTATAATACTTTGGTTTAACTTTCATTAATATTTACTTTTTACACTTATGTTTTTTCAGGAGAGATTTGCTTTAGAGGTCTCCGATGACTATATTAAGAAGACATTGGGTAAAAAATGGAGAGACCATAAAAGCACGTTAAAAAAATAATATTTTAAAAAAGAAATAAGCCTCGACGAAAAATTAAGAAATGTCCCGCCGGGAATGTTGAGGTACCAATGGGAAGATCAAGTTAGATCCTGGAATTCAAAGAAATGAGAGGTATTACGTACTTCTAAAGTCTTATAAATTTTTCGGTTTATAGTATTTATTATATACATAATACAAATTTTATTATGTAGGGCCGTGAGCGAGTTGGATCAAGCGTGACAGATGAAAAACAAAAATTTACGCACACCGAGTTCCGAAGTTTTGCTTGTGTAGTTTGAGGCGAGGTATTATAATTTATTAATTCACAAATATTAATGACTTTATACTATTAAATTATATTTTTCTCGCTACAATGTAGGAAGTCTCGTCTGGTCAAAAAGTTGGACGCCTTCAGCTTTTTGACATTACGCATAGGAAGAAGGATGGATCTCCGATGACATCCGAAGCTGTGAAAATTATGGTATATTTACTTAATAAAATTTATTTTATTATAAATATTTCTAATGTTTAATTACAATAGTTTAATTCATCGTTTGTAGTTTTAAATTTATACTGTTAAGTTATGTTGCATTCATTCTTATTATATATTTTGTTTCTAACTCTTTCATTGATTTATTAGGATAAACTAAAGGAGAAGAAGGCGGAGTATGAAGCGGCTGCTTCCAGTGATAGTTCTGTTAACCTTGATGATATTGATAACATAATTATTATCGATGTTTTGGGTCCTGAAAGGTACGACTGCTTCGACTGATAGTTCTGTTAATCTTGAGTATATTTTTAACAGAATTATCATTGATGTTTTTGGTCTTGAAAGGTATGGTCGGGTTCGATTTCAAGGATCTGGGGTTACCCCGGCCCGATTTTTTGGATCCGGCTCCTAGCAGTACATGCTTCCGGGAGTCAATCTCGTGCTGAAGTTCAGAGGCTACAAGACCAGATAGCTCATATGCAAGCGAGCATGGTTGAGCAGAGGCAGCAAATTTCTGATGTTCAACGAAAATATGAAGAACTCCAAAGAATGTGTTCGAGCGATGATGCGAAGCGGCGAATGAGAGCGGCAATGGCGAATGCGAGGGAGGCAGAGGCTGCATCGATGCTACCAGAGCGAGCGAAAGAAAATACGATGAGCTCCAATACAAACTTTCAACAGATGATGTAGATGTTTGAAAGAAATGAAGCCACCATCTTATATATTTAGTTTCTCGTTGTAAGATTATTTTAACATTATTACATTTAACATTACTGTAAGAATTTTTTCAGTTATAATTCATTTAATTTATTGAATTTCAAGTATCATTTAGAATTAATGCATTCGTTGTGATTTTTATGCTAAAATTGCTGTTTGGGGTTGGAATTATATGCTATATTTACTGTTATTGGCTGGTTTTAGTGCAGGAGGGGTATGATATTGGACAAATTGAACATTGCAAATCTGTACAAATTAGCGGCGTTTGTGAAAAAAGTGCCGCTAAAAGTCATTAACATTAGCGGCGTTTGTGAGAAAAGCGCCGCTAAAAGTCATGACCTTCAGCGGCATTTTTGGGGGAAACGCCGCTAAAAATCATGACCTTTCGCGGCGTTTTTGGGAAAAACGCCACTAAAAGTCATGACCTTTCGCGGCGTTTGTGGAGAAAGCGCCGCTAAAAGTCATGACCTTTAGCGGCGTTTGTTGGGAAAGCGCCGCTAAAGTTTGCGGCGTTTTATTTAGCGGCGTTTTTTGCGGCGCTTTAAAAGTCTGTTTTGCTGTAGTGGATGTACTGTCAATCCAGTCAGTCACATGTATGTCTCTATCTTTTGGAAGTAATCTGCTCCAATGCCCAAGATAAGGCATCTCCTCAATTGGACTTGATAGATGACATATTAATCTTTCAATCGGTTTGTTCATTTTTTATTTGACTAAGGACATGTTTAGGTTCGTCTTGTAACATCCTCAAAACCTCCTTGGTAGTAAATAATATGAGATAAAATCTTAGCGAAATAAGGTATAAGATCAAAGAAAATGAAAGCTGCAAGATATCAAAAGAAAGTTAAATCAAGAAACAAGACATAATGTATTAAATTAAGGAAGGGACTAAATTGCAAATATGCGAAAAGTTTTGTGGCATAAGTAAAAATATGGAAAAGATGAAGTGGAAGGTCAGTAGTGAAAATATCTTAAAGGTAGGAGGATCTAGAAATTAAGGAAAATGGATGAATAAGGACCAAATTAAATCAGCAAAAAAAAGTATAAGGGATTAAATTGCAATTTTACCAAATTAAGTGATGATTCAATGATAGAATTTTGAAAGATCATAAAGGGGAAAATGGTTAATTAGAAAGAGAGAGAACTCTAGAAAGCAATGATGATGTTGGAGATATTTTGATGATATTTTATAATTATTTAATTCAATAAATATTACTTTATTAATATTTTAATGAGATATTTTATTAATATTTTATTATAAATAGCTAGTATAAAAGGAGAGAAATATGAAGAAAAGGAAGAAGAAGAAGAAAGATGATCCTCCCATCTTTCCAACGTGAGTGAAGGGGAGAGAAGAAGAAAAATTTACTTTCTTTACAATTTGGTCCTTCCATAAAAAAATCTACCATTTTCACTTAGAATTTCAAGGAATTTTCCTAACCACCAAGATACAGAAGTGATAACGAGAACATGGAGAACAATAATATTACTTTGTATTCAAGAAAATACAAGTTGGAGGAGAGATAAAATCAAGTTAAAGTTTTAAATCAGTAGGACAAGGTAAGAACATCAAGATTTCAATATATTTTTAAGTTTGATATTATTGAAAAAGCATGAAAATGATGTTAAAGTAAAGTTTTATTATATAAAGTTTTATGTTCTTAATATGTTAGTGAAGGGAAATAAGAGGAAGTGGTGAGAAATATTGTAGAGAAAGGAAATGAGGGTGTTATAAACTTGGTTATCAACATTTGCACTAAAACAATTTTGGTCAACAGTAGTAATCTGACTTTGAAAGTTCACCAAAAATTGTATAAATCTAATTAGAGGTTAATTAAAGTATTAAATTAAATCCTATTGAGTCTAGTTTTACATAGAAGAAACAGTGTAAGCAAAAGAATTTTATTAGAAGAAACAGTGTAAGCAAAAGAATTTTATACTATGAGATATATGAATTTTTGTGGGACAAGGTTAGATTGATTTCTGGTTCCCCTATTCTGACTTTGAAAAATCATTATAGATTTTAAAAATATGTTTAGGTGATGAATTTTATATTCCTAAAATCTTAAAGATTATTTTCAAGGGAAACAAACGGTAACATAATACAAAATTTGTACTAAAAGAAATTTAATTTTTAGTGAAGAAAGGGCAGAGTTGCCTAGTAACAGAATAGGGAAGAATTTAAAGAATTTACTGTATTGATTGGACTAAGTAAAAATTACAAAATTTTTATGGTAAAAATTTCATCGAGTCTAGTTTCAAGAATAAAAACGGATCCTAATTTCGAATCCTGTAGGCTGAGATATAAATAATTTAGTGACTGACAGTCAAATGGACAACCTTGATAAGAGTATTGTGTAATTAGAAAAAAAAAACCCTTAATTAATGTCACACATAGGCATGATATGTTAAGATAAAAAGATTTATGTATATAAAAAATATATATTAAGGATGTGGAATCGAGAGGTGGAGGAGGCAAAATAATAGAAGAGTGATAATACTAAAGAATTGTTGCAAATAATGGACTTAAAAATACATAAAATAAATTCAAATGCTTTGTTGAGGTACTAAGTAAGTGATTCTCATAAAATGATTTGATGAAGTCCTAATTAATAAATTAATAGATATATATATTGACATTGATCATGGTATGTGTAATAGCCCATTTATGTCCGGGCTTAAAACAAACAAAAGCCAAAATAAAATAAAAACAAAAACTAATGTCCAGTCCATTTTACAGCCAATTAACACAAACCCAAATTACTAAAGCCCAGTTATTTACAAGGCCAAATAAACAAAACATTACCCAAGACCCACTAACCCAATACCTAAAGACAAAACCCAAATTACATGGCCCAACAGCCCAAATTTTGTTTCAGAATTTGGAAACCCCGAAACCTAGGGTTTCTTCTTTGCGCCGCAGCCTCCATCACGCCTTCACTGCCAAGCGTCACGCCGCCTTCATCGCCGGGAATCACGCCCCATCTTCGCCGTAGGTTTCGCCGTGGACCTACAAAAAAAGGAAAGAATACAATAGCAGAATGGAAAGAAAACAGATTTTGTATTTATTTCAATTTATTCTTGAGGCTATATAACCCTAAAAAATTTTTGTAAAAGGGGGGAGGATTTTTACACAATATACACGCATATACAGAAAATATTCACGAAATCAATACAGAGATCCTCAAGGTTTTTTTTTTATTTTCTTTTTCCTTCTTTTTTCTTTCGAATCCGCAAACATATATATAAAAATAATTTCACTTCTATTTTTTTAAAAAAAAACTATATGCATGTTTTAATAAATTGTAACAAAAAAAGAGAAAAAAATACCTTTTTTTGAATTCTGGCCGCTGGGCGATGGCGGTGAACGGGGGCGACGGTGCCGGAGCCTCGCCGGAAATCACATGGAGAGAGGAAAAGAGGAGAGCAATTTCAGTTTTTTTTTTTTTTTTTGAGAAGGGAAGAAATGATTTTAAAAAAAAAAAAATTAAATAGAGGAAAGAAAGCGGCATTGCTTTTTGAGTCTAGGGCTAGAGACCAAAACGACGTCGTTTTGGTCTTTGACCCATGACCCGACCCGATTAACCCAAGGATCCGCGTGTTTTTGTAGCGGAAGGGCTATTTGCACTTTTAGCCCTTCCGCTTTTTCAATCTATTTCAATTGGATTTCTTTTGGCTTTTAATTTGACCCATAAGTTTACTTTTATTCTATTTTGACCCCCTGAAGAGCGTCGTCGTTTTGAAGGGAATGGATAATTTCTCTTTTAATCCTCCCACTTCGGTCGCGCATTGCAATGGGGTTCTAATTCGTTCCTTTTTTAAAATTAGATCTTTAATTTTATTTTTCTCTTAATTTAGTCCCTTAAATGTTTTATTTACAGTTTAGGCTCTCAATTTTATCCCAATTTCAATTTAATACAGTATTCATTATTTATTAATTTGTTTTTATATTTATGTGTATCATTTCCATCAATTTTGTTATTTCATTATTAATTTTATTTTTTAATTTCTATTATTATTATTATTTTTACTATTATTTGTACACTAACATATATTATCTTCATTATTATTATTATTATTATTATTATTATTATTATTATTATTATTATTATTATTATTATTATTGTTATTATTATTTTTATTTTTATTAATATTATTATTATTATTATCACTTTCAATATTGCTATTTTTATTATTTCTATTTTTTATATTTTTACTATTACTATTTGTTTATTAATACATGTTATTATTATTTTTTTACTATTATAATTATTTTTTTTAAATTAGTATATAGTATTTATTTACTTATCAATTTACTATTAGCTTTTATTTTTTCTATTATTTTCTTTTATTTATTTATCCTTTTTCCAGTTATTTCGTATAGATTGTTGATTTTAAATGTTATTTTATTGTATTATTTCTACTTTTATTTTTGTTATTTACGTTATTACCCTTGTTTCTATCCTATTATGTATTTATATTATACCCCATCTCCCATTTTACTACAATCAAATCACATATTACTCAATGCATTAAAATTTTTGTTTTGAAATAAGCAAACATTCCTCGTTCTAAGGTTCGAAAGAAATTGTATCCTAACTTACTGGGTTTCGATTTTTCTCATCGAATCTAAAGAACCTATTATTTTCATTTTAAAAATCAAAGCATGGGTTAAATAAAAACTTATTCTCGGGAATTCAAAATGTTGTGTCCTAACGCACTGGATGTGACATTATGTTATCTTGAGATAAGGCTTTTGAAAACAAGGCAATGTTTCGTGTTTAGAAGTTCGAGAAATTGTGCCCTAACGTGCTGGATTTCGGTTTTTCGTTTGTACAAATAACTAAATATCCTTTTAATTTTGGGTTTTTGGAAGTTAAGGGATGATCTTAGTTTCAGGGGTTAAAATGTCGCACCCTAACGTACTGGATGTGATATTTTATCCTTTTGGAACAAAAGAGTCTTAATATTCCAAAACGGGTTATACAAACACTCTTTAAAAGGAATTGTATTTTAAAATCTTTTCAAATTCTCGACATAAAGACATTAAATAATCAATTAGGTACCAATTTTGGGCGTCACGAGGGTGCTAATCCTTCCTCGTGCGTAACCGACTCCCGAACCCGTTTTTCTAAATTTCGTAGACCAAAACTATCGTTTTAATAAATCAAAAAGTTTTAACGATCAATCTTGAGGTGATCCGATCACACCCCAAAAAAGATTGGTGGCGACTCCATTTTCGTTTTAAAAGTCGACCCCATTTTCCAAAATAAAAATGGTTTCGACAGTATGTAGAAAAAAATAAATTGTATTTGTAAGTTTGAATCCTCTAATGGACTTATTTGTAAAACTTTAATAATTTTGTCAATTTTATAAGCCTTGCTATTTTTGATTGAATATCATGTTATATTATGTAGACTTGAAACTATAAATACTTAAATGTGAATGATTTGCTATGTGAAATGAGTTGAATTGATTGAATTTTGAACTTTGAAAAGGGACTTGGATGTTAAAAACTTAAAATATGGTGATGTTAAAAACTTAATGCATTCATATGTGAACAAATATGTGATGGCTCAATGAGCATAGTTGTGGCACTTAAAGTGTAATTAAACGTGAATCCGATAAGTATACTTTGTGTACAAATTGTGATGTGAATTGATGTTCATGAACAGATATTAAGTGCATAAGAACAGTAATTAAATGTGTATATTTGCGGATACTTTGGCCTTGTGATCTCATGAAACCGTTGGATATAGTTGACATGCCATAAGATTGTGAGTACTCACTTTTGTGTTTTGTGTTTTAGGCAATGAGGCCCTAAGATAGATCGGAGAGATAAGGGAATGTCAAGCTAAGCTCTATTTATTGGGATATATTGGTGTGTTGGAAAGTGTTTAGCTTTATGCTACAATTTTGGGATATGTTAGACTCTTTGAGTAATTGGTGTGATGGAGATCCGCGTATCCAATGTATGGTGATAGAGCCCACTTTTACGTTTCATAGTCCCAAGTTGCCAAATTATCATAAAGTGATTAATATATGAAAATGTTGTGTAAAAACATGTGAACATATAAGGTAGACTTGTGAGTTATTAAAGCATAAATACGTTGTTTTGTCTTGATTAATTATCATAAAATGAATTATTTATATGAGTTGAGTGTAATGCATATGAGAGTATATGCTAGTTTTATGATTTAATGAAGTGTGAAAATGTTATTTTGACTTGATTGGAATATAGTTGTAAATGTGTTGTAGTATGCTCTTATTTAACCTTTGATGTTGCGTATGCTTTGTGGTTATTCCGACATTCACTGCGCTTGTTTAAGCTCACACACTCCCCATTAGACCTTTGTAGACAAGTAGTGTTTTTGGTGTGAGCGGTGCGGCCAAGAAAGTGATCCTAGCAAGGCAATAAGTTTAAGTAGGTGGTGTTATAAACTTTGGGTATTTTGAATAAAGGCAATATGGATTTAGAAGTTTGTTTGATTATTACTATTTTCTTATTATGATTTTGGAGTTTGGAGTTTTGGTATTGTTTGGAACTATATTTATGAATGTTTGATGATTGGTAATGTGTCTAATGATGCATATTGAAAGGAATAATTGTTGAGCACGAGTGTGTCCTCTGTTTTACTATGTTCTTGTTGACTTGTACAGAGGTATCGATACTCGGGGCTTAATTATCGATACCTCGATGTTAAAATGTATGTGCAAGAAAACAATAGCTTAATTTAGTATCGATACCCTTTCACGAGTATCGATACTCAAGTAAAAATATCGATTCCTTTGTTTATGTATTGATAAAACATTTTTGGTTCGAAATTGAGCTGGAAAAATAGAATGCTGGAATGGTATCTATTTTCTTATTAGTATTAATACCTGTTTTACTAAATATCAATACCTTTTGTTGTGTTTCGATACCTATGTTATTTTTCTTTGGAAATTTGCTAAATGATCTCTAAACATGTATTTAAATTGTTTTGAATGTCATATAATGTTTGTCTAGTAGTGACCACCTCTAAAAATGCTTAAACTGATAAAAAATATTCTTACTTGAAGCTATGTGTGCATGTGTAATTGTTACAATGTTGATGTAGCATATTGTAACTCAGGTCCGGTGACCGGGCCAGATGTGGGGTGTTACATTACCTATCCAAAATACAATTTGCTTATTATATATAGTAACTTCCATACAATATAAATTAGAATTTAACAAAGACAATTATGAATTGCAACATATACAAAAAATATATATATAATATTTTATTGATGTCATTTATATTTACATCACAAAAAGTAAGAGAAAAATATATTATCGGCGTCGTTGGGCCAAATGTGTGCAACAGAGTGGTAGTTGATGGTTGCGTGTAGGATTTCTGCGTACAAGCGGTAGTGCCTGCTCCACCTTTTCATCGTGATCATCATCCTAATCTTCTTCGTCTTCATATTGACCCTCGCACTCATCTTCATCTCCACTGTCATCTTCATCTTCATCTCCGTCCTTGGCTTCATCTTCGCCTCCATCGCCTTCCTCCGTGCTAGAGTATGGAGTCGTCCTAGCCTCCCATTGTATATCCTCCACTCCACGAGAAGGTGGTTGCACCAATGACCCACATCGATAAAACAAAGACGTGGTGGGTGTTTGTGAAACTATAGATGAATAACTGTACGATGTTGCAAAATCCAAATACGTTGGGATTGACTCGAGCATTCATACTGGCATTGATGGCGGTATCGATGTCGCCATCAGTGTCGGTACATGCGTCAACATTTGTGTCGAAATTTGCATCAGCATGAGGGCGTAGAATGATAAGGACGGGGGTGCCCCGAAAAACGTACTTGCTGGAGGTGTAGATGTAGGGTGCTACAGTGGTGTATAGTGTGGTGCTTGTGAAAAAAACATGGGGTTAGTGAAATGAACAGGAATAAGTAGAGTGAATTAACCGTAATGTGGCATAGACATCGGTGGCGCTTGTTGGGTCGGAGCCGGGGATGAACCTGTCGCGGCACCTCCTCCAAACCTACGCTGCTGAAGGAATCGTCGTGGCCTCTTCTGATGAAGTTGCCTACTCCTCGCCTCCACCGATAGTAGATATGGCTTACCGATGACTCTGAACTGGGGCATGTACTCCAAACAGGTTGCTATGTCCAATGAGAAAAAGGGTTCGCGGATGGGTAAGAATTCCATCCTACGATCCCAAATGTCGATGTATTCCTTGTGGTAATCTTGCCAATCCTCGTCAATCTTCCCCCATAGATCCAACTTGTGCAATGCTTCCATGCCTCGTGGTGATGGCGAAATTTTTTGCCTCCACCCAAACTGCAGTATCACTCATTCGATTCATGCATCTCCACTGTCGCGTGCAATATGTATGACACCTTGGCATCCCACATGCTCCGAATGGCCAAAAATTCTAGCAGAACGCATTCTATGATATCCGGATCGGCGTATGACATCCATTCAAACTGCAGTGCACAATTGAAAATTATGTTATATACGGAATTTTAAATTACAAATCATTGCGTAATTATTATAGGTTTGAAAAAATCAGTAGCTAACCTCGGCTTTCAAGCGTTAGTCTAACAGCAACCGGATATCTTCGACGTGCTCTGGTAGTTCTACGTAACTTGGCCTATGGTTCCACCTATTCAAGCGAATTGTTAATTAAAACATAGAATAAATAAACAACAATTATTATACTATCTACATATTATTATCAAATGATTTTTACCTTGTCACCAATGGGAACATATATGAGTCGTTCACTCGGAGACGTAGAAATGGTAGCCGCCACCACGCCGGTGACTGCAACAAGAGCAAGCAATCACTGATTGACATCTTATTCGGTTCCGTCGCCCAACACAACTCCCAGAACAACATGGCCGATCCCCAACTCAGTCGTCCGCATCCTTTGAAGTCGACTAGGTGTAGTAATACCTTATGTGTATCAAATTTTAAGATTTATCAAGCATTAGAATGCCCCTGATTAACCCCAGGATGAATGCTCGAACATATTGTTCTTTGACAATATCGGGCGCATTCGGAGGAAGTTCTTTGAAATTAGTTTCCAACCACTTCATATCTATTCGGCCACCTTGAAACTTGTTCGGAACATTTCCCAAAAATGTCTCGCAAAGGTCCTTTTTACTAAGGACGATCCCTGACCCGTAACGACTGACCCATCCATCGGTAAACCAAGTTGTAAAGCTACGTCATCAAGAGCGATTGTACACTTGCCGCATGGAAGGTGGAACATGTGTGTCTCGGGTGTCCATCTTTCCACCAATGCGCTGATGAGTGTAGGATCCAAATTGCAGCCCCCAAGCATACGAGACACGCATCAAAGAATCTCGTGTTTTGTAGATAACCACGAATTTTGGTGACTGGGCCCTTTGACAAATTATGTATAAACTCCTCCAAAAAATGATCATCCCTCTATTTATATCAATAAAATAAAATATTTTAAAAATTAAAGAACTTTAAATTTAACTTAATTGAAAATAACGAAATTTAAAATTTATTCTTACCATTATCGCTTGAGCGGCGAAAATGTGCTTTTCGTTTTCGCTAAAACGAATCAGAGAGCTTGCCATTCGTGAAAATTTAATCGAATTTAATATACAAAATAATTCAATAAAACTATAGTATTTTTAAACAAAGTGTATAAGAAAAATTCGAACAAAAATTGAGAGATTGAGAGTTTAGAGAGAATAGAGAGTTGAATTTGAGTGAAAAAAATAAAAAAAAAATGAACTGATATTTATAGAAAAAAATTTACCGTTGCCTTCTAAAATTTTTTACCGTTCAACAACGTTTAAAGAGCCATTGGAAAAATGACCGTTAGAGGAAAGCGTGTCCGATTGGGTGAGCTTTCTGTATAAGTGGTAGATAATCGCGTCCAATTGAGCGCGCTTTCGCACACTCTATCAAAAAACGACCTATTTCTCTAAATTAAAAAAGAACGACCTAACCGGAATTAAAAATTTCAGCATATTTAGACAATTTAGCGCCAGTGGGCCTGAAAGGCATATAAATTGACTTGACAAAGTGGATTTCAGCTGCGTCAGTATGCAGCAATTTGCCCTGGCCCGTTTTCCTTTCCAATGGCCTGGAAATCGCTTTGTGCAGCCCAATTTTGGCCTGCAAAAGTCGGCCCGAAATGACCTCCTTGTAGACTGATTTTGACTCGCCTGAGTTGATGTGACTGGTCTCCGGTCACCAGTTTTTGAGTCAATAATCAGGTTATTATTACAAAATAATTTTTTTCCCTCCTTTTCAACTCGGCTGAAACAATTTTGTACGCTTTCTCTCTGTTCTCCCTTTTGAAGAGATTGAATTTTCAAGTGGTTTCCCCATGTATGTCTTTTTGTTGCAGTTTCTCCCTACATCTTGAATTTTCAAGTGGTTTCCCCATGTATGTCTTTTTGTTGCAGTTTCTCCCTACATCCTTGCAGTCCCCTTTTGCCTGTTACACTTGCCTTACCCTCTCAACGTCTGTGTCATTTCCCTTCTGCCAGTCCGTGATTCCAAGTGACAGCCCTCGATTGGTTGAGAGTATGACCGGCAAGGGAACCGAGCTTCGGGAGGCGTTTGAAGCTTGACCTCTTATCCGAGGCATACATGAGCCTCTACTTTTGTCTTTTAGGCCCCCTTATTATGTTTGTGTTCTTTTAGTTTTCGTATGGCTTTCGGTTGTTGATATACTTAAGGGAAGCCTGGCTTGCTCTAGTTTGAGCTCCGAATCTCTATGGTTCAAGGAGCTTGGTTGGGTCAACTTTCAGGAATTCCTGCGCCTCCCTTTTTGTTTGGCATCCTCAACTGCTGTAATCTCGAGTTCTCACTGAACAGATATATATATAATAACAGAGAAACAATGCATTTTAGAGGTATTTTATTAAGGTAGATACTTTTTCCTTCTATCCCCTACTTCATATCATATGTCATGGCAGCAACACAAAATTGATAAAAGTTGCGTCATCATGGTGGTGCGCAGTACAGCTAATAATCCATAATGGAAAAGGAAGAAAAAATTGTCATGCATGTTGCTATAACATTCAAGTCACCTCCTCAATCTCGCTCAGAATGAGGATAGACAGGCATTTCGACTGATACTACGAAAAAATCTCCTGTACTACATCTACAAGCCTTTCTTTCTACAAACGGAATGGTTCTATAGCTTTCCTAAACTCCTCAGGTATTTTATTATACACAATAACTACATAACTAAATGAAATCACCGCTTTGAAAACACCACCAAGATCAGCATTGACATGGAGACTACAATCTTGAAACCAGATGTTTCCCAGAAATTCTGTTTCTCAGCACCAACACCTCCGCTTTGTTGTTTTGCTGCCAGCTGATCTCTAAGTTCTTTCAGAGCTTTGTCCCTTCGCTCTCCCATCTGCCAAAATTAGTAGCATGAGCTCACTGAATGATATCCAACTCACACTGAAAGTAAAACAGTGTGTTCAAAGAGAAAAATATGGCCCTCAAACCATTATTTATACAATAAAAAGTGTTTCAGGAGACTGGATCAGCACATGAAATTGACCAATTTGCACAATGAAAAGTTCAAAAAGGGATCTAAACAGATTAGCAATCCAAGCATTTTCAGTTCTGATGCAACTAAACTTCTAAGAAACAGCACATTAGCAGCATACGATCACTAAAACCGTACTTTAAGAATGTAGCATTATATTAATATTACCCTTTGGAGTTTTCGTGTCTGAGAACGAGCTTCCTGGAGACAAAATTCCAACTTCAACACCCTCTTTTTCAGTTCTTGATCAGCTCGCCGCTGTTTCTCTAACTGCCCCATAAGATAGATAAATAATCATTAAAAAATATATTATAAATATATCTATATAAAAAGGGTGAAACGATAATAAAATTCAAAGGCAGCTTATGCATACACATAAAAATACCTGTGATTCCAGTTCTTTGGTTTTAAGCTTCCAGTGCGCTGACATAATCCTGATTTCATCTTTCAGTTTTGTTATTTCTTCATCCTTGACAGTTAAAAGCTTATTAATCTTTTCAAAATTCTTGGGAGAAACCTCATCCAAAAGTTTCCTGAGCTCACAGTCCTTATTTGCTCCAGCCTTAGCAACAGCTTGCATGATATCATGCTCAATTCTCAAGACCTCATCTTTCAGCAGCTTTTGCGAACATTCCCTAGCCTGGAGATCCTTCTGCAAATTATCTAGTTGCTCTCCTAACCTAGTTACACGATCCTCATGCTCCTTCAATGAACTATTCTTCTCATCCAACTCCTTTAACAATGTTACACACTGCAGTTGCGCTGACTGAGCTGATGCTGCACTAGCATCAGCAGTTGCTTGTGTCACAGAAAGCTGTGATCTAAGATCATCCAATTCCCTTATGTACTGAGAGGCAAATTACAAAGTCATATCAGAATCATGCAAGTGGATTTGGCTAACGAAAAAGGAAAATCATTGAAGCAGCAACACCAAAGGACATACTTTACATGAAAGGTAAAATAGATGATGAACTGGAAGCAAGATTATAAATAGAGGCCTACGGTAGCCTCATAACCATCCAGACTATTGCATTTCACATAAGATCATATACTTTTCAATGCGGAAAGACATATTTGAGCTTCTTTAAGAATGATTAAGTAAAAAAACAATTATGATCTAACAGCCACTGGTATCCAAAGTTGGAAATTTTGAAGCCGTATTTCCTATCTAACCGGTGCCTTCTATAAAGCAACAATAAACATGTCAGCAATTAGTACAGGGAATATCAACAAAGGTCGAAATTGGTGCAATATTTAGTAAGACTTAAAACATGAGGTTTAAAGATTTAACATATTTATTGAAATATATAAAATTTAACAATTATGTAAGAACATTACCATAACCTAATGCTTCATGATTAAATCATAAACATTCCTCCTAGTACACTTAAAAAAGGTGAAAGCTGTTTCCATGTGGCTTCAAATTACTTAGACAGAGAAGAAATTAGAAGTAAATTTATAACTTGGCAAAATATGGAGGGTGTTGCATGGCTGCATAAAGTCTAATTTAGTGACCACCCTAATCTTATGTGTAAAGACAACAATTTCCCGAATTATACAAATTTCAATAAAGAGGAAATATTAAAATAAGATCAAAAACACTTGGAACCTTTCCTTTGATGGGCTCCCCAAACACATAACTAAAGAGGAAAAGCCAAAAAGGCTTGATAAAAGATGCGTGGATCATCATCAACAACTTCAAAAGATCAAGATAAAATAAAAGATCCATTTAAGGACAGATCAACCACCATAGCAGATAATACAATCATTAGGACATGATGGAATCAACATGCAAAAATGAAATATAACCACGGCATTATTAGGCTAATTAATCAGCAAAAGAAATGAAAAAAGTTTCAAGAACCAGAATTTATGTGGGGGACCTTCTCAGCAGCAGAGGCTGAAGCTTGAAGCTGCCCATTTCTCTCCTCTAACCTCGTCTGCAATTTAAATATTTCCTCTTCCATGTGCCTTGCCTTTGTCTCCGCTTCCTGATTTAAAAAAAACAATAATAAAAAAGAAGAAGCGAAATCAGGTTTACCAGTAAACAAGTTCTTGACCCCACAAAGAAAGACCCAAAAAGAGAAATATTCAAATGGGAACTGAAAGTTTAACACAAAAAGACACGGAAAAGGAGGCACCATCAGCAATCACATGCCTGTCTTGTTAGGGTTTCTTGAGCAAATGACTGCTCCTGCGACGCCAAACGGCTTCTAACCTCCTTCAACTCCGCCGCCAGCGACACCACGTTACGCCGGAAACTCTGCTTCTTCTCATTCAAATCCTTCAATAAAGGATCAAAATCCATAGAAGATGATGAAGACGGCAGGGATGATTGATTAGACACTGACATCAGGGATAGCACGTTCTTGATCCAACGGTGAGTTGAAGATCTGATCGTGAATGCATGCACAGACCCTTGAAGGGGGCATAAAAAAAACAAAAAAGAACAAATGACTTAGGGGAAGAGTCCTAGTCTTTGGTTGTTGCAATCTGTGCTGCCATATCTGCATGTGAACACGGTGGTTGTGCATTTAATTCAAGTGGGACAGCAAGCAACAAGTTTGAAAAATGTAAAGATATAATGCAATAATAATACTCACAAGATTTAAGAGAAGAATAAATATTTGGAAGCAATGAAATGGATGGAATAAATCTGGTCCAAGCGAAGAGAAAAAGAAAAGAAAAGAAAGCTAAATAGATACGTAATGGAAGGAGAGCGATAGAGGTGTTATAAACCACAACCATAACCATCTGTATAATAAAGTCTTGTAATTATTTATCAAGACATAGAGAGAGAATAAGAAAGAGACTGGCAGAGAGAGAGAGAACAGCTTTTTGAATTTGAAATATGGGGAAAAAATTAATAAAATTCAAATTTGAAATAGTTTGAAAATGGAAAAAAAGAAGAAATTTTCTTGGGAAAGCGGAAAGAAAGATGAAACAGAAACAACGCTGTACTCGGAAGGAGAGAAAAGGCAAAGAAAAAAATCCAGAAAATATTTTTGGCTTTTACAGAAAAACAAACAAAATAAAAGAGAGTGAGAATCATGGTGGGCGGATTGAGCGGGGAAGAGAGTTACCAACCTATGGTAGCAGCTTCACTTCTCTTCTCTTCACTGTATATGTCTCAAAGCAAAGCAGAAATGAAGTTTTGCGAATAAGCTTGTGTTTTGGGTTGTGATCTGCTCTGTGAATTTTTCCCCCTAAGATGAGATCGGATCCGAGGATGTTTTAATTTTGTAATGGAATGAGAGGAAGGATTAGATTAGAGGGGATACTAATTGATTGATTACTTCTTTCCAATTATTATTTGTTTTTTTAATTAATTCATGGTCTTGAGTTATTTAGGTAATTAATATTTAATTATGTTTGGTCCCGATTCCGAACCTGGGGTAATGTGATAATGCCAAAATCCTAAGCTGTGTTTTGTGGTGTGGTGGGTTCTGTTTCGCAGATTTGACATTTCACGATCTTCTTTTTTTTTTTTGGTTTCCCACTGACTCCAGCCATGGGCGAGAGTAGCGCGGCAAATCCAAATTTTTGGTTTGCTGCTTGCTAAGCCTAAGGGGATTCTTGCCGCGTGGACTTCTTTCTCTCTCATCCGTTCGATCTGTTTTTGTTACCTACCTACTAGCACACTGTCACCTGCTTGGGCTTGGGCTTGGGCTCGGGCTCCGAGCCCTTTTTTGCTTAAATAATTATTTAGGCTGTTCCATTTCATTTCTTCTTGGAATATATGGTAAGTTGTTAGTAAATTTTTACATTTCTTGAAATATATGGTAATTTAGGCTGTTTCACATTTTTTTTATGTTATAAATATTAAAATTTTGATTTTGATTCAATTTTATATATTTTAAAAAATAAATATATTAATTTATTTTTATATTGAATAAATATAATTATTTGTATATCTAATATGTAAACATAAAATAATGTTATATCAATAATTATATTAATTTATAAAAATCAAATCAAAATATAATGAATAAAATTACACAAAATTAAATTTTATATATAACATTACACATTAAACTATATTAAATTACTCGTGCAACACGATTTACACTATCATTAAGGCATAGTTGTCAATTTTGGGCTTTTTTTTAATAATCTAATCCTATAAATTTAAAAAAAAAAGTATGAAAATGACCCAACTTCAAGATTAATAATGGGAATGACCTGATTTCTATAGTAGAATTGGGTGTCGCCACTTTTCCAAGCAGCACCACCCTAAAAATAAAATAAAAAAAATAATAATTTTCTAACAAATTTGCGGCATCGGACTGAAACGTGCAGGGTTAAAACGTTCAGGGACTTGATGAAATAATTACCCTTTTTAGATTGGTTGGAAAAAAGTGTCATGTATCTCGGCACCTAATTAAACTTTTGGTCTATTTGCATGCTAAGTCTGTCTCCTTTTAAAATTAAATTTAAATAGCTTTAAAAGATATAAGAATAACAAAATAAATCCTTCTCAAATTTTTTTATTTTTTTAAAAACAATAAAATTAAAAATATATATAATTCTTATTTAAATTACCCAATATGTCTCAAAAAATTTTCTCAAGTTTATCTAAATTAAAATATGCTAGAGAATGAATTGAAAATGTTTAAATTCAAATAAACTTGAGGAAATTTTTTGAAGGACATATTAGGTAATTTAAATAAGAATTTTATATAGTTTTTAAGTTTATTGTTTTAAAAAAATTTATAAAAAAAATGAGAAGTGTTTATTTTTTTTATTCTTATATTTTTTTTAAGGGATATTTAAATTTAATTTTAAGATGGGACAGAACTAATATACAAATAGACCAAAATTTTAATTAGGTGCCACATAATCACACTCTTTTTTTAGTCAATCTAAAAAAGGTAATTACTACATCAAGTCCCTGAATGTTTTGTCCTTGCATGCTTTAGTTCGGTGCTGCCAATTTGTTACGCGGTACAAAAAAAATGTTTTTACTTTTTGGGACTTTTAAGGTGATGCGGCTTGAAAATAGAGGCACCCAACTCCAATGTAAAAATCAAGTGATTAATCTTGAAATTAGATCATTTTTATAATTTTAAACTTATAGGATAAAATTCCTAAAATACCCCCAAATTTGAATCCCTTGGATTATATTGATGTGGAACAGTATCAGCGAAAATAATGTATACTTATTGCGACAAAACTAATAAATCCAATAAGGCTAAAAGAAAAAAATATTTTAATTGAATTTGAGATCACTTTGTTTAATTCAACTACAATTATTATTTTAATGTTGCTTAGAGCCCAACAGCCAAGACACCCTGTTATGTCTTCTTTCAACCAAATTCCAAATGAGGAGCAACAAACTAATTACCGTTTCGCAAGAAGAGATCCATTCCATTCCAACCCATGTTCATATATCAAACCTAACACCACTACCCCATCCATAAACCAACTTAAATTCAATAAGTAAGCTTCATAACTTATAATACCCCCCCCCCCCCCATATATTCCTCCAGATTTTAAGGATCCCCATCTTCCTAAATAAATAAATAAATATTCTTCCTTGTATTGTATCTAACCCACTACACTCTTTTTCTCTTGCAAGAAGCCTTTATCAAAGCAAAGACACCCGTTCAACACCGGGGGCATAAGTTTGATAATTTCACCCTTTATATAAAATTCAGCAAGATATATAATATATGATCCCACAGGCCAAGGCATGGGCAGTGAAGTACTCGCTTCAAGAGACGAAATGACCAACACCTTATCTTCTAAATCATTCTTTTCTATTACTTCTAAATAGTTTAATGGTTTAGCATCTATATATACCAAACACAAGATGTAAGGTACAATGTTCAAGTGTTATGGAGCTAAAACTTAAGTCTTGCAATTCGTGTGGTCTTAAATGATTTCTTTGTTTCAAATTCGCCTAAGTCAGCCTAACTCTCGAAAGATAAGAATTCTCGATGAAAATTCTCCAAGACACCAGAATAAAGCGGAAGCAAACTCAAAAGACAATGGAGCTTAAATCGAACAAAAAAGCTACAAAAAAAAAAACAATAGCACACCAAGTGTTTGAGTAAATGCTTTCAAAGTATTTTATAACTCTAAATAGGATGATTACAAATGAGGGGAAAAACCTCTATGTATAGTTGAGCTCTCCGAGATCCAACGATACCGTTTAATTTACATCGATGATCAAGATCAAAATCAATCTACAATTGAGATTCTTAAGGGATTTACATGATCTTCTAAGATTACAAAATCAAATCTTCTAAGCTTACTTTTCACCATGGTAGCCCTAGTTTTCTTTAAGCGCTTCATTGGGCCACCAATGATTCAAGTAGATCGACTTCTCCATATGTTCCATGAATCGAGCCAATTCAAGTGGGTTGAATGAGCCCCATTTAATCAATTGACCTCCATAGGACACTCTGTATGCATTCGCTATGGACTTTGATTCGCGATCCGTGACATTCTCCCCTACCCATTCTCGCAACGCCCTCATCACATCCTCGGGATGACACAGGTTTGACTCGTGTCTCAAAACTGCCTCAATGTCTCGGTCGATTCTCGACTAGCCTCTCTATTAGGCAGTCTCGCCCTTCGGAACGTTTGCCTCAACTTATGTCTTTGTCGTCGCCTAACTTGAACTGTTTTTCCCTTTTGTACATCTCGTTCGCAAGAGCCCACTGTTCTTGCTTGCCCCTATTGTAACTTGCCTCGATCTGGATCCCCTTGATCCTCACAAATAGGCTTTGACATGCCTACATTGAACACTAAGTTAACCTTAAGTATTGTCGCTAACTCTGGTTTGTAAGCCCCTTAGCTTACCCAATTTAGGAAAGTCATAATGTAAAACACTAGGAAAGTGTTTGATATGTACCTCGCTCATTGCATTTACTCGTTTTGACTGCCCAGTTTGCATCACCACTTTTTCTACAAAGTTTGATGCTCTGTTGGCTAACCAAGAAACCAAGTTTACCTACAAGTTTCTCCTATATGAACAAGTCTGATGCCTCCGTATAAACAAGATCACTCATTCTTTGACCTGCGATGTTGATGTCCACAAACACCAACCCTTTTTGCTTGTGATCTTTCTTCACTTTTGCATAATTGAGTATTATTGATCCCAGCCTCAATACATTTTCCTAATCAGGCTTTGTTTCATCTTCTTTAGTGTTCGCAGACAACATGGATTGTTGTGGCAATCCCACATCCTATGTGTGTTGGATCTGGTGTCCTAAGTGTAGTATTTTCATCTATGTACACTTGTATTTTTCAGATAAATTGGTTTAATAAAAATATTTATAAATTACATTAATACCCTTGTATATTGTCCTCAATTTTTTTTGCATACAAAGCAAAATTAAAGCAAATATTGACTCACTGGTTATCTAATGTTTAACTAATACTAAGCAGTATTACATGGTCAGATCGTAATACGGAAAGAAAACTTGTATTAGTAGATAGACCTAAAGATGTCCTTAGTCTAATCGAAAAATAGTAAACTGGTTGAAAGACTAATATGTCGTATATCAATTCCAATTGGGAAGATGTTTTTTCTTGAGCATCGAAGCGGATGACTCCTAAAAATAGAGACATAGATGTGACTGACTGGACTGACAGTACATCGGATAGAACCCAAGTAGAATAGATCCTAAATTCATTTATGAATTTATTCACTTGTGATATTCATAATGTGACAAACCTTAATCATGAGTGGATGGTGGACTATGCATGCGTGACTCGTATATTTTGATGCAAGTAAAAGCTTGAGTTCAAAGAGATAAAGTACTGAAAGTTGGTGCGTTGGGTGTACAACTTTTGTAATATGTAGCATAATTCACAATAGTGAATTCAAAGCCCAAGAAATGGGTAAATGATATCCTCTCATTGGAATTACATGATAGATGAAAAGTAAAAGTGGTTATAGGTCGTTTGTCTTGGTGATAAATGACTTGATTACTATTTGATAGTAATTGAATTTTCATGAAAGAAGATGTAATGGTTACAATGAGATAAAATAGGATCATATTGGGAGAACAGATTTATCCCAAAGAGATTAAGGATACCCTATGCAAGTAGCACACTTATGACAAGGTCATTGAACAAGTACTAATTGTGTAACTTTTGTAATGGTATGTAATTAGGGAGAGCTCAGTCACGATATTATAGTGGAATGACATCATGACTAAATGAGTTTATAATTAATAGGAAAAAAGCTAGAACTTGATTATAAATCATTTGAGTCCTAAATATATATGTCTAATTAGTCCCTCTGTTAGCTCATTGAAACCAAAATTAAATCGCGTATAGAATCAAATTAACATAAATGGATGAAAATGATAAAGTTAGAGTAATGAGTCACACTCGAAATGAATATATTTTCTCGTTGAGTATAGAAATGACTTGAGAATTAATTTAAGGCTTTCAAATTATTATTTAATTAAATAATTGAAGTTCAAAAATGTAATTAAATTAATTGGTTATTATTGTGAATACGTTGAATATGAAAATTAAATATATTTTTTCATATATTTTTTCATATAAGTTGCTATGACTTTAACGAAATTAGAATTGGGTTGAAAATTTTATTTAATTGGAAATTTAATTTATCTAATTACATTAATTTAACATTTTTTAGGTTGAATTAAATTATAAAGTGATGGGTTAAAAATTTAGAAAGCACATATAATTGGATTTAATATATGAGATGCTCCAAACCCCCTCATAATACATATAAAGAGCGACAACCCTAGTATATTTAATTAGGGTGTGTCGCTCCCCTCTCGTAGTTAAACTAGGGGACTAGTTTTTCTATCAAATAAGAATTATTTGTGTTATACTAATTCAAGCTAGATTCTCCTATCTCTCCCTATAAATAGATGCATTGGTAGCGCTAATAATACACAACTTTGAGATGTTTTTATCCTACCCGGATTGATTATCGAGATAAAGGATTAAATTAAATAAAATGAAAATAGTATAACTTGGTCAAATTGTGAATTGGCTTGGAACTGAGATGATTCATGCTATTCTATGTATGAAATAATATCTCGATTGACGAATTGATAAAATTGAGATCGATAGAATGAGAATCGAACTTATAATGTGTAACAACCCATTTTTCAGTGGTACCGGAGGTTTCCGGTACAATAAATACCGTATTCTGATGATTGAGACAATAAATATTATTTATAATATTTACGAGCCTAATATGGAATTATATTAATTTTTGGTTCGACAATTTTTATCGAGCAGTTAGTAATTAAGGTACAATGATTAAATCATAAAAGTTATATGCTATGAAATTTTATTTGGTTAAAGGACCAAATAAACTATTAGACATATTATTTTATATATCTAGTGGGAAATTATGTCAATTTCCATTATATTAATTTAATTATGATTACTGATAATTAAACAAAGCTTAATTAGCTTAATCTTTAATTAATTAGTGTTAATTATGGTATATAAGTAAAATAAAAAGAAAAGATGACACTATCATCACCTTTTCATCTATTCCTCTCCTCTTTGACCTTCCATAGCTAAGGGAAGTTAGGGTTGAGTTTTCAAGCTTTGTTCTTTAAATTGGTAAGTGATTTCTAGCTCGTTTCTTATAATTTTTATGTTTTTGAGATCTCGGGAGCTTGATTTAGCTAGCCCAGGGACTATTTCACAAGATTTTTAAGGTTTATAAAAGTTACCATTGATGAATTTTGGAGCTTTTAGTGCTAATATGCTAGTTTATAAGCTTAGAGATGAAATAGGGACTAATTCATAAAGTGATATTTGTTAGTTTTGAGTTTAGGGGCTAAAATAAAAACTAATTGAACTTGGCTTGAAATTTATATAATTACTGAAATTGGAGGGTTGTATAAGGGTGTAATTCAAAATGATTTGAAAAATGAGGCTTAAATGTGAAAGATATGTTTGTTTCGGTTTTAGGGACTAAATTGATTAAAAAGTAAAAATTTAAGGGTTTTGTAAAAATGAAAGAAAATAGGTCCATGCATATCATATTATGTTATTAAATTACTGGAATTGATAAATTGAATTAAAATTATTATATAGATCAAGAATTAAATCAATAGAAAGATAAACACGAAAAAGGAAAAATTACATATTAGTCCCCGAAATTGTACTTGTTGATGTTTTGTTTAGCTAAGTTCGTATGAAGTTTAATTTTTTAATATATGTTACTATTCTGTTAATTATTACTTGTGAGTTTAGTTGCTTTAAAATGATAATTGTTCATATTGAAAGGACTAAATTGCAAAGTACGGTATATGTGCCTAAAGTGAATAATTAGATGATATGGAATGAATATGGATTGTTAATCGGATTATGTTCATGTATATGGAAATTTTATAATGATGGAAAGGATACGAAAACTGATTTAAGGCCCGTGTGAACTTAGTAAACGATTAGGATATGAATGACTTGTCATTAGGGTCTAAAGGGTAATAGGAACTGGTTTGGAGGTCTTTACCGATGGTTGAGATCCTGCATGGGTTGCAGATGCTCCACAACTCGTGTGAGCAGCATCATGTGAAGTACAAAGTTTCGATTCACAGCTCGTATGAGCAATTTAAGTCTTGTGTATCCGAGGTTACTTTACTATAGTTCTCAGGGCAAAAATAGTAACAAAATGAAATTGGATCAAATGGTAAGTTCAAATGTGAAATCAATGGCTATATTATGAAATGCTAAGTTTATATGTATGCTTGAATGATATTTGTTGTAATGAACTAACCAAGTTAGTTGTGGTGCCAAATTGTGTAAAGTTGACAGGTTTTAAATTATGCTTATGTTATGTGATTTCAATTACATATATTGCTTAATGTCGAGGTAAGTTAAATTGGTTTCTGTACGAACTTGCTAAGCATCAAAAAATGCTTACCATTGTTCTTTTTTTCCTTTTTATAGATCTTTAGTTGTTAATTGTGTCAAATGGATCACATCGGAGCTCACATTATTCGATTTTTGATTTGATAGACTTTTGATCATTTTGGATCGATTATATGTGGCATATACTAGGTGGTTGTATAAGTCCACTTGAATGTTACATGTCTTGTACATAAGTGTAATTGTGAATATGTTGGTTTTGAGACTTGTCATTTTCTTCTCTAAATGACATTTGGTACTAAGATGGTTGTAATAGTTATAAATGTCTATGTGGTTATTTTGGTATGCCATGATTGTTGAGACGAATGGAAACTTTGAATGTGGATATGTTGCTTATAAGTGCATTTTGAAAATGATTTTTGATGCGGAAATGGTATGATGAATAAGTATGAAATTGATGTGGCATTAATGCCAACCTAGGCATGTTGTTGGTTTTGGTAATGTGACCATTTATTAGTGATTGGAAATTAGTGTTTTGAATTCTTATAGAGCATATAGATAGAGATAGTCTAAATTGGCATGAGTGGATTCATGTTAAGTTGAATGATTTGGGTGCCATTTGAGGCATATTGATATAATGATTGAATGTGATTAAAATGTGGTAAATTGACATGTTTTCTTTTGAGCTTATACCGGTTTTGAGTAAGTTTAATTGTGCATTGGGACATCAATTAGGCTATTGATTTAGTTTGGCATGAAGTAGGCACCAAATGACATGTTTTTGTACCACACAGCTGTGTGTCATACACAGGCCGGTGATACAGCCATGTGTCTACTGGATAATAGGAAGAATTAGAAGTACACGGTTCTCGATTGTCACATGAGCTGGTTATACGCCCGTGTGAGTACTGTAGATTTGGTCATTTAGCTTTTCACACGGTTTCAGTTTGTTACACAGCCTAGCCATACGATCGTGTGATTTTTTATGAAGTTTTGCAATTTGACTCATACAGCTTTAATTAGTTATACGGTCTGAACACACAATGGTGTGACTCCATTTCTACATGGTTACAGCCCATTACACGGCTGGGGCACATGGCTATGTGCCTTCTATTTTGAAAAATTTCCCTACTTTTTGAAATTTTTTTCAATTTAGTCCTTATTTGTGCTCGAGTCAACTTAAGATCTTTCGTAAGCTAGATTTAAACTCGGATTAGTTTGTAAATCATATCATGGATTATGAAATGTTTTTATTGTTTATTTTAATTATAAACCCGGAATTGTATGTGATTTACTCCGTTAGCTGTTGAAGCAGCCTATAGCTCAGGTCTAGCGACTAGATCGGGTGAGGGGTGTTACATAATGAAATTGGATAATTGGTTACCCTATTAACTGTCCGGGTAGAGTCGAATATAATTGGACTATCATAATATAACATGATATATTATATATATACAAAATCGACTCAAGACCTAGGTACATGCTATATATTAAACAAAAAGGGAGTTACTGACATTGTCGAGTCAAGGATCACAAATTTGATGTTAAAATCATCTCCTGGAACTTCGAGTTCCACCTATACATGCGCACGAAATAAATAAATTGTAAGCTGAGCAAGAACATTTATAACCCAAGTATTAATCAAATACATATAACCAATACAATTACAATCTTTAGTCATATAAAAAAAAAACACTTTCATTCCAAAATCTTCCAATATCATATGAAATATTCATATAACCATTTGATGTACATCAATTTAATTGATTTTATAATTTAACTTAATTTATCAACCATTCAACATTACAAAAGATTTACCAAATTCTACCTTTTGCCAAGTGCCAATCTCTATACCTTTAAACATTCAAAATCATTTATGAATCAAACATGTATACCTTTAACATTAAGCTATTCAATGTTCATGTTCAATCAATACCATTCAACCTACCATGTCATAAAATTCAACATTAGGATACCAAATTGAAACATATTACCATTGATAATTCATATGATTATGTCATACCATACTTTTTAATACTTACCTTACTATTTTCCATTCATTTCATATCCTACTTATTCAATTTATACCATTATCTACAAGTATATTTGTAACATCCAGGATTTAGGGGTTATGCATTTAGTGCATAGTGCAAGTGTTAGTGGGCTTGGTGTATGTTTGGATGTGTTTTAGGGGTTCCTAAAACTCTAGGATGAAAGAGAATGCTTTGGAAAATTATTAGATTTTAAGTTTAAAATGGGAGCTAGGCTAAGGAGGTCTTAAGAAAATTTGTAAGAACTTTTGGACATGAGATTGGGCTTGGTAAAGTGGCTTGAAGGCGCCACTTAGGGCCTTGGTAAGTGACGCCATATGCAGTGGGCAAGGGCCTTGGTTCGAGCAACGTGGGAAGCAGTGGGAGCCTTTATTTTTGCGTCAAGAGAGGGAGGAGTATTGGACGACATGGGACTCTGAAAAAATGAGGATTAAGACTTGATTTTCTTTTTAAATTTCGGCTAGGAAGGGGAGATAAAGGTTGGACTTGTTCAAATTATTTTGAAAGAGTGGCAGGGAGAGAATATAGGAGGAAATTTTGGGATATGATAAGGAAGGAGGTAGTGGTCGAATGTGGGGTTCTTTTGGATGGCAAATTCGGCCATATAGAGGGGATAAGTGCCGAATTTTAGCTGTGAGAGTGTCCATCCTTCTTGCCGAAATTTGTTAGTCATAGGAGTGCTCTCTTTTCTTCTTTTTCATTTGAAGCCAAATTCTCCCTTGTCACCATTGCCAAAATTCTTCAAACTCTTCTCTTCTTCTTTCTCTATGTGTTCTTGGCCGAATCTATACCTCTTTCCCAAGCTTCTTCTTTTATTTTGGTGTTAGCCGAATATTTTATCATCACTTGAAGCCATAGCCAAACCTTAAAGGGACCTTATTCTCTTTTCTTTGTTCAAAGCCTTGAAGCCAAAAACTTGATTTAGTTTATTTGTGGCGAATTCTCTAAGCATTAAACTCCCTCCACTTTTGTGTTTTCTTTCTTCACCATTAGAGTGTCGAAATCCTTCTCTTTGGGATCTAGAAGCCGATTCTCTGTGGATGCTTGTATAGCGATAAGTATTTCCTTCTTTAGGCAATCAGTTTTGTCTCATCTTCATAAGTATGCCGAAATCAATGGTTAGGCCTTTGGTCTAAGGTTGGCCGAATGTCCTTTAAGGCCATAGTGATGTGTTCTTTTGTGTGTAGCCGAAGGAATGGAGCATTAAAGGAGTCTTGCAGTATTCGACTACTCAAGGTAAGTGATATGTGCTATACGGCCAAGGGTTATTTTCTCATGAATTATTGCTTAAAGCCGATTTTAACAGTTGGTTAGCAGGGATTTCGACAGCTTCATAGTTAAGTGGTAATTCAGGATTTCGATAAGTAGGGTAAGTGGTTCATGGTATTCGGCCATAGGCCATATTTGGTATTAAGGTTAGCCGATTCTAACTTTGATGATTTAGGGGCAAATCGACAGGGCCAAAGGAGGAGACTCGGGTCTCGATTCGTTTTGGTAAGATGGTTAAGATTTAGTTTCTATTCGTTTAAGATCTTGTATTAATCGATTTTGATTTAAGTATTGTTGATGGAGGCGAACATCAGTCAAGAAGGTAAAGGGATAGTCCCTATCCCTAAGTTTAAGAGGAGATCTGCTTTCTGCTCGATTGGGATTGGCCACGTGGTGTGGGCAGTGAGGCGTGACTATAGGCGATAGCGGTAGTTTCGCTTAGTGATAATATCGGGATCGAGCGTAGTGCTTCAAGTTATCGTGTGTGTGGTTAGCCTCATCGTTTCCGGGTTTATATGTTATACTTGTATGAGTTTTGCGTATGCTAACAAGTGCGATGGTAATTATGAAACGGATACCCTTACGGGTATATCGATGATCAAGTCAGTACTAATCTAGTGAAAAGTGGTTATCAATGTGTATATGTGAATATGTTCATGAAAATATGGTTGAATGCGTCAACATGTACATGCATTACTCATCATGACGTTATTATATGTTGCATGTGCATGGGATGGGATATGAATGTGAAAGAAGGACAGGGTGTACTTCGAGTACGTGGTTTGATGTTAGCCATGAGCTACATCGAGGATTGGCGCTGAATGAGGTCGCGTTGTGGATTACTTGTGATTAAGTTCACGTGGATTGATGAGTGGCTCTATGCCTCATCGTGGTTGATATCGGCTGTGTGCCATATCGTGGTTTGATGAGTAGCTATGTGCCTCATCGTGGTTTGATGCTAGCTACGAGCTACATCGTGGACGACATTAATTGCCAAATTGGTGTGTAGCGGTTGGAGGGTGATTTAGAAATCCCCTGGTGTGTGGTGGCTGGATACGGGGGTGTGTAGAAGATGGACCCTAGGTTGGGTTGGGTGCACTTTGCATGATTATGTGTGGCATTGTGGTTATTGATGTGGTTATGGGCCAAGCCCAATATGTGAATGTGGATCAGTGTGGGAATGGGCCAAGCCCAATATGTGGAATCATGTGGTTAATTACATTATGATCCGATATGTGGTATGGATATGGGCCAAGCCCGAATTGTGATATTATGTGAATAAGTTGCCTTGTTATCTGTTATGTGGTTTGATATGTGGGAGGAATTCAGTGGACTAATTGCACACTGAGTCTGTGTGACTCACCCAAATAATTATCAACATCGCAGTGATACGTGATTCTTGGACCGGGTTGGAGTGGATACAAAGGTGGCCATGCGTAAGCTATATTTCATGCGTAAGATGTTTTATTTATTTTATGCGAATTAATATTAAGTATTTTTGAATAATTATTTGATGTAACAAGGGCCACTTAAAGTACTTGGACACGTTATTTATGATTTTGAAGTTATTTTACTTTTATTCTAAACCTAAATGATTTTAGGAATCGATTCATATTATTAAAGCCTATATTAAAGTTTTAAATCCGGGAATTTGTAACAACATGATTTTACTTAGAATTTTAAATATACAATGTTTTACAACCGACAACGAATTTTTATGTTTTTAACCGTAAGTCAAATCTTTTCGAACATTTTACTCGAAGGACATACCGAGATCCTGGTCCAAGGCTCGTGGGCGAGTTTGGGGTGTTATGATTTGGTATCGAGCCCGGTTCAAAACTCGGCTTTGAGGGTTTTGGGGCCCAAAAACATTTTTCAAAGATGGTCTTTTCAAAAATATAGATTTTTATGGACTTTTTCAGGTTATTCTGGCATGGCACCTGTATCTCCGGCCCGAAGTCCACCAGGTAAGTACCTCTAACTACTGAAGTGATCTGAATATGTGAACTGTATGGGCATCTATGGGAACGTAGATTAGTAGATTAGGGCTATTGAACCCTAGGACTAGTCTACTCCAACACAAGATTCATAAGACTTAAGAACCACTAAACAAACCTGTGAGTAAGTCGCCGAGCTAGGGTGTGGCAACAGTTGTGCGCATGTCTAGGAGTGGATTCAGTAAGAGCTTGGTACTTAAGCAGTCCTAGTGACTCACCTCCTCTTTACTTGAATCCTACCTGGTGCGTAGCTACGGTTCACCCTAACCACGAGGACTTGTTCACCGGCTAAACCGATAATTAAAACCCGAAAGGGACTAGCCATACTGGTTTATAAAAACCTTAGTTTTAAAATCACAAATTGCCCTTTTTGATTTGTAAACATTAAATTAGAATTTGAAAACCCTTTTCGAAATATTTCCGATTTGCAAAATTACCCAAATACCCCTGGGTTAGAAATTACTAAAATGCCCTCGTTTATAAATTTACAGTACTACCTCGATTTTTACTAAATCTTGCTTTACGAAATATCCAGATACTGATTTAGAAAATTTACTCGAATTACCCTCGACTTACAAAATTACCCAATAACCCCGACTCAAATTTTTGCAATACCTTCGTTTGAGAAAATTTTCAAAATAACCCCGAGTTTTGAAAATTTTGGAATGCCTTTGATTTGTACAGATTTTCAAGTTGACCCTGATTTGTTACTAAAATACCCTTATAAGACAATTGACGAGATTACCAGGTAGGAAACGGATAGAAATGCCAAAGTAGTGTGTGAATATTGTTGATAAATGTGAATGTGACTCTCTGAGTTAGAATAGTGAACTTGAGTCAAAACTTTGATTGATCGAAGAACTACTACTGAATCTTCTTTACATAAAATTGTTCGCGAATAATCGCGGAACGAAATACTAATGCATAAAACTTTTAATCGAGTAAGTCGTGACGTTAGACATGAGTTCTAGAGGACGTGGTCGAATGATCAGACGGAACCAATAGGGTCCGCCATGGGTCGAAAAAATGACGTGCCGCCGCCGCCGCGGCGATGGCGCGAGGATCAAGGTCGACAGAGGGGATGACGCAATGATCGCAGCTATCGCCGCGAATGCTAGAACGAGTGGCAAGAGCCGGTATGGGAAATGGAGCTCGGAAATCGATGATCGGAAAGACTTAGGTCGAACGGAGTGAGGTTTTTAGAGGAGTGTCCGGGGTGGCTCCAAATGTAGCGAGTATTGGTTAGAGGCGGTCGAAAGAATTATGGGCGATTTGGACTATACCGAGGAAAAGTCGAAAGGTGCCGCTCTCATTGCTCCGAGAGACAGGCTTATCATTGGTGGCTCACCGTCGAAAAGGTGTCCCGCAGATCGATTGGATTGGGAGTATTTTAAGCTTAAGTTTGAAGGGAAGTATGTTGGAGCTAGTTACCTAGACTCGCAGAGGAAAGCGTTTCTAAACTTGGTTCAAGGAAGTAAGTCGGTAGCGTGAGTACGGCGGAATTTGTGCGGTTAAGTCAAGACGCCAAGGGCATCGTAGCTACCGACACGAAAGGTGTGTTCGATTCAAGACAGATTGCGAGACAGTGCGGTGTTGATTGCTCACAGAGAGAAAGGGACTTTGCTATTATAGTGGAGAAAGCTCGAATAGATGAAGAAGTTAAGAGGACTGAGAGACAGAATCGAGAAAAGGATAGGAATTGGAATAAGAGGAGTTTTGACCCACAATGTCATCTAGAGATTTTCGTAAAAGACCAAGGATTGAGAATTTCAGCATGCGCACTGCATCAGTTGGTGGGAATCGGAGTCGTCCATGTACTCGATGTGGAAGTGCTCATGCTGGAGAGTGTTGGGGAAATAGTAAGGAATGTTTTCGGTGTGGGTCTAAGGCTCACTTGGTTAGGAATTGTCCTAAGGTGACGAGGGGTCGTGGTTCAAGCCATGGAGGAAATGGCTCTGGCCGAGGTCGTGGAACACCAAGCAAAGGTGCTGAAGGTTCAGAGGCGAGACAACCAAGGTTGGTTTAGGCAGTCAGTCGTTGCGAGGAGGAAGATGTGCCAGATGTAATATCGGATACGTTCCTTGTTTCTGGAATACCCTTAATTGCTTTGCTTGTTTTAGAGTTAGCTCATTCTTGTATTGCTAGTGAAGTGCCCAAACCTTGGATGTGAACTTAGAGATCGTGCCTAGAAGGTATGATAGTTTTATTAAGATCGAGTGCTGCAGCAAGAGCGTAGTGGATTGCACGATCATTAGTTGGGTAGCAAGTAATTTTGAGGACGAAATTATTTTTAAGGAGGGTAGAATCAGAACATCCAGATTTAGGGGTTATGCATTTAGTGCATAGTGCAAGTGTTAGTGGGCTTGGTGTATGTTTGGATGTGTTTTAGGGGTTCCTAAAACTCTAGGATGAAAGAGAATGCTTTGGAAAATTATTAGATTTTAAGTTTAAAATGGGAGCTAGGCTAAGGAGGTCTTAAGAAAATTTGTAAGAACTTTTGGACATGAGATTGGGCTTGGTAAAGTGGCTTGAAGGCGCTACTTAGGGCCTTGGTAAGTGACGCCATATGCAGTGGGCAAGGGCCTTGGTTCGAGCAACGTGGGAAGTAGTGGGAGCCTTTATTTTTGCGTCAAGAGAGGGATGAGTATTGGACGGTATGGGACTCTGAAAAGATGAGGATTAAGACTTGATTTTCTTTTTAAATTTCGGCTAGGAAGGGGAGATAAAGGTTGGACTTGTTCAAATTATTTTGAAAGAGTGGCAGGGAGAGAATATAGGAGGAAATTTTGGGATATGATAAGCAAGGAGGTAGTGGCCGAATGTGGGGTTCTTTTGGATGGCAAATTCGGCCATGTAGAGGGGATAAGTGCCGAATTTTAGGTGTGAGAGTGTCCATCCTTCTTGCCGAAATTTGTTAGTCATAGGAGTGCTCTCTTTTCTTCTTTTTCATTTGAAGCCGAATTCTCCCTTGTCACCATTGCCAAAATTCTTCAAACTCTTCTCTTCTTCTTTCTCTATTTGTTCTTGGTCGAATCTATACCTCTTTCCCAAGCTTCTTCTTTTATTTTGGTGTTAGCCGAATATTTTATCATCACTTGAAGCCATAGCCGAACCTTAAAGGGACCTTATTCTCTTTTCTTTGTTCAAAGCCTTGAAGCCGAAACCTTGATTTAGTTTATTTGTGGCCGAATTCTCTAAGCATTAAACTCCCTCCACTTTTGTGTTTTCTTTCTTCACCATTAGAGTGTCGAAATCCTTCTCTTTGGGATCTAGAAGCCGATTCTCTGTGGATGCTTGTATAGCGGTAAGTATTTCCTTCTTTAGGCAATCAGTTTTCTCATCTTCATAAGTATGCCGAAAGCAATGGTTAGGCCTTTGGTCTAAGGTTGGCCGAATGTCCTTTAAGGCCATAGTGATGTGTTCTTTTGTGTGTAAATCAAGGAAGGGAGCATTAAAGGAGTCTTGCAGATTCGACTACTCAAGGTAAGTGATATGTGCTATATGGCCAAGGGTTATTTTCTCATGAATTATTGCTTAAAGTGATTTTAACAGATTGGTTAGTAGGGATTTCACAGACTTCATAGTTAAGTGGTAATTCAGATTTGATGTGCAGGTGGTAAGTGGTTCATGGTATTCGCCATAGGCCATATTTGGTATTAAGGTTAGCCGATTCTAACTTCGATGATTTAGGGGCAAATCGACAGTGTCAAAGGAGGAGACTCGGGTCTCGATTCGCTTTTGGTAAGATGGTTAAGATTTAGTTTCTATTCGTTTAAGATCTTGTATTAATCGGTTTTGATTTAAGTATTGTTGATGGAGGCGAACATCAGTCAAGAAGGTAAAGGGATAGTCCCTATCCCTAAGTTTAAGAGGAGATCTATTTCTGCCGTTCGGGATTGGCCACCAGGGTGTGGGCCAGCAGCAGGGCAGGACTATAGGCAGATAGCGGTAGTTTCGCTTAGTGATAACATCGGGATCGAGAGCGTAGTGCTTCAAGTTATCAGGTGTGTGGTTAGCCTACTGTTTTTCGGGTTTATATGTTATACTTGTATGAGTTTTGCGTATGCTAACAAGTGCAGTGGTAATTATGAAACGGATACCCTTACGGGGTATATCGATGATCAGGTCAGTACTAATCTGGTGAAAAGTGGTTATCAATGTGTATATGTGAATATGTTCATGAAAATATGGTTGAATGCGTCAACATGTACATGCATTACTCATCATGATGTTATTATATGTTGCATGTGCATGGGATGGGATATGAATGTGAAAGAAGGACAGGGTGTACTTCGAGTACGTGGTTTGATGTTAGCCATGAGCTACATCGAGGATTGGCGCTGACTGAGGTCGCATTTTGGATTACTTGTGATTAAGTTCACGTGGATTGATGAGTGGCTCTGTGCCTCATCGTGGTTGATATCGGATGTGTGCCATATCGTGGTTTGATGAGTAGCTATGTGCCTCATCGTGGTTTGATGCTAGCTACGAGCTACATCGTGGACGGCATTAATTGCCAAATTGGTGTGTAGCGGTTGGAGGGTGATTTAGAAATCCCCTGGTGTGTGGTGGCTGGATACGGGGGTGTGTAGAGGATGGACCCTAGGTTGGGTTGGGTGCACTTTGTATGATTATGTGTGGCATTGTGGTTATTGATGTGGTTATGGGCCAAGCCCAATATGTGAATGTGGATCAGTGTGGGAATGGGCCAAGCCCAATATGTGGAATCATGTGGTTAATTACATTATGATCCGATATGTGGTATGGATATGGGCCAAGCCCGAATTGTGATATTATGTGAATAAGTTGCCTTGTTATCTGTTATGTGGTTTGATATGTGGGAGGAATTCAGTGGACTAATTGCACACTGAGTCTGTGTAACTCACCCAAATAATTATCAACATCGCAGGTGATACGTGATTCTTGGACCGGGTTGGAGTGGTTACAAAGGTGGCCATGCAGAAGCTATATTTCATGCAGAAGATGTTTTATTTATTTTATGCGAATTAATATTAAGTATTTTTGAATAATTATTTGATGTAACAAGGGCCACTTAAAGTACTTGGACACGTTATTTATGATTTTGAAGTTATTTTACTTTTATTCGAAAACCGGAAATGATTTTAGGAATCGATTCATATTATTAAAGCCTATATTAAAGTTTTAAATTCGGGAATTTGTAACAACATGATTTTACTTAGAATTTTAAATATACAATGTTTTACAACCGACAACGAATTTTTATGTTTTCAACCGTAAGTCAAATCTTTTCGAACGTTTTACTCAGTGACATACCAGATCCGGTCAAGGCTCGTGGGCCGGGTTTGGGGGTGTTACAATATTCATATACATAGTTATTCACTCAATTGAATGCTCAATCTCATTTTTAATCTATAAGATTATACCATTTTCATATTATTCATTTCAATGTCACATTCCATTTTCAATCTATAATTTTATACCGATTTCATATAATTCATTGCAATGTCATATGAAATAGGTTTATTGAATCCATTTTCTTTACATTTCCAAGTTTCCAATTTCAATTACCAAGTTTCGTCCGATGGAACCCTAGTAAAACATACTCGGATATACGGGTAAACTACACCACACCAGGTTGCTCGTCCAAGCTAAAATTTCGTAAGGTTGCTAGTCCAGGCTAAAAGTATACAAGGTTACTTGTCCAAGCTAAAATTACACCAGGTTAGGTTACTAATCCATGCTAAACCTATACCAATTTCTTCGTAGATGCAAATCCCGTACAAACGCGCATATGACCCTATTGACATGTCAATCGTATCCTAACCTTTTACTAAGTTCACATAGGCATCTATTTTTGTATATAAGCATTATCAATTCCTATAAACAATCATGTTCATAGGATTATACCCTGTAATAATCCATATTTCTATATCCATACCCTGTAATCATTTACATTTACCTGTCGTACCCTATAATCAGTCACGTTTACATTTTCATATCCCGTACATGGTACTATCACATAACAATCATTTATCTCATTCCAATTTAGTCCAATTCATATATATAATATCAAATTCAATTTCAAAAATTAATTACAATTCATGATCAACACATAATTAAATCCTATCATATAACCTGTTCAATTCATTCTCATATTATATATATATATATCATATTCCCAATAAATCATAATACTTTCCATTTCATTCAATTCAGTCCACTATCTCGGCAATCAATATCAATCACAGCAAATCAATTCATACGATCATTATTAACTTACTTCGATATTCAATATTGTAATATGAAATGAATATGCAAAGAAATGAATTGACCTCGAATCATAAAAGTATAAATTGATATCTTGCATCACTCGTCAACAACTCTCGCTATTTCTTTCCCTCTCGACGGCTCGACATCGTTATTCGCTACGATCGATAATTCAATAATAAGACAATATCAAAATTCATTTAATCCAAATCCAAATACAAAGCCACATATATTTTGCATTTTATTCAATTCAGTCTCTAAATTCGGGATAGGCATAACTTTCAATTCCTAGCTTCAGATTAAAATCTGATTTCACATATTCTCATTAGGGACCTTATATTTTCTATTTCTAACATGATTTCATGACATGTTTTATATTTATACAATTTGGCCCCTAATGTAACAAAGTTAACAATCAAGCTTGTTAAGCTTTACATCCTTGTAACATCCCAAAATAGGGGTTATTTGTGATTGAATTATTTTTTCTTGTATTTGAATTTCTGTGATATTATGCGTGATGATATAAGGCTTAATTAGGGGTCTTGAGTAAGCTCGGTTTAGTAGAATAATTCTTAGTAAGGCTTATTTAAAGAAGAGGATTAAATGAGCTTAGCACTTAAGTTAATTTAAGTAGCAATAAGTGACACAAGATGAGTGCATGGCAAGTTGGTAATGGCGCATGGAGTTTGGCTTGAGGTTAGAGGTTCGAGTAGCATGTTTAGCAATTTGAAGGTTTATTTTTATATCCTTGCTTTGATGGACGGTCAAACTTATTTATGATAGGTTGGACTATTTCTTTTGGTAAGTTGAATATATGATTAAGGAAAGCTTGATAGTAGGGATAAGAATCTTGAAGTTATGGTATGATGAGGGGACAAAAGGCATGAAGGGTGGAGGATGTTTTGGAAAGTTTCCTAAGCCTTAGTGGATGAATGTGGACTGGCATGTATGGCTAGGGGTGGCTGAATTTTGATAGGTAGCTTGGGGAAGGAATAGTTGGCCAAGTTCTCCTTTGATCATCTTTTTGGCATTTTTGTTTTCCCTCTCCAAAAAACTCTCTTTGGCCGAATGTGTATTGTGCATTTTGGTGCACTTTTGCTTTTGATTTTAGCATCTTTTGTTGAACCAAACCATACCATTTCCCTTTTCTTTCATTTGCTCTTTTGAAACCAAAACAACATTTGATTTTGGGCATTGTGTACACATTTCTTTTAGGCAAAATAGGTGTTGGCCAAATCTCTCTCTCACATCTCTCTTTTCTTCATTTGACTTTTGTTCAACCACATTTTCTCCCATCCTCTCTCTTGGCCGAATCTTTAACCATCTCAAACTCCATTTCTTTTTCATTCACTCATAGTTTAAACATCCATTACTATTCGATTTCTATTTTCTTGTTCATTTCACCATAGCCAAATCCTCATATCCTTCTTTTTAGTATTATATTTGGCCGAATATTCAAGGGGAAACTCTCTTAGTTTTTCTTCAATTGATTTTGGAAAAGGGTAAGTGTTCTTGGTCGTTTCTCCTTCAATTCTTTTCTTGTCTCTACGTTATTTTCTTGTGGACTAAGGCCGAATCTATGGGCATTGGTTTGCAAGGTTCTAATCATTTAGGAATCGATTTATTTTAGGCTCTACGGACGTGGAAACAATCTTTCTAAGCCTCGTATATTCATCGATCGTCTTGGGTAAGCTTTTAGGTAAGATTGGTATTTTGAAGCGATAACTCTTTGATTTAGTGTTATGGCCGAATGGCCTTTGTTTATATTTTAAGTGTTGGCCGATTGTAGGACAAGGATCTAGTGGTAAATCGGATTCGGGAGTTATTTCTTGCGTTGGTGAAAGGTGTGTATACATACACATCTTATAACTTTTTAATATGCTAAGTGTTATTTTATGCCTAACGTTTTGTGTAGACATGGATGAAATACCTTCATGGTATTAACAAGGATTTGGGTAAGTTCCTATTACTATGTGATTATTATTTGATGCTTTTGGGAAGCATGACACATTTGGTATGTGTATTATTTGATATATGACTTATGATAAATCGATTGGATGTTGTTAAATAAATCTATCAACATGATTTGTGGTACATGCATAAAAATGATTGTTATGGGTTGATGAGAGGAGGGGGCAGTGATATTCGTGTCGACGGACACCAGTGTTTTGGTAACACATCGTGACTACGGTCACCAGAGGTTTGGTACCTCCAGAGGTTTGGCACCTCATTGCGACTCGTCCCTGTGGTTAACACCACCGTGGGTTGGCCCCACTTTGAGATATGGGATTGTCTGCCAGTGATTTGGTATCACACGATGGGTTGGCCCCATCATCTATTTGTGACTTCGGTCACCAGTGTTTTGGTAACACAATTGTGTCTTTGGACACCAGAGATTTGGTATCTCCAGTGATTTGGTATCACATTTGTGACTATACGTCACCAGTGGTTTGGCACCACCAGTGGTTTGGTACCACAAGGGGTAGAAAAAGGCGTATGGATGGTTAGGTTGGGTACATTTAAACTTATGCATGTTGATTGGTTATAATTTGTGTATGTGATTGCATTAAATTTGGGGAAGGGTTACACATTGAGTCTTGGTGACTCACCTTCTCCTTTAATTTTTCAGTGACTCGTAGATCGCGGATGAGGAGCCGGATGGACTCGAGGTGGCCATGCAAGAGAGATTTTTAATAAATGAATTTTGGATTTTATCTATTTTTCTCATTGGGTTTATGTTGCTTAATTGTAATAAGGCCTCCTAGGATTATATTATTATTGCTGCATGTTTTGTTTAAACTATTTGATGATGTTAAAATGGATGCACATGTTTTCTCAAATTAAACGCAAAAAGTTTTTAAAGTACCATCGGGTACATTCGAAATTTGTAAACAACTCGACTCAGCTAATATATTAAGTTTGGATTTTAACAAAGAAGCTTTAAATTGAAAGGCATTTCGACTAATTTGGAATTCGGTTTTAAAATGGTTTTCAAAATCTTTTCTCTGTAGCAAACCAAATTCGGTCGTAATGTTTGGGCCGGGTTTGGGGTGTTACAAAATTGGTATCAGAGCCAAGTTCAAAGCTCGGCTGTGGGGGCCCAAGGCCCAAAAATGTTTTGGTAGGTCTATTTGAAATATTATGGTTTGGAATAAGCATGGCACTGAGTCTCCCAGACCGATCCGCCTGTAAGTACCACTAACTTTTTGTATGAAATATTTACTGTAGAAGGGTAGGAAGCATGGGACGTAGATAGTGATAGTATTTTAAACTTTAGGACTAGTTTACTCCAAACAAAGACATAAGACTTTAAGAGCCTAATTAAACCAACCTACGACCAAGTCGCCGAGTTAGGGTGTGGTAACCTTGGTGCGCATGTCTAGGATTGGATCCGGAAGAGCTTGGTACTTAAGCAGTCCTCGTGACTCACCTCCTCTTCGCGGGATTCCTACCTGGTGCGTAGCTTCGGTTCACCCTAACCAAGAGGACTCGGTCATAGGCGAAATCCTAAATAAAACCCGAAAGGGATTAGCCATGTTTTAAGGAAAAACTTCGGTTTTAAAATCATTAAACTATTTTTTAGATGGTAGGACAAATTTATCCTCGGAAAATTTTCAAAACATTCTTGATTGACAAAATTACCAAAATACCCCTGGGTTAGAAACGGACAGTAATGCCTGAAGAGTGCATAGGTATGAAAGGTATAGGAAATGGATGTATTATTCTGTGTAAACCAAGATAGAAGACTTAAAACCTTGTTTGATCGAAAGAATCTCTATTAAACTCTTTTCATAAAAATTTCTTCGCGGATAATCAAGTGAAACATGTACTAATTCATAAAAATTTTCTAATCGACAAAGCGCGATAGTTAGAATGAGCTTTAGAGGACGTGGCCGTCGTGGGCGTGGAAGGGGTAGGATGGCCGTGATCGAACTGTCGCCGGGTCGGGTCAAGGATCTGAGAATGAGATACCGCCACCACCACCCCCAACCTTTGGAGTGAAGAGCGAGGATCGGACGGTGACGACGCTGTGTCACAAGCGATGCTACGGGTTCTGGAAAGGGTAGCCGGAATTGGTGGAAGTGGAGGAGCTCTAAGTCGGTTCTCGAGAGACTTCGAGCTAACGGAGCTGAATTTTTCCGAGGTGTGTGCAGTGTAGCGCCCAATACTACCGAGTATTGGCCGGAATCGACCAAAGAATCATGGATGAGATAGATTTGACAAATGAGGAGAAACCGAAAGGAGCGGTGTCGCTTCTCAAGGATGAGTCATATCGATGGTGGCTCACGGTTCGAGATGGTGCTACGGCAGATGATCTCACTTGGGAGTACTTCAAAGCCGCATATCGGAAGAAGTATGTTGGATCAAGCTACATTGACGCCAAAGGAAAGCTTTTCGGGTTAGTGCAAGGGAATAAGTCCGTCTCGGAGTATGAAGCGGAATTCCTAAGGCCGAGTCGTTATGCTCGGGGAATAGTGGCATCGAACATGATCGTTGTGTTCGCTTTTGAAGACGGACTTAGAGACGAGTTAAGATCGCTGATTGCTACACAAAGAAGAACGTGAGTTTGCCGTCTTGGTGGAGAAGGGCCAAGGTAGCCGGAGGAATCAAGGAGTCCGCGAGGCAAAGTTATGATAGGAGCAGCCAAGAGAGGCTTTGGATCGTGCAGGTCGTGTGGTAATGTTCGTAAAAGATTTAGGCAGAGTGGGTCAAATCAGCAGGAGGTCCACAAATGCTAATCAAAGACCGCCCAGTGTAACTGCGTTGTGGAAAGTTTCATTGGGGTGAATGTTGGACCGGAGGGAAAGGATGTTTCGAGTGTGGTTCGCTAGAACATCGTGTGTGAGGGACTGTCCGCGTAAGCAAGCTAGGAATCGGTCTCAAGGTCAAGGTCGTGCCCGGCCTGAAAGGAGGGACCAAAGACCGCAGAGAGGTCGTGGTTATGGTAGAGGTGGTTATGGCTCTAGTGGAGGTCGCGGAGCACCGGGCGAGAGGTATTGGCAACACGGAGGCTAGGCACTGGTTTGGTGTATCTTTGCGAGGCGTCGTGAGGAAGGAGACGCACCGGACGTCATAACCGTGACGTTTTTAATTTTTGGTGTTCCATATAACGCCTTGATAGATGTGGGTTCGACGCACTCTTACGTTGCTAGTAGTATAGTTGAGACCATGAGTTTAGTTCCCTAGATCGCTTCTAAGAGGATGACTGCATTTAGTCCTTTAGGTCACTCAGTAGAAGTAGATAAGTCAGATAGAGATATACCTCTAGAACTCCAAGGGGTAGTGTTTGTAGCCGATCCGATGGAACCGCCGTTTGAGGAGTTCGATCGATTCTTGGGATGGACCGGTTGGTCAAGTATCAAGCAAGTTTGGATTGTGCCGCTAAGCGCATGGTTTTGAAGACGGTTGAAGGTGAAGAAGTGGTCATGATAGGTAATAGGAGAGATTATCTATCCAACGTGGTATCTGCGTTGAAAGCAGTAAAGATGGTCAGGAAGGGCTGTGAGGCGTTCGTAGTTCATGTGTGTGCTTTGGAAGCTAAGGAGTCTTCTGTGGGAAATGTTCAAACTGTAAAGGAATTTGCTGACGTATTTCCTGAAGAACTTCCGGGATTGCCTCCGGATCGTGAAGTCGAATTTGGTATAGATCTGTTATTCGAACGGCAGCGCCAGTGTCTATAGCTCCGTATAGGATGGCACCGAAGGAATTGTTGGAATTGAAGGCTCAGATACAAGAGTTGTTGGATCGAGGTTTCATTCGACCAAGTGTTTCACCTTGGGGAGCGCCGGTACTTTTTGTCAAGAAGAAGGATGGTACGATGCGGATGTGTATAGACTACCGCCAGTTGAATAAGTCGACGATTAAAAACAAGTATCCTTTGCCGAGGATAGATGACTTGTTTGATCACCGAAAAGGGGTCGCGGTTTTCTCTAAGATTGATTTAAGGTCCGGATATCATCAACCCAAGGTGAAAGAGGTGATATCCATAAGACGGCATTTCGTACTCGGTATGGACACTACGAATTCCTGGTGATGCCGTTTGGTTTGACTAATGCACCAAAGGTAGCTTTCATGGACATGATGAATAGGGTATTTCAACGCTTTTTGGATCAGGTTTGTTGTGGTCTTTATAGATGATATTTTGGTGTATTCGAAGTCGGAAGAGGAGCATGATGCGCATTTGCGAGTGGTGTTGCGATTCGAGGAAAAGCGGTGTATGCGAAATTTAGTAAGTGCGACTCGGCTTAAGGAGGTGACTTTCTTGGGTCACGTTGTTTCACCGAGGATTAGAGTGGATCCTCGAAAGATTGAGGCGATGTTGGATTGGAAGCCGCCTAAATGCATGGCTGAAATTCGGAGTTTTCTAGGTCCAGCGGGGTATTACCAAGATTTGTGGAAGGATTTTCTTTGATTGCCGCACCGATGACCAAGTTGTTGAGGAAAGGAGTTCCATTTGTGTGGACCGAGGAGCAAAAGAAGAAAGTTTCGACAAATTGAAGAAGATTCTCGATCAAGCTCCGGTTTGATTCAACTTTGAGGCAGTGCAAGGAATTCACGGTTTATTGCGATGCATCACATATTGGTTTGGGATGCGTCTTTGATGCAAGAAGGGAAGGTAGTGGCTTATGCATCTCGGCAGCTTGAGACCACATGAGGTTAATTATCCGACTCATGACTTGGAGTTAGCGGTTTGTAGTCTTCGCTTTGAAGTTATGGAGGCACTATTTGTACGGAGAGAAGTCGATAGTTTATACGGATCACAAGAGTCTTAGGTATCTCTTGACTCGGAAGGATTTGAATTTGAGGCGGCGTAGATGGATTGAGTCGCTGAAGGACTACGATCGCTCGATCGAGTATCATCCTCGTAAGGCTAACGTGGTGGCGCACGCGTTGAGTCGTAAGGTTGTATCGGATTTAAGATCGATGTTTGCTCGACTTAGTCCGTTCGATGATGGGAGTCTTTTGGCGAATTGCAAGTCAAGCCGACTTGGTTAGATCAGATTAAGGAGAAGCGGTTAGAGGATGATGGTTTGAATGATCGGAGGTTGCAAGTCCGTAATGGTGGATTAGAGGATTTTAGTCCATCCAAAGATGGAGTTTTGTGCTTTAAAGGAAGAGCTTGTATGCCAAGGATGTGGAGTTGAGACAAAGGATTCTTCGACGCACATAGCAGCCCATATGCTATGCATCCCGGAGGTAGCAAGATGTATCGGGATTTGAGAGAGCAATTTTGGTGGCAGTGTCAAACGGAAGTAATCGAGTTCGTGGGTAAGTGTCCGACGTGTCAACAAGTCAAGGCTGAACATCGAGCCACCATCCGGTTTACTTCAGTAGGTGAAGATTCCTCGATGGAAGTGGGAGAGGATCACCATGGACTTTGTCGGTGGATTACCTCTTACGCCTAGCAAGAAGAATTCAGTTTGGGTGATTGTGGATCGTCGACTAAATCAGCGCATTTTATACCGTAAGGGTAGATTATTCGCCTGAGGTTAGCTAAGTTATATGTAGCCGAGATAGTGAGATTGCATGGTGTGCCAAGATCGATTATCTCGGATAGGGATCCGAGGTTTACATCGAGGTTTTGGAGAGCGTTGCATCAAGCTTTGGGTACGAGATTGGACTTGAAAGACAGACTTTTCATCCGCAATCCGACGGACAATCGGAGAGAGTGATTCGCATCTTAGAAGATATGCTCGAGAGGTTGTGTTCGGACTTCGATGGCGGTTGGGAGGAGTATCTACTGTTGGCGAATTCGCTTATAACAATAGTTATCAAGCGAGTATCCAAATGGCTCCATATGAAGCACTGTATGGACGAAGATGCCGTACTCCTACGTGTTGGACGGAACTAGGTGAACGTCATGTCTTGGGTCCAGATTTGGTGACGGAAACTGAGGATAAAGTTAAGGTAATTCGAGCTCGTCTCAAGGAAGCATCGGATAGGCAAAAGTCTTACGCCGATCTCAAGCGAAAGGAGATGGAATACGAGGTAGGAGATAAAGTCTTTCTGAAGGTGTCGCATTGGAAAAAGGTGTTGCGCTTTGGGCAAAAAGGGAAATTAAGTCCAAGGTTCATCGGCCCGTATACTGTGTTGAAGCGAGTAGGACCTGTAGCTTATCACCGAATCGCCAAAGCAGAGTTGAGTCAGATTCACGATGTCTTCCATGTGTCGATGCTTAGACGGTATAGGTCAGATCCATCGCACATCGTGTCGGTAGCAGAGATTGAGGTTAACTCCGACTTATCATTCGAGGAGGAACCAGTTCAGATTTTAGATCGTGATGTCAAGGTGTTGCGTAGAAAGTCAGTACCCTTAGTGAAAGTGCTATGGCGAAACCATGGTACGGAGGAAGCGACGTGGGAACCTGAGGAGGTGATGCGGCAGCAATTTCCCCATCTTTTCTGATCAGGTAATTTCGAGGTCGAAATTATTTTAAGGGGGGTAGAACTGTAACATCCCAAAATAGGGGTTATTTGTGATTGAATTATTTTTTCTTGTATTTGAATTTCTGTGATATTATGCGTGATGATATAAGGCTTAATTAGGGGTCTTGAGTAAGCTCTCGTTTAGTAGAATAATTCTTAGTAAGGCTTATTTAAAGAAGAGGATTAAATGAGCTTAGCACTTAAGTTAATTTAAGTAGCAATAAGTGACACAAGATGAGTGCATGGCAAGTTGGTAATGGCGCATGGAGTTTGGCTTGAGGTTAGAGGTTCGAGTAGCATGTTTAGCAATTTGAAGGTTTATTTTTATATCCTTGCTTTGATGGACGGTCAAACTTATTTATGATAGGTTGGACTATTTCTTTTGGTAAGTTGAATATATGATTAAGGAAAGCTTGATAGTAGGGATAAGAATCTTGAAGTTATGGTATGATGAGGGGACAAAAGGCATGAAGGGTGGAGGATGTTTTGGAAAGTTTCCTAAGCCTTAGTGGATGAATGTGGACGGCATGTATGGCTAGGGGGTGGCCGAATTTTGATAGGTAGCTTGGGGAAGGAATAGTTGGCCAATTTCTCCTTTGATCATCTTTTGGCATTTTTGTTTTCCTCTCCAAAAACTCTCTTTGGTAGAATGTGTATTGTGCATTTTGGTGCACTTTTGCTTTTGATTTTAGCATCTTTTGTTGAACCAAACCATACCATTTCCCTTTTCTTTCATTTGCTCTTTTGAAACCAAAACAACATTTGATTTTGGGCATTGTGTACACATTTCTTTTAGGCAAAATAGGTGTTGGCCAAATCTCTCTCTCACATCTCTCTTTTCTTCATTTGACTTTTGTTCAACCACATTTTCTCCCATCCTCTCTCTTGGCCGAATCTTTAACCATCTCAAACTCCATTTCTTTTTCATTCACTCATAGTTTAAACATCCATTACTATTCGATTTCTATTTTCTTGTTCATTTCACCATAGCCGAAATCCTCATATCCTTCTTTTTAGTATTATATTTGGCCGAATATTCAAGGGGAAACTCTCTTAGTTTTTCTTCAATTGATTTTGGAAAAGGGTAAGTGTTCTTGGTCGTTTCTCCTTCAATTCTTTTCTTGTCTCTACGTTATTTTCTTGTGGACTAAGGCCGAATCTATGGGCATTGGTTTGCAAGGTTCTAATCATTTAGGAATCGATTTATTTTAGGCTCTACGGACGTGGAAACAATCTTTCTAAGCCTCGTATATTCATCGATCGTCTTGGGTAAGCTTTTAGGTAAGATTGGTATTTTGAAGCGATAACTCTTTGGATTTAGTGTTATGGCCGAATGGCCTTTGTTTATATTTTAAGTGTTGGCCGATTGTAGGACAAGGATCTAGTGGTAAATCGGATTCGGGAGTTATTTCTTGCGTTGGTGAAAGGTGTGTATACATACACATCTTATAACTTTTTAATATGCTAAGTGTTATTTTATGCCTAACGTTTTGTGTAGACATGGATGAAATACCTTCATGGTATTAACAAGGATTTGGGTAAGTTCCTATTACTATGTGATTATTATTTGATGCTTTTGGGAAGCATGACACATTTGGTATGTGTATTATTTGATATATGACTTATGATAAATCGATTGGATGTTGTTAAATAAATCTATCAACATGATTTGTGGTACATATGCATAAAAATGATTGTTATGGGTTGATGAGAGGAGGGGGCAGTGGATATTCGTGTCGACGGACACCGTGTTTTGGTAACACATCGTGACTACGGTCACCAGAGGTTTGGTACCTCCAGAGGTTTGGCACCTCATTGCGACTCGTCCCTGTGGTTAACACCACCGTGGGTTGGCCCCACTTTGAGATATGGGATTGTCTGCCAGTGATTTGGTATCACACGATGGGTTGGCCCCATCATCTATTTGTGACTTCGGTCACCAGTGTTTTGGTAACACAATTGTGTCTTTGGACACCAGAGATTTGGTATCTCCAGTGATTTGGTATCACATTTGTGACTATACGTCACCAGTGGTTTGGCACCACCAGTGGTTTGGTACCACAAGGGGTAGAAAAAGGCGTATGGATGGTTAGGTTGGGTACATTTAAACTTATGCATGTTGATTGGTTATAATTTGTGTATGTGATTGCATTAAATTTGGGGAAGGGTTACACATTGAGTCTTGGTGACTCACCTTCTCCTTTAATTTTTCAGGTGACTCGTAGATCGCGGATGAGGAGCCGGATGGACTCGAGGTGGCCATGCAGTAGAGATTTTTAATAAATGAATTTTGGATTTTATCTATTTTTCTGTTGGGTTTATGTTGCTTAATTGTAATAAGGCCTCCTAGGATTATATTATTATTGCTGCATGTTTTGTTTAAACTATTTGATGATGTTAAAACGGATGCACATGTTTTCTCAAATTAAACGCAAAAAGTTTTTAAAGTACCATCGGGTACATTCGAAATTTGTAAACAACTCGACTCAGCTAATATATTAAGTTTGGATTTTAACAAAGAAGCTTTAAATTGAAAGGCATTTCGACTAATTTGGAATTCGGTTTTAAAATGGTTTTCAAAATCTTTTCTCTGTAGCAAACCAAATTCGGTCGTAATGTTTGGGCCGGGTTTGGGGTGTTACAATCCTAGTTCTTTCCATAATCTAAGCTCAAAATGTATCAATTTCAAGCCTAATTCATCAATTTATGAACAATGGCAACTTGATAAAACTTTAACAAAGGATTAAATTGATACATGGGCTAGTTAAATCAAGCTCTCATAATCATAAATCTATAAAAATTACAAAAAAAAGTTTTAAATTTGTCACCTAATTGCATAGCCAAATGTGATTAACCAAAGCTTGAATTTTCTTTCTTTTTACTTTAATGGCTACGGTGGAAAAAGATGAGAATTAGTTTTCTCTTTCTTTCCACTTGATTTGGCCTATATATATTAATTAACCTTTACTAACTAGGTTAATTAAAGTTTTATTATATTATATTAATTATTAATTCAACTAAGTGGCATAATTATTGTCATCCATCAACCTAATGAAAAACAATAGTTTATTAACCATTTGGGCCCTTTGAACAATTGTCATCTAGGTTCTCAAGCCTTTTCTTAATTAGAACTTTATAGCATTGGATCTTTAATTTAGTCCTTAAGCCTTAATTAACCACTTTTTCGGCTAAATTACTTAATCGAACTTCAATATATTTTCATAAAAACTTCGTAAATATTTTTATTTAATATTTACATATCCGGTTTAAGAAAATGGCGTTTCAAAATCATATTTTCTGGCATCACTTACTTTCGGGTCATTACAAGTGGAATTAAAGATATCAATTCAATAAACTATTAAGTTCTCTAATTAAATATTCTACTATGAATTTGGAACATCATAAACTTATAAATTGAGTACTTGAATTTAGTAACTCATTGATTAATTGAACTTGTTAGGTTTTTAAACTTTATAATTAATAAAATAAAATATGCATAAAAGTATTAATACATGCACTTGTGCCTTTTAATTTCGTTGATTTGATTCCCACTTTCTTTTTTCGATGGAAATTCACGATATAAATTTTATGGTAAGCTTACAACGATTATTTCTCTATAACAGCATGAGCATATAACAATCACCTCTTTATAACAAACAAAACTTGAATAGACAAATGAAACTGTTATAAAGAAGGTTGATTGTATCATGCAATACTACCAAACTTAACCATCAAGCAAACTTACTTGACAATCAAGCAAGCATTTGCTCATGAACACACTTACATTTAGACAATCTTCTTAATACTTAGTTCAATTTATACAATCTTCTATAAGTTCAAATTAACCAACATGCCAAAAAGGACTCATACTATGACTTGTTAACTTAGGTACATGCTAAGACTCTTAAGATATTTAAAATAGACATTACAAACTTATATTTAAAAAAATTTAAAAATCCTTAAAATTACTAAGGTTATTAAGCAATACATGTCCATAATGAATTTGGACAAATGATTTAATTTTTTCAGGTTCATTCTGGAGGAGATTTAGAATATTATATTTTTTTTAAATTGTAAAAAATATTAAAAAAATACTTACAATGGTAAAAACTAATAAAATATTTAAAAATTCCAAATTTATTAAAAATTGAAAATCATAAAAGGATTCTAATAATATTATAAAATTATAAAAAATGATAGAAAAATAAAAGAATATTTCAAAAAAGTTAATTACACATATAATAAGATCAAAATATTACATGTTATTGAGAAAATTTGGCGCATATATGCATGCGCACACACATTGTAACATACCTAACTCGTCTCCGTCACCGGATTAGGGTTACGGAGTATTACTATACACAATAGAACCTTTAACTTCAAAACAGATCAATAATACTGTAACAACCCAAACCCGGCCCAAACACTACGACCGAATTTGATTTGTTACCGAGTAAAACCTTGTGAACACCATTTCAAAAAAACATTTAATTTCCATTGAAAACTCCTCGTTTTCGGTTGTCTTGTCAAAGCTACCCTTAGATTTAATTTGAAATTTTAATTAAGTCCAATTGTTATACCAGTTTCAAGTGTGCCCGATGGCACGAATAAACTCTTTCGTGTTAACAAAAAAAAACATGTGATTTAATTCAATTTAATAGTATAGTCTTGAGTAAATATCCAACATATAAAAAAAAACACAACTATAGTTTATGGAGGCCTTATTACAACCAAAGTAAAAATAAGCAAATATCAAGTTCTATAAATTTAAAACCACTTTGCATGGCCACCTCGAGTCCAACCTCCTCCACCGCCATCTACGAGTCACCTGAAAAATGTTAAAGGAGAAGGTGAGTCACCAAGACTCGATATGTAACCCTTCCCCGGTTAATACAACGTTTCATACACAACATATAACGATTAATTATGCAGTATATCGTGTACCCAACCTAGCCAACCAAACACCTTTGTCTACCCCATGTGGTACCAAACCACTTTGGTGACCGTAGTCACGATGTGTTACCAAAACACCGGTGGTGCCAAACCACTTTGGTGACATATAGTCACAATGTGCTACCAAAGCACCGGTGTCCGTAGACACAAATGCGGTGATGGGGCCAACCCATCGTGTGATACCAAATCACCGCGAGACGATCCCATATCTCAAGTGGGGCCAACCCACGGTGGTGTTAACCACGAGGGACAAGTCGCTATGAGGTACCAAACCTCCGGAGGTACCAAACCTCCGGTGACATATAGTCACGAGTGTGCTACCAAAGCACCGGTGCTCGTCGACCGCGATATCACCGCCCTCCTCTCATCAACCCATGTCAAGCGGTTAACAACAAGACATACATATATCACATGTATCAAATAACCCATGCTTCCCAAAAGCATTATTATCAATCTCATACAAATAGAGACTTACCAGGATCCTTGCTTGTACCATTAAGGTACTATTGCCATATCTACATAGAGTGGATTTACATATAACATACACTTAATACACTTTATTAACTATTATAAGTGTGTATGTACACACCTGTCACCACTGAATCGTCTAAATCCCGAAAAGAGACGTTGGCCACCCTAGATCTCACTGTACCTATATTCGGCCAACCATGGGATTAGTCTTAGGGCCTATTCGGCCAAATCAAACAATCCTAGGGGTTTGTCTTTTGATCCCAAAACCTTACCTTTAACTCTTTGCTACTATCCACCGCACTTGATTCACAAATCTGCTTTACCAAATAATCGATTAATGAACATTACTCATAACCAAAGCTTTTCGGCTTTTGAAAACCAACATAGACCTTACCCAAACTTACCAAAACCGAACGTTAGAGATTAGGGCTTGGGTCGCTTGCTTCACGATCTTGGGGTACCTAGAAGAGATCGATTACTAAAACATTTAGAAGTCTTGCTAGCCACCGCCGAAATCGGCACCTACCCCTAAATAAGAGTCGACAAAGAATAGTGGAGGGAACCCATGAAGTTTCGGCACAACTTACCTTCACCAAAGCGATTGATCACGAAAATCCAAAGAGATTTATACTGCTTCTACTATTCGGCCAAGGTGCTACCAAAAAGAAAAAGAGAATTCCGGCACTTCAATATGGGTGTATCGGTTTTATGAAGGAAATTAATGGCAAGAGAGGGTGATACGAGTGTTGGCTAAAGGAGTGGATGTTCGCCAAAGAAAGAAAATAAAAGGGAGGAGGGATTGATGATGGGAATTCGGCAAAGAGAAGTAGAGAGTGTTTCGCCAAGGGTTTGAGAGAACAAAGAAAATAAAAGAACACAAGGGAGAGGGTTAGGGTTTTTTTTTAACAACTTAGCAAGAATGGAAAAAACCAAAACAATGAGCTAGGGTGGGGTTTTTATAAGCATTCGGCCCCCTCTTCAAGCTTGCCGTCCAACCTAGGCAACAAGGAGTTCAACTCCTAGCCAACTCCTAATTTTCCTCTTGGCCACTCATTTAAATTAATTCAAACTAATTTGAATTAATTCACCTTTACCAAATAATAATCCAACCAATATCCTTGAATATCTTCTCATTATTACTATAATTAAACAAATAAAACTCTTCTATTATCCCTAAATAATTACACCTAATAAAAGAGTTTGAAGGAGAAAAATCTCCCCCTTGTGCCGTCCCAAATAAAAACAAAAACAAGAGGATTTTGTGACTCGAACCAAGGCTCTCCCTTGCTCCTTGGTGGCGTCACATGTAGCTCTTAAGTGGGCTTCTTTTGCCACTTTACCAAGGGCTTTTAGTGTTAAAAATACCCACATTTATTCTTATAACACCACTTACCAAGGCTCCTTCTTTTAAAATTAAAAAAACGAAATTTCCCAAACAAACCGGCACACTCAAAGCCTTAAATTAAGCTCTATTATTCCATTAATAACATCGCAGATTCATAACAAGAAAAATAGTCAAATTCCAAATAACCCCATATTTGGGATGTTCTGATTCTACCCCCTTAGAATAAATTTCGTCCTCGAAATTCCTTGATCAAAAGAGATGGGGTATTGCTGCCGCATCACCTCCTCGGGCTCCCACGTAGCTTCTTCCACTCCGTGGTTCCGCCATAACACTTTTACTAAAGGCACCGCCTTCCTACGTAGGACTTTCACATCTCGATCTACAATCGAACGGTTCTTCCTCAAAAGATAAATCCGTGTTCACCTCAATCTCCGCTTGCACAACGTGCGAAGGATCTCGACCGATCTGCCTCAAAGATTGATACATGGAATACGTCATGAATCGACTCGATTCTCGCGACTCTCTAGTTGATAAGCTACCGGTCCCACTAAGCTTCACAACAGATATGGCCCGATGAACCTTGGGCTTAACTTCCTTTCCGTCCAAATCTCAACACCTTTTTCCAAGGCGACACTTTCGTAAAAGACTTTGTCTCCCACAAATACTCCACTTCCTTGCGTTTGAGATCGGCATAAGACTTACGCCTATCCGATGCTTCCTTGAGACGAGACCGAATCACCTTGACTTTATCTTCCGTCTCGGTTACCAATTCTGGACCCGAACTTGTCTTTCTCCCAACTCCGTCCAACATGTAGGAGTACGACACTTTCGTCCATATAGGGCCTCGTATGGAGCCATTTGAATACTCGCTTGATAACTATTGTTATAAGCGAATTCCGCTAATGGTAGGTACTCCTCCCAACTACCACTAAAATCCAAGACACGACCTCTTAACATGTCTTCTAAAATCAGTATCACCCTTTCCGACTGTCCGTCAGACTGTGGATGGAAAGCCGTACTGAAATCTAACCGTGTACCTAAAGCTTGATGCAACGCTTTCCAAAACCTTGACGTAAATCTGGGGTCCCTATCCGAGATAATCGACATCGCACGCCATGCAACCTCACTATTTCACCCACATACACTTCGCTAACTTCGGAGTGAGTAATCCATTCTCACCGGCATGAAGTGAGTGATTTAGTTAGGCGATCCACAATTACCCAAATCGCATCCTTCTTGGTGGGCGTAAGGGTAGCCCACTAACAAAATCCATGGTGATTCTCTCCCATTTCCATTGAGGATCTTTATCGGTTGAAGTAGTCCGATGGTGACCGATGTTCAGCCTTAACCTGCGACACGTCGACACTTTCCCTACGAACTCCGTTATCTCACGCTTCAACCTGTGCCACGAATCTGCTTTCGCAAATCTCCATACATCTTGCTTCCCCGGGATGCATAGCGTATGGGCTGCTATGTGCATCTTGGAGAATTTTACGCCTTAGTGCGGATCCTTTGGCATACATACTCGCCCTTGAAAACAAAGCGCTCCTTCACTAGTCGGTTGCACCCTTCCAAACCACCGTCTTGAACTTGTACCCTCTTAGAGCTCAAGCCTTCATCCACTAACTGCTTTTCCTTAATCTCCTCAATCCATGTTGGCTTAACTTGAAGTTCTGCCAAAAGACTCCCATCGTCATATAGACTTAACCGAGCGAACATCGCTCTTAAGTCCGTCACAACCTTCCGGCTCAATGCGTCAGCTACCACATTAGCCTTTCCCGGATGGTACTCGATTGAACAATCATAGTCCTTTAGTAGTTCAATCCATCGATGCTGTCTCAGATTCAAATCCTTCTGAGTCAGAAGATACCTCAAGCTTTTGTGATCCGTGTAGACCATCGACTTCTCTCCATACGGGTAATGTCTCCATATCTTCAGAGCGAAAGACGACCATTGCTAACTCTAAGTCGTGAGTTGGGTAGTTAACCTCATGCGGTCTTAATTGACGGGATGCATAGGCTACTACCTTCCCATCCTGCATCAACACACACCCCAAGCCGATGTGAGATGCGTCACAATAAATCGTGAATAACTTTCTGCTTGGTACTTACAAAACCGGAGCTTCCGTCAAAATCTTCCTTAACTTATCAAAGCTTTCTTGCTGCTTCTCCGTCCATACAAGCGGGACACCTTTCCTTAGCAACTTAGTTAACTTGGCTTTGCTATTAGAGAGAATCCTTCCACGAATCTCCGATAGTATCCTGCTAAACCCGTAAAAACTTCGTATTTCACCCACCGTCCTAGGTGGTTTCCACTCCATATCTTTGCTTCAATCTTGCGAGGTCTACCCTAATTCCTTCAAATGGACACTACATGACCTAAGAAAGCCACCTCCCTAAGCCAAAATTCACACTTACCGAATTTGGCATATAATCGCTTCCCCTCAATACTTGCGAGTAACTATCCGTAAATGCTTGTCATGCTCCTCTTCTCGTCTTTGAATAAACCAAGATGTCGTCTATGAACACCACGACGAATGGTCCAAATCTTCTTTGGAATACTCTGTTCATCAAGTCCATAAATGCCGCTGGTGCATTGGTCAACCCGAATGGCATTACCAAGAACTCAAAATGCCCATACGGAGTTCGAATGCCGTTTTGTGAACATCGGCCTCCTTCACCTTAAGTTGATGATATCCCCGACCTCGTGTCTATCTTCGCTCTTGACCGAGGCACCCTTCGATTGATCAAACAAGTCGTCAATCCGAGGCAACGGATACTTGTTCTTGATCGTTAACTTGTTCAACTGACGGTAGTCGATGCACATCCGCATAGAACCGTCCTTCTTCTTGACAAACAACACAGTGCTCCCGGAGATATACTTGGTCGTATAAACCCTCTATCCAAGAGCTCCCGAATTTGAGCCTTTAGCTCCACCAATTCCTTTGGTGCCATTCGGTATGGTGCTATCGACACGGTGTGCCGTTCGGTAGCAAGTCTATACCGAATTCGACTTCTCGATCCGGAGGCAAACCCGAAGTTCTTACGGGAATACATCAACAAATTCCCCAACCGTTCGGACCTTTTCAATTACTAACCCCTTAGCTTCCAAAGCACAGACTTGAACCAAATACGCCTCACAACCCTTTTTGACCATCTTTTCAGCCTTCAAGGCAGTCACTACATTGGATAGATAATTCCTTCGATCTCCTATCATAACCACTTCATCACTTTCGGCCGTTTTAAGAACCATGCGCTTAGCCGCGCAATCCAAACTCGCTTGGTACTTAACCAACCAATCCATACCAAGGATCAAATCGAACTCCCCAAGCGGTAGTTCCATTAGATCGACTACAAATACTACCCCTTGAAGTTCTAGGGTGCGCCTCTATAGAGTTTATCTACGACTACGGAGTGACCTAAGGGGCTAACTACAGTCATCTCCCTAGAAGCGGTTTCAGATTTTAGGTCCATAGTTCCTACCACACTACAAGCAATGTACGAGTGCGTCGAGCCCACATCAATCAATGCAACATAAGGAAAACCGAAAATTAGAAGCGTCTCGGTTATGACATCCGGTGCGTCACCTTCTTCGCGACACCTCGCCTGCGTAAACTAAGCCAGCCGCCTAGCCTCTGTGTTGCTGAACCTCTCGCCTTGAGTTCCACGACCTCGGTTAGGACCGTTGTTTCCTCTACCATTACCACGACCCTCTGTGGTCCTACATTTCTATCCTCGAGCACGGTTCGGCCCTCTCGTCGCTTCTTAGCTAGTTTTTGGGGACAATCTCTCGACGCGATGCTCCAAAGACCCACACTCAAAACATCCTTTATCACCGGTCCAACAACCTCCCCAATGGGTCTTTCCACAGCCCGATTGCACCGAGTCCTTTTTGATTAGCGATCGTGGGCCTTGTCACCTGATTGGGCCCACTTGGCCTTGCCTTTTCTCGAGCACTTCCGCTTGACCCACCTGACCCAAAACTTCTCTTCCGATTGTTCTTACTATAGTTACGCCTCACACCTCCTTTGATTCCTTCGGCTACCTTAGCCTTCTCCACTAGAGATGAGAACTCACGAACTCTCTTTGTGGGGCAATCGGAACCTTAAATCATCTCGGTCCGTCCTCAAAGCGGACACGGCGCTCATGTTCGATGCCACGATACCTCTCGCATATCTACTCAAATTTTAGAAATTCCGCCTCATATTCGACACGGACTTAGTTCCTTGCACTAATCCCGGAAAAGCCTTTCTCTGCTGTGGCGTCGGTGTAGCTAATGCCCACATACTTTTTCGATAAGCGGTTACGAAATACTCCCAAGTCAAATCATCTGCATTGTAGCCCCATCTCGAACCGTAAGCCACCACCGTCGCGCTTCATCCTTTAGAAGCGACACCGCCTTTCACTTCTCTCCTCTCGGTCAAAGTCAAGGTCATCCATGATTCTTTCGGTTGACTCCGGCCAATATTCCACGCAGACTGGTGCCACTCTCGACACACCTCGGAATACCTCCGCTCCGTTAGATCGGAGTCGCTCGGGGGCGATTTCCGAGCTCCCACATTTCCACCAGCCCACCACCATCTCCAAGACTCGCAACACACGACTTGCGATACCGACTCATGCCACCGGTGCGCTCGGCTCCTCACTCTAAAAGTAGGAGGTGGTGGTGGCAGTGGTACCTCATTTTCCGAACCTTGTCCTGACTGACGGGTTCCGGACACCGTCATCCTACCCCTACCACGTCCACGGCGTCCACGTCCTCTAGAACTCATTCTATCTACCGCGCTTTTAATCTGATTAAGAAAAATTTTATGCGTTAGCATTTGTTTCACTTTATTACTCGCGAAGAAGTTTTATGGATGAGGTTTAATCAGAGATTCTTTCGAGCAAACAATGTTTCAGTTTCCTATCCTAGTTCACACAAAGAAGTTCATGCATCCATTCCTTAATACTTTCCATACCTATTCACTCATCGGACATTTCTGCCCATTTCTAACCCAGGGGTATTTTCGTCTTTTTCCCTACAGGGGTATTTTCGTAATTTTCCAGAACCAAAATATTTTGCTGATGATTTCCAAAGCTAAGTTATTGAATGTTTTATAAAATCATTGGAATTTTGGGGCAAAACCATTGAGTTAATATTTTATGGGTCAGGGGCATTTTGGTAATTTTACTCCTAAGGGTATTTCTGTAATTTTTCACAAGTCAAGTTTTCCGAGAAAAACATTGTATACGTAGTGTTCTAGGGTTTAAGAGGGTTATTGGATAAGTTTTGAAAACATTAGGGCTTGTTATTCATTCCATTTCGAAAAAAAAAGGCTAATTCCTTCTCGGGTTTTAATCATTGTTTTTAGCCTATGACCGAGCCTTCCCGGTCGTGGTGAACCAAAGCTACGCACTGTGCGAATTCGAGTGAAGAGGAGGTGGGTCACGCGACCGCTTAAATACCAAGCTCTCACCGAACCTTTCTAGACATGCGCACGAGAGGTTACCACACCACCGAGCCTTCTCGAGTTAGGGTGAACCGAAAGCTACGCACTGTAGGATACTGCGAAGAGGAGGTGAGTCACGAGGACCGCTTAAATACCGAGCTCTTCCGGATCCAATCCTAGACATGCGTCACAGGGTTACCACACCTAGCTCATTGACTAAGTCATAGGTTGGTTTAGTTCTTTAAGTCTTATGCTCTGTTTGTGTGTTTGAGTAATCTAACCTTAGGGTGCAAGTCCTATAAGACTATTCTACGTTCCATGCTTCCTACCCTTCTACAGATATAATTCACGAAAGGTTTAGATGTACTTACAGGCGGATCGGTCTGGGAGACTCGGGCCATGCTTGCTTAAAATCCAAAAATCATTTCATGAGGCCTACTAAAACATTTTTGGGCCTTGGGCCCCACAGTGAGCTTTGAACTGGGCTCGATACCAATTCAGAACAACCCAAACCCGCCCCAAACACTACGACCGAATTTGATTTGTTACCGAGTAAAACCTTGTGAACACCATTTCAAAAAAATTTAATTTCCATTGAAAACTCCTCGTTTTTGGTTGTCTTGTCAAAGCTACCCTTAGATTTAATTTGAAATTTTAATTAAGTCCAATTGTTATACCAGTTTCAAGTGTGCCCGATGGCACGAATAAACTCTTTCGTGTTAACAAAAAAAAACATGTGATTTAATTCAATTTAATAGTATAGTCTTGAGTAAATATCCAACATATAAAAAAAAACACAACTATAGTTTATGGAGGCCTTATTACAACCAAAGTAAAAATAAGCAAATATCAAGTTCTATAAATTTAAAACCACTGCATGGCCACCTCGAGTCCAACCGGCTCCTCCACCGCCATCTACGAGTCACCTGAAAAATGTTAAAGGAGAAGGTGAGTCACCAAGACTCAGTATGTAACCCTTCCCCCGGTTAATACAACGTTTCATACACAACATATAACAGTTAATTATGCAGAGTATCGTGTACCCAACCTAGCCAACCAAACACCTTTGTCTACCCCATGTGGTACCAAACCACTTTGGTGACCGTAGTCACGATGTGTTACCAAAACACCGGTGGTGCCAAACCACCGGTGACATATAGTCACAATGTGCTACCAAAGCACTTTGGTGTCCGTAGACACAAATCGGTGATGGGGCCAACCCATCGTGTGATACCAAATCACCGCGCAGACGATCCCATATCTCAAGTGGGGCCAACCCACGGTGGTGTTAACCACGGGGACAAGTCGCTATGAGGTACCAAACCTCTGGAGGTACCAAACCTCTGGTGACATATAGTCACGATGTGCTACCAAAGCACCGGTGCTCGTCGACCGACGATATCACCGCCCCTCCTCTCATCAACCCATGTCAAGCAGTTAACAACAGTACATACATATATCACATGTATCAAATAACCCATGCTTCCCAAAAGCATTATTATCAATCTCATACAAATAGAGACTTACCAGGATCCTTGCTTGTACCATTAAGGTACTATTGCCATATCTACATAGAGCGGATTTACATATAACATACACTTAATACACTTTATTAACTATTATAAGTGTGTATGTACACACCTGTCACCACTGAATCGTCTAAATCCCGAAAAGAGACGTTGGCCACCCTAGATCTCACTGTACCTATATTCGGCCAACCATGGGATTAGTCTTAGGGCCTATTCGGCCAAATCAAACAATCCTAGGGGTTTGTCTTTTGATCCCAAAACCTTACCTTTAACTCTTTGCTACTATCCACCGCACTTGATTCACAAATCGCTTTGCAAATAATCGATTAATGAACATTACTCATAACCAAAGCTTTTCGGCTTTTGAAAACCAACATAGACCTTACCCAAACTTACCAAAACCGAACGTTAGAGATTAGGGCTTGGGTCGCTTGCTTCACGATCTTGGGGTACCTAGAAGAGATCGATTACTAAAACATTTAGAAGTCTTGCTAGCCACCGCCGAAATCGGCACCTACCCCTAAATAAGAGTCGACAAAGAATAGTGGAGGGAACCCATGAAGTTTCGGCACAACTTACCTTCACCAAAGCGATTGATCACGAAAATCCAAAGAGATTTATACTGCTTCTACTATTCGGCCAAGGTGCTACCAAAAAGAAAAAGAGAATTCCGGCACTTCAATATGGGTGTATCGGTTTTTATGAAGGAAATTAATGGCAAGAGAGGGTGATACGAGTGTTGGCTAAAGGAGTGGATGTTCGGCCAGCAAAGAAAATAAAAGGGAGGAGGGATTGATGATGGGAATTCGGCAAAGAGAAGTAGAGAGTGTTTCGGCCAAGGGTTTGAGAGAACAAAGAAAATAAAAGAACACAAGGGAGAGGGGTTAGGGTTTTTTTTTCGGCAACTTAGCAAGAATGGAAAAAACCAAAACAATGAGCTAGGGTGGGGTTTTTATAAGCATTCGGCCCCCCCCTCTTCAAGCTTGCCGTCCAACCTAGGCAACAAGGAGTTCAACTCCTAGCCAACTCCTAATTTTCCTCTTGGCCACTCATTTAAATTAATTCAAACTAATTTGAATTAATTCACCTTTTACCAAATAATAATCCAACCAATATCCTTGAATATCTTCTCATTATTACTATAATTAAACAAATAAAACTCTTCTATTATCCCTAAATAATTACACCTAATAAAAGAGTTTGAAGGGAGAAAAAATCTCCCCCCTTGTGCCGTCCAAAATAAAAACAAAAACAAGAGGATTTTGTGACTCGAACCAAGGCTCTCCCTTGCTCCTTGGTGGCGCTACATGTAGCTCTTAAGTGGGCTTCTTTTTGCCACTTTACCAAGGGCTTTTTAGTGTTAAAAATACCCACATTTATTCTTATAACACCACTTACCAAGGCTCCCTTCTTTTAAAATTAAAAAAACGAAATTTCCCAAACAAACCGGCACACTCAAAGCCTTAAATTAAGCTCTATTATTCCATTAATAACATCGCAGCAGTTCATAACAAGAAAAATAGTCAAATTCCAAATAACCCCATATTTGGGATGTTACAAATACAATTTAATATTAATTTCCAATAACTCATTACAATCATAGCAAACATACACATTTGGGCCTTAAATCGAACCTTCGAGGCCCTAAAAACAATTTGAAAACAATCGGGAATCATTTTGAATCAAACCGAAAAATTTTGGGAAAAACATGAAAAATTGAAAAACAAGGGTCACACAGTTGTGTAAAATAACCTAGACCGTATGAACATTTGAAGTAGGGACAGACGACCATGTCCTAGCCAGTGTGTTTGCTCGTGTAACTCACTGACTTGGGTCACACGGCCGTGCCGTGGGCTGTGTGCCAGACCGTGTGAAACATGCACATGAAATTAATATGACACACGATCATGTGACAACCCGTGTCTTAGGTCGTGTGCAGCACAAATTGCCTCTAAACCAAGACATGTCAAACCCTGTTCTTGCACACCAAGACACACCATTTCTACAAGCATTCATATGATCAAAACACATTCCAATCACACTCAAAACATACCAAATTGATCATCCAATAAGTTCTAACCAATGTACCAACAATAGGTACCACAATCACAATCAACCTTGTTTCATTTTTAAAATTTCAAAACCAGCCATTTAGCACATTTCTAGAATACCAAATAACCATTTCTTTTTCATAACATTAACCCACAAGCCATTTACTTTTAAGAGGCATGAATAAAGTTACCAAAACACACATCTCATTTTATCTAATTGCCTATCCAATGTACCCTCATTGGTACTACAATTTAAACGTCCAAACAAATCCATACTCAATATTTACCAGACATTATCAAAGTCTCCATTTCATCACATATGTTTACCATATATCAAGCTAATCACTAAAGGTATTTAGCTAATGACCAAAAACACATCAAGTTTCAAACATACACCAAAGATACTAAACATTTATAACCACAAAGCTTTACTCAAACTAACTTATAAACAACATCATTATAAACAAAATAACTGAAGGGCTCCTAGTTCATGCCATTTATAACCTGACATTAATATATCCAAATCTTCTACCGAGATAAAGGATGGATAGCGTGAATGTACTCCAACTTGATTCTAATCGATTGAGCTTTTTGACAACCTCACCTGAAACATGTTACCTGAATAGCAAATGATCAAAGAGTGCTCTGGTGTCTTTCAACCATAGTCTTATTATTCTCAAATTGATGCCATAGTGTCTTTCAACCGTGGTCTTATTCATTTTCTGTTGTGTTGCCACAATGTTTTTCAACTATGGTCTTATTCATTTTCCGTCGTGTTACCATAGTGTCTTTCAACTATGGTCTTATTCGTTTGACTCGTGATGACATAACATCTTTCAACTATGGTCTTATTCCTTTGACTCATGATGACATAACATCTTTTAGCTATGGTCTTACTCGATAGAATCGTAATGCCATAACATCTTTCAACTATGGTCTTACTCTATAGAATCGTGATACCATAACGTCTTTCAACTATGGTCTTACTCGTTTCTGGTATGGTGCCATAGTTTCTTTCAACTATGGTATTAATCATTTCCTTCAAGCCAACAAACTTGATTCATATATAATCAATTAGATATTAAACAACCGAAACAACAACTAACTGATTTAATCAAGTTACGAACTTACCTTGACAATAACAATTCTAAAAATGAAGCTGACGATTTGACACTTTAGCTTTTCCCCGGTTTAGATCCATTTGGTTCGTTTCTTGATCTAATAAAAAATTTCATTCAATTAATAATCCAATTAACTTAATATCATTAATTCTAGCTTATAACCCACTTTATTGTGAAATTATAAAATTACCCCTAACATTTTAAATTTTATGCAATTTAATCCCTAATCTCGTAACTTGAAATTTTTACCATTTTAAAAGGGAACCCATGTTAGCCAATTTTCTTAGGGGTCAAAAATAGTCCACATCTTTCACCAATTCACACTATTTCCCTTGAATTTTTCTATTTAAACAATTTAATCCCTAACATTCTAAATCACTTAACAAAATACTTATATCTAGCTACTAACTTTAATAATTCATCAACTAAATTCACAAACACATCAAAATCATTTATGGAAAGTCCCTAAACTTTTAATGGTTTTACGAATTGACCCCCGGGCTAGCTAAATTAAGCTAATACGAGTTCAAAAACATAAAAATCACTAAAAACGAACCTCAAACTCACAATCATGCAAGGAGAAATGCTTGGCCGAACCTCTTTTCTTCAACAATAGTTATTCAGCTAGAAATGTTGAAAGTACAAGATGATAGCAATTGTTTTACTCTTTGTTTAAGCTAATATTATTTTTCTTTACTAAATTACCATTTTGCGATCAAAATAACATATATAAATATAAAATATATGTAATAATCGTCCACTTAAACAACCAAAGGTCAGTTTTCCTAATAAATCCCTCCACTCCTATAATCTTATTAATTTAACACTTAAACAAATGGAATTTAACTTTTGCGACTTTTACAAATTAGTAATTTTCACTTAATTAACTATTTAAGCATTAAAATTTCTTAACCAAAATTTTAATATGACCCTCATAACACTTCGTAAATAGTCTCGGTTTATAGAAATGAGGTCCCAATATCTCCTTTTCTAAAACCACTTGACTTTAGGGATATACTTCTTGAACCTAATTATTCGTTCAAATAACTTAAATTATCAAATCAAAATTTATTATAACACTATATTTGACTTGTAAATATTAAATAATAAAATTACGGACTCACTCGTTAGATTTGTGATCCTAGAACCATTGTTTTTAATACCACTAAAAAATGGGTTATAACACACATGTTTATTAAAAAAATACAAAACATGAACTCTAATTTGAATACACATATGTGCGGGTAAATATCCGAAATATACCAAAAAAATTAAAAAATTCCGGAATTGGGCCGATTTCTAGAAAATTTACGGAAAAGGGCCATTTCCCCTCAAAACGCGCTGACGTGGACGCGTTTAACATAAAAGAAAAATATAAATTGCTCAAAACAAAAAAAAAATATATGGATCAATTGTATAATTTAACTTAAAATTTTCGTTTGAAATAATAATTTAACGTGCCACGTCAGCTTACAGTCGGCTTGACATCCTCCTTAATTGAGAGGTGGCACCTTGGGACCCACAGATTTCATTTGTTGCATGGGGAGTGCACCATCAACTTAGAAGATATTGTATTGTAATTCGAGCTCCCAGTTGACGGTGTTGTGGTCACGGGTTCAAATAAGGTGATCGAACTTGCATCGTTTTGGTATCGTAAAAAAGAAAAGAAAATGAATTTAAACCATTAATTAAAGTACCATTTACGAAACATGGAAGTTAGACTAACTGTGGGAGCGTAAGCCAAGCAAAGGATAAAGTAAGTAGCGAGTAGTAAGTACGTAATATTCTCCTTGCCTAAAGCTCGTCTTTTTTTTTCTACCATTTGCTTTGCTTTACTTTATAATAAAATATATATTACTTTTTACTTTATTATTCTATTAAAAAAGATGATGATTCAAACAATCTTCTGGTCAGCATATAACATTTTCCACCTTCGGAAAAAGCAACTCCAACCTAATCCTGCCTTTTACTTTTATTTTCTTTTACAAAAGCTATATATAACATACAAAGTTTTATTAAATTCTATTGTAATATCATAAATTTTTTTAGTAAAGTATTAACAGGGGCGCGCTTTCCCCTTTCCTCAAATATTAGATATTTATTTTTAAAATTAAATTTCAAAAAAAAAAATTAAACAAATTCTATTTTATAAAAGATATTAAAATTAAATTACAAAAACATATAAGCAACTATTATTTTATGAAATAAAAAAATAAAAAATAAAAAAATTCTTATTTATTAAATATATTAAAACTAAATTACAAAAAAATAAAAAATAAAGAAAACTTCTTATTTATTAAATATATTAAAACTAAATTACAAAAAATAAAAAAATAAAGAAAACTTCTTATTTCTTAAATATATTAAAACTAAATTACAAAAAATTAAAAAAAAGAAAACTTCTTATTTTATTACATATATTAAAATTAAATTATAATTAAAAAATTAAACAATTTATAATTTATTAAAGATATTAAAATTAAATTACAATAAAAAAATTAAACAACAATTATTTTATTAAATATATTAAAACTAAATTACAAAAAATAAAAATAAAAACAACTTTTTATTTTATTAAAAAATTTAAATTAAATTACATACAAAAAAATAAACAACTTCTATTTTAGTGAAGATATTAAAATTAAATTACAAACACAAATAAAAACAACTTTTTTATTAAAAAAATTATTACAATTTAAAAATAAAAAACCCATCCGAATCAATGTTGATGTCGGTGGAATCGATGCCACATGGGGCGGTTAGTGATTCTGTGCTGGATTCCTCCTTCTTCTAGCTTCCGTGCGGGTCGTGGAACCTCGCGGGATTCCGCTTCCTCGCAGCGGTGGAGTCCAGTTGTGGGTGTTGCGAGGATGACCCACCTTGATAAAATAACGACCCGGAGGTGTTTGCATAAACCACGGCGGGGTGTTTGAATCGTATGGCGAAGGAGGCTGGTAAAAGAAGTGCTCCCGACGGCGCCTCCTGTGATCCTCACGCGACGACGACCTCAAGATCGGTGGCGGTCAAAGTAGTCGGGAACGGACTCGAACCCGGCCATGCATTTCAACCTGGGGTGGGACTGGGAAAAGGAAACATATATGGGTTAGGATACATATAAGGGGTAGGGTACGCACCTGGCATAAAGGGTAAAGGCTGTGATATCGGTGTCGTCGGCTGAACTGATGGGCCCGGTGACTGTGTGGGCACTGTTGATGGGCTCGGTGGCTGTGTCGGCGCTGTTGATGGCCCCGTCTCATCACCCATTCTCCTTGGATTTAAGGGGCCCCGACGTTCCCTTTGTTGACGAAGTTGCCGTCGCCTCTCTTCTTCCGACAACAAATACGGCTTACCATGGATCCTAAACCATGGCATGTATTCCGGCACGCACGCTAACTCCGGAACGATGATTGATTCCCGATCAGGTAAATAGTCATACCGGTTCTCCCACGTCTCGATATGTGCTGACTAAAATCTTGGCCAATCCATGTGCAACTGCCGTAAGTCCACTGTGTGCTCATCATCGAGCACCTCAGGTGGCACGGGAATCGGTTGTCGGAATCCAAATTATCGCAGAACCCGATCTGACTGGTGCATCTCCACGGTCGCATAGGTGATCAATGGGACCTTCACGTGCCAACTGTTCGGATTTTGCAAGAACTCCTCCGGAATTACTGCCCGAATTTCTGGATCCTCGTATGGTGTCCATTGAAACTATATTAACATTACCAAAATATTAGTTATATACATAATACTAGACACTAAATACGAAATACTAAATTATAAATACGAAATTCGAAACTTGTGATTCCGACCGTTGGTCCAATAGAAGCCGTATATCTTCAAGCGAGGTAGGTATTCCAGCATGACTCACGAATGGTTCCACCTAATTAAATAAATTTTTAGCATACAATTATACTATAAATCTACGTAATAATTGTAAAATATAACATTAAATTTACCTCGTTATCAGTGGGAATAAATATGGGTGGTCGAGTCGAGGACGTAAAAATGGAAATCGAAACCATGCCCATGACTGCAGTAGTGATAGGCAACCTCCGATTTTTGCTTTACTCGGCCGCGTCGCCCCGCACATCTCCCGATACAACCTCGATAGCACGGCAGACCCCCAACTCAATTCATCGGCTGCTCTAAAATCAACAAGTTTCAGCAGCCATCTCAAGTGTACGAGGTTTCTAGAAAGGTCCGGCATCAGATAGCCTCCAATTATCTGAAGAATGTATGCCCGAGCATGCCGTATTCGCTCTATTTCGGTCGAACCCTCATTCGGCTCCGGGAATGTGTCTCGTAACCAGGCCATCTCGATCCGACCTCCCTGAATTTTATCCGAAATGGCACCCAGAAGCTCGTAGCATACGACCATCCAATCACCAGAAGTTGCGGACCTGGTGACTACCGACCCGTCCATCGGCAATCCCAACTGCAACTGCACATCTTCCAGAGTGATGGTACACTCTCCGCATGGAAGATGGAAAGTGTGCATCTCGGGTCTCCACCTCTCTATCAACGCATTGATCAAAGGCGGCTCCAACTTGAACCCCCGGCCTATCGTGGCCACGTGCCAAAAACCCGCTTCCCGCAGGTAATTCTCGATCAACGGCGATGGGGGACCATGCATATTGCGAATATAACATTGCAACACCCGATCTACAAAATGTTTAAAAAATTATAAAATAAAAATTAATTAAAATTACATAATTGTAAAAAATATTAAATAATATTGAAAAATTAAAATTAAAACTTACCATTTTCATTTGATCGACGGAGATATGCTTATCGTCTAGACGGCGTAATTCCCGACCATTGTAATACGATAAAAATTTTAAAATTTTCCAAAAAATATATTAAAAAAATTAAAAGGGCTTTTTGTAAATAGTAAAGGACTATTTCAAAATTTCAGAGGAAGTTTGAAGGACTTTAAGAGAAATTTGAGAGAAATTTGAGAGGAATTTGAGAGGAGAATGAGTAAGGATTAAAGTGTGAAAAAAATAAAAGGGTTGGGGGGTTTTTATAGGTTTTTTTTTTTGATCGTTGGAGGCCCAACGGTCAAAAAAATTTGACCGTTCGGCCTAAAGGGCGCCCCTGGGGACGCGCTTTGTGCCACCTCAGCAAAGCGCGTCCACGTCAGCGTGCTTTTGCTGATGTGGCACCAACGATCAAAAATTTTGACCGTTGCGGTCTAAGCGCGTCCTAGGGGGCGCTTTGTTTAACATTTCTCAAAACGCTACCGACGTGGACGCGTTTTGATGGGAAATGGCCCTTTTCCGTAAATTTTCTAGAAATCAGCCCAATTCCGTAAATTTTTAATTTTTTTTGTATATTTGGGTAATTTACCCCATATGTGCAAGTGCATGTATCTGTGCATGTGCGTATATGCGTTAAAAGTAAGAGGTGTTTTTAAGTAAAAATGGAGACACAAAATATCATCACTAGTTTGAATGTAGTTTAAAATATGCCATCAATTCTTATATTCAAAATTCAGATCCAATTGTTTATATTGTTAAAATTTTTCGTTAAATTTGTGGGTGTGACTTTTGAAAAAAAAAATCACTCAATAGCCATGTAACTAAAACATAATATTGTAATGAAATTGAATTTAACAAATAATTTTAATAATATTAACAATTGAATTTAAATTTTGAAATCTGAAAGGTAGGACTAAATTCCTAAAAATAAAAGTATAAGGACTAAATCCAAAATTTAAAAAAATACATGGACTTATGGCATATTTTAACCTTGAATATATATATATATACATATATTTATGCTAAATTTCATTTTAGTCCTTAATAACATTAGATATTTTGATCCATGTGTAATCGACTATTTTGATAATTTTTTAAGTATAATTTCTGATAACTTTCTAATATTTTATGATTCTATATTTTTTAATAATCATTATTTTTTTTATTTTTTACTATTTTAATAATTTTGTATTTTTTTCACAGTTTTTAATAATTTTTATAATATTATGAACATTCAGATGAACGTGGATGTTTATATATCCAGGTTCATTATAGGCATACATTTTTAATAATTTTTTATAAATTTTTTTTAAAGATTTTTAGATTCATAAAGATATGCTAATGTGACATATGACGATAGCATACTCGTATATGAGGCATGTGGTGTGCCAAATTCTCATTATTTTCTTTAGTCACATTAGTGTTGGTTAAAGATGAAACCGATTAATAATAATTAAATTTTTTTTCATTTTTAAGGGCTTTACTGACATTTTTTTTGTAATTTTCTATTAAGGGTTTTTAAATTCTTTTGCCTACTATTAATTATATAATAATTTAACAATAAATGAATTTTGAAATGAACCGAGTGTGTTTAATTCTTTTAATAAACAAACTTTATTTATTCATTTTTATTTGTTCAACTTGATAAATAAAAATAAAGAAACAAAGATTGAAATACTTATGGAAGACTCTATTAATTTACAACCTTTAACTTCTTATAATATTAGAGTTGAGCAGTAAATACATCTTCGCCAAAATTAAAGGTAATTAGACTTCCCTTCCCTCCTCCAAGCTCACGTATACAATACCTCCTACCCACTCAAAAATTGTTCTTGATCTTCTTCTTTTTTTTTTTCTTTTTAAATCCTAATTAATCCTTGAAAATTTTAATTAAACTTTTAAAAATCATCAAAAATCTTCTCAAAGTTTTTAATTAAACCTTCAAAAACTTAATGTTACGTTTCGCGCTAATGCACTACTTTGTTACATGGTCTCTATCCTACCTGGTTTTTGTGATGCTTTGCTTGTGGCTCCGGTCCAATGTAGCGGTATACATTTTCTGTTTTAATCGAATTAACCGATCGAATCAGACTAATTTAGATAATTGATCGATTGTTGAATCTAATGCGATTGAAATCGATTAAAATTTTTAAAATTTTCAATTATATGTTAATTTGATTTGAAATTTGGTAATTCGTCAAAATTAATATTATAAACTATAGGTCGAATGCCCAATATATAAAATTTAATGTTAATGAGCTTAAAAATAAAATATGAAAACTAAAAATATTTGAAAACAAGTCAACAAGTAAAAAATTTTAAAAAAAATTATTAATTTTAGTGTAATATTTGTTGTTATGTTTTTAATTTAGTATTGTTATTGTGTTATTTGTTGTTCTTTTATTTCTTTTAAACTTCTTTGAATTAAAAATAAAGAATAAAAATTGTCAAGGATTTTTTTTACATTTTAAACTTGTTTGAATAATAAAAAATAAAAAATTTCGGCTAATTCAATTAACTGTTCGGATTAACAGAAATTAATTCGGACGGTTAACAGATTTCAAAAAAAAAAATTCAGCTTAGTTAATAGTTTCAAAGTTTCTATTAATTCAGTTAATGGTAATTCAATTTGAATATTAACCAAACTAAACGCTTAAACACTCTACTACAATGCAAAAGAAATGGTAGATGTATATAAATATGCTCAGTAAAATTCATTAGCAAATTACAAAAAGTTATATCCAAGGGGTTAAAAGGAATTAGCAAAGGAAGGCGCGGTTGATTTTCTTAGTTCTTACACCATTACCAACAAGGGAAGGTGCATACTGGATGCCAACTTGCCAATGACTTAATTCTCTGCTGAGGAATAAGTACAGGCAAAGACCCAAGAAATGGGGTAGTAAACTCCCTCCCAACCATTGCTTTTCTGGAGTCAAGCAAGCAACGGACCACATCACATGGGATGGGATGGCAAGTCTAATCCCTGAATCCATTTCCTTTCATCTAATTCATACACTTGTCCTCAATTATTTTCGATTCCTTTCCTCACACTGGCCAGCTCCTGCATATAAAATGAGCCTCAATCAAACAAGAGTGTAGCAGTGCAAACTCATTCTAACTTGCACTGTGCTAGTGTGTTATTACATATCTAGCTATGGCTGGGAACAAACAGAAGAAGAAGCCCTCCTTTTTCAGTTTCTTCTTAGCCATGGCTAAGAAGGGTCGTATTCATAAAGATGAGGAGCATTCATATTCAACAGGGGAAGATGTTTGGAGCACAAGAAAGGTGTATGATGACGACTATACTCTCTGGGACGTTGCTGAGCCTGGTATTGACAGGAGAGCTTCAGCTTTCATTGCCAATTTCCATGCAACTTGTGTCTCAGATGCAGACCACAAGCATTTCATCATCCCCAGGCACGCTGAAAATGAGGCCGCCCAGATATGAACCCACTTCTCCTCTACACCGCTCTAACAAGCACTAAACCAATTTCTCCTTTATTATATTTATCATCAGTTGTTTATAGTTTGTGAATGAAAATAAAAATAAAGCATATGTCATCTCTTATGTTATATAGTTCGATCAAATTTCTGTAAAGAATTGTTTCCTTCTTTGATATTTCGCACAAAATGCAGTCCTGTATGTACTTGTTACGCTAATATTAATTCTACCTATACCATACAAAAGCGAAGACTTATGCCAGCTAGCAGCTTCCTACTCCTAGCTGACGAAACAGTAATGAATAGTGGAGTTGACTTGAGTTCCATTTCTTGCAAACTTAAAGCAATATATTATGTTTGAATGAAAGAAATTATTATATATGGAACTTGTTGTGGGTTTAGGTGAAAATTTTGATTGTTCTGGGATTTTAGCAATCTCCGTTTGATGAGACGGATTCGTGCTACGTTTATGCGGTGAAATTATGTGTGTTGCTCTTTCACGAAGGGGGCTCCTCTCTAGTGGCTTGGATGGCTGGTGGAAGGGAGGTGGCTATGGGGTCTATGTGGTGGTTTCAAGCCAGCAACCATCACACCGCTTTTGTTTATAGGTCGGTGACACCGAAGCCGCCGTTGAGGTGGGCAATACTGATGTTGCAATGATTCTTTTTTTTTTTATGGTTTTGTAGTGAAGGGCTGGCTACTCCCTAGCGTAAGGGTAGCAGATGGTGGTTCTTCTGAGTGTCGTACACTGCTGTATGGGCTACTAATGGGTTGTACTCGGTCGACGGTGCCGACCTGACTCGTAGGCTCCTCCTTACTGTGATGGTTCCTGCGTAAGGAAATGGAGGATTTGGTAGGGACTCTTATGCTCCATGGCATTTTTTATTGGCATGGGTAAGTTTCTTACGTTACAGGCGAGAGTCTCCTTTTCATCCATGTGAAAAACAAAACAGACGTGGTTAGTAGTGTTGGAAGCCTAATCACCTTCGAGTCTTTGTTTTGCATAGATTACTGCCTTGTTTTAGGTATATCTCTTGTACGAGGCCTGATATGCTTGTAATTTCTTTCTGTTAATGAAATGAATGTTAATTTCTTTTTGTTTTAGAGAATATTATTGAGAGTGCACCACAAACGAGAGTAAAAAAGAAAAATCTTAAATTATTTTAAAGAGTATTATAATGAATACAAAGAGTTTAATAAGTAAAAAAAATTATATTAAAATTTTAGTTAACTACAAAATTAATCCCATCTTATATCATTTTTCTCATTTAAATACTTAAAGTTTATTTTTAAGTTAAAAGTGGTATCTAAATTATCAATTTTCTCATTTTACTATTAAAGTGTAGGATGTTCAACAAAAACATGTCATGCTCTTAATAAATGATATTGTGTTTTGGAGTAAAATAAAATGGAATTGATAATTTAATTACCACTTTTGACCGAAAAAAGCGATATGATTGAGTGATAATTTTGCATTGAAGTCTTAAAATTTTATTTTTTTATAACAAATAATTATCCTATAATAAAATAAAGAATATTAAAAAGAAGTATTATATACATAAATAAAATAAAAATTATATTTTAGAAGTATAGGGTTAAAGAATATGGAATTGTAGTTTAGTATGAAAACAAGCATTGATTATTTTAAAGGGTATTGATAATAAAAAAATAAAGAAATCAGAATGTTATTGTTTCGGAATTCTAATAAAAGAAATGGTTTTATTAAGAGAATGCACATTTGACATCCATCCATTAATAAATACCCAATCCACGACCAAAATATTTCTTGGTTATGCACTTTGCCTAAATTGATGGATGATTCCATGTCTTCCACTAAGGAATCTTCTTTACTCTATATGTAAAAACATGCATAATATTAACATATGCTTTTGTTTACTATGAATATATATGCTGTTGTTTACTTGGACCTTGTACAGCTGTGTGGAAGGGCGACCATCAAAATTAGTAAAAAAGGTGATCTATTTTTGTGAAGAATTAAGATCCCTCGGAAACCCTTCAACATTATTGATGGTTCATTCATGTGCCGATTTAAAGTGGAGTCCTATGGATCACAACATATATTTTAGCATGAGCTTATGAGCCCCTCTTAAAATACAGAACGCTTCAGATTCTTTCTTGTCTTTCACTGATTTCAACTAGTCTGCCTGTGTATGCTAATCCATCTAAAGTGGAGAATGAATTAGTATCTAAGAGGCTTGCAAGCTAAGGATTCATCCAATTATCACTCATTCACTTCACCTCTACATTATTTTTTTTACCACCTCTCCAACCTTGGACCTGTAAGTTAAATGCTGAAGCAGTTAAACTTCAAAGATAAGATATGTCGTATCAATGTTGAATCCGATTGATAGTTGAATTGGTTAGATTACTAATTTGTTGCTCCGATTGGTTCGATATCCAACTAGTTTGATTATAAAAAATCCTTAAAAAGTTTTAAAAAATTTATAAATATTAAAAAAAAACGATTCAACCTATTCGTACTAGTTCGTAGTTCAACCAGTCTGATATCATTCTTCAAGCCAATATCTCAATCGATTTTTAATTCAACCGGACCAGCCAAACATCATTGGTTGTAACCATAGTGGTCAAATGAAATTACTTGCTATTATATATATATATATATATATTAGTTTTCTTTAATTTTATAATTAAATAGTAATATATATTTAGGTAATTATCATTAGGTAAAAGTTTTGACTTAGGTCATTTCCATATTTAAGTGGGAGATTAAAAAAGGTGATTGAGAGTTTGATGTTGACCTATTCTTTACTATCTCTTTCATTCTCTTTAAAAATTCTATGCAATTTTTCAAAGAGGTTTTCAGAGGTCTTCAATATACAAAATCCTTCAACCTATTTCATCATTATGGTAGTTGTGATCTATTGGAAGCTCTCTGAGTGTGCAAATTCTACATTAGTCAAGTGTTATGGCTAGAGGTTAGATCGTTGCTATTTTTATTGTTTTGGCATATGATTTTGATCCTGGGACTATAGTTGAAATATTGGTGTTTGATTTTCAACTTTAATATATTTATCTCGTTTTTGGATATATAAATGTTAGTTTATTTGAATCTAACTGACAATTCTTGCAAATTCTGAGTTTATTTTAGCATTTTTTTTGTAATTTTATTACTGTTAGAATTAAGTGACCCGAATCCTTATTTAAATAAAATACAATGATAAAATAAAATAAAAGAAGAATCCCTATAGAACTACACTTCTTTTATTTTTATTTTAAATAAGGTTTTTTAAACCTTATTAAACTCCATCTATTTGATATTGATTAGAATAAGGAGTTTCAATCTTACTACACTCCTATTAGAATATGGCTTTACAAGCCTATAAATGGACATAGTCTATTCCTCTTGTAAATTGATTCGAATTCGACATAGTGAATTTTTTTTTCCTCTGCCCGTGGTTTTTTTTCCCGAAAGGGTTTCCACGTAAAATCTGTGTGTTCTTTATTTTTGTTTCTCTTTTCTTTGCGATATATTTGTCATTACCGACATTATTTTTTTCACAAATTGGTATCAGAGCTTTTGGATTTTTTCATCTCAATCACGGTAATGGCGTCTTTAAAGTATGAAATTTCGCTGTTAGATCGCAACACTAGATTTGCATTGTGGCAAATAAAGATGCAGACAGTTCTTGCACAGATGGATTTAGAGCAAGCCCTGCTAGGGGTAGATAAGATGCCTTCGACATTGACGGAGGAAGAGAAAAAGCGCAAGGATCGAAAGGCGTTAACACAGTTACATCTGCATTTGTCTAACGAAATTTTGCAAGATGTGATGAAGGAGAAGACCGCCGCGGCATTATGGAAGAGGCTAGAACAAATATGTATGTCGAAAACTCTAACTAGCAAGTTGCATATGAAGCAACATCTTTATGCTCATCGTTTGGAGGAAGGTGCGTCAGGTACCTAACACTTAACAGTTGTTTAAAGAAATTCTCTCAAACTTGGAGGCCATGGAGGTTCAGTATGATAAGAAAGATCTAGGGTTGATTCTACTTTGTTCGTTGCCCCCGTCTTATTCAACCTTCAGAGACACGATTTTATATAGCCGTGAGTCTCTCACAGTTGATGAGGTTTATGATTCTTTGACCTCGTATGATAAGATGAAGCATCTTGTGGTTAAACCCGACTCTCGTGGAGAGGTCTCATTATTCGTGGGAGACAAGATCGAAATGCTCGATGATGATCGTGGAAGGACACAGAACGGAATCCTCGCGGTAAATCTAAGGGTAGATCGAAGTCTTCAAACAGAGGTAAAACTTGTAACTTCTGCAAGAAGAAAGGGCACATTAAATCTGAGTGCTATAAACTACAGAACAAGATTAAAAGGGAGGCTGCGAATCAAAAGGGAAAACAACTAGAAAATTCTCGTGAAGCTGATGTTGTAGAAGACTACAAATGATGGTGAACTTCTAGTCGCTCACAACAATTCTAAAGTGAGCGAGGAGTGGATACTTGATTCAGCCGCACCTTCCACATGAGTCCCAATCGGGATTGGTTTACTAATTACGAAACAAAGATTAATCTGAGGTGTTGTTTTGATGGGAAATAATGCTTCGTGTAAAATCGCAGTGTTGGAACAATTAAAGTTAAGATGTTTGATGGAGTTGTCGAACACTTAGTGACGCACGGCATGTTCCGAATTGAAGAGAAATTTAATTTCGTTGAGTACTCTTGATTCAAGAGGGTACAAATACACAGCTTGAAAGTGGGATTTTGAAGATTTCCAAAGGTTCCCTTGTTGTGATGAAAGGGCGAGAAAGACCGCCAAGTTATATATTTTGCGTGGTTCTCTCATTATTGGTGATGCAAATTGTCGCTTCTCTTCCTTGTCGGATGATGATATTACTAAACTTTGGCATATGCGCCTAGGGCATATGAGTGAGAATGGCATGGCGAAATTGAGCAAAAGAGACTTCTTGATGGGCAAGGAATTTGCAAACCGAAGTTCTGTGAGCACCGCGTTTTTGGGAAGCAAAAGAGAGTTCGATTCACGGAGGAATCCATAACACGAAGGAAATGTTGGAGTATATTCATTCTGATCTGTGGGGGCCATCAAGAGTGCCTTCAAGAGGTGGAGCTAATTATATGCTAACTTTTATTGATGATTTTTCCAGAAAAGTTTGGGCATTCTTCCTGAAGCAGAAAAGCGATGTGTTTTCCGCATTTAAGTCTTGGAAAACTATGATTGAAAAACAGACGGGAAAATAAATAAAATACCTCCGCACAGAAAATGGCTTAGAGTTTTGTTCTGATGAGTTTAATAAACTGTGCAAGTTAGAAGGGATCGTGAGACACTTGACAGTTCGTCATACTCCACAACAAAACGGCATTGCAGAACGAATGAACAGAACGATCATGGAGAAAGTTCGATGTATGTTGTCAAATGCCAACTTACCAAAGTCGTTTTGGGCCGAAGCAGCCTCTACTGCATGTTTTTTGATCAACCGATCTCTATCCATTGTCATTGAGAAAAAGACTCCACAAGAGGTATGGTCTGGAAATCCTGCTAATTATTCTGATTTAAAGATCTTTGGGTGTCCTGCGTATGCTCATGTTGATAATGAAAAATTGGAATCGAGATCCATTAAATGTGTTTTTCTTGGTTATAAAGTTGGTGTAAAAGGGTATAAGTTATGGTGTCCTGAAAATAGAAAAGTTGTGATTAGCAGAGATGTTATTTTTGATGAAACTGCTATGCTACCTAACTTATCTCTTAAAGGCTCTTCCAATAAAGAAAATCAAAAGCAGGTGGAGCATCAGATTAATACAGAGTCGACTCCTCAAGGTAGTACAAAAATTGAGAATAGAGTTGCTTCTTCACCACAATACTCTATCGCCAAAAATAGAACTAGAAGAGAAATTAAACCTCCAAAGAAGTATGCCGAGGCTGATCTAGTTGCTTATGCTTTAAATGTGGCCGAAGATATAGATGCAAACCAAGAGCCGTCTAATTATTCTAAGGCGGTTAGCTATGAAGACTCAGAAAAATGGATGTTTGCTATGCAAGAGGAGATGGAATCACTCCATAAAAACAGAACATGGGATCTTGTGAAACTTCCTAAAGGTAAAAAGGTTGTTCGCTGTAAATGGGTGTTTAAAAAGAAAGAAGGGACTCCAAGAGTTGAAGAACCCAGATATAAAGCAAGGCTTGTTGCAAAGGGTTACAGTCAAATTCCAGGAGTGGACTTCACAGATGTGTTCTCCCTAGTTGTGAAGCATAGTTGATTCGAGCTTTACTTGGTATTGTGGCCATGCATGATTTGGAGCTTGAGCAGTTAGATGTAAAAACTGCATTTTTGCATGGAGAACTTAAGGAAGATATTTACATGCAACAACCAGAGGGTTTTATAGTCTTTGAAAAAGAGGACTATGTTTGCTTGATGAAAAAGTCCTTTTACGGTTTGAAACAGTCACCAAGACAGTGGTACAAGAGGTTTGATTCCTTTATGACTTCTCATGATTTTAAAAGAAGTAGTTTTGACAACTGTGTTTACTTTAAGAAAAACAGTGATGGTTCTTTTCTGTATCTACTTCTTTATGTTGATGACATATTGATAGCAGCAAAAGATAAAGGAGAGATAAGAAAGGTCAAAGCCCAACTAAGTGAAGAATTTGAGATGAAAGATTTGGGACTAGCAAAGAAGATACTTGGTATGGAGATTCTCAGATATAGAAAAGCAAGTAAATTGTACCTAAGTCAGAAGGGGTACATTGAGAAAGTTCTTTGCAGGTTCAATATGCAGAGTGCTAAGCCTGTTAGTACTCCTTTAGCAACCCATTTTAGACTTTCATCGACTTTGTCTCCACAATCAGATGATGAGATTGAGTACATGTCACATGTTCCATACTCTAGTGCAAAGGATCTCTCATGTATGCTATGGTTTGTTCACGTCTAGATTTATCATATGCAATCAAGGCAATTAGCGTATACATGGCGAATCCGGTAAAGAACATTGGAAAGCGATTCGGTGGATTTTAAGATACTTACGAGGTACTCTACCGATGTTTGCTTACTTCGTTTGGAAGAACTAGAGATGGAGTCATTGGGTATGTTGATGCTGATTTTGGCTTTGGAGACCTTGATAGAAGAAGATCTCTCACTGGTTATGTCTTTACAATCGGAGGTTGTGCAATCAGTTGGAAAGCTACTTTGCAAACTACAGTCGCTTTGTCTACCACTGAAGCTGAGTACATGGCGATTATTGAGGCTTGTAAAGAAGCTATTTGGTTGAAGGGACTCTTTAGTGAGCTCAATGAAGACCTTCAAATCAAAGCCACAAAGATTTTGTGACGCTTAGAGTGCCATCTTCCTTACAAAAGATCAAATGTTTCATGAGAGAACAAAACACATTGATGTTCGGTATCATTTTGTTCGTGATATTATTGCTCGTGGTGATATTGTTGTTAGCAAAATTAGTACTCATGAAAATCCTGCAGATATGATGACTAAGTCACTTCATATAACCAAGTTTGAGCATTGCTTAAACTTGGTTGGTGTTCATTGTTGAAGTTAAACCCTTAAGGGGTTTTATGGAAGAGGTGGAGAACTTGTTCGTTGAGATTTCGCGATGAAGAACTTGTTTATTGAGAATTCGTGTCAAGGTGGAGATTGTTAGAATTAAGTGACCCGAATCCTTATTTAAATAAAATACAATGGTAAAATAAAATAAAAGAAGAATCCCTATAGAACTACACTTCTTTTATTTTTATTTTAAATAAGGTTTTTTAAACCTTATTAAACTCCATCTATTTGATATTGATTAGAATAATGAGTTTCAATCTTACTACACTCCTATTAGAATATGGATTTACAAGCCTATAAATAGACATAGTCTATTCCTCTTGTAAATTGATTCGAATTCGACATAGTGAATTTTCTTCTCCTCTGCCCGTGGTTTTTTCCCGAAAGGGTTTCCACGTAAAATCTGTGTGTTCTTTATTTTTGTTTCTCTTTTCTTTGCGATATATTTGTCATTACCGACGTTATTTTTTTCACAATTACAAAATATCTAATTTGGACAAGTTAAAGACAAATTTCCATTTTCAACTATTTCTATGCTAAACTTACAAAATTCTACCAATTTTAAGCAATTTTATGCAACGGAAGAAAAACCAGTCTTGGAGTCACCTTGGAAAGATCAAATTGCTGAAGCATGTTTCAAAGTATTGTTCATACAAGAGATAGCTGAATATTATACAGCCATGGACGCCCCAAATTACCATTCTTGGACTCTCTAAAAATTTCATTTGATCCAATTAAAAATTGGGTTGATGAAATTTTACAGCTTAATGCAAAATAAGAGGCCCGAAGTGTCCAATTGAAGAGGAAAGAATCAAAAGCCCAAGAGCAACCCAAACCATCCATTCACTTGCCCAAATCAACACCCAAAGTTTATTAAAAATATTTATAAAATAGCCCTTGATGAAATTTTGATAGTTTTTAAAAGGTGAAATAGTAAAATGGTAAATAAAGTTAAAATCAAATAGGGTAAAATCATCATCTTCATTTGTTTCTTCATAACTGATTCATCAATGGAAGATTAGCTAGAGTTTGGCTAAGCATTTTTCTCACTTGCATGGTATGTGTTCAAGCCCCGTTTTTAATTATTTTTATGTTTTTGAGTTCGTTTTAGCTTAATCTAGCTAGCCCGAGGATTAATTTGTAAAACTATTATAGGTTGAAGGATTTTCCATGGATATTTTTGAATGAGTTTAGATGTTAGTTGATAGATTATTAATCTTTGTTGTAAAATAAACATGTTTTATTAAGTGATTTTCGATGAAATTTGGAAATAGGGATTAAATTGTTAAAAGTATAAATCCATGGGTTTTGTTGAGAAATGTTGGGAATAATGGGTTTTTTCAAGGTCCATTGTAACATTGGTTAAGTTTGATTTAGGTTAAAATGGTTAGATTTTAAGTTATGAGCTTAAGGACTAAATTGTGAAAAGTCAAAGTATTAGGGGTAATTTTATAATTTTGCATAAGTATGAATTATGGACTAAATTGAATTCTAGAAGTACTTAATTGAATGAAATTATTTATTTAGATCAAGATAAACCACAATCAGACTTAAATCTAGGAAAAGCTAAAGCTTCAGATTAGTGTTCGATTTTACTTATACGCCCTAATTATCGAGGTAAGTTCATATGAACTATGATCGTTTTAATGTTAGTTAGAATGACTAATTGCTATGTTGTTTTAATATAAATGAATATATATATATCTATATAAATGTATCCATGTTATGATGAATTGAAAGATAACGAGCCCCGGTTGAACCTTAAGAATTCTTAGGATACAAATGACATGTCATTAGGGATTTCATGTTTCGGGTGCTAGTCTTGAATCTCCTATCGATGGCTAAGGTTTTGCATTTGTTGCGGATTCTCCACAGCTCGTATGAGCAGCATCGTGTGGCTTACATTTCGACCCACAGCTCGTGTGAGCAGGCCTATTTCACAGCTCCTGTGAGCATTGATGAAAAGGAAAGGTTATGGTTATATGTAAAGGCACACTATGTGTGAGCTTTCCCGAGTATCTGATGTAATTCTAGATGGTTCAACTGGTAAGAAAAGGAAATGAAAATGGTAAGTATGCTAATGGATTGAATAATGAACTTATGAAAAGATTTATGAGCTAAATGATGTATTTATATATGGAAATTTACTTATCTTATGGTTGATTTTATTTGTATCATGGACAAGTATACTAACTTGTGAGTTTGATGATGTTGTATAGGCTTTTACTAAGCTTATGGCATTAGTAATGATTTATGCTTAACCTATGAATTGTATAAATGACATGGTAAGTTATGTTTAAGTTTGTACGAGCTTACTAAGCACTCGTTGCTTATGTAGTTGTTTTCTTTTTTTTTATAGATTATCGGAAGCTCGATCGGTTGGAAGCTTGTCGGAGACCTATCACACTATCCAACAATCCATTCGGTAGTTTTTTAGTTTTTTGGCCAAGGTTAATAATGGCATGTATAGGTTATTTTGTAATGGTATTTTGGTGAATGTGTTCATGGTGATTTGGTATGTATATGCTTTGAAAATATGATGGTTTGGTGTAGTTTAATGCCTTACCAAGTTATGTCAAATTGGTCACTTTTAAGTACTTGTAAATAAGGTTCTTTTGGTATGTTAATGATGGCTTGAAAATGGTCATCTGTGACATGTTTTAGCACATATTTGAACTAGGTCTTTATGCATGAAATGAGGCAATGTTAACTTGTTTTGGTAAATGATGTTTTGACGTAATTGTGGTGGCTTTGGATGGCATATTGGTTAGGTGATTTAGGATGTTTGAAATGGTATGTTTATGTATGTTTGAATGATGTTTAAACCACTTGATTGTGTACCAAAATTGAACGATTAATTATGCATGAATTGGACTTGAAATGGTTTGATTTAGGTAAATTTTTGGGTTCACACGGCTTGGGACACGGGATTTCACACGGCTTGGCGACATGGCCATGTGTCATTTGAAAGTTCTTAGTGTTTCAAGTCAGTGAGTTACACGGCCTGGCACACGAGCGTGTGGGGCAACTCAGTTATAAGGACATGTTGAGGTTCATATACTAATATAAGTTGACTGTTAACTATTACTATATACAAATTCAACTAACAACAATTATTTCTTTTTTAATTGCCTTTGAATTCTAAAATACAACACCGAAACATATCTTCAAAAATCTAAATCATATGTTCAGATTGATCATCCATCTGAGAATAAAATACGGTGCTAAAATGTAACCGTATACCCAGAGTTTCTTGTAACTTGTTTTAGAATCGGAATATGAACTGTAGATCTCTATCAGAAATATAAGAAACTAGCACATCATATAATCTGTCAATCTCAAAAACAGATAATTCAAGCAATCTATCAAGCGAGAAATCCATTCATGCCAGAATAAAATCTATAGGCTTCGTTAGACAATCAACAATTACTCAAATAGTATCTTTCTTTTTCATAGTCAGGGAGAATCCTGATATAAAATTAATAGTAGCTTTGTCCCATTTCCATTTTGGTATTTTCATTGACTATAACCATCTTGAAAGTATCATCTCTATATTGCTGATGCATCCAGCATTTAAATATAGATTCAAAAATACTACATTTCATTCCGGGCAACCAATACATCTTTTTCAAATCGTTGTGCATCTTATCATTTCCCAGATAAACAGACATAGTACCACTGTGATCATTCATGTAAAATTTTCTGTAAGAGTTCCAAGTTCTTCAGTACACAGGCTCTATTTCGGAATAACATACAATCATCAAATTCAAATCTGCTATCCTGATTCAATAATTATTTCATTCTGTACCCGTTTAACTTACAACTCATCATCACTTTTCTGGGCTTCACAGATCTGTTGTAGAAACATCAGCTTAGCTTTAAGCTCAGCTAAAATTATTCTTTCATCAAACAATAGCAATCGAGTATTTATTTCTCATAAAGCAAACAAAGAATTCTCTACTCAAAATATCAGCTACTATATTTACTTTTTCTGAATGATAATCAATTACCAAATCAGGGTCTTTCAATAATTCAAACCATCTACTCTGTGTCAGATTCAAATCTTACATCTTTGTGTAATATCCATATCATTGATGTAGCTATCATAGAAAACACTTTCACAAAAATTAAAAAGGATATTGAAGCTTTAAATTATTTCGAGGTCACAATCGTCAGATAGGTTAAAACCATAATACTATAATAGATCTAACATTTCCACAATATAATTGGAACAATACCTCAACCTCAATAATATTTTTTAAATAAAAGAGGAAAGCCAAGGGTGGCTCCAATATCAACCAGTGCAATAATACAGTTTCTATAATTTGTGTTCCATATTACCAAATTCCCATGCTCAAGTTAGAATTCATAACAGTAGTAAGTATAGTTACCACTGACCAATGAATATCTTTCACAGATAAACCATGTTTGAATAATAAAGAGATTGATGATATTCTGGTACTTGGAGAGAAAAGCTAAGAAATAAAAAGGTAGCTTTAGTAAAAGTTTCTAACAATGACATGATATAGAAGGAGCTATGTAACATCCCGGTCTAGGGCCTAGTCAGAATAGTGGTGCGAGACCACAAATTCGAGGGTTACAAATGAGTTTTTGAGGTTTATGCCTTGTATGCATGCTAGTGTGGAAGTTTCATGAAGCAATTTTGTGAGATTGTGGTTGAATTGTCCAAAAGGGACTAAATTGCAAGAGTTGCAAAATGTGTGTTTCTAGAAGCTATATGTGTGAAATAGCTTTAGATTATTAATTAGAGGTCCTTAAATAGAAATTTATCCAAATTCTAATTTTTGGACAAAAATGGGCATGGATGAGTTAAAATAGAAAGTTTATCAAAAAGGGCATTTTGGTCGTTTAACAAATAAGTGATTAAAAAGGAGAAAAGATGAAAAAATCATGCTCATCTTCTTCCCTTCATTGCCGAAAATTTGAAGGAAGCCATAGCTAAGGTTCTTCAATTTTTCAAGCTTGCTAGTAAGTGCATCTAGCCTTGTTTTTGATATTCTTTGTATTTTTGAAGTCCCGGTAGCATGAGTAAGCTATTGTTAGCTATTTGATGAGCTATGAAGGATGTTCAAAAATGTGGTCATGTATGACATGCATGTATTTTGTTGTTTTATGGAAGATTATGAAAGCTTGATGTAGTAGAAACATCTTTTGTTAAGTGATTTTTCATGAAAATGCATGTAGGGACTTGATTGTGAAAATATTAAGTTTGGTCATACATGTGTGTTTTAGTGAGAATTGATGATAGCTTTAGTTGAATAAGTGGTTCGGCTAAGCATGAAAGTCTAGAAAGTTGAATAAAAATCACTTTACGAGCCTTGGGGCTAAAGTGTAATTATGAGAAAGTTTAGGGGCAAAATAGTAATTTTGCTAAAGTATGAGATGTGGGTCAATTTAGTCAATGTATGTATTGAATAAGCTGATTTATTCATTATAGATCAAGAAAGACGAAGCCCGGATCGAAACCGAGGCAAAATCAAGGTGGTGGACTAAATTGCAAGTCTCAATACTTTTGAGTACCGAGGTAAGTCTATGCATAAACAATGCATTCATACTTACAATTTGTTGATGATAGCTAGTGTGTAGCTTGTTCGAGATTGATTGAGAACCTATGTGGTTCAAGTAGAATGAATGTAGTAGAGTTGTGAATGGATGTTAAATTGAGTAAGTAGACATGTGAATGTGTAGTGATAATGCTAGATGGCAGGCTAAGTGCGATACCATCCTAATGCATATTGACGATGAGCTGGCTATGTACGATGCTATCGTTAGGTATATCGTTTAGTGGGCCAAGTGAGAAACCCCTATGATTACCTTTGTGGTAGGCTAAGTGCGATACCACCTTATTAATCGACCGTGGTGTGCTAAGTGCGAAACCACCGAGACATTTGCTGTGTGGGTTAACTGTGTGGATTAGCCATGTGATTGCATTATTGAGTAAAGAAGCTGTGTGGATGCATTATTAAGTTAATTAGCTGTGTGGATGAATTATTGAGAAATAATGATGTGTTGTATATTGTGTAAATGTGACATTGAATGCAGGGGTGCATTTCGATGGTTATGAGTATGTGACTCATGATGTGTCGAAAATGTGGTAAGGGATAGAAAGAGTAAGCATAGTTGTGAATTACTTATGTTGGTATAATGCTAATTGTTGCTTAGCTTATACTATGTTGCTTAATTGTTTATGTGTAAACTTACTAAGCTCAAAGCTTACTCTCTTTCTTTTCCCTTGTCTTATAGAGTAAAGGTGTTGAATCGAGATACGAGGATCAATTGGAAGATCGCCCACTCTATCAGCACACTCTGGTACATGAGACTCAATGTTTTGTATATGGCATGTATAGGGGCTAGACAAGTTAGTGAATTTTGTTGTAAATGGCTAAGATGTGTTGGCCTTTAGATGGATAGCTTATTTTGTATAATGCCATGGTTGTTGGCTATTACATTATATGAAAGAAAGATGTAGTTTTCTATGTGAGATTGCACTTCAATTTGAGTTGATTATGATTGTGTTAGATGAGTATATGTTGTGTATGCTAGAGGGGTGAAAAGAACTTGGCACATAGCTTTGTTCTTGTCCATGTGGATAGACGCACGGGCGTGTGTCTAGGCCATCTGTGACACACGGCCAGCCCACGGGCGTGTGACTCAGCCGTGTGTCCCCTGCATGTTAGTATTTCAAATCAGAATAGACCACGGACTAGCCACACGGGCGTGTGCCTAGGGCGTGTGGGATTAATCAGTGTTGGCGACGGGCTAGCCACACGGGCGTGTGTCTAGACTCTAGGCCGTGTTAAGGTAGTCAGTGTGCACCACGGGTGGTAAGCACGGGCGTGTGCCTTGGCCTTGGGGCATTGGCAGAATGCTGGGGTTTTAGACACGGTTTGGGGACATGGGCGTGTGTGTCCATGCATGGGTGTGTCTAATCTTACACGGGCGTGTGAGACCTGTATAAAAGAGAAAATTTTTAAGATTGGAAAAAATTCCGGTTTAGTCTCGAAAGCCCTCGTGTGTATGAGTGAGGCCTCGTAAGTCGAGAATGAGATTGTTGAGATGACTTCAGAGAGTAGTTACGAAGAGCCTAGGTGACGATCAAGTGGTTTGAGTTCGGTGTTACAAGCTACCTAGGAACTGGAGGAAACTATGAGAAAGTAATGTTTGAATCTTTTTACTGGTAAAATTTTTCGATGACGAAAATTCCTTAAGGGGAGAGAGTTGTAACAACCTAATTTCGGTGAAAACGAAACAATGGTTTCGGGACCACAAATTCGAGCCGAAAATAAATTTTATTTTATTTTATTTTATGGTTCGTAATATGATAGAAATGTCATGTGAAAATTTTGAAAAGAAAATTTTATCGATTATGTGCTTAATTACGAGAAGGACCAAATCACATAAAATGCAAAAGTTGAATTCTAGTAGCTATAAGGATTAAATAGCTATGAAATTCAAAACTTGAGGTCCTTATATGGTAATTAGACCATTAATAAAAAGTTAGTAGATATTTTTGGATGATTCATCCATGGAAAATTAGAAAAAGGCTAAGGACTAAATTAGAAATAAAATTAATAGATGATAATTAATTAAAAAGAAAAAAATCAGCTATTTTCATATCATCTTCCCCAACATTTCTATGGAAACCCTAGGAGAGAGGAAGACAACTTTTCAAGCTTAAAAAGGCATGAAATCAAGTCCCGTTTTTAGTAAATTTTATATTTTTGGAATCGCTATAGTCTAATCTTTCTATTTAGGGGATTTATTTGAAAAAAGTTATTAAGGTATGAAATTTGAGTCATGGATGAATATGCTGAAAATTAGAAATTTATGGTAGAAAATGAAAAGTTATTCATAAATAAACAACTTTTGCAAAGCAATTTTTGATGAAAACTCGATTTTGGGACTAAAATGAAAATGGGTAAAACCCATGGAAAATGTTGAAATTTGTGAAATGTAGGTGCTGTAAAAGTTGTACATAAATTTTGGCTAGGCTTGGAAAGAGGGTTAAATTCCATGAATTTCATTTTCCGAGCCTAGGGACGAAATTGGAATTTATGAAAAGTATAGGGGTAAAATGGTAATTTTGCCTAGGATGTAATTGAATGCAAATGTATATGAAATGTGATAAATTGATAGTTAAATTTGTTTATATAGACTCGGAAACAAAAGGTTTCGGAATAGTTGAAATTCAAATACGAATAATTGTCAAGGAAAGTTCGTGTAACCTAAATATGTACGTTAATGTGTTTGCAGTGAATTGTGTGATTGTGTTGATATGTATGTGAAGATATACCTTATGAAATAATCACAAATCGAAAAAAATGATGATAAAATGCCATGTCCCGGTTGAACGTTGAAATTCGATGGAAATAGGTGATTTTGCAAAAAGAGTATAATACTGCTTATGTTACAAATAGGATTTAGCCCGGACGGGTAATCCTAAAATAAGCCTCTCGAGCATATGTTATAGATTGGATTTAGCCCGGACGGGTAATTCAAATCAAGCTCTTTAGAGCATATACTACAAAAAGGATTTAGCCTGGACTGGTAATCCTGTTATAAAATATGTGGCTTGAGAGTGTGCTATATGATCATGTGCCAAATGGGTACTTTTGATCATGAATTGACGAATAGTTGATATGTATACTTTGTGTATACTACCCGAATGTCCATCGAAATTTCAATAGTTCCACGGGAAGGATTCTTGAAATACGAAAAGGTGAAACTAACTAGATATTTATAATGCGATGAGCTCATCTATGTTTACTTGATATTCACATGATGTTATGTGACTAACTTGCTTGATTAAGTGTATATGTTTAGGTAAATTTACCCAAAAATTTTGGATAGTATGTCTATGTATGCTTGTATGAATAAATATAATCGGTAAGTTTATTTTCCCGTTATACGAACTTACTAAGCATGAAAATGCTTACCCCGTTTAAATTTTTCCTGTTTTATAGTGCTCGTAAGCTCGCGAAGGTTGGAGGTCGGTCGAAGCATTAATCACACTATCCACTATCTCATTTTGGTATAAATAGAAATTTCATTTTGGTATAATGACATGTATAGGCTCATTTGGCCAAATGATGGCTTGTAAGTGATGTTTTGTAATCTAGCCATTGGAATGGCTAGTGATGGTTTATGTTTGGTTATGTATGATGTTATTTTATGGTAATTACTTAAGTTTATTATGGGTTGGTTTGATGGAATTATATCAAGCTTATGTTTTTATGATTAGAGTATATTTAAGCTAAGAGTACATGTGATGCTATAACATATTATACGATTTAACTTGCATGATTATAATGTTTGGATTGGTTGATATATGTTTGCATGATTTGGTGTAGGTTTGTAGTAAATTGGGTGAGAAAATAAAGCTAGGAAATGGCTTTATTTTGTCCATACGGGTAGACACACGGCCTGTCCCATGGGCATGTGATTTAGCCGTTTGTCCCCTACATCTTAAAAATGAGAAACAGAATGCTCAAAATTGGGCACACGGGCAGAGACATGGGCGTGTGTCTCAGCCGTGTGGTTGACACGGCCTTGGACACGGGCGTGTGACTTGGCCGTGTGACTTCAATTTCTTCATGCCTTATAAGTCAGAGAGTTACACGGGTTAGGGACACGGGCGTGTGTAGTTACACGGCCTGACCACACGGGCATGTCCCTAGACCACAGGGCGTGTGAGCCCTGCAACTTAGAAAATTTTTGTAATTTTGCGAAAAATTCTTAGAGGTTCCGATTAAGTCCCGATTTGTTTCTAATGTTCATATTGGGCCTCGAGGGTCCATTTAAGGGACGTTACGAATGATCTTGGTTAATGAATAGTAATTGGTGTAAATTATCTAAAAAATGTTCTGAAAGTATCGGTAATGCTCCGTAACCCTGTTCTGGCGACGGATACGAGTTAGGGGTGTTACACATAAACATGATTGCAACTGAGTGTTTGATTTTCAATATAATCATGATCGCTTAAATTCGTTGGTGTTAGAATGATCTGATTTCCATAGTTTGTTTTATTCAATTCTGTTAAAAGGTGTTCCGTGCTTTCAATCTTTTTACTCATGCCAGTAAAATCATGATTAAGTTTCTTATGCATGTTTAATGTGAAGAAATGTATGAATAATTAATGAATCTAAACAAGGTTTTAATTAATTGAGAAAATACTTGTATGGTGTATGTTTAATCAATTAGGGATTAAATTTGTAATAATATCAAAACTATTATTACCTTACATAACCTTGTCAAATGTTTTGTTTATGAAATTATAAGTTTATCAACCATAGAAATATGCTAGGTAAACTTAGTAATTAAAATACATTTAACATCTTTACCCAATTAAATGAAGTTTAGTAAATGATCAACTTGTCACGGAATCTCTGTAACATCTTTTAACAGTGTTAAAATAAATCTAAGCTAGGAAACAAGATTATTCTAACACAAGCATGCTATTGTGATAACTCTTAAAAACTTGCATATTTTCTATGTTTATTTTATTTTTCATTCTTAGGTAATTTTTAGTTAATTAAATTAGTTAGTTAATCCACTCTTAATTGTTTGCATCATATTTTAATCTATATTATTTTCCACCACCAATTTGTTTAAGTTTTAAATTTTCACAAAGAATTGCTTACACAGTCCCTATGGAGATGATATTCTATACTTATTACTTTATTACTTGTCAACAATCATGTACACTTGCACATTTCGTCATTCCAGCTACATACTACAGAAGTTGTATACCTGACGCACCAACTTTTGATTCCTTATCTATTTGAACTTAAGCTTTTACTTACATCAAAGTATACGAGTCATGCATACATATTTCATCATCCATTCAGGATTAGGTATGTCACACTTTGAACGTCACAAGTAAATAAATCCATAAATGGATTTAGGATCTATTCTTCTTGGGTCCATTCTAATGTACTGCCAGTCCAGTCAGGCACATCTTTGTCTTTATCTTTTGGGAGTCATCCACTCCGATGCCTAAGAAAAAGTATATCCCTAATTGGACTTGATAGAAGACATATTAGTCTTTCAATTGGTTTTCTCATTTCCAATTAGAATAAGTACATGTTGAGGTTCATATACTAATATAAGAAGAGTACTCTCTTATCTTTTGTGTGTTATGAATCCAATATGGTTGTAGTTTCACATAACGATTGGTGGATTAATTCTGGTTCTACAATCCATGTTTCAAACACTATGCAAGGTTTTTTCAATCTAAAGAAACTAATGGGAATTGAGTGCAACATTTATTTAGGAGACAAGATTCCATCACATGTGGAAGGCATTGAAACATATCAATTATTATTAAGTACTAGTTTTATTTTAAATTTAGAATGGACGTTTTATATTCCTATTTTTTCAAGAAATTTAATTTCAATTTCAAGACTTGTACCACTTGGATATACTTTCAACTTTCTAAATGGTTCTTTTAATTTAATAAAGGATAATATTGTTGTTGGTTACGGTGCAATGCTTGATGGTTTGTTCAAAAGTCTTTTGCCTGATGATGTTCTATAAAGTTTAATGACTTCACATAGTGGTGTTTGTAATAAAAATATCATTATGGATTAAAACTCACATCTTTTATGGAAAAAAAGATTAGGACACATCTCCATTGAGGGAATCAAATGTTTGGTAAATGAATGGGTTCTTGAAATCCTTTACTGATTTTAATACTTGTGTAGGTTGTATTATGGAAAAACATACTAACAAGAATAAGAAAGATGTTGAAAGGAGTTATAAAATTTTATAAATTATACAAATGAACATTTGTTGCCCCAATATGGATGTCAACAGTTAGAAGTATCTCATTACCTTTATTGGTGATCACTCACAATAAATGTGTCCCTACTTGCTTCCTTATAAAAGTGAGACATTAAATGTTTTTTAGATATACAAAGCAAAAGAAGAGAAACAATACAGAAAGAAAATTAAGATTGTGAGATCGGATAAAGGTAGTAAATATTTTGGTAGGTACACTAGTATAGGAGAAGCATGAGACCATTTGTTTCCTTCCTTAAAAAGCAAAGTGTTTTGGTTCAATACACCTTGCTTTGCACACCATTATAGAACGGTGTTGTTGAACAAATAAATAGAAAGTTAATAGATATGATAAAGAGTATTGTCGAAACCATTTTTTTGAAAAAACAGGGGTCGATTTTAAAAACAAAAAAAAGGAGTCGCCACCAATCCTTTTTTTACTTAGGTGTGGTTGGATCACCTTATAAAACATTTTATTTCAAAACATTGATTTTGGTCCACGAAATACAAGAAAACGGGTTCGGGAGTCGGTTACGTACGAGGAAGGGTTAGCACCCTCATAACGCCCTGTAACATCCTGAATTTTTGGGCCTATGCATTTAATTAGTGAATATGTGTAATGAGTTAATTTGAGCATTAGGGGTCCAAATTGGGCTCAGGATTTGGCTGAAGCCTTAGTTAAATTTTTGTTTGGGCACTATAGGGTTTAAAAGGTGGTATCTGAGTTTAAAATATCAAAATGGGCTTGTGGCCCAAAGGGTCGATGGGGCCACTTAGGGAGCAAGGAGGTGACGCCACACAAGGGAGTAAGAGGCCCAAATTTAAGTTACATGGAGCCCAACTCTTTTAATTTAAGTTAGCTAAATTTCTGCATTAGGGTTAGGTAGAGTGGGCTGCAACGAGGCTCAAAAATAGGAGGATTTATGTGAATGGGATAATATAGATAATATAGTTGATAATATGGAAGGAAAAAAAAAAGGAGAAAAGATAGGAGCTATCTACAAGGCTAGGAGTTGGCGAAATTCCATCACCTAGAGAAGTGAAGAAATCGGTTTCTTTATGGCAAAGGGGTGCCGAATTTTCCCTTTTATTTGATTAATTTTTAGTTATCGGGAAGGGCACTTTCTGGTTTTCATAGGTAAGTGCCAAATTTCTATAAATAGGAGGGTTCTTTCTTTTATTTTTCGGTATTTAGGGTTTCCACCTTTTCTTTCTCTTCTTTCTTCTAAAAGCCAAAACCCCATTATTCTTTTCTCTTTTTCTCCTAAAAGCCGAAAACTCCATTATTCTCTTCTTTCTTCTAAAAGCCAAAAACTCCATTATTCTCTTCTCTTCTTTCTTCTAAAAAGCCGAAAGCCGAAAACTCCATTATTCTTTTCTCTTCTTTTCTTCTAAAAGCGAATCTCTATAGATTTCTTCAATCATCTTCTTTTCTCGATTTTCTCAAAAGCCTAATCTCTAAGGGGTAGTCGAATTCTCTCGTTAAGGTGAGTGCCGATTTTCGTATCTCTTCAATCTCTCTTTCGATTTTTAAGAGACAAGGCCGAATGGCCACTTGGTTGTTAAGGTCTGCTGAATGAAGCTAATATTTCCTCTCTTTTTGCGTTTGGGCGGCATTCCGGATTCAAGGAAACTCGATCATCTAGATTTAAAAGCCGGAAATCGCTAGTCTCCAATTTCGAGATTTTAAGGTAAGGTGATTTTCCCTAGATTTTCACTAGATTCGTTCATCGCATGCGAGATCTTAACTTTATGATGTGGATTAACAATCATATGTTGTGATAGTAGTTCGACAAGGACTTGTGATGGAATTAAATATGGATCGAGCAAAGGAGAGAATCCTAAGTTTAAGAAACGAGTGTGTCGATGAGTAATGAGATTGGCCACGGGTTGTGGACCTGGCTTCAACAACACCTTAGGCAAGTAGCAGTTGTATCGACTTACGATAGTGTCGACATAGAGAGTGTCGTTCTAACGGTAATCAGTGTGTAGATCTCTAACACACAAATAATCAGTATAAATGTATATATATGTTTATGTTATGGGCTAAAAGCCGGATAATAGGTCATGTAGACAAATCGAATAAAACCCTAAAATTGTTAGGCAAGGATGCAGTACGTAATCATAGAAATCTCTATGTGTATCGAAATATATGAAAGCTTTGTATGATGTTTTCTTTATGTGTGTATGCATGGGGTGGGATTATGATAATGAAGGGGAAGTGCATGATAGGTCACAATAGTGATCGGTGGTAGAAATCCCACGTTATATAAATGATAGGTCACATAGTGATCGGTGGCTATGCCACGTTTAATGATTCCCGACTAACAGAGAATAGGCGATCTGGTACCGTTGTTATGGTGTGTAGCGGATGGAGGGTTGATTGTAGAAATCCCGAGGTGTGATGGTTGGTACGGGCTGGTGTATAGAGGATGGAATTCTAGGATGGGTTGGGCTATTCATCATTTCTTGTTGATCTTGTAATTACGATTGTTGCCTCTATGTATGGGCCAAGGCCCATAATGTGTTTGTGGGCCTCAGTCGTTGTTTTAGGGATTTATACACCGAGTCTTGGTGACTCACCCTATTATTTTTCCTAACCTTTCGGATGAGCGGTAGATCGTGGACAAGGGAGCCGAGGCGGAATCGTGGGGCCAACAAGTCTTTTATTTATTAAATTTCCATTTTATTTTAAGTTTAAATTTTAGAATTATTTGATGTAATAAGGCCTCCATCGCTTAGGTTATCAGTTGATACTTGTCAATGTTTATGTTTTTTTCATTCATGATCAAGGACTTATGATTAAAAGAAATAAAAATGGGATTTTCACACATTATTTAAAATAACACTTGTTTTGGAAAAAAATAAAATTTCAAAGATTTTCTACCAGTGCCACCTATTTAAAGGTTATCTATAAAAACGACTAAGTTTTTCAGAATCATTCCAAGTAAAGTTTTTAACCTTAAAACCGTAGCATACCAGATCTGGTCGTAACGTTTGGGCCGGGTTTGGGGTGTTACACGCCCAAAATTTGGAACCTAATTGATAATCTCATGTCCTAATGTTGAAATTTTGAAAAATTTAAAATACGATCCTTTTATTTGAAAGAAAGCCAAGACTTACCTATCTCAAAGAAATAAAAATGTTATACCCAATAAGTTAGGATGTAACATCTCATGACTTCAAAACTAGGCTCGCCTTTATTTGTAAAAAATACCTACCTCGAGACACAAAACATCACATCCAATAAGTTAGGATACAACGTTTTGAATTCCTGAGAATAAGTTTCGATTTGAGGTTTATAAGTTTCAATTTCGAAAGAAAATGAATACTTAATATTTTAAGTTCAACGGAAAAATTGAAACCCAGTGAGTTAGGGCACAATTTTTCTCGAAGCCCCCAAACATTATGTATCATCGTATTTAAAAATATTTGAATAAAATGCATCAATTCAAAAGGTATTTTTTTTTAAAAAATGGTTTTGGAGTAGGATGTGGCATATATATTACAAAATATCGATTTCAAATAGAAATTCTCCATAATTATGAATCATATTAACAAATAACATTAATATAGACAATTAACGAAAAAATGATATAAGACAACGAGAAATAAATAAAAAACTATACTAAAGTAATCATAAAATAAATAATAAATAAAAGAGCATAGACAAACAAATATAAATAAACATAAGATATAAAGCAATAAATAACGAAAAAAAAAAAACTTCTAAGTAAATATGAACTTTACATACAAGATTAAGTGCAAAATAAATCAACGTAAAATGGGAGACATATATCAAATAATAAATAAATATAAAAAATTTATAAAAATGATATGGCAAAATCTAAGAAAAATAGTATATATGTTCTTGAGAAAATAAATAAAATGCATTTTGAAATAACTAAATAATTTATAACTTTAAATAAAAAAACATATTTATAATAATCTAATACATATAAAAACTATATATTTAAGAAATAAAAAATATAAACAATACAAAATCATATACAATATTTAGGTTCCTGTCAAATCCTCTCAAATACAAATTCATTTAAACCTTATTTGAAAAAAAAATTTCAAAAAATTCTCTCAAATCCTCTCGTCACCCGATTGGGTTCCTGTCACCGGACCTAAGGGCCACCGCCTCACGCGCCTCACGCTCCACACGCGCCATCGTCGGCTCCGCCAGATACGGCGGTCGGAGGTGAAAAACTTCACTTCTTCCGTGCGAATCGAAAGGTATACTTGTGCCCCTTTTTTTATTTTAGTAGTATTTTTGTAAAAAAATGCATAAATCGAAGGAGAATAATAAAAGAAAAACGAAAATAGATATTCGGAAATCACCTCTGTATTTGGGTTTTCTCTGTTTTTATTGTATAAATCTGTTTCTTGTGTGCTTTTACAGATTATTTTGGGGGTTTTTATAACCCGGAAAAAAATTAAAAAAGGAAATACACAGATTTTGTTTTGCTGTTTCTTGCCATATCTGCTGTGTTTTCTTTCCCTTTTTGCAGGTCAACGGCGTGGGATGCGGCGGCGATAGGGTGCGACTCGCGCTAAATGCGGCGCGACTGGTGGCTGGTGTTTGGGGCTTGCGGCGCCTAGGGTTTCAGAAACCCTAGGCCTTCTGAATCTTGTTTGTGTTTTGGGCCTCTTTGGGCCGTGTAGGTTTTGGGTTTAATTGGGGTAATGGTTTATTGGGTCGAGGTGTAATCGGGCCACGGGTAGTTTATTGGTTTTGGTCCAGCATCTTTGATCGTAAAGGACTTTATTAAACTTTATTTTTATTTTTGGTTTTTTCTGAATGGAATGGGCTCGGGCATAAATGGGTTGTTACAAGTATGCTTAATAACACTAAGTTATCCCGTTCCTTGTAGTTTGAAGCTCTTAAAACATCAATGTATATATTAAAATGAGTTTCGACTATGATGGTTCTCAAAACACCATTTGAGATATGGAAAAGTTGAAAATCAAATTTAAGACATTTACATGTATGGGGTTTTCCATATAAAGTAAGAGCTTATAATCAAGAAGAGAAAAAAAAAATAGATACTAGGACATAAGTTTGTATTTCATTGGATATATGGAAAATTCAAAGGATACAAATTTTATTATCCCAACCATTCCAATAGGATTGTGGAATCAATGAATGCCGAGTTTCTTGAGAATGACTTAGTTAGCGAGAGTGATTCCACTAGAGACCAAAGTGGGAGAAATTGGTCTCTAAGATTAATGATAACGCTCTTACATCAACAATTGGTTTTTTTCCTAGTAGGATAAACATTAAGGAATTGATTGTTCAAAACACACGTCTTGTTGAGACTACTTTAGAGTACCATAATGAACAACAATTAGTTAAACTTTCGCAAGAGGAACAACCATTAGTGCAACAATCTCTATAAGAGGTCATTGATGTTGGTTTGAAAATATCTTCTAGAGTGAAAAAGCTAGCAATTCCTACTGATTATGGTTTACCTACATGATTCTAACTATGAAATTTGTGTTAAAAATGATTGGATACATTTTCACAAGCTATGGAAAGTAGTAAACCTAAATTGTGGTATGATGCTATGAATGATGAGATGAAATCCATGTCGGGTAATCAAGTTTGGAATCTTGTTGAGTTGTCTTAAAGAAAGAAAACCATTTGATGTAAATGGATATTTAAAATCAAGAGGGATTCGTCAAGCAACATTGAAAGATACAAGGCTAGGCTTATTGCTAAAGAATTCACTCAGAAAGAAGTGAGTGATTATAAGGAAACATTTTCTCTTATTTTCAAAAAGGGTTACTTTCGTATTATCATGGCATTAGTTACCCATTTTGACTTAGATTTGCATCAATTGGACGTGAAAATGACATTCCTCAATGGGGATTTAAGGGAAAAGGTTTATATGAAACAACCTAATGGGTTCATCTCAAGTGTTGATGAGTATTTACTTTGCAAGATTAAGAGGTCTATTTACTTACTCAACCATGCTTCCAGTCAATGGGTAAGGCCTTTTTCGGCAATCTTAACTTTATTTCCTCTTCCTTTGTTAAGTAGTAGATGGCTCTATTGGTTTTGTTGTTGTAGTCGGGTTGACTATTACATGGCAGAGTGCTACGACATATGCTCTTTGAGGGATAGGCACCAATCTAATGCAACCTCTGTTATATCCCTAAAACCCCCATTGATCATAAGTAGTGTTACTTTGGGAAAATATGTGTTCATTTTTTAGAGTAAATAAAATGCAATTTATCAGTGTTAGAAGAAAAGGTAATTGGATATCAGAGAAAGTTGAAAAGGCTGATATGTTAAGAGATATTAATCTAGGATATGGACTAAATTGTAAAAAAGTGAAAAGTGAAGGGATCAAATCGTAAATATTCAAATGTTGAGGGGTTAAATGGAAAATATGAAAAAGTTGGACCAAATTTGCAATTTTTCCAATAGTGTGAATGGTGAAATTGCAAGTATTAAAAAGTATCAAGGGCAAAATGGTTATTTGGCAAAAGAATATTTTTGGTAAAATTACCAAAATGCCTTTGGATATGTGTATTTAATTGGAGTCCTTGGATTTACTTGATGGTGATGGAATTAGTATAGGTCATTGGATCAAAGATATTATATTTATTCATGAAGTTGTTGGCAAATAATGACCCTTAAATCTTGATGAAAATAGTGAAGAAATAATGGCTATTGGATTAAAATCATGAAAGTTAAGATTTTTATTGATATTTTAAATATATTATAATAGATATTTAATATGAAAACATGAAGAAATGTCTTCATATTCCATGCCACCACCGTGTAAGAAAAAAAAAGGAAGAAAGAAATTTTGTATTTTATTCATTTTAATCCTTTGTCATTAAATTCTACTACGTCACCCTAAAACCTTGAGAAATTTCATAGCTACCATTGAAAAAAAGTGAAGTAGAGACCTTAGGGAGTTTTTTTTATCATCTTGAAAGCAAGATATTAGAAGTTGGAAGTGAAGAAAGTTGAAAGGAAAGTGAAAGGAAATGATAAAGGTGTGAAAGGAAGAAAGAGAAGTAAATAAGTGATGTTTTTTTGTCAAAAAGAGGTAATTACTCTTATGAAATTTTCTTACTATGTTAGATTTTGGTGAAAATAAAGACATGAACTAATGAATATTGATGAATATGATGAAGAGTTGAAAGGTTAAATTATATAGAAATAATATGAATTAATTGTAAACTATAAAGATAAAATGTTGTAAATATCACTAAAACAGATTCTAGGCAACAACAGTATTGAAACGTGAAATTTTATAAAAAAAATATTGTAAAATTTGAGTTAAATGTTGAACTAAACATGAAATTGAAGCTTAACCAATCTAATTTTACATAGGAGAAACAATGTAAGCAATTGGATTGTAATTAATGAGAATATTTAGTTTCGGTGAGATAGGGTCAAAATCAGTTCAGGATCTCCTATTTCAACTTTAAAAATTATTAAAAGTTCTATAAAAAAAAAATTAGAGATTTTAGGGTTTTAGTAGTGGAGAGAGATCAATTTATTTTTATATAAAAGAATTTGTTTTATAAAATAATTCATTTCCAAAAATCTTATGGGTTATTTTCAAATTTGTTGGGATCATTTTTAAATTTTTTGTGAGATAATTTCACCAATTATATTATGTATTTTTTACTTTTGACCGCACAATCTTACATTTAGCTCCATCCATGATCATACCCATAATTTGATTCTAAAATAATTTAAACACAATCATTGGTGATTTGGTTTTATAAAAGGTTTAGTGATTTAAAAAAAATGTTTTAATTATTTTTTTAATTAATAAAAAATAAGTTCAGCTATTATAATTATTTTAATAAATACATTTGAAATTTTAATAAATATCATAATATAATTAAAATTATATAAAAATAAACCCTATTAAATTTTTTTTTACCAAATTCTAGTAAAATTTAAAGTTGGAGTTTTAGGCGATATACTATAATCTATGTATACATTTTTCTAAGAAAAAAAATAGCTAGGGGTGCATATGATCCATGTCTAGTTAATTTTCATAGGTAAAAAGAAATTCAACGGAAGACATTCTAGTGGACTGTTTCTGTTCTGGTAGTAACAGAGTACAATTGAAAGACAGACATTCTGACAAAGATCATTTGGATACTTTTTTTTTTGTCTATAACACATAAAAAGAGTTATGAAAATCAACCCCATACCAATAAGTGTTAATTATGCGTGAAAAGTGTGGTAAGAAAGTGCTGGGAAATAATAAAGTTGAAATTTTTAGCATTTTTCATTATTACAAAAAATTATTTTTTGAAGGTTAATATGTAATCTTTAAACATGATATAGGAAAGTTAAAAATTATTTAAATTATATAATATTTAAATAATTTAATATAATGATATATGAAATATAAAATTTAAATATCTTTAATTAATTAATATAAATTATTTATAAAATTTATCATACTTAAAATATGTTAAAAACTTAAATATAATATTTTTTTGTGAAAATGAGAAGAAATAACAGCTACACAATAACCATACGTTACCTCCCTATGCCATCCAAATCCTCATGTATAGCAAACAAGTCCTCAGTTGGCAGTTGCTACAACTGCCAATATCCAATCAGCTGGTGGAGAGCCTGTGCAGCCAAAGCATCGATTTCCCTCTCGGTAAACATGCTACACCTTCACCTCCCATTGTCGTCGTAGCAGCCGTAACACTTCCCGAACAATTGCTCATCCTGGTTTTGTTTGTCGGCGATCCCCCCATACCTGTATGATAGCTTTGCTGTCTAGTTCAAGGATAACTCTCTAAGCCCCCATCTCCCATGCATGTACCAACCCATCATGCACCCCTTACACCTCTGCTTCAAGGATTGAGCACAAACCAATATTACGCATAAACCTAGCTAGCCAATGACCCTGGTGATCTCGAACAACACCCCCGGCTGCCACACCATCTGAATGCAAACTCTGAGCACCATTTGTATTCATCTTTACCCAGCCCGCACTCGATTTGGACCAAGCAATGACCTGAGGTTCCTTCAGCACCAGCCGTTGTTCAATAGCACAAAGCTCCAAAATTGAGCTACCATTTTCAACACTAAGGCTGCCTTTGGTTGCACGTTGAAGGCCGGTGAGGTGCAGTTGGCCTAAAATTGCGCCCACCGCATCACTTGTCTTTGTTTGGTTCAAGAACAAAGTTCGATGGGAAATGAATCTCCACCACACTGGTCTGCAGAAACTCAACTGGGAGTAAAAGCAGCAATTGAAACGGAGGTTGCAGTTGGAGTTTTTAACAGACAAAAATGCCCTTACTTTTATTTATTAATTTACTATTTTATCCTTGAAAGTTTAACTAATTTCTTTCCCAACCTTATTTGTTTTCAGATTAGGGAAAAAATCAGCCGTTTCTCCCCTCTTTCTTGCTTTCTCCCCTCCTTCTTGCTTTGGGAAAAAAATGTATGTTATGGCTCTGTGTGTGCTTTGCGCATGCTTATACTCGATTTTTAATGATATTGAAATTCGAGTTTCTGATTCTGGTTCCCTTTTTTCCAGTAGAGCGCAACTTGCGTGTGCATCGGGACAATCTCATCACACTCGTGAGGCACTAACGATCACCCACGCTCCTACTCATTGTAAGAACAATCACATATTCTCTTTCAGTAGTTTGTCAATATTCATTAGATGTATTTCTTTTCATGGTTTTCTAGTTCGACTTTAGGCCCCCCAATATGTTTGATTTGTGGGTAGGAAATATGATTGTTAGTTGTAGGTTTCAAATTTGGAGTAAAGGAAAGAGTTTTCTCATTTTCTTGTTTGGAAGCGAAGGTGTGTTGCTGATTCTTAGAAGCATGTTTTTGTGATATCTTAATCTTGTGTGTTGGGTAGTTTTTGTACTTCTCAAATGCTTCGTACAATAGATACAATTAAATCCCATAACTTTATAAATCGTGTTATTCCACTGTATGAGTAGAATAAAGAAGTTTAGTCCTTGTTTTAACAAGTTCTAATATTTTGTTTATTTGATTATTGGAGGTTCTTTCAGCGTAAAGATAGATTCTAAGTTCTACCTTCTTTTTTGTTTCAACTTACGGTATCCTTAGGAGCCTTTTGGGGGGATAAATCTCAGTTGTCAGTGTAAATCTAGATATTCATTCAGTATTTGATAAATTAGTTTCAACTTTCTAGCCCAAAAGAGATAATTAAGTTTCTTGATTTTGTTTCTTTTTAACATATTTTTAGTCCGTGTAGAGTCTAAACTGATGTCTAGTATCGACTCCTTCCTCATTTTCAAACATCTGTCTATATTTATTTATTTCTGGCTCCTAATTTGCTGCATCTGGTTTGTTGTTTATAATTCATTTAAAGGCTCAGAGGTTCCCTTGTAAGATATTGAGACATGCTGAATTTTGTTGAATTTGCATGCTCACTTTTTAATTAGCATCTGAGATTGATTGATTGCAGCACTGGACTGCATGTGTGGCTATCCTTCTCTTTGGTAATTTTTTTTTTTGTGTCCAATTCTCAATACCCATATCTAGTAAATATATGAGGGAATGCTTCTATGAGATGTAAAGTAAAAGTAACCTGAATTTCTGAGCATAGTTTTTTGTTTCTTATAATTGGTTGGTTTTCTTTGTTATGAAATTGCAAGATTTATTTAGTGTTTGTCTTTCCAAACTCTTAAACTTCCCCAATAAATTGGTCACTGCAATTGCATACAGAAAACATAAAGACTTCACTTCTCAAATCTTCATTTCAACGGGTTTTAAGTTCATTATTTTCTTCGTTGGTTTAAGATGTCAATATTCCATTTCATTTGGTTTAAGTTCATGATTTTCTTCTCAAATCTTCCATATATATTTTTGCTTCGTTTCATCCTAGTTCTCATATCTCTGAAATTGATCGTTTTGATTGGACTTGAATGTATGTTTCTTGTTCTTTTCTTCGGCTCTAGTAGGAATGAGATGACTCGAGTATTTTGCAGAACATCGCGCTAGTGATCTAGTTCGAGTAGATAAGCTATTTCAAAAAGCAAAGGAAAGCGAGGATCAATATACTGGTATTTATCCGAATGCATGTTTTCTTTTATCTCTTTGCATTAGAACTCAAGTATAAGTTAGAACACATATTCCTACTGCAGCTTTGATTTTATTTAGCCTGCTCAATTACTTCAATTGCTTCGTATTTCGTTCTTTTGATTTTTAACCTCTCTCTCATTGATTACTTGGAAAATCAATTTCTCCTCTCTCTCATTATTTTTCCACATCCAATCTTTTCAGATCAATTGCTGATCTGTTCTCTATTCAGATTCAGAGTACAATTTTGGAGGCTGAATTTCAACAGTAAGATGTTATGCATATTTTGATTGCTCTCATTTTATTCAATAATTATTAAAAATTTGTGTTTTATTCTTTAAATTCCATGCCATTATGATACAAGAGAATCAAAACCAAATCAGTAACTATTGAATGAACTTTACCTGTTTCTTAATGACGAAAAGACAAAGGTTGTCTGTTCCTTCAGTGTTTGCCATTAATCGGCTTGATTGTTTTTTTTCCATTTACTTCCAGAAAATAAGCATATTTTTTTTTACGTTTGCCATTAATCGTCTTGATAATTTTTTTATTCTTATTTCTAGAATAATATTTTCTTTGTCTCTATTGATTACTGGATTCCTTAATTTATTGCACTTATTTGAAAACAAACAAGGTAAACACTGATTCAGTAGACAAAGGATATACAACATTTAGTAGTAATACTTTTTTTTTTAAAATTTAAAACTGGTAACTTCAGTACAATACTCACAAGCTTAATAATTGTAGAGTTCAACTTTTGTTGTCATATTAACAAACTGACACACACGCACACAAAAAAAGAAAAAACCAAACGGACTCGATCACTCAATGTAAAATAAGACAGGGTGAATCACTATGCAAATTATCCAGTTCTTTATAATTTATTATTTTTATTTTAGTTTTTACAGATTCTCTGACTGTGCAGCTAAAACTTGTGCTTCATTGGAATTCTTCATAAACCTGTGTAGTATTTAAAGGTATAAGAGCATTACAGTAATATATATATATATTCCGTCGTTTGGTCCTTTCATTTTCTTATATATTCCGTCGTTTGGTCCTGCAGTAGTCATCAAGATTGTTGTTGGTCCTGCAATAGTCAATCTATTTGTCTGGCAGATAAAATCGAACAGTTTGGAGGGAGCTTGTTCATGAGGTATGATTCTTCCTAATTTCTTCTTACTTATATTTGTTGAAATTTAGTTTAGTTGAAATGATTTGAAAGCTTTTATAGCTTTTTCAAAGTGTTTGACCCTCTTACATATAAAAGCTTTTTAAGTTAGATGCCTAAATTAAATGTCAGTTGCTCCTAGTAACCAGACCCGATACCTTTCCCCCATATATGGAGTCAGCAATTAGTGAAAAACAGGCATATTAGGATTTAAGAAAGTCAAATGCTTCAATAAAGAAAAAGAAGAAAACAGAGGGAGAAACAAAAAAGAAAGGGAGATTAAATGCTGCAAATAGTGGAGAATAAAGCAAAGAAACAGTAACTATGTTATAAGGACTAAGAACAGTTGAGAAAGAATATGACACCATAAAGAATAAGACAAGCACGGAATTTTTTTATCTTGATAAGTAATTTACAGTATAAAATTTTCAGCTTTTAAGTTTGAGTTGTTCAATCTTACTGTATATAATAGATGGTAAAGACACGAAAATTTGTGGAAGGAGAAAGTACCTTAGCAACAAAAGCTATTTGGGATGATGAGCTGACGTTGATATTTTGTGAACTTTGCATGAATGAAGTCAATGCTGGTAATAGACCGACAACTCATCTAAACTCAAAAGGATGGGAAAATGTCATTGCTCTTTTTCAAGCAAAGACACAAAAAAATTATGGAAAACCTCAATTGAAAAATAAGTGGGATACATTAAAAAAGGAATGGAGGTTATGGAGGGAGTTGCTTAAGGAATCTACAGGTATTGGATGGTGTCCATCTAAAAAGACGGTTGATGCTACCAAGAATGGTGGGCTGAAAAATACAGTTAGTGTTAACTTTATCATTATTTTCATGCATAAATTTTATTAAAATTAATAATTTACAAATATAAAAATCTTAGTATAACATTTAACATTTAACATGTTATGTAGGAAAATCTGGATTTTAAAGGATTTAAGAAGAAAGGAATTGAGCCACGATTGAATGATTTAATGTGGCAAATGTTTGGTGGCATTGTAGCCACTGGAGAGAATGCATGGGCACCTTCGTCTGGTGTTCTTCCAAGTGGGTTTCCTATGGGAGATGATACACCTAATGAGGGATTTGGTGATTCAGATGAAAATAGTAATGAGAATGAAGATATTCCTACTAATGAGGTACCATCAAACCCTTCTCATGAAACTCCTAATCGAAGAAAGGAAACACTTGGGGTTGTACATGGTAAAGGAAAAAAATCAAGTTCAAGTAGAAAATCATCCAAAAATTCATTAGCTACTCATATTGAGAAATTGTGTGAGAGTATGGCTAGTCCAAGGAAGTCAGTTTACAAATTATTTTTCCTCACTCTCAATATACTATTTCAAGTGCAATGGATGTTTTACGTGAATTGGAAGATGAAATTCCAAAAAAAGATGAACTGTATTATTTTGCCATCAAAATGTTCCAAATACCGGTGAAACGAGAAGTGTTTTTGAACTTAGATCCAGATGTTAGGGTTTGGTGGCTTCGACGTGAGTATGCTGAACAAAATCCAATTGCATCATTTTCGTCCTTGGTAGCAACATCCTCATTTCCCTTCCAACCATACCATCCACAACCTCCACCATAAGCTCCTTAGCTTTATTATTGTAATATAACTAGACTACTCTTTTAGATGTAAAAGTAATGTATGATCTACTTTTTTATATGCAAAACTAATGTATGATCTACTTTTTTATAGTAAAATTAATGTATGATATTTTTTATGTTTGGTATTTTTATGCTATGCTTTTATTCAATTTTGTTGTGTTGTATATAATGTCACAAGTTATTAATTTATTTTCATTTTATTCAGTTTTCAGGTTATGGATGAATTTAACAATATGTATAATACTTTTTATATGAATTATGATACCCATGAATTAAGTGAAGAAGCTCAACGAAGAATAGCCACAATTGTTACACAAGTTGAGCACAACAATTATCATGAAGAGGAAGAATAAGTGTTAAGCAGTGTATTGGTACACCACGAAACTTATTTCACTATGCAACCGTATGAATTCAAATTATACAGGTCAAATGTGGGTGGACGAAGTATTAAATGGGCATGATGATCATTGCATGAATAGTTTTAGGATGCCAAAAAATATATTTCACAGCTTATTGCATGATTTGCAAAGAAATTATGGCTTAAAGCATGGGAAGGTATCTGCGATGGAGAAGTTGGCATTATCATTGTATATTCTTGGAAATAGAGAATCAAATTCAAATGCAAGTGAAGCGATTTCAACGATCTGGGAAATCTGTTAGTCGAATTTTCTTGATATGTTGCATATATTTGCTCGAATGGGAATAGACACGATTAAACCCATCAAGGTCAATTCGAGGAAGTACTGAACCATATTTGACATGATACAAGATATTGGCCTCACTTTAAGGTAAAAATTACACAATCTTTATATTTTTAAAATATAAATTATTTCTAACTTTTATCTCATTACTTGTTTTTATTTTAAAGGATTGTATTGGGGCCATAGATGGAACACACATAAAAGCATGCATTTCGCCTTCTTCTCAAATACCTTATATCGGACGGAAAGGTGAACCAACTCAAAATATTATGGCAGTTTGTGACTTCAACATGTGCTTCATTTTTGCATTTCCTGGTTGGGAAGGAACAGCACATGACAGTAGAATTTTTTTGCAAGCACTTAGAAAACAAGAGTTAAAGTTTCCACACCCTCCACCAGGTCGAACTTTAATTTTTTTAATTAATCTTTACATAAAAAATATTAAAATTTTTATTTTATTTTTAAACTTGATATTATGTTTTAATTTTTTTGTAGGAAAATATTATCTTGTGGATTCGTGGATATCCGCAAATGGCGTGTTTTCTAGGTCCATATAGGGGAACGATATCATTTACGACTTTCATCGAGGTAATCATCGAGCATCTGGAAAAAAAGAAATCTTTAATCATGCCCATTCTTCGTTACGCTCTGTGATTGAACGAACATTTGGAGTGTGGAAAAAAAAATGGCCAATATTAAGAGATATTCCAAGCTATTCATTCGACAAGCAAGTTTTAATAGTTATTGCAACAATGGTTTTGCATAATTACATTCAAGACATGCTTGGTCAAATGATGAGGATTTTCGACAATTTGAGAATATACTGACGTGCCAATCTCTTGAGTGCCATTTTGATAGAGGTGAATCAAGTTCTTCTAACAATGAAAGTGACCTTGAAATTACAATGTTAAGGGAAACCATTGCAAATAGTTTAATGAATCAACATTTGTAAAAACAATTTTGTATCATAACTTAATTTCTAGTAATAATGAAACTTGTTATGTCTTATGTTACTATATTTTTTTATTAAAAATTATTCGGTTAGATACTTCAAAATTTGATCCAAGTATAATGTTACTATTTGCGAAAATAATATTTATCATTGTTATAAAAAAATATTTAACTATAAAAAATTAAAAATAATTTTTATTTTATCTAATAAATAATTTAAATTGATTATATAATTCATTAAAATATTTATAATAAAATATTGAAAGATACATTTTAATATTTTATTAAATGAATTCATAAATTCACATACTTTAATAGTTTTATATAAGTAAAATAATTTAAAAACAACTATTATATATCAATTCTAATATGATGTCCTTAATGGTCATTTTTTATTTCCACCTCACCGCTACAGCTGCGTTTGAATCCAAACACACACTCCACCGCTGTTTTTAATCTCACTGCTACAGTGTCCAATCTTACCGCTACAGTAACTAATCTCACCGCCACCGCTGTTTTTAACCTCACCGGAGGTAAACACACCGCCCATCCAAACTAGCCCTAAGTCTGCGTGCTTGCTCGACTATACATCCCCCAACATCGGAGCCCAAATTGAAAGCTGCGATGTTATGTCGTTTCCATAAACACTAGCATAGCGTTCCAAAAAACTATCCCACCTGATCGAATTTGTCAGAAATCGGCCTGGCTCAGTGAGATCAGTGTGCATCCATTCACCAAATGGCAAACTTAGGCCATGTTTGGTTCAATGTAATGGCATAACCATAAACAACTATTTGGTTCAATGGAATGCCCTATTACGGGCTTATTCCATTATGGGTCTATGCAGTGAAATGGTCTGATTTCTATTTCGTTTCCTCACCACCGGGTATTGGTTCGATGCTTAAGGAGGCCATCACCATAAAAACGCTCCCCACTTTACCTTCACCCACTTTCTCACCTCCAAAAAGCTCTCACGTAGCCAGACAGTCGCTTTTTACTTCTTTCGACTCCGGCCATAGCACTCCCCATCTTCATCGCAACATCCTTTAGGTAAACATTTTCTCCCTCTGTTCCTTTCATTTTCCTCTCTTCTATTTTTTTTCCCTCTTTCTGCTTTATTTTTTCTTTCTCTCAATTTTTCTTTTCCTCTCTTCTGTTTCTTTTTCTTGATTTATAAAGTTCCATCGATTGTTGGAAAGAGTAAGAGAGGAAAATTAAATCAAAGTTCTAGTTCCTAATTTTATTTGAAAAATCATTTAAATCTCGGTTTCATTTTCTTATCTACTAATTATTTTGATCTATTTCTGTTTTAGATAAAAATGATTATTAGCAATAAAGGACAACAATGAAGAACTGTAAAAGACTCGCCAATTTAGCTTTAGCAGGTTTACTTTTCTTTTATTATTATTATTATTGATTATTGGTTCATTTTAGTTTATTATTTAAACTTGTTTTGTTTTGAAAATTTTTTAGACAATTTATGTTCAATTTCGTTATTCAGTTGTTGAATTTAGTTGAATAGGAGAATAGATGACTCGGTTAGCTACTTAGCTATAGTGGCTGGGTTTTATTGGCAAAGAAAAGAAGAGAACTGAAGGGATAGAAGTGATTTGGGTTGAAATTTGACTTTCTTTTAACCCTGATATCTGGAATGTATAATTTTGGGTAGAAATGTAATAGCTTTGTTGTTTGATGGTATGAATGATCAATGCTTTCTTTATGAAATGATGGATTATGTTTGTAAAATTTAGAGCAATTACATTTAATTGGTCTCTAAATCATTATTGATTTCAAGGGAAAAAAACTTAAAAGGAATGTAAATTTAGTCTTTGGTTGGTTGTTGCTTTGGACATAAAGCCTAATAAATTTAAAGAATTAAGAAGCAACAAACATAATAAGAAAAAAGGGTAGATAGATATGATAGAGAAGATTGTTGAAGCAGTAGAAAACACTGATGCAAGGTTAAAGGCAATGAGTTTGGTAATTGGTGTTTGTAATTCTTTCTTCTACTCTTTCATTTCATCATCAAGTCTTAATTCTGAAGTTGGGTTCTAGCTTTACCAGTCACCAAAACAAGTTAAGCTATAGTCAACTACCACCTGTACTTGATTATACATATAGTCTTGCTGCCTTGCCCTTCTTTAAGTTGCTTGTGTCACGTAGTAAACCAAAAAAAGCTCACCTTTTCTTTCTTTGTCTCTCTCTGCCGCGCTACTGCTGGCTGCTGGAGTTGTCGATGATTGTAACTAGATACTCTTCTCTTTACTAATATATCTATTGTAACTAACTTCTTTTATCGTTCTTTTCTTCATGTGATATCAATGTGTTTATTTTTGTGGTTTTACTTTTACAATAACACATCAATTTTGTTTTGAAATCCCATTCTATGAAACCAAATATTGTCTTCTATATGGAGAATTGTCAAATAAGGAGAAGGAAACATTATGTTGGGTTTCTTATCTTCTTTGTACTTTCCAGTTTCCAGTTTGTTTCACCCAATTTTCTGGATCTGCATCCCTTGATTTCTTAAAAATAATTCAATGCCACATAGATATGGTTGAATTCTCTTAATTTGATGCGTGTTGGTGTTCTATTATTTCTAGTGCTTCAAAGTGCTTATATATTTGTATGTATGTATGTATAGTTTGGTAAGACTTGGGAAGGCCTAAATGTGCTGGAAAAACTGTGCAGAAAAAGTAGCTGGAATATTTGAAGTCCTGAGAATTTAGATATGAAGAAAGCTTGTTCCATTCAGGGACCAGTTAGAGAGGAATTCACCTTTTCCACTACTTCTTCTCCATTCAAAAGTTTTCATTCCTCTACTATTGTTGAGGTCATGCCTCTACTATTGACATTATATATTTATGTTATCAAATGAAGATTGACGTTCAATTCAGTGAGTGCATTCTCTTGGCATCAATAATATAATATGTGTATGTATCTGTTGAGTTGGACCTTGCAAATTAGGTATTGCAGCACCAATGCATCTTTGTAACAGCCCGTTTTTTGGGTCAAATCGAAACAGTGGTTTCGAGACCACAAATCCAAAGTAGAAATATTTATTTTATTATTTTATTATCTATGTAAAGTCTACAGTATGATTGATTGATTGTGTGAAAATTTCGTTAAGAAATTTTATTGATAGAGTGTCCAATTGAACTAATAGGATTAAATTTCAATAGGTGCAAAATGTGTGTTCTAGAAGCTAAGGGTATTTAATTGTAATGAATTCTTAAATTGGGGGTCCTTAAATGGTAATTAGGCCATTATACCTTAAGATGGACAAAAATGGACATGGAGTAAGTAAAATTTCAAAGTTCAAGTGAAGGGCATTTTGGTAATCTAGTAAATAAAGCCAAAATAAACTAAATAAAAGATTTCATCTTCTTCAATTTATTCCATATAGCCAAAATTTTGGGGTAGCTAGGGTTTTGGCCAAGATTCCAAGCTCGATTGTAAGTCCTTCTTTGTCCCGTTTTTAATGATTTTTACATTTTTGTGAATGTTGTAACTTGATCTAGCTATTCCAAGGACTAATTTGAAGAGATGTCAAAGTCTAAAATTTTACCCATGTAGAATAAGCTTGTATTTTGATGTTTAATGGTATAAAATGCATGTTTGTTGTTAGTTAAACAACATTTACAAAGTGATTTTTGATGAAAATGTCAAAAAAGGACCTTTTTGTAAAAGGTTGTAAAATGTGTGGTAAATTGTGAAAAAATGGAAAATGTGGGCTGTCATGAGCATGAAAAAGATTCGGCTAGGCTTGGGTAATGAAGAAATTGAATGAAAATCATTTTACGAGCCTAGAGACTAAAATGTAAAATGTCAAAAGTTTAGGGGAAAAATGTAAAATTTTGCCATTATGTGTTTTTGGGATGAATTGAATAATTTTATGATTAAATAAGTTAAATTTGACATTATAGATTAAGAAAAATGAAGTTCGGGTCTAGATTGGGGGAAAAAAAAGTAATTGACGAATAGACCCGTTTAGCCGTTTTTGTAACCGAGGTAAGTTTGTATGTTAAATAAGCTTTACTTTAACTGTATTTTGTTTGCTTAAATTTATGCATGAATTTTGTAATCGACCTTACGGACACATTTGACGACGATTTGGCAAGCGAGAAATCCCAATCGAACCTTAGGAATATATTAGAATACAAGTGACATGTCACTAGGGTTTTATGTTATGTGATTCCGGGTGCTGGTCCTATACGTCCTACCGGTGGCTGAGTGTACCGGCATATGTTGCGGTTACTTGACAGCTTGTGTGAGCAGCACAGTATAGCTACGTCTCGACTGACAGCTTGTGTGAGCAGGCCCGGTGATAGCTCGAGAGCGAGCACATATGTGTTATAAGATAAAGGTAGCAATAGCTACATATGTGGCACCTTGTGTGCAAGGTTTCCCGTGTATCCGATATTATTATTCCGAGTGTTTCATTGGGTATGACAATGATGAGACTAAGTATGAAATTATTACGAGATGGTACATGTATGTACTCAAAGCTTCTGATTATTAATTCGTGAAATGACGATTTCAAGGTAAGTTGTGATGGAAGTAAATTATGATCATGAGGTTATGTTAAATTATAATATCTTATGTTATATTACTTGCATGATTAATGTATGGTAAGATTTGCTTATTTCTTACATACGGGCTTACTAACCTATATAGCTTACTACGTTTATTTTCCCATGTTTTATAGTGTCACCAAGCTAGCTCGGATTGGGGGTCGTCGGAGATCGTATCACACTATCAACTGTTATTTTGGGTACCGATGATTTTAAACAATTTGAGAATATGGTATGTATAGGGACTTGGTCATTTTGTTATATGTGTCATTATGATTTGGCCATATGTGTTGGCTTGTAATTGTTAATGCTTCATTGTGAGTATAGCCATGAAAGTTGGCTAATGTTGATTATGAGTATATTCGTACGTTAGCGCCTTTTTGAATGTGTGAGTTGCATGACTTAATTTGGTAAAGTATGATGTTATAAGCTTGTTAAATGTTGGCAGGTGAATGTCATGTTATTGCCTCGGTTGTGGTGGTTTTGGTTGCATCTATATGCTTCAATTTGTGCCATGTGATGTTGTGTAGGTATGTGAAAGTGAGGGTGGCAAAATGGCTTGGTAAATAGCCTTATTTTTGTCCACACGGGTAGACACATAGGCATGTGTCTAGGCCGTGTGTGACACACGACCTGTCCCATGGGCATGTGTTTTGGCTGTGTGTCCCCTGCACCTTAATTTTGAGAAACAGAATGCTCAGATCTGAGCACACGGGCAGAGACACGGGTGTATGTCTCAGCCGTGTGGACGGCACGGCCTCGAACATGGGCGTGTGCCCTGGCCGTGTGAAGTCTGCACCTATTTTTGTAAAAACTAATTCTCCACACGGCCTAGCACACGGGCGTGTGACTTGGCCGTGTGACTCCAATTTGTTCATGAGTTACAATTCAGAGAGTTACACGGGTTAGGGACACGGGCGTGTGTGACTACACGGCCTGCCCACACAGGCGTGTCCCAAACCACACGGGCGTGTGACCCCTATTTCTAGCAAAAATCTTCTAAGTTTTATAAGAATTCCCTGAGCTCTCGGTTTGGTCCCGGGCCACTACCTGTAACAGTCCGGTTTAAACCCTAGTCGAAATAGTGGTTTTGGGACCATAAATTTGAGTCTGAAAAAACATTTTAATATTATTTTTTGAGTCTATAGCATGTGAATTGGTATGAGTGAAATTTCTGTGATTTAATTTGATCATTTGTGTGTGATCGTTGTAAATCAGAGTTTTAAAATTTATAAAAGAATGATCGAACCTGGAAACTAACTCTGACAAAGATTAAAGGCAAGTGCACCTATCGAACAGTAGTATAGTTTAGGCAAGACCGGATTGTCGAACCCAAAGGAACTAAAAGTACTAATACTCACCGTCTTTTTATTATTTAGCCTTAATATAAAGTGATGATTGTTTAAACTAAAAAAATAATCTACTAACTAAGCTAAGACGCAAAGACAAAAAGAATGAATTCGGGAAATAACTTTTGGAAAAACTCAGTTGACTCAAACGATATCTTTAGGAAAAATCCACCTAGACTACACTTGTTATTTAACTTTGAACCATATGATTTATTTACTTAGTTTGATCCGTGAGACTCCCTAACGTATATTAAACCCTCTCTCGAGGCGAATAACGTCTAACCCTAGGTTAATTAGTGGAAATCTCGTTCGCTTATAATAACCCCCTAGAATAGCAGTAAATCGATCTGTGGGCTCCCATATTAGGTTTCACCCTAATCCGGAAAAATCTCGTCAACCTATCTCTAGGCGTGCGATCAATTCCACTTAATTATGTTGGATCTACTCTTAGGCAGGGTCTATTCCTCCTCCACCTAAGCACATTAGATTTGGATTAAGTTCACACAATTAAGAACAAACTAAGTTATTATCGTATAACTCAAATAATCAAATAACAAGATTCATCATAGGTTTCATCCCCTTTGGGTATCCGAAGGTTTAGTTCATAACAATAAAGGAAAACATCTCAAGAGAAAAGATAAAACAAAACATAAGAAATCCCTAAAACCCCCTGAAGGAATTGAAGAGGAGATCCTCCGTCTTGAGTAGAATTCCAGCTTCTTGAGATGGATCAACTGGCTATCTTCGAGTGATTCCCACAAATCTGACCTTCTCGGCTTGGCTTCTTGGCCTAGCTCTCCGCCCCCCTTTCAGCTGGTACCTAGGGTGTATTTATAGGCTTTTGAAACACGTTTCTTTCTCCCTAAGTATCCTTTCCCGAATGGAATTTCTCTTCTCCACGGTAGAGGCACGGCCATGGCACACGCCTGTAAATCGCGCCGGCCGTGTTCGACATCGTTGAATGAGGCACGACCGTGTAAGTCGTGGTAAGGCCGTGTTCTAGTAGGAATGGTGGCACGGCCGTGTGGCTTGAAGTCTAGGCCGTGCTGATTTCGTGGCTTGGCCCAATTTGGTCCGTTTTAAGCCCGTTTCTCGTTCTTTCCATCATCGGGTGCTTTCCTGAGTATAAGACATGAAAAAAAAGGATTAAGAGCACCTTTTTACATAAATTGGGGCTTAAATCATCCAAAAGCATACTAAATGTGGGCTTAGAATATGTTACTTTTACGGTTTATCAGTGTGCTTAATTTTAGAAAAGGACTAAATCGCATAAAGTGAAAAGTGGCCTTCTAATTGATTATGTGCCGAATTGATGTGTCTTTATAAATGTGAGGCCTTGAGATGCAATTAGACCATAGTTAGTGGAGTATTCCATAAATGGTCATCCATTATATAAACTTTAAATGTTATCATTAATGGCAATTTAGTAAATTGAAAATAATGTTATTAATTAAAACAAAACAAACATTTTGTCCATCTTTTTATCACTATTTCCGAAAGTTAAAGAGAAAGAACACCATTGTTGAGCAAGCTAGGTTCGGCCCTTGTCTTCTTTAATTTAGGTATGTAATTTGTTCGGTTTTTGATAATGTCTACATTTTTGAGATCGTTGCTTTGTGTTCTTTCAAACCCATGTCTTAATTTTGTGAATTTATGATGACTTTGAGATGTTCCATTGATGAATTCATGAGCTTTGTGATGATTGTTGATGAAATATGAAAGATATGTGATAGATTAACATAGTTTGTCTTTGGACTTTTGATGAATTTGAGTAATTTGGACTAAATTGAGAAAATAAAATTTTAAGGGACTAAAATGTGAAATAAATGAAATATATGGGCTCATATGAACAACATGAATATTCGGCCAAACATGGGTAATATGAAATTATGTGTATTTTGTGATTTTATGAAATAGGGACTAAAATGTAAAAATGTGAAAATGTGAGGGCTAATTTGTAAATTGCCCTAAATGTGTGTTCTTGGATTGAATTGAATGAATTGGTGAATAAAAGAGTTAAATTTGAATATGTATAGATCAAGAACCGAAGAAAACGGATTTAGACCGCGGAAAGTCGAAAGTGATCGAATAGTCGAATCCGTCTGTTTATCCGAATCTGAGGTAAAGTCTATATACAAATAAATGTATTTGAGTTGGTTTATTGTGTATCTATGAAATTTAATTGTGATGAATGTGTACGAGATGATATATACATGAAATCCAAGAAAGTATTGACAAGGCATCAATATCCGAAAAGTCCTTATGAACCTTAGGAATAGATAGGATTAATATGTCATGACATAGGTTTCTGATATGTGATATCGTGTAAGACCACATCTGGGACGTTGGCATCGGTATGAGATTTACGTGTAAGACCATGTCCGGGACATTGGCATCGTATTTGATTCGTGTAAGACCCTGTCTGGGACAGTGGCACCGATATTTGGTTACATGTAAGACCACGTCTGGGACGTTGGCATTGTACGATTATTTCGAGTATTCCGAGTATCCTATTTGATTCTGAATGGTTCAACGGGTAATTCCGAGAAATGAAATACTATGTGAAGTGTATAATCATTTCAGGTACGTTTGAGATGTATTCTATGATTGAGTATGAAAGGTAAGTATTCATAAACTTGCAAGAGATTTATGTGCAAAGATTCAATGAGACAAAATGTGATATAAGTGTGAATGTGTTATGTACAAAAGAGATACTTGGAGATATGACTAGTTGGTATGCAATGGCTAAACCAATGAGCCAAAGGAGAATTATGAATTTACATATGTGATATACTAATGACTATGTATTTGATATGTTAAGAATGTTTTATGATAAGTTTATTTGTATATGGCTTACTAAGCTTTTGGAAAGCTTACTTTGTGTGTGTTTGCTTTGTTTTATAGATCGTTAAAGCTACGAGAGGCTCAGGGATCGTCGTGGATCGTCATCACACTATCCAATCACATTTTGGTACTTTATGATCATGTATATATTAAGTATGGCATGTATAGTCTAGTTGATATGGTTATGTTTTGAAATGTGTATAATTAGCCATGTGGTATGGCTAGATAATGACATAATGTCAATAAGTAGTCATGTTTTATGATTTTTAGTTTTGGTATGGTTTGATGACTATTGAGATGACCAAAATTATGATATGTTGATGAAGCAAGGTTGGTATTTTATTAATGAGAAGATGATATATTATGATGGTAAGATTATGGATAAAACATGTATAGAAATGCTTGTGATCTAGTTGAGCTAAATGGTACCTAAGTTGGTGTGTTTGTGATGTTTATGTATGGGTAGAAATGATGTACAATTTGGTATGTTTTGGTTGCCATTGGTATATGAAATGATGCTTGTATGTGCTTGTAGGGTTAACCCAAAGTGTGGGTGGCATTTTGGCCTTGCAAATGGCCTATATTTGCCCACACGGTTGAGCACACGGGCGTGTGGCTCGACTGTGTCCTTCGTGGTTGCATTTCGAATTAAGTCAGGCTCGACCACGGGCTGGACACATGGGCGTGTGACTGGCCGTGTGATGAAAGTCAGGCTCGACCACGGGTGGGACACACGGGCGTGTCTCAGGCCGTGTGGTCAAGTCAGTATGTATGCCCTGTTTTGACACGGCTCGGGCACATGGGTGTGTCTGAGGCCGTGGGAGGCACACGGCCTACCCACACGGGCGTGTGACCTCTGTAACTTCGAAAAAAATGTTTGAATTTTGGAAATTTTTTTGTATGATCCCGATTTTGTCCCGACCCCTTTCTAATGCATGTTTAAGGTCTCGTAGACCTCATTAAGGGACTATATATTTGTATTCTGATAAGATTAGACGATGTTATAATCTATGTTGCGAGATGTTCGTAAAATTTTCTGATTGTCCGATAATGCCTCTTAATCCTAGACCGACGATGGTTACATGTTAGGGGTGTTACATTTGATTGGTATCAGAGCTACGGTTTAGTAGATTCTAGGACTAACGTAGCGTGTGAGAGTCTTGCTATACATGCCATATATATATGAACCGTGATAGTGTGATGAATCCTGACGTGAAAAATGTGTTTTCGTATAGTAATGGATCCCGAAAGAGTCAGAATGACGATGTTGAAAGTAATGCGCTGCTTCCCGCCAAGGGATGGCGCCATCTGATTCGAGACCGGCTACTAGCGGTCAGGAAGGTGAGGCTAAACAAGCCTTCTTCCAAATGATGAATGAGTGGTTCACTCAATACGTAGGAACGAATCTGGCTGTTTCACATCCTCCTCCCCCGCCTAATCCTCCTCAGGCTTTAGTTGTGCCTCCGGTTATGAATCTGAATTTGATGAATAGGCCTCCTGTTGATAAGATCTGTAAATATGGGGCTGAAGAGTTCAGGGCTACTAGTGATGATGATGCTGAAAGAGCTGAGTTTTGGCTAGAGAACACAATCCGAGTGTTTGATGAAATGTCATTGGCTCCTGAAGAATGTATAAAATGTGTTGTTTCTTTGCTACGAGACGCAGCTTATCTGTAACAGCCCGATATAGGGCCTAGTCAGAATAGTGGTGCGAGACCACGAATCCGAGGTGAATTTATGAGTTTTTAAGGTTCATGCCATGTTTGCATGTTAGTGTGAAAGTTTCATGAAGCAATTTTGCTAAATTGAAGTTGAATGGTCAAAAAGGACCAAATTGCAAAAGTTGTAAAATGTGAGTTTCTAGAAGCATTTTGTATGAAATAACTCTAGAATAGCAATTATAAGTCCTTAAATAGCAATTTTCCCAAATCATAATTTTTGGACAAAATTGGACATGAGTTAGTAAATGGTGATATTTTTAAGAGAAGGGCATTTTGGTCATTTACCTATTAAATGATTAATAAAGGAAAAAGATGACAAAAATCATTATCATCTTCTTCCTCATTGCCGAAATTTTCAAAGAAACCATAGCTAGGGTTTGCTCATCTTTCAAGCTTGCTAGTAAGTTCATCTTAGTCCCGATTTTAATATTCTTCGTGTTTTTGAAGTCATCGTATTATGAATTAGCTATTTTTAGCTATAAAATGAGCTAAGATGCATGTTCAAAAATCTACCCATGAATGAAATGCATGCTAAATGATGTTTTATGGAAGTTTATGAGAGTTTGATGTTAGATAAACATCTTTTTCTAAGTGAATTTCATGAAAAATGAGCATAGGGACTAGTTTGTAAAAGTTTTGAAATTAGTCATACCTATTAGAAATAATGAGAATTGATAATGGCTATAGTAGAGAAAATGAATCAGCTAAGCATGTAGTCTAAGAAAGTTGAATGAAAATTATTTTACAAGCCTTGGGGCAAAAGTGCAAATATGAGAAAGTATAGGGGCAAAATAGTAATTTTGCCAAAGTATGAGTTAAGAGTCAATTTAGTCAATGTGAGTATTAAATGATCTATTTATGACTATAGATCAAGAAAAACGAAGCCCGGATCGAAATCGAGGCAAGGAAAAAATTGAGGACTAAATTGCATATCTACATACATTTTGTATATTGAGGTAAGTTTGTATGATTTCTAAGCTTTATGATTTATATCATTAAATTGCTTAGTATAATGTACAATGTTATTATGAAAAATGTTCAATGTTATGTTAAACAAAGAAATTAATGAGATCAAGCATGAGAAAGCCCCGATTGAAGTTGAGTAACTTAGGATACTCGATCTACCACATTAAATAAGAAAGTCCGTATAAGACCAAGCCGAGGCATGGCATCGGCAAGCAAGCAAGCTATCATGTAAGTCCAAGGCAAGCTTGGCATTGAATAAGTTATCATGTAAGTCCAAGGCAAACTTGGCATTGAATAAGTTATCATGTAAGTCCAAGGCAAGCTTGGCATTGAGTAAGTTATCATGTAAGTCCAAGGCAAGTTTGGCATTGAGTAAATTATCATGTAAGTCCAAGGCAAGCTTGGCATTGAACAAGTTATCATGTAAGACCAAGGCAAGTTTGGCATTGAAAAGTTATCAAGAGAAAGAGATCCCATATAAGTCCAAGTTAAGGCATGGCATTGGTGAGAACAAGAAAGACTTCGTATAAGTCCATGTTAAGTCATGGCCTCGAAATTTAGATGAGATTTAGTATCCTCGGTTATTCATATAAATTCATCGGGCAAACGAACTAAGCTCAAATGAAATAACAAGAAAGCTAAGTAAGCAAAGTTATTGAAACACCCCACACCCGGCCCACGAGCCTGGACCGGATCTGGTATGTTCCTTAAGTAATCTGGTTACAAAATTCTTTTATTACCAGAGGAAAACTTGTGCGATTTTTAAAAACTATTATTTTGGGTTGGGCTTGAGTTAAAAACCCATTGATCTTATTTTAAAGTCCAATTAATTAAGATGAAAAAAAAACAATTAGGGTTTATTTTTAAAGAAATAAATTCTACTTAACTTTAATTGAAAATAATTCGTAACATAGTAATTAAAAATAAAAGTAAAGAAATGTAACTTATGGCCTTATTACATCAAGTAGAATCCCAAAATAAAATTAAAATACTTAAATAAATTCAAATATCCATATTGAATAAAACTTCAAGCTGAGCATGGCCATCCCTAAGCTTCCGCCGAACCCGGTCCATTATTGATCGTCACCTGAAAAATAGTCCCACAACGAGGTGAGTTAACAGACTCAATGTGTACACAACACTAAAATTCAATAGATCAGGCATACATTTTTCATATCCAATACTTATTCATATAACAGATAAAAATGATGATGCAACCCAAACCCAAACCTAGGTGCCATCCGCTACACATCCCCGTACCAACCTGCACACCGTGGGGACTACTAAGTCAACCCTCCATCCGCTACACACCATCGAAGGCGATCATTTGCGATCGACGTGCTCATCGCCCATATAAAATTTGTGGCATAGCCACCAGATAATTGAGTCATGAGACACCACATTCGAGATAGTGTAACCGGTTACCACATTCGAGATAATGTGACCAAAGTCACCACATTCGCATAGTGAGACCGTAGTCATCACCTTCACTTCCCCTTTTTCATATATCCCGAATGACCCATATTATTCATATCATGCATATCATACTTAAATTCTCATTCTTATAAATTTTCACATGTTATAAATAACATATTTCATAATCCTAGTGGAAGTAGGAAACGTACCTGAGTACTTTGTACCATATTATGGTACCTTAGCCACATTATTATAAACATGCATATTTTACATATTACCATCAATCTTATTAAAAGTTAGTGTGGGGTACACACCTGATTCGCTTAACAAAGTCCTTGAAATCCCGAAAAACCGATCTACCGATTTAGATCTTTAATGCCTTGTCGCCGTTTTGAGGATTAATCAAATCTCGGAGACTTGTATTCTTCTCCCTTGAAGTTGGCTAACCACTAGATCCTTTGAATTGGTTAGTTTTCGGTTAAAGCAAATAGATCTAAATACTAAGAGAGAACCTATGCCGATTACATCCACTTACCTTGTCATGAAATTCCCGAAATTGATCCTTGCTTCCCTAGGGATGTCAAAATTCCTATAACCATATGTTAGATTTAATCTAACCTTAACACATAAAATATGGCCTTTGGCCGAATATACATGTGTCTTACCTTAAATCCTTGAATCCCGAAACTCTCTTAGCCGAAATTCCTTAGATCTGAAATCCCGGAATTCCTCCTTAAATATTTGGTCAAGAGACAACAAAAGGGTCAGTTCCTAGATCTCGATTTAAAGAATTTGAAGAACAAAAATCCATTGTTCTTACCTTAATACCTCAGTCGACTGCACCCTTGCTTGGAGTCACAAAGATTCGGCTTGACAAAAGAAAAAGAGAAGAGAAGAGAACACTAAGAATTCGGCAGAGAAAGGAGGAAGCACAAATTGATGAGTAGCCCTCCTTCCTTCCTTTTATAGCCGAAATTATCATCTAAGGATTCCCTTACTTGGCCACCACTCCTCTATCTGATAACTTTATCCTTTAATTATCATAAATAAAAGAGTTTAAATCCAACATTTATCTCTTCATAATAATCCAATTTAAAAATACTTTATTTATCACCCTTTTTAATCGAATATTTATGAAAATAAAACACATCCTTTCTAGAAGCATGTGCCGTCCACCTCAGTCTTCTGGAAGCAAAAATAAAACCTCCTTTATTTGCTTCCCAAGTGACTCGAACTCAGGCCCATTCCCCTTGCATATGGCGCCATTTTCATAGGCCCTAAGTGGCATCTTCAGACCACTTTTCCAAGCCTGTTTGTGTGTCAAATTTCACAAACTTTTTCTTTTAAGGCCACCTTGCCTTAATTTCCCCTTTTAAACCTTAAAACTCGTCATTTCTAGGTCATTTCTAAGTTTCCAAAAATTTTCGATCGGCTCTGTAAACTTGACATTTTCTTACATTTCCAAGTTTCCAGAAATGTGCACTTTCCTATTTTGAATCATTTCCAAATCATTTCAATCCATTTTCAGGTTTCCAAAAATGTTCACTTTCCATTTTTAAACTTAACATTTCCATACATTTTCAGGTTTCCAAAAATATTCAAAATTTATTCTTAGTACATGTCACTTCGTACAACTTAACCGAAAATGCATAGGCCCTTTCCAGGATGTTACAGTTCTACCCCCCTTAAAAAAATTTCGTCCTCGAAATTTCCTAACTAAAATAGTTGAGGGTATTGTTGTTGCATTGCCTCTTCTGGTTCCCACGAAGCTTCTTCCGATCCATGATTGCGCTCAGTAACACCTTGACTAGAGGAACGACTTCCTACGTAACACTTTCACATCACGCCCAATATTTGAATTGGCTCTTCCTCATACGATAAGTCCGGCCTTAGCTCTACTTCTTCGACAGTACCACATGAGACGGATCCGATCGGTAACGACGTAGCATGGATACATGGAATACATCGTGCATCTGCCGCAACTCGTGGCAACTCTAATTGGTATGCCATCGCTCCAACTCGCTCGATGACGATAGGGCCCTATAAACCTTGGGCTTAACTTCCTCATGCGATCAACCTCATTACCTTTTTCCAAGGCGAGACTTTCGAAACACTTGGTCTCCCACTTCAAACTCTATTTCCTTCCGCTTAAGGTCTGCGTCACGACTTTTGCCTATCGAGGCTTCCTTTAACCGTGCTCGAATCATCTCAACCTTCTCTTGATTTGGCCACTAACTCGGACCCAAAACTCGACGTTCTCCTAACTCACCCAACAAGTAGGAGTTTTACACTTCCGACCATACAATGCTTCATATGGTGCCATCCGAATGCTAGCCTGATAGTGTTGTTGTAGGCGAACTCGGCTAAAGGCAAATAGTCTTCCCAACTTCCTCGAAATCCATCACACGACCTCTCAACATATCCTCCAACACTTGTATAACTCGTTCGGATCGCCCGTCCGATTGTGGATGAAAAGCCGTAGTGAAGTCCAACTTAGTGCCTAAAGCTTGATGAAGTGCCCTCCGAACCGAGACGTAAACCTTGGGTCTCTGCTCGGAGATGATCGATCTTGGTACACCATGTAACCTCACAATTTTCGCCACATATAACTTAGCGGCCAAGAGAATAGTCAACTCTTACGGATGAAGTGCGCGGACTTAGTCAAACGGTCCACTATCACCCATACCGAGTCCTTCTTAGTAGGCGTAAGGGGAGCCCACTAACGAAGTCCATGGTAATTCTCTCCCACTTCCATTGTGGAATCTCGATGGGTTGAAGCAATCTGATGGAACTTGGTGTTCAACCTTAACTTGGCGACACGCCAAACATTTCCCCACAAATTCGGTCACTTCTTGCTTAAGATCGGACCACCAAAATTGTTCCCTTAGATCTCTCAGCATACTTAATGCCTGCGGGATGCATAGCATAAGGGCTACTATGCGCCTCCCAAAGAATCCTTCTGTCTTAACTCCTTGTCCTTCGGCATACGGACTTTTCCTTTGTAACACAATACTCCTTCATCATTAACGCCATAATCCTTTAATTCCCGCTTACGCACTTGTTGTAACTTAGCACTTAGATCCTTATCAACCAACCTGTCCCTTCTTTCACCTCCTTCAGCCATGTGGGCTTGACTTGAAACTCTGCCAACATGCTTCCATCATCGTACAAACTTAAGTGAGCGAACATAGCCCTTAGATCCGACACAACCTTCCGACTTAGGGCATCAGCTACCACATTCGCCTTGCCCGGGTGGTACTCTATCGAGCAAATCATAATCCTTTAATAGTTCCACCCACCTTCGCTGCCTCAAGTTCAACTCCTTCTGAGTCAACAAATACTTAAGGCTCTTGTGGTCTGTGTAGATTATCGACCTTTCTCCATAAAGGTAGTGCCTCCAAACCTTAAGGGCGAAAACCACTGCTGCCAACTCTAAGTCATGAGTTGGGTAGTTAACCTCATGAGGCCTTAGTTGCCGAGACGCATAAGCGACTACTTTTCCTTCTTGCATTAGCACACATCCTAATCCCGTATGCGAAGCGTCACAGTACACCACAAAATCCTTCCCAGCCTCCTTTGAATTAACACTCTGAGCCTCCGTCAACACCTTCTTAAGGTTGTCAAAGCTCTTCTGTTGCTTATCGCACCATTCAAAGGGTACTTCCTTCCTTAGTAACTTTGTCAAAGGCGCGGCTATTGACGAGAATCCTTCTACGAACCTTCCGTAATAGCTCAAAAACCTAAGAAACTTCGAATCTCACCACGGACCTAGGTGGTTTCCAATCCAACACCGCTTCGATCTTCCTAGGATCCACTCTTATTCCTTCTGCGGATACCACATGTCCTAGGAATGCCACCTCCTTAAGCCAAAATTCACACTTGCTGGAATTTGGCATAGAGCTTCTTCTCCTTAATACTTGTAGCACAATTCGGAGGTGTTCATCATGCTCTTCTTCGACTTGGAGTACACCAAAATATCGCCGATGAACACAACGACGAACCTATCCAAGTATGGTTGGAAAACTCGGTTCATCATATCCATGAACGCGGCTGGAGCATTCGTCAATCCAAACGGCATCACCACAAACTCAAAATGGCCGTATCTTGTCCTAAAAGCGGTCTTATGGACATCTGCCTCCTTCACCTTCAACTGGTGATATCCCGACCTTAAGTCTATCTTTGAGAATACGGCGACCCTTCAAACCGATCGAACAAGTCATCGATCCTTGGCAAAGGATACTTGTTCTTGATGGTCGACTTTATTCAACGACGGTAATCTATGCACATACGCATAGTTCCGTCCTTCTTCTTTACAAAGCAGAGCCGGTGCTCCCCATGGAGACACACTGGGTCATATGAACCCACGATCCAACAACTCTTGGATTTGAGCCTTGAGCTCAACTAACTCCTTTGGCGCCATTCGGTATGGAGTGATTAACACAGGAGCTGTTCTTGGCAGCAAGTCTATTCCAAATTCCACCTCCCTATCTGGGGGTATTCCTGGTAATTCCTCCGGAAATACATCTTCAAAGTCTTTCACCGTTCTAACTCCACTGACACCTTCTTCCTTTCCACCTAACGCACTTACGAAGGCTAAGAACGCCTTGCACCCTTTCTTAACCATTTTCTCAGCCTTCAACGCTGAAACTACGTTGGACAGGTAGTTTCTTCTCTCTTCGATCATTACTACTACTTCATCCTCTGGGGTCCTTAGTTCCATTCGTTTAGCCGCACAATCCAACATGGCTCGGTGCTCTACTAGCCAGTCCATTCCAAGTATAAGTTCAAACTCCCCGAAAGGTAGTTCCATTAAGTCAGCCCAAAAGTTCACTCCCTGAATCTCTAGGGGTACATTCCGAAAGATCTTATCCACCATTACAGTTTGGCCTAATGGGCTTACTACAGTTATCTCCCTATCAGAAATTTTAGAGTCTAGGCCTAGTGTTTCCACTACACTACATGCAACATATGAATGGGTCGAGCCCACATCAATTAAGGCATAATAAGGCTTGCCATAAATAAGGAACGTACCGGTTATAACATCCGGTGCGTCTCCGTCCTCCCTACGGCGAACCACATAAACCAAACCCGGTTGCCTTGCCTCAAAGATTAGCACACCTCCGCCTTGTGTTCCACGGCCTCTGCCCGGCACCATTACCTCGATTACTCGAACCACGACCTCGTTGAGGTTCTTTGTCCTCCTCTACCAACCTCGACTAACATTCGGCGCGGCCGGTCGACTTTCATCCGGTTTCTTAGGACAATCCTTGAGCATATGGTCCTTGGACCCACACCAAAAACATCCTCCCGTCTTTTCCAAAGCACTCCCTAAGTGCTTCTTCCCACAATGTTCACAAAGACGATACTGCCATCCTGCACCAGCTTGCTGATTTTGCGGCCCATCAACTCTAGTCCTCTTTTGAGTCTTCCCAGACGATCCAAAACCTCTTTTGGGCCTATTTCGATCCACAGTCTGCTTTGTAGAATCCTTGATTCCTTCAGCCACTTTAGCCTTCTCCACTAAAGTAGGAAACTCCCGCTCCTGATGCGGTGCTATTAACAATCTCAGATCATCTCTTAGTCCGTCCTCAAAGCGGACACAGCGCTCATGCTCAGTTGCCACTACTCCTCGAGCATAGCGGCTCAACCTCAGAAATTCAGCCTCATACTCCGCCACGGACTTGTTCCCTTGAACCAGCCCCAGAAAAGCCTTCCTTTGCTCATCTGTATACCTGGTTCCCACATATTTTTCTCGAAATGCTTCCTTAACATATTCCCAGTCGATCCTCACCGTGGCACCATCCCGATACCAACAACCACCACTGATACGCTTCATCGCGTAATAGTGCCACCGTTCCTTTTAACTTCTCCTCAGAGGTCAAGTCAAGCTCATCCATGATGCGCTCTGTTGCTTCCAACCAAGATTACTCGTTGATCCGGTGCCACACCCGATACTCCACGAAACATTTCGGCTCCATTAGCTCGAAGCCGCTCAGTACGCACTTACGGGTTCCCGAATTTCCTCCCGCACCACCACCAACTCCAAAACTCGCAGCACAGACTGCGACACAAAGATCTTCTCCCGTCTCGAGCTTGTCGCGCTCAACACCAACAGCTGGGGGTGGTGGCGGTGGTATCTCATTGTCAGACCCTTGACCCGATCTAACGGGTTCTGACACCGTCATCCTTCCTCTACCTCGTCCACGACGACCACGTCCTCTAGAGCTCATTTCTAATATCGTAATCTGATTAAGAAGTTTTATGAATTAGTCTTTCTTTCACTTGTTTACCCGCGAAGGAGTTTTATGAAAAAGAGTTTTAGGAGTGGTTCTTTCGTATTCATACATGCACACAGTCTTTCCATTCATTCGTACATCCATCACACAATTATGAACTTTCGTTCATTCAGAGAAAGGTTGTAGTTTTCATTGTTGTTGCTTTCCCACTACCTAGGGGTATTTTCGTAATTTTGTCCTACAGGGGTATTTTCGTAATTTTTCGAAAGAAAGAGTTCCTTGTTTATTTTGTCACAAAGTATTTTGGTGTTTTTAAATTCCCGGGGTATTTTGGAAAAATTTTGAAATCCGGGGGTATTTCGGAAATTTTGACCTCGGGGTATTTTGGTAATTTTTCACAAGCCGGGGTAAATTTGTAAAATTTAATAAACTGCATATTTCCAAAAGTTGCAAAACTTTGAGGTTCTTTTGAGAATTGTACTTTCCAAAATGGTGGTGTTACTAAAATTTTAGAAATCGTGGTCATTTTGGTAATTTTATAAGTTAGGGAAATTTTGAAATTTCCAAAGTTCAAGGTATTTTTGATAATTTGCAAATTAGGGTTTTGAACATTGATAAAATAATGAAATTTTGGCAAAAGCTGTTGGGTAGTTGGTCATTTTATAACCCAAGGGTATTTTGGTAATTTTACCACTAGGGGCATTTTTGTATAAATCGAAAATCTTTCTAAAATTTTGTAAAGATGGTTTTCATGAATTTAGAAGAAAGTTTTAAGAGTTCTAAAACTAGGGTTTTGTTGTTTTTATAAAAACACGGCTAATTCCCTTTCGGGTTTTAGTTATTGTGTTTAGCCTATGACCGAGCCCTCTTGGTCGTGGGTGAACCAAAGCTACGCACTGTGCAGATTCGAATGGAGAGGAGGTGAGTCACGCGGATCGCTTAAATACCAAGCTCCCACCAAAACCATTCCTAGACATGCGCATGCAGGTTGCCACACCTACTGAGCCCTGCAGGTTAGGGTGAACCGGCTACGCACTGCAGGATTCTGCGAAGAGGAGGTGAGTCACTAGGACTCGCTTAAATACCGGGCTCTTCCGATCCAATCCTAGACATGCGCATGTGGGGTTACCACACCCTAACTTAGTGACTTAGCCATGGGTTTGTTTAACGTTCCTTAAGTCTTATGTGTTTGTGTTTGAGTAGACTAGTCCTAGGGTTCAAGTTCCTATCATGTTATTCTACGTTCCATTCCTTTTTACCCTTCCATATTTCATAACACATAATCACACAAATAGTTAGGGTACTTACCGTGTGGATCATGGTCGGAGACTTAGGAGCCATGCCGAAAAACTGTTTATTTCATAAAATCCTTTCAAAAGCTTACTTGGCTCGATTTGAAAACGTTTTGGGCCTTAGCCCACAGTGCCGAGAGTTTAAAACGGGCTCGATACCAAATCGAAACATTCCCACACCCTACCCACGAGCCTGGACCGGATCTCGTATGTTCCTTAAGTAATCTGGTTACAAAATTCTTTTATTACCGTGAGGAAAACTTGTGCGATTTTTAAAAACTATTGTTTTGGGTTGGGCTTGAGTTAAAAACCCATTGATCTTATTTTAAAGTCCAATTAATTAAGATGAAAAAAACAATTAGGGTTTATTTTTAAAGAAATAAATTTTACTTAACTTTAATTGAAAATAATTCGTAACATAGTAATTAAAAATAAAAGTAAAGAAATGTAACTTATGGCCTTATTACATCAAGTAGAATCCCAAAATAAAATTAAAATACTTAAATAAATTCAAATATCCATATTGAATAAAACTTCAAGTGAGCATGGCCATCCCTAAGCTTCCGAACCCGGTCCATTATTGATCGTCACACTGAAAAATAGTCCCACAGCGGGGTGAGTCAACAGACTCAATGTGTACACAACACTAAAATTCAATAGATCGGGCATACATTTTTCATATCCAATACTTATTCATATAACAGATAAAAATGATGATGCAACCCAAACCCAAACCTAGGTGCCATCCGCTACACATCCCCGTACCAACCTGCACACCGTGGGGACTACTAAGTCAACCCTCCATCCGCTACACACCATCGAAGGCGATCATTGCGATCGACGTGCTCATCGCCCATATAAAATTTGTGGCATAGCCACTGATAATTGTGTCATGAGACACCACATTCGAATAATGTAACCAAAGTTACCACATTCAGATAATGTGACCGAAGTCACCACATTCAGATAGTGAGACCGTAGTCATCACCTTAACTTCCCCCTTTTCATATATCCCGAATGACCCATATTATTCATATCATGCATATCATACTTAAATTCTCATTCTTATAAACTTTCACATGTTATAAATAACATATTTCATAATCCTAGTGGAAGTAGGAAACGTACCTGAGTACTTTGTACCATATTATGGTACCTTAGCCACATTCTTATAAACATGCATATTTTACATATTACCATCAATCTTATTAAAAGTTAGTGTGGGGTACACACCCGATTCGCTTAACAAAGTCCTTGAAATCCCGAAAAACTGATCTACCGATTTAGATCTTTAATGCCTTGTCGCCGTTTTGAGGATTAATCAAATCTCGGAGACTTGTATTCTTCTCCCTTGAAGTTGGCTAACCACTAGATCCTTTGAATTGGTTAGTTTTCGGTTAAAGCAAATAGATCTAAATACTAAGAGAGAACCTATGCCGATTACATCCACTTACCTTGTGATGAAATTCCCGAAATTGATCCTTGCTTCCCTAGGGATGTCGAAATTCCTATAACCATATGTTAGATTTAATCTAACCTTAACACATAAAATATGGCCTTTGGCCGAATATACATGTGTCTTACCTTAAATCCTTGAATCCTGAAACTCTCTTAGCCGAAATTCCTTAGATCTGAAATCCCGGAATTCCTCCTTTAATATTCGGTCAAGAGATAACAAAAGGGTCAATTCCTAGATCTCGATTTAAAGAATTTGAAGAACAAAAATCCATTGTTCTTACCTTAATACCTCAGTCGACTGCACCCTTGCTTGGAGTCACAAAGATTCGGCTTGACAAAAGAAAAAGAGAAGAGAAGAGAACACTAAGAATTCGGCAGAGAAAGGAGGAAGCACAAATTGATGAGTAGCCCTCCATCCTTCCTTTTATAGCCGAAATTATCATCTAAGGAGTCCCTTACTTGGCCACCACTTCTCTATCTGATAACTTTATCCTTTAATTATCATAAATAAAAGAGTTTAAATCCAACATTTATCTCTTCATAATAAGCCAATTTAAAAATCCTTTATTTATCACCTTTTTTAATCGAATATTTATGAAAATAAAACACATCCTTTCTAGAAGCATGTGCCGTCCACCTCAGTCTTCTGGAAGCAAAAATAAAACCTCCTTTATTTGCTTCCCAAGTGACTCGAACTCAGGCCCATTCCCCTTACATATAGCGCCATTTCCATAGGCCCTAAGTGGCATCTTCAGACCAATTTTCCAAGCCTGTTTGTGTGTCAAATTTCACAAACTTTTTCTTTTAAGGCCACCTTGCCTTAATTTCCCCTTTTAAACCTTAAAACTCGTCATTTCTAGGTCATTTCTAAGTTTCCAAAAATTTTCGATCGGCTCTGTAAACTTGACATTTTCTTACATTTCCAAGTTTCTAGAAATGTGCACTTTCCTATTTTGAATCATTTCCAAATCATTTCCATCCATTTTCAGGTTTCCAAAAATGTTCACTTTCCATTTTTAAACTTAACATTTCCATACATTTTCAGGTTTCCAAAAATATTCAAAATTTATTCTTAGTACATGTCACTTCGTACAACTTAACCGAAAATGCATAGGCCCTTTCCAGGATGTTACAGTTATTATCAAATGAAAATGAGTATTATTCATGTTATGAATGATGAATCAGAGATTATTATTATTATGTTAAAGTATGCTGATCAATGTGATCAAGTGATACAGGTACCTTGTCTACCTCTCAAGTATGAGACTAGTAAGTTTCAGGAGATATGTAAGAATCAAGTATGAGTAAGTAAGCTTTATAGCTGAAATTTATGATGCCATTGTTTATGTCAAATGGTTTATATTAAGCAAGTATGTTGCCATGTGCATTATGCAAACTTACTAAGCTAAATGCTTACGTCTTTTATTATTTCTTTCTATGTAGTCCCGCCAAGCTAACTTGTGGGTCATTGAAGTCGGAGCTCGAATCACACTATCAACCGCTATTTTGGTATAGCCAAGTTGTTTTTATTAAGTATGGCATGTATAGGAAACATTTCATTTTGAGTATATATCTTAGAAAGGGCAAAAGCATGGGCTATCAAGTTTATTATTATTCTTTTGTAAATGGCTAAATGATTGGCCAAGATTGACTAAGTATGTATGTTATTGATATCAATGGAGCATGTTATATTTTTCATTAAAGTTGTAGTGATTTGAGTTGTTAAGATAGTATGAATTTGCTCTTGATTTCAGGGTGGCAATTGGCTTAGTAAATAGCCTCTAAGTGCCCACACGGTCGGACACACGGGCGTGTGTCTAAGCCGTGTGTACCTTGCACCATTGCACCTTAAGTCAGAATATCAAGTTGTAGTACACGGTCTATGTCCACAGGCGTGCCATGGCCGTGTGAAGTTTGGCAGTAAGCTCGAGTTTTAAGCACGGTTAGGAGACATGGGCGTGTCTCAGGTTTACACGGGCGTGTCCCAACTCACATGGGCGTGTGACCCCTGTTTCAATGAAAAGTTTTCGATTGAGTTTCGAAAGTTTACGGACATGAGTTTAAGGCCTCGTAGGCCCATGAAAAGTACAAGTTGATTAAGAAAGATAAGTTCTTAATTCGGAATGAAATTTTATAGCCCGTAAGTACTTGATTAAGCAAGTTCAAGGATAGTAACTTCTCGTATCCGGTCTAAGCCTCGGACTCGGGTATGGGGTGTTACATTATCAATGGTGGAAGACTTTGATTTTTGTTGTTCCAAAAGAACGGATTACATGGGATTTCTTTCAGTCTGAGTTCCGAAAGAAATATATCAGCCAGAGATTTATAGATCAAAAGCGAAAAGAGTTTCTGGAATTGAAACAGGGTCATATGACTGTCACTGAGTATGAACGAGAATTTGTGAGATTAAGTCAATATACCCGGGAATGTGTTTCAACCGAAGCGATAATGTGTAAAAGGTTTGAAGACGGCTTGAATGAACATCGCCGCTTGCTAGTTGGGATTCGGAAATAAAAGAATTTGTTGTGCTTGTTGATCGAGCATGTAAAGTCGAGGCACTCGAGAAAGATAAAAGAAAAGTTTGAGTCCAAAGCTAGAGATGTGAGAAAGAGATTTTCGAGTAAACCATTTCAGTCTGCTTCAAAGAAGTTCAGAGATGAGCATAGCCGTTCAAGGGCTAATATGGGACATTTGAACAGAGGTCGAGCTAGATCACAGTCGAACCTCAAAGTTCCAGCAACTTCAATGGCTAGTGTGGGAAATGTCCGATCCGAATGGCCTGAATGTAAGCATTGTGGTAAAAGACATCAGGGAGGTTGTAGATTAAATGATCGAGCTTGTTTCAGATGCGGATCGTTAGACCATTTCATTTGAGACTACCCAGAGTCTATTAAAAAAGAGATCGTTCAGAATCCGAGGTCAGACAATGTTTCAGCTAGAGGTAGACCTTCTCGAAACACAAGAAATGTCAGTGGTAGTCAGAGAACTACGAGAGATACAGTTGCGAGATCTGAAGCTAGGGCACCTACTAGAGCATACGCCATTCGAGCCCGTGAAGAAGCTTCATCTCCAGATGTTGTTACGGGTACATTTACTCTTTATGATACTTCTGTGATTGCATTAATAGACCCTGGATCTACTCATTCGTATGTATGCATGAACTTAGTATCCAGTAAGACTTTGCCTGTAGAGTCTACTGAATTTGTTATTAGAGTATCGAACCCCTTAGGTAAAAGTGTCATGGTTGACAAAGTGTGCAAGAACTGTCTGTTGATGTTTAGAGATATCTGTTTTCCGGCTGATCTGATGCTATTACCTTTTGATGAGTTTGATATAATTCTGGGTATGGATTGGCTAACATTGCATGATGCTGTTGTGAACTGCAAACGAAAGACTATTGATTTGAGATGTCAGAATGATGAAATAGTTCGGATTGAATCTAATGATTTGAATGGGTTACCGACTATGATATCAGTGTTGAAAGATGTGAAGTTTGAATGGTCAGATAAATGTCAGAAAAGTTTCGATCAGTTGAAAGCCCTTTTGACCGAAGCTCGAGTGCTAGTACAGCCAAAATCGGGTAAAGAGTTTGTAATTTATAGTGATGCTTCGTTGAATGGTCTGGGATGCGTTTTGATGCAGGAAGGCAAAGTTATAGCTTATGCATCGAGACAACTAAAACAGCTTGAAAAGAATTATCCGACGCACGATCTCGAGTTAGCTGCAATTGTGTTTGCCCTAAAGATCTGGCGTTATTATTTTTTTGGTGAAAAATGCCATGTGTTTTCGGATCATAAAAGTCTGAAATATTTGATGACTCAGAAAGACTTGAATTTGCGACAAAGACAATGGTTAGAGCTGTTGAAAGACTATGAGCTTGTGATAGATTATCATCCGGGTAAGGCTAATGTTGATGCTGATGCATTGAGTTAGAAATCACTATTTGCATTGAGTGCGATGAATGCCCATTTGGTCTTGTCTGGTAATGGTTCGGTTTTGGCTGAGTTGAAAGTGAAACCGTTGTTCTTACAGCAAATATGTGATGCTCAGAAAGTCGATAATGAAATGTTAGCGAAACGAGCTCAGTGTGATTCGAACTTTGATTCTGAATTTCGAGTTGATGTTGATGATTGCTTGAGATTTCGAGATCGGATTTGTGTTCCGAGAAACCCAGAGTTGATTCGTTGATCTTGAATGAAGCACATAACAGTCACTTATCTGTTCACTTGGGAAGTACAAAGATGTACCATGATCTGAAGCAACATTACTGGTGGTCTGGTATGAAACGAGACATATCTGACTTTGTTTCGAAATGTTTAGTCTGTCAGCAAGTTAAAGCTGAACATCAAGTGCCATCTGGTTTGTTACAACCGATATTGTGAGATTGCATGGAGTGCCACTATCTATTGTATCTGACAGAGATCTGAGGTTTACTTCACGATTCTGGAAGAAACTGCAAGAGGCCTTAGGTACTAAATTGCATTTTAGTACAGCTTTTCACCCACAGACGGATGGTCAATCCGAGCGAATTATTCAGATTCTCGAAGATATGCTGAGATGTTGTATTCTTGAGTTTAATGGTACGTGGGAACAATATTTGCCATTGATTGAGTTTGGTTATAATAATAGTTTTCAGTCGAGCATCAAAATGGCACCTTACGAGGCTTTGTACGGGCACAAATGTCTTACACCTTTGTATTGGACCGAACTAAGTGAAAATAAGATATACGGGGTTGATTTGATAAAAGACACAGAACAGAAAGTGAAAGTGATTTGTGATAGTTAAAAAGCTGCCTCTGATCATCAAAAATCCTATGCAGACTTAAAACGAAAAGATATCGAGTTTCGGATTGGTGATAAAGTATTCTTGAAAGTGTCTCCGTGGAAGAAAGTACTCCGATTTGGACGTAAAGGCAAATTGAGTCCGAGGTTCATCGGGCCGTATGAGATCATCGAACGAATTGGACCTGTTGCATACAGATTGTTGTTGCCACCAGAACTAGAAAAGATTCATAATGTGTTTCACGTGTCAATGCTTCGACGATACAGATACGATCCCTCGCATGTGATTTCTCCGTCTGAAATTGAGATATGATCCGATATGACTTATGAAGAAGAACCTATTCGTATCTTAGCTTGTGAGGTTAAAGAATTGCGAAATAAGAAAATTTTGTTAGTAAAGGTATTGTGGCATCAACACGGAGTGGAAGAGGCTACGTGGGAGCCCGAAGATGCAATGAGACAACAATATCCGAATCTGTTTAATGGTAAGATTTTTGGGGACGAAAATCCCTAAGGGGGAGAATTGTAACAGTCCGGTTTAAACCCTAGTCGGAATAGTGGTTTCGAAACCACAAATCCCAGTTTGAAAAAATATTTTAATATTATTTTTCGAGTCTATAGCATGTGAATTGGTATGAGTGAAATTTCTGTGATTTAATTTGATCATTTGTGTGCTTAATTTGAGAAAAGAACTAAATCGTATAAAGTGTAAAAGTGGTCTTCTAATTGATTATGTGCTGAATTGATGTGTCTTTATAAATGTGAGGCCTTAAGATGCAATTAGACCATAGTTAGTGGAGTATTCCATAAATGGTCATCCATTATATAAATTTTAAATGTTATCATTAATGGCAATTTAGTAAATTGAAAATAATGTTATTAATTAACACAAAACAAACATTTTGTCCATCTTTTTATCACTATTTCCGAAAGTTAAAGAGAAAGAACACCATTGTTAAGCAAGCTAGGTTCGGCCCTTGTCTTCTTTGATTTAGGTATGTAATTTGTTCGGTTTTTGATAATTTCTACATTTTTGAGATTGTTGCTTTGTGTTCTTTCAAACCCATGTATTAATTTTGTGAATTTATGATGATTTTGAGATGTGCCATTGATGAATTCATGAGCTTTGTGATGATTGTTGATGAAATATGAAAGATATGTGATAGATTAACATAGTTTGTCTTTGGACTTTTGATGAATTTGAGTAATTTGGACTAAATTGAGAAAATAATATTTTGAGGGACTAAAATGTGAAATAAATGAAATATATGGGCTCATATGAACAACATGAATATTCGGCCAAACATGGGTAATATGAAATTATGTGTATTTTGTGATTTTATGAAATAGGGACTAAAATGTCAAAATGTGAAAATGTGAGGACTAATTTGTAAATTTCCATAAATGTGTGTTCTTGGATTGATTGAATGAATTGGTGAATAAAATATTTAAATTTGAATATGTATAGATCAAGAACCGAAGAAAACGGATTTAGACCACGGAAAGTCGAAAGTGATCGAATAGTCGAATCCGTCTGTTTATCCGAATCCGAGGTAAGTCTATATACAAATAAATGTCTTTGAATTGGTTTATTGTGTATCTATGAAATTTAATTGTGATGAATGTGTACGAGATGATATATACATGAAATCCGAGAAAGTATTGACAAGGCATCAATATCCGAAAAGTCCCGTATGAACCTTAGGAATAGATAGGATTAATATGTCATGACATAGGTTTCCGATATGTGATATCGTGTAAGACCACATCTGGGACGTTGGCATCGGTATGAGATTTACGTGTAAGACCATGTCCGGGACATTGGCATCGTATTTGATTCTTGTAAGACCCTGTCTGGGACAATGGCATCATTATTTGGTTACATGTAAGACCACGTCTGGGACATTGGCATTGTACAATTATTTAGAGTATTTTGAGTATCCTATTTGATTCCGAATGGTTCAACGGGCAATTCCGAGAAATGAAATACTATGTGAAGTGTATAATCGTTTCAGGTACGTTTGAGATGTATTCTATGATTGAGTATGAAAGGTAAGTATTCATAAACTTGTAAGAGATTTATGTGCAAAGATTCAATGAGAAAAAATGTGATATAGGTATGAATGTGTTATGTACAAAAGAGATACTTGGAGATATGACTAGTTGGTATGCAATGGCTAAACCAATGAGCCAAAGGAGAATTATGAATTTACATATGTGATATACTAATGACTATGTATTTGATATGTTAAGAATGTTTTATGATAAGTTTATTTGTATATGGCTTACTAAGCTTTTGGAAAGCTTACTTTGTGTGTGTTTGCTTTGTTTTATAGATCGTTAAAGCTACGAGAGGCTCGGCGATCGTTGTGGATCATCATCACACTATCCAATCACATTTTGGTACTTTATCATCATGTATATATTAAGTATGGCATGTATAGTCTAGTTGATATGGTTATGTTTTGAAAGGTGTATAATTAGACATGTGGTATGGCTAGATAATGACATAATGTGAATGAGTAGTCATGTTTTATGATATTTAGTTTTGGTATGGTTTGATGAATATTGAGATGACCAAAATTATGATATGTTGATGAAGCAAGGTTGGTATTTTATTGATGAGAAGATGATATATTATGATGGTAAGATTATGGATGAAACTTGTGTAGAAATGCTTGTGATCTAGTTGAGCTAAATGGTACCTAAGTTGGTGTGTTTGTGATGTTTATGTATGGGTAGAAATGATGTACAATTTGGTATGTTTTGGTTGCCATTGTTATATGAAATGATGCTTGTATGTGCTTGTAGGGTTAACCCAAAGTGTGGGTGGCATTTTGGCCTTGCAAATGGCCTATATTTGCCTATACGGTTGAGCACACGAGCGTGTAGCTCGACCGTGTCCTTCGTGGTTGCATTTCGAATCAAGTTAGGCTCGACCACGGGCTGGACACACGGGCGTGTGACTGGCCATGTGATGAAAGTCAGGCTTGACAACGGGTGGGACACACGGGCGTGTCTCAGGCCGTGTGGTCAAGTCAGTATGTATGCCCTGTTTTGACATGGCTCGGGCACATGGGCGTGTCTGAGGCCGTGGGAGGCACACGGCCTGCCCACACGGGCGTGTGACCTCTGTAACTTTGAAAAGAATGTTTGAATTTTGGAAAAAAAATTGTATGATCCTGGTTTTGTCCCGACCCCTTTCTAATGCCTGTTTAAGGTCTCGTAGACCTCATTAAGGGACTATATGTTTGTATTCTGATAAGATTAGACGATGTTATATTTTATGTTGCGAGATGTTCATAAAAGTTTCTGATTGTCCGGTAATGCCTCTTAACCCTAGACTGGCGGTGGTTACGGGTTAGGGGTGTTACACTACCAAAGCATGTATTGGGCCTCGTAGGCTCGTATTAGGGACTCTATGATTGAATATGAATGGTTTTAATTTGAACGTAAAATTTATGACTCGATTTGTATGATTGTTTGTGATAAAGTTCGGTAATGCCTCGAGCCTTATTCCGGCGTTGAATACGGGTAAGGGGTGTTACAATCTTATTTGCTTTCCTTGAGATAGGCAGCATACACTTGAATGATATATGAATAGTTTATCATTTCTGGGGGGTTGTTCCCTGTATATAACTGTAGCTTGGATGTTGCAAACCTCTTCTTTAATTTCCGGGGATATATATGATGTTAGAGGGCCGAAAAGGGTTTTTGCTGTTAATGTAGGACATTATTTTGAATGTTATTTTGCTTCTCATTTTTCTAAAGGGTTAAAGTTTAAACATCATTTACTGATTAGTTGAGTTAAGTTGATTTATTTGTTTTGTTTTTGGCTTGTTGATATCGGTCCATCAGACTTAACAGTAAATCATTGAGAAGCTTAATTTTAGTATTAGAATTTTCTTTCCTTTTTGCGTTTTTTATTGGTTATTGGATTCTTTTTCCCTCTTGATTCTGGAAATTGCCAAATTGGAATAAATTTGGTTGGTCTACTTTTTTAATGATTTTTGGAGTGTATTTTCTTGTGTAAGAAAATGTTTGTTTTTCCTTAAAACTCCATGTAGGACAAAGAAAGAGCAGGAGATTAGTTAGGTATGGGTTGCATTTAGCTTGCTCCTCTTATTTATTTTCTTTATTGTATCCAATACATATTATCTTACATCCCTGTCCAACATATTTATATAACTAACATCCCTGTCGAACATATTTATATAACTAGCTGCAAATTGCTCATGGTTGTAATTTTTAATCTTTTATGCATCTTTTCAATGTTGAATTGATTGTCCTCTGTTAAAAGTTATGTGAACCCCTTTTGCTTTTATAACTTTTGACTAAGTATGTTACATACATTTCAAATAGGCTTCTTTTGCAAAACCTCAAGACTCTGCTGCTAGAGCTGATAGTGGATCACATGCATCTAATGTAACAACCCGATTTAGGGCCTAGTCGGAATAGTGGTTGCGAGACCACAAATCCGAAGTATAAATATGTGTTTTATGATTTTATGAGGCTTATGATGTGGTTGCATGATTGTGTGAAAATTTCATGAGGAAATTTTATTTATTAGTGATCAATTTGTCCATTAGGACTAAATTGCAATGATTAGAAAATATGAGATTCTAGAAGATTTAAGTATGAAATAGAATTATAAAAATTACTAGAGGTCCTTATTTAGCAATTAGACCATTAAATGTCAAGATGGACAAAAATGGACATGGGAAGGAAAAATCTCAAGAAAGGGCTTTAAGGGCATTTTAGTCATTTGGTTAATTAATGAATTAAAAAGGGAAAAATAAGTCAAAATCTTGTCCATCTTCTTCCTCTAAGTGCCGAAATTTTCAAGGAGACATAGCTAGGGTTTCTTCAACTTCCAAGCTTGATAGTAAGTGCATCCTAGCCCCGTTTTGAGTGTTCTTCGTATTTTTGAGATCCTCGTAGCTCGATTTAGCTATTTCTAGCTATATTTTGAGCTAGGGTTTATGTTCAAAAATTTAACCATGTATGACATGCATGTATTTTGATGTTTTAAGGAAGAATATGAAAGTTTGATGTGTGATAAACATCTTTTTCTAAGTGATTTTCATGAAAAATGCATAAAAGGACCAAATTGTAAAAGTAATAAAAATGGTCATACATGAGTGAAATAGTGGAAATTGGGGGCTGTTGTAGTTAAGAAAATAATTCGTCTAGGCTTAAAATACAAGAAAGTTGAATAAAAATCATTTTACGAGCCTAGGGGCAAAAGTGTAATTATGTGAAAGTTTAGGGGCAAAATTGTAATTTTTCCAAAGTATGATTCATGAATCAATTTAGTCAATGTGAGTTTAAACAAGTGAAATTGTTATTATATATCAAGAAACACGAAGCCCAGACCGAAACTGAGGCAAGAATAAAGTGTTGGACTAAATCGAACATCTACACACATTTTGAGTACCGAGGTAAGTTTGTGTGAAATTAAAGTTTTGTAATAGCCCATTTTTCCCGGGCTTAGAATAAACAAACCCAAAAAAAATATAATAAATAAATAAATGTTTTTTTCAGTCCATTTTACAAACCCGTTGAAGCCCAAAACCATTATCACTGACCCAATATCTAAAACAGCCTACCCAAAACCCAGTTACACCCCAAACCAGCAATCCAAACCAGCAACCCAAACTTGTGGCCCGTTACACCCTGACCCGAACTACCCAGACCCAAAATACTCATGGCCCAAAAAGGCCCAATGCCTAAACAAGTCTCAGAGACCTAGGGTTTCCAAGGAAACCCTAGGCGCCGCAAGTGCTGCAGACACCAGCCTCGGTCACGCCGCCAGTCGCGCCGCAGCTTGCGCGAATCCCCCATCGCCGCCACGTTCTCCGTCTTCCACCTGCAAGAAAGGAAAGAAACAGCAGCGAAAATGGAATTTCTTTGTTTCCTTTTTTATTTTCTGGGTTATAAAAACCCATAAAATTTGAAACACAAGGATACACGAGAGGCAGAAATACACAAACAAATATATACACAAATATTCAGAGATTAATAAAACAACAGAGGTGATTTCCTTAGTTATTTTATTCTTTTTATTTTTTTTTATTTCTATCTCTACATTTTTTATATACACTAGTACTGTTTTTTAAAAAAAAACAACAAGGGTGCGAGTTTACCTTTCAAACGGCGCTGAAAATCTGAGATTTGGCCTCCGACCATCATACTTGGTGGCGCGTGAAGCGCGTGGGGGGGGCGGTGGCCCGAAGGGTTAATAATCGGAACTCAGACGAGCATTGAGAGGGTTTTCTAATTTTTTTTTAAAAAAAACAGGGTGCCAAATGAATTTTTGTTCTGAAAATTGGCATATATAGCATTTTAAAAACGACGTCGTTTAATGAAAGGATCCGCGTGTTGACCCGATATCCAGGGGAGGATCCGCGCGTTTTTATTAAATGGTCTAATTGCTTTATAGGCCTTCCGCATTTTTGCAAAATTTCAATTATGTCCGAATATCATTTTTCTTTATTTTCAATTTAGCCCTAAAGTTTATATTTGGTTTCCATTAAGTCCTCGGGCTACTTAAAAGGCTTAAATCAGAACGGCGCCGTTTTAAAATTTGGCATAATTGCCATTTTAGCCCCTACAGCATGACGCGCATTTTCGATTTAATCCTTTTATATTTATATTTATTTGCTATTTAATCCTCCTTTCCTTATTTATTTTTTTATTTTTATTTTATTTTATTCTAATACTATATTTAATTATTTTATCATGTTAAAATATTATATTACTCTTATTATTTGAATATTAATTTATTAATAGTATAAAAATTATATATATACTTTTATATTGTATTATCCTTATATATTTTAAACTATTATTATTTATTATTTTATTTGGTTTAATTATTTTTATTACATATTATTTTTAGACTTATATATTAGTTATTATATTATATATTTTTAAAATTTTGTATATTATATAGTATTATATCCTATATTGTTTTTTTAAATTTTATTTTATCTAAAATTATTTATATTGTATAATATATTATTTATTCTTAAAAATGTAGTTTTATATGTATTAGATTATTATAAATATGTTTTTAGTTAAAGTTATAAATTATTTATTTATTTTAAAATGTATTTTATTTATTTTCTCAATATATATATATATATAAATATTTTTTTTAGCATTTATTTATTACTTGGTATATGTCATTGTAAGAAAAATTTCAACCTGCATGAAATGTGTTCATATTTATTTTGTAGTTTTTTTATTTTATTTATTTATTTATTTATTTATTATATTTGTTTATACTTCTTCATGTATTTATAATTGCTTTAGTGTAGTTATTATTATTAGTCGTATTTTATATTATTATTTCTTTTATTACCTATATTAATATGAAATGTTAGTATATTATGATTGCTTTTGACATTTGATAATGTATTAATATGATATTTTCATAGATCATCGTTTTAAAATAAAATGCATTTTGCAAAAGTACTATATTTTATCTAAAGGTTTTAAAATAATGCAATGTTTTGTGTTTAGAAATTCGGGAAATAGTGCCCTAATGTGCTGGGTTTCGATTTTCCGTTTGACTAAATAACTAAATATCCTTTTGATAAAAAATTTTAAATATTGAGATGATTTTAGTTACAAGGGTTTAAAAATATCATGTCCTAACGTGCTGGATGGGATGTTTGTATTCTTTCGGAACAAAGAAATCTCAAATTTCAATTCAAATTATTCAGATTTTTAAAAAAATCATATTTTAGATTTTATTTTCAACACCAGGACGTGATTTTATCGATTATGTACCAATTTTTGGGCGTTATGAGGGTGCTAACCCTTCCTCATACGTAACGGACTCCCGAACCCGTTTTCTTGTTTTTCGTGGACCAAAATCAAATGTTTTAAAATAAAATGTTTTACAAGGTGATCCAATCACACCTAAGTAAAAAGGGATTGGTGGCGACTCCATTTCTGTTTTTAAAAGTCGATCCCCGTTTTTACCAAAATTTTAAAAATGGTTTCGACAGCTTGGCGACTCCGCTGGGGAAATTTAAGAGAGTCAAGCCGTAAAATCGATAACTTCATGTCCTTTTGTTCGAATTTAAAATTCTGATTTAAAAAAACATGATCCTTTTATTGTATGTGGTTTTAATATATATTTCTGCATTACACTACATGACCGTTGTGGTCACGCCTTTAAGTGGGAGCGAGAAGCTATGCCTTCGTGAGGTTTTCACCTCCACATGGGCTAGTGAATTGCTTTCGGGATACATCTGTACCTATGTCTTCGTGAAGTTTTCACTTCTGCATGGCCATAGGGAAATGTATTCCCCTTAACCGAACTCGGTCCGTATGAGCCTATAATGGGTGAGGATCGAGGAATTTGCTGGTTCAGGTACCTCAACTTTAGAACCAAACCGCATATAGTAAACCCTAAGAACCCACCTTAGGTAGAGCTATGCCAAAATTTAGTAATTACCAGATAGGTGTGTGTTTATTTCACTTGCTTTATATTTTATTCTGTGGTACTAACTCGTTGTGTTTCATTTTTGTGCATGTCATTTCATATTTTTAGAGGTATCAATTCACGGTCAGTTTCTAAGTTAGAAAGCTGGTTATGGAGAACGAGTTCCTTGATAAAGTGGGAGACAATGCAGCTGTTCGCACATGGTCTGAGCAAACGCAATCGGAGAAAGGAAATAGCTTTGTTGACGGGTATGTATCTGAACTATGGGATTTTACTAGTATTAGTATTACACAGAATGAGTTCCAAGAGTTGAAAGATTTATGGACCCAGTGGGATGATGAGTCAAAGTAGATGTTCTATCGTAATTATGGCGACTTGACATCAAGGTAGATAAGCATCTATTCTGGGCTATGACTCAATTTTGGAACTCTGCTTATAGCTGTTTCACTTTCGGGGAAGTAGATTTAGTGCCCACGCTGGAGGAATATACGACCTTGCTTCGCTGTTCGAGGTTCCAAGTCGACAAAGCTTATTTTAGGGCTGCCAGTGTTCCAACTTTTGTGAAGAAGTTGATGAGTATCACAGGATGAGTGAACAGTGGAGTTCAAATAGAATCCAAGAGAAAGGTGAAGGTAAATGTATACCTTGGGTGAGTTTGAGAGACCTGATCCTAGTACATCCAGATGAAAAGAAGAGGATCGACATCTTTGCCTTATGTATTTATGGTTTGGTGATCTTCCCCAAAGCTTTAAGACATATAGATGAAGCAGTTACTAATTTATTCGACCGGCTTAGCAAAGGGGTCACACCTGTACCTGTGATATTAGCCGAGACGTTCAGATCTTTAAATGAATGTCGGAGATCTGGTGAAGGTAGATTCATTGGATACGCACATTTATTATTGGTTTGGTTTCACAGTCATTTTTGGAAGGTTGATAGGGTTCCTTACCGAGTGTTCTCTGAAAGTTATTCTCCCTTAAAGGAGGCCACAGCTACGATAAGGAGAGACGATATATCAGAGGAAAGATGGATGAAAATTCTTCAAAACCTTCGAGAGGAAGATGTTGAGTGGAAAGCCCATTGGATGGTTCCTGACGAAGTCCTTTATCGGTGCGGAAATTTTGATTGGGTACCTCTGCTTGGAATATGGGGAGCTGTTGGATATGCGCCGTTGCTCGTGCTAAGGCAATACAAAGCAAGACAGTTCATACCGATGACATATGGATTAGCTCAAAGTGAATTCTCATATAAGGGGGATAATTATAAGAAGAAGATTCGAGAGATTTCTGAGGCTTGGAAGCAGGCTCACCGTATGAAGATATTGACTGGAGGGCCGATGACAACCCCGGAATATAAGGAGTGGTCAAGCAAAAGGATCAATGATGACATCCTTGGGCCAAGTCTGGAGGGTGCTCGATCGATGAAGGAGTATTTACAAGTGGTCCCATCGGAGTTAGAGATTATAAAGCAAGACTTCGAAAGGCAAACTTTAGAGCTCGAAAAGAAGATAGAGAAGCTAGAAGAAGAAAAGATGTACTTGAGGCTAGATGTGGATGTTCAGAAATCAGAAGCCGAGAAAGTAAGAAAGGAGAAAAGGAAGATTGAGGAAGATCGAGATAGCTTGAAGACTGAATATAAGAAGATGCGTCTATCGATGAAGAATGCCGGATTGGGGAAGACTTCAGAACAGTGGCAACAAGAGGTCCAGGAGGAAAAGGCCAAAGCTGACTATTGGGAGAGGAAGTTTCGAGAAATGCAAGCACAAAACGAGGCCTTAGAGAAAAACTTGGCAGAAAGTTTAAATGAAAAGGGAGAATTAAAAGTTAGAGTGGCTGAACTTGGATGGTCTCTTCATCACCATCGAAGCCGTAATTCCGCGATCGAGTTAAAGTCAAGCCTGAACAAGATCGAGGAAATGGAGGGTAAGATTGAAGAGTTAGAATCAAGATTGCACGCTTGTGTGAACTTGGATCGAGCTTCTTGAAACAAGAGAAGGGCATTGGAAGGAAGAGCTTCACCATTCTCATGATCAAGTTAGAAGTCGGGATTACCTCATGGGTGAAGCAATAGTTCAAATTCGAGATGTAGCTGATCACCCAAAGACTTTGGCAGCACAGGCTAATGTATTGAGCATGAAGTATGAGCTACATTCGGATTGTAGTCAAGAGCTAACTTCTTTGTTCGCAAAAATCAAAACTTTAGGCCTTAGGGCGAAAGCATATTTGTAGTCCGTTTTATGTAAAGGATTTTGTTTTCTAATAAAGTTTTCTAAAATGAAGTTGAATCAGAATCGATGCCTCTTTGCATTCATGCATTTGCATTACATAACATCATATGCATTCAAATCCATAGAGAGAGTCTAATTAGTTGAAATTATAACAGAGAGAGAGAGAGAGAGAGAGAGAGAGAGAGAGAAAGGGAAGGAAAATTTGGAAGCTGAACATCCTTACGGTACACGTGCCAAATCAAAGAAAATGGATCAAAGATTGGAACAATTCCAAAGAGACATGCAAGACCAGATGCAAGAGCAAATGGCAAAACTCCAACAAGAGATGAGGGACCAGATGTTGGAGGCTCAAAAGAATATGATGACTCAAATGACCCAGATACTAAGTGGGGCAATGGACAAGGGAAAGGGTCCTATAGTTAACGCTGAAGACAATGAAGATTTTCCTAGGGGATTCACTCCACCACACGTGCAAACACAACCTGAGGAATATCCCAGAAGGCCACCTATCACAATTAGGCCTCAGCAAGGGCAAGCTCACACTGGAGTGCCCATGAATTTTCAAGTTGGCATAGGATCCAACCCAGGGGATAACCCCACTAATCCTGTTATTCCTGATCTAGACATAGCAGATAGAGGGGATTAGAACTGAATCTTCAAGACAGTTGGAAGATCATTGTAGATGGTTGGAAGAATAATTCAAGGCTTTGGAAAATGCCGACCATCACCATGGTATTGACGCAAAGCATTTGAGTTTGGTCCCAGATCTGGTGCTTCCTCATAAATTCAAGATGCCGGAATTTGAGAAGTACAATGGGACTAGTTGCCCTGAAGCCCACATCACTATGTTCTGTAGACGCATGACTGGCTATGTGAACAATGATCAACTTTTGATTCATTGTTTCTGGAACGGTGGAAATGTGCAAGTGTACACAATCGCAACAAGTAATAAAGTGACAAGTAAATGTCGAGTTATCGTACCCACAGGGACTGTGAAAAGAATTATTTATGAATGCAATTTAAAACACTTTAGTGAAGAAAAATATTTTGATTTAGAAAAATGATTAAAAAATAAAGAAAACAAAGTAAAATAAAATAAAGTTCTAATGCACGATTTCAAAAGCTGATTTTAATCAAGATGATATAATTGTGTTGGACTAATTACATTTCTTACCTTAGAATTATTAAACTTATGCTTATACTTGTTACGAATAAATCACGGCAACTCGGTAATTTGCTAACTTATGAACATATTTACAAATCAAAAATCCATTCATCTTTCGTACATATTTCTATGTTCATTCGATTGAACAGATTTATAAATGTAAACATGTTATTACACATACATACTTATTAAATTAAACAATCTTTCGCATATTTCTATGTCGATTCAAACGATTAATTCAACCTAATAAGCATATAAAAGACTTTTTGAAGTAGCAAAGTGTAATTACCTTGAAACAATTTAATCACAAAAATCTTGCAAGTTATGCAAGGCATATGTATTGCCAAATACAATGCTAATTTAATCTTCAGCTACCTTAGAAGAATTAAACATGCACTGATTAAGTACTGTGTCCATTAATTACAATTTCAATGCGTTTAAATAATTAATTCATTAGCTATCTAAACAATTATAATGCCAGAATAACTTAAGCATGATTTTACTTAATCAAGCATTCTACCGAGACCTATAACAGCATAAACATAATTTTAATAATTCACAAGGACGTCATGTAATCAACCCAACACGAATTAAATTCAAGCTAAATTAATTAAATTAACCATTCCAATAGCATAAATATTCATAAACATGTTTGTTAAAACAATAACGAAATTTAAAGAGATAGGGAACAAGAAGCAAATCCGGTGTTTCTCCGTGGCTTGACTGATTGCTCTGTTTTTCGTCCTCCGTTGTCCTCGGCTATCAAGGTGGCTTATGAACACTCTAATTGCAGCTCAATGATGGCTGAAGAAGACCTCTTTCCCAAGAGGATAAATCGGCACTTGAACAAAGGGAAAATAGAAAATGAAAAGTTGAGAGAAAGTGAGAGAAGAGAAGAGAGAATGAGATGTGAATGAGAATTGAGGGATGCTTTGAATGATCAGCCAAGGGGTGTATTTATAGCTGAATGTGGCAGCTTAAATTTTCTAAAAATAGCAGCCAAAGAGCCACACCTTGGCCGGCCACCTATGTGGCAAAGTTGATGGCTTCAACTTTGCTAAATATGGCTTGGGGCAAATCTACAAAGTCACTAATTGTGGAGGGGGTTGAATGCAACTTTGACAAGTCTTCAAGGGCTTCTTTGCAAGCTTAATTAATCACATAATAGGCTGATTTGGGTCAGCATATGGACGGTTTGGGCTGCCCAATTGGTGGCTGGTTCGGTTCACTGAATTCGGTTCAACCAGTGCGGTTCAACTAGGCCCTTTTTCCATAATTAATTAAAATTAATTTATTTAGCCCAAATTAAATTGAGAATAAATTAAAATTAATTATATTATGATTTAATATTCATAATCGAACCCTCTTGGGCTGGAAATAAATGTGCCTCGATACTTCAAATTGCTTCTCGGTTTTATTCTTCTAGTAGTGTCTGCCGAGCCAATTTTCGCCCTTTGTGCAAATCTGTCGAAAATAGTCAAAATTAATCAAAATTAACTATAAAATTAATTAAATTCATCATGTTCATATTTTTAACACAATTTAATTATTTTATAATATTTAATTATTTTTCGACAAGAATTTAATCTAAACTGCATAAATTTGAGTTAAAAGGGGCATGAAAAAGTGTATAAATTTTCGTGTTTCCACACACCCAAACTTAATTCATTGCTTGTCCCGAGTAATGCACAATTTTGAAAAGAAATTTCTCGGAAACACTTTTGAAAAACTCCTTCAGAACAACATTCTTCCCAAAATCATGAAATCAATATACTTATGCTCAAAAACAAGAAATTTGATAATTATGCTACTCAAGTATATACGTCGTTCAAATTAATCTCAACAATTACTATAATAGAAAAATTAGACTAAATGTTTCTTAATGAAGACATGTTAATCCCTACCATTTTGATTTTAATCCCTTATTCAAAATTAAACTGCAATCATTAAGCTTAACTGATGTATTTATATGTTGAACAGAGCAATTTCTCTCCACTAATGTAGGTACCATTGGAACTTTGAATCAATAGGTCTTTAACAGGGTTGTAACGTGGCTGGGCTTAGGGGTAGATAAAAGATAGATAATTTTAGGTTTTAAAACCCTAGACTCAGCGTAAAATCAAACCTTCGGAATTTTTACCCTTGATACACCAACTTATGCTCTTTCATACATCTATTTTATTTCGAGTGCATGTTTCTTTTTTTTTCTTTTTTTTTTCAAATTCAATTTCGAGCACTCGCTTCATGTACTACAATTTTCGAGCAATTGATACTTCTTTTCAACTCCCCCAAACTTATTTTCAAAGAATACTCTGAATAGTACTGAGTCTAGTGTTTGGGACATTTTTAAGATAATTAAGAGAAGTGATGGCTAATTATTGCAAAGGTCCAAATAAAACTAGGCCATAAAGTCTCAAAGTTGGGTTTCAAAGGATAATTTTGTCATGGTTGGCTTGAAAGGCTCAAACGGTCCAAACAATAATTGCCTAAATCATTTTCAATATCCCATGCTTCCTAGGATTTCACCTCAAGGAATTACTAAGTCAATTCTAAAGACTTAAACTTTCATGCATGCCTAATTTTTTCGTAGGGAACTAAAAAAATTTATGGTACGAATTTGCATGCTTTATTAAAAATACATTCATATCATTATCATGCTTCATTAAAAATACATTCATATCATTATTAAGCTAACATAATAACTTATTGAAATACTAGAACTTTATTAATACTGAAGTTTAGCATACTTAACAAAATTTCAAATTATTGAACAAAATATATCCTAGTCATAATTAAAAGAGAATTTTATTCTGAGTGAAATTAATTCAAATTTTCGGTCCCCCTACTTAAAGTGAACAATGTCCTCATTGTTTAAAGTGAATAGATACTATACACCAGGTAGGATTTTAGAAAAGAGGAGGTGAGTCAAATTGACTGCTTAAGTACCAAGCTCTCTCTAAATCCAATCCTAGACATGTATATACCTATTGCCACACTTTAGCCTTTGTGACTTGTTCAGATTTTATTCATGATTCCCATCTCTTATTTTATTGTGCAAAAATAAAAATTCCTAATTAACCTAATCCTAAAATAACTTAAGAATAAAATAAAGTTGAAGTCCTCCCTTTTTTATTTGTTTGTCGATCCCTCCGAGTTCGACTCATCTTTTGCTCCATCATTATTGCATTTGCATGAATCGCTTTGCTACCTCTTCGATACTGAACTCCATGATTCAAATATGAAATCAAATTGTTCACTTTGTAGAATGGTGCTAGATAAAGGGACTCTCAGTGTCGAACTTAGGAAATCATATGGGTGGTTTCAGCCAAGGGCGGTGGTTGAGTAGCCGATGGTAAGGTTTAGAGTTGAAGAGGGTGGCAATTTTAAGGATAGTGTAGGTGTGGTAGTTGGTGACTTCGAATAAAGGTGTTTGGCGTGGTGATTCAGGGAGTTAAGGGCTGCAACATTAAGGGGTTAAGTGAGATGCACTATTCGGCTACTTGGGAGTGGCGGTGGAGCAAGGTAAGGACTATAGGTTTGTGCGGAAAAGGGTTCAATATTTCCTTTTTAGCGAGTGTCTTAAGCCCAATGGCAGCTCCTTTTTGGATTCTAAGCTCCTGTACTGAAAGTAAACTGAAATTAGTGCTTGGCTTAAAAGTTGACCCTTTATTTAACAAAACAAATACTTAAATTCTTTGGGCTACTTAGAAAAATATTTTTTTTGAAAAATTACATTAAATTAAACTTCTAGGAAAGACTAGAGGGGTCACGGATGGTCCCGCTTAAATCACAATCTCCTAGACAGAGTTTTAATTAATGTAATGAACTAAAGAAAATTTTATCTAAGCCTACCATTTTATTCAAATGAGAAAAAAAACTAAAAAATATATATAAAATAATGATAAAGAAAGTGAAGAGAACTCCCTCCATTTTATTTAGGATCTTCATTGACCATGGTGGTGTCAAATGGCCATTTGTCAGACCAACCATAACCATCTAAGAAGTAATCATATTCTTTCCCATCGAATCTGTCCAACATCTTATTAGGGAAAGAAAACCCGTAATGATCTTTCCTGGTGGCCTTGTTTAACTCCCTGTAATTCCTACAAATCCTCGAAGTCGTGACTCGAATATCTACAGTAATCCATCCAACACCCTTCTTATGCTTTTCCAAAACAATAAATGACTCTTCTTCTTGATTCTTGGTGAACTCAACTGAAATCATGATAGGTAAAAATGGAGATAAACCCAAACAATCATATTTCAAATGAGGAGGCAAAGTCTTCAGTTCCAATTTGATTGGCTCTTCAATCAACACTTTTGGTTGTGTGTACTCCCGGGATAATAACTCTAATGATTCCATTGGAACTTCCTGAGTGAATCCCTTTGTTTTAGCTTCTAAAAAAGCCAAACATTCCTCGTCTTCATCATCACTTGGCGAATCATGCTGCGTAATACATTCTAACGGATCATTTATAGAATTGAGCTCCACTCTGTAGAAGCCGATGTGATTCCATCTTGAAATAGCGAGCAGTCTTCAACTACATCCGGGATTTAGCAATGTCGAAGTCATTAATAAATACCTTGTCATCAAAAATTTCTTTCAACCGAGTATCTCGTTGCTGCTTCTGGAATCATTGAGGATATGGCAATGGTGGAATCTTAGCTTTAACCAGACAACTCTTCCGTGGAAATTTTTCTGCATCTGGCAAGGGTGTTAGATAATCAGAACTAACTGGTTTAGAGTTTACCTCATCAAGAATCACGGAATTTGACTTCTGTGATATAGGAGTTTCAACACATGGTTGAACTTCCTCTTTGTCTTGAGCTACAACAGGCTTATCTTCAACTTTGACAGTTTTGGGTTCCCATGTCTTCCCATTTTGTAAAGTGATGATTTTGCAATGCTCTTTGCCCGTGCTCCTCAGATTTTTTGTATCACTCGGCCAAATACCTTGGGGTCTGCTTTTGAGCTCATTGGCTAGCTGTCCCACTTGGTTTCCTAAATTCTTCAATGTTGCTGCTTGGCTTTGGATTAGTTCATCATTCTTCGCTATATACGCCTTCAACAAATTCTCAAGATTACTTGAAGATTCAGTTGGTGTGGGTTGTTGCACTTGTTGAGAATATTCTGATAGATAATTTGGTCGAAATGGCATAACAGGGTCGCTATGGTCCACCCATTGATTACTCCATGGAGAAATTGTATGATTCTTCCATGAAGAGTTGTAAAAATTTGATTGCGGACCATTCCAATTCTGATTTCCTATGTAATAATTTGACTCTTGATTCGATGGGCAATTTTCAAAGAAATGGCCATCTCCATAGTATTCACAAGAAATATTCTCGAACTGGTTCGGCTGCTGACCTGACAGATTACCATTGAAACCATTAACAATTATGTTCTTAAGCATAGAAGACATAGAGGATACTTGGGCTGCCAAAGAAGCAAGTCTGTCCGCTTCATGTACTCATACTGCTCGTCTTTCTGAGGCTGCTCGGTTGGTTGGCCACTGATAGTTATTGCTGGCAATTCTTTCAATAATGTCGTAAGCATCGTTATAAGACTTAGAAAGAATGGCTCCATTTGCCAAGCATCCACCATCATTCTAGTATGAATATTGAGACCAATATAAAAGTCTCCATTTGAACACAAGATGGGAATGCCGTGATGAGGGCACTTTCGCAATAACTCCTTAAACCGCTCCCATGCCTCATATAAAGATTCTTCATCAAGTTGCTTTGAAATGAAGTGATTTCATTTCAGATCTTGGCGGTTAAAGATGGAGGGAAATATTTCATTAAGAAACGTTCAACCAACTCTTGCCATGTAGTTATGGAACCTGGACGGTAGGGAGTTCAACCATGCTCGTGCTCTATCTCTTAAGGAGTATGGAAATAATCTCGCCAAAGCGCCTTCATCCTCCGACTAGTTTAAATGAGTCACTCACTTCCATGAATAGTCGAAGATGAAGATGTGCATCTTCATTAGGAATCCCACTAAATTGACCCATATTTTGCAACATTTGGAACATGACCGGCTTCAGCTCGAATTGTTGTGCCTCAATTTCGGGTCTCTTAATACTCGGATTGAGCTCGTTGAATAGAGGAATGGCATATTGTTGAATGGCACAGTTTCTATCATCGGCAACAATGATCGGATTGTGAGTATAATAACCGAATGTTCCTCTTGGATTTTGGTTTGGATTTTCGAAATTCAAATCTTCGGTCCTTTTTTGGTTCGCTTGTCTTCTCCTTTGTTAGAAAGTCCTTTCAATTTCAGGGTTTACAGGAAGTAAGTCAATAATTTGACAAATACTCTAAAACAAACACAAAAAAAAATGGAATTAATATTTAAAAGAAAAAAATAGACCAAAATGCAAAATTAACAATTTCACAAATAATGTCTTTTAAAACAGTCCCCGGCAACGGCGCCAAAAACTTGGAACGGTGGAAATGTGCAAGTGTACACAATCGCAACAAGTAATAAAGTGACAAGTAAATGTCGAGTTATCGTACCCACAGGGACTGTGAAAAGAATTATTTATGAATGCAATTTAAAACACTTTAGTGAAGAAAAATATTTTGATTTAGAAAAATGATTAAAAACTAAAGAAAACAAAGTAAAATAAAATAAAGTTCTAATGCACGATTTCAAAAGCTGATTTTAATCAAGATGATATAATTGTGTTGGATTAATTACATTTCTTACCTTAAAATTATTAAACTTATGCTTATACTTGTTACGAATAAATCACGGCAACTCGGTAATTTGCTAACTTATGAACATATTTACAAATCAAAAATCCATTCATCTTTCGTACATATTTCTATGTTCATTCGATTAAACAGATTTATAAAGGTAAACATGTTATTGATCATACATACTTATTAAATTAAACAATCTTTCGCATATTTCCATGTCGATTCAAACGATTAATTCAACCTAATAAGCATATAAATGGCTTTGTGAAGTAACAAAGTGTAATTACCTTGAAACAATTTAATCACAAAAATCTTGCAAGTTATGCAAGGCATATGTATTTCCAAATACAATGCTAATTTAATCTTCATCTACCTTAGAAGAATTAAACATGCACTGATTAAGTACTGTGTCCATTAATTACAATTTCAATGCGTTTAAATAATTAATTCATTAGCTATCTGAACAATTATAATGCCAGAATAACTTAAGCATGATTTTACTTAATCAAGCATTCTACCGAGACCTATAACAGCATAAACATAATTTTAATAATTCACAAGGACGTCATGCAATCAACCCAACACAAATTAAATTCAAGCTAAATTGATTAAATTAATCATTCCAATATCATAAATATTCATAATCTCAAAAAAACAACGAAATTTAAAGAGATAGGGAACAAGAAGCAAATCCGGTGTTTCTCCGTGGCTTGACTGATTGCTCCGTTCTTCGTCCTCCGTTGTCCTCGGCTATCAAGGTGGCTTATGAACACTCTAATTGCTTCTCAATGATGGCTGAAGAAGACCTCTTTCCCAAGAGGAGAAATCGGCACTTGAACAAAGGGAAAATGGAAAATGAAAAGTTGAGAGAAAGTGAGAGAAGAGAAGAGAGAATGAGATGTGAATGAGAATTGAGGGATGCTTTGAATGATCAGCCAAGGGTTGTATTTATAGCTGAATGTGGCAGCTTAAATTTTCTAAAAATAGCAGCCAAAGAGCCACACCTTGGCCGGCCACCTATGTGGCAAAGTTGGTGGCTTCAACTTTGCTAAATATGGCTTGGGGCAAATCTACAAAGCCACTAATTGTGGAGGGGGTTGAATGCAAATTTGACAAGTCTTCAAGGGCTTCTTTGCAATCTTAATTAATCAGATAATAGGCTTATTTGGGTCAGCATATGGACGGTTTGGGCTGCCCAATTGGTGGCTGGTTCGGTTCACTGAATTCGGTTCAACCAGTGCGGTTCAACTAGGCCCTTTTTCCATAATTAATTAAAATTAATTTATTTAGCCCAAATTAAATTGAGAATAAATTAAAATTAATTATATTATGATTTAATATTCATAATCGAACCCTCTTGGGCTGGAAATAAATGTGCCTCGATACTTCAAATTGCTTCTCGGTTTTATTCTTCTAGTAGTGTCTGCCGAGCCAATTTTCGCCCTTTGTGCAAATCTGTCGAAAATAGTCAAAATTAATCAAAATTAATTATAAAATTAATTTAAATTCATCATGTTCATATTTTTAACAAAATTTAATTATTTTATAGTATTTAATTATTTTCTAACAAGAATTTAATCGAAACTGCATAAATTTGAGTTGAAAAGGGCATGAAAAAGTGTATAAATTTTCGTGTTTCCAGTTTCCAAGACAGTTTAGTGGGGGCAGCGTCCAGGTGGTACAATCAACTTAGCCGTGCTAATATTAGCTCATGGAGAGACTTAGCCCAAGCCTTCATGAAACAGTACAATCATGTCACAGACATGACGCCTGATAGAATCATGTTGCAAAACATGGAAAAGAAATCAAATGAAAGCTTCAGGCAATACGCGCAAAGATGGAGGGAAGTTGCCATGCAAGTTCAACCACCTCTCCTGGAAAAGGAAACCACCATGCTGTTTATCAACACTTTAAAGGCACCATTTATCACCCATATGATAGGAAGTACCACCAAGAGCTTCGCAGATATAGTGATGGCAGGGGAAATGATAGAAAATGCCATAAGGGGTGGTAAGATTGAAGCGGGAGAAACCACTAGAAGGTCCGCTCCTAGGAAAAAGGATAGTGAGGTAAATAATACGAGTACATACAACAAAGGGTACTCAAAGGCAGTTACTGTTAGTCAGCCGAAAGTAGTTACTGCCGGGCAACAAGGGTTGACAAGACAAGAATCAGGCCCAAGACAAAATTCTGAAAAGCTCCAATTTACGCCAATCCCAATGACGTATAAGGAGCTATATCAAAGTTTATTCGATGCACGCGTAGTGTCCCCATATTATCTACAGCCATTACAACCCCCATATCCTAAATGGTATGACTTTAACGCTCATTGTGATTACCACGCGGGAATATCGGGGTATTCAATAGAAAACTGCACTGCCTTCAAAAAGGTAGTTGAGAGGCTCATCAAGATGGGGATTGTTAAGTTTGATGATACACCCAGTGCGGAGAACCCATTACCCAATCATGGAGACAATGGGATAAATGCGATTGGGGAAAATGTCGTGAAAAAGATTAAAAGGGATATCTCAAAGGTAAAAACCCCATTGAGAATGGTGTGGAAGGAAATGGTAAAAAGAGGAATGATATTATCCGATTCTTTGGAAGGAGGTGAAGAACCAAGGAACTACTGTGAGTTCCACAAAGCTGAAGGACATGAGATCCAGGAATGTGCTGAGTTTAGGGTATTGGTATAGAGCCTTATGGACAATAAGGAACTGGAGTTTTATGAAGAAGGCTCAGAGGGAGGAAACATACATGCAACCGAAAGAGAGTTGAAAAATCAAAAAGCCAATTATCCGAGGGTCATTATTTCCCGACCGAGAAACACAGAAGGCGGAGCACAAATCGCGCCTAAAGTTGTAATCCAGAAACCTGTGCCCTTCCCTTACAAGGATAATAAGATGGTACCATAGAATTACAATTGTAACGTGATGATGCCGGGAGTGGAAAGCTCAGCTTGCACTTCTAAGGAGGTCCAAAGTGAGGGATTCTACACACGAAATGGGAGGCGTTACGACTCGATGAAACGTCGAAACGTAACCAGATAAGATCAAAGATCGTGCTGGCGGTTGAACCAGGGAAAGGACCTGGCGCCCTTATCAACGAACCTGTGAAGGAGGAAGAGGCTAAAGAATTTTTAAAATTCTTGAAGCACAGTGAATACAGTGTGGTAGAGTAGCTGCACAAGCAACCGGCTCGCATATTGGTGCTAGCCTTACTTTTAAGTTCGGAAGTAAATCGTGAGGCTTTGATGAAAGTGTTTGAACGAGACTTACGTTACTAAAGATATATCTCAAATAAACTTGACCGATTAGTTAGTAACATAAGTGTCGATACAACTTTATTTCCTTCAATGACGATGAAATTCCACCGGGGTATGGGATCAACTAAAGCTCTGCACATCACCACTCGTTGCAAAGGATACAGTCTTCCAAGTGTGTTAATCGATAATGGATCAGCCTTGAATGTCTTACCATTTTTGACACTGAAAAGATTGCCGATAGACAGTTCTCATATGAAGACATGCCAGAACATAGTGAGAGCATTTGATGGCACTGAGAGAAGAGTGATGGGAAGAATCGACATACCGTTGCAAATCAGACCAAACACATATGAGGTGGACTTTCTGGTAATGGATATAAAGCCCTCTTACAACTACTTGTTGGGAAGACCCTGGATTCATTCAGCAGGGGCAGTGCCCTCTTCCTTGCACCAAAAGCTGAAACTGGTGACGGATGGTCGGTTGGTTACTATAAACGCGGAGGAAGACATCATAGCGACTGTTACCAATGATGCGCCATATGTAGAGACAAATGAGGAGGCCATTGAGTGTTCTTTCCGGTCTTTAGAGTTTGTCAACGCAACATTCATTTTGAAAGGAAATAAAGTTCCGGTGTCTAAGATATCCAAGACCACGAAGATGGGCTTACAAATGATGGTGGGGAAAATAGCCTTACCAGGAAAAGGACTGGGCAGACATCTCCAAGGGGAAGTTCAAGTACCGATGCTGAAGGAGAAGAGAGACCGTTTTGGCTTGGGTTTCAGGCCAGATGCTAAACAAAGGAAAAAGGAAATCAAGAAAAAGCAAGAAAGAAGGAGAGCACGGTTAAATGGGGAAGAAGTCTAGTAGGAATCGATGACATTCCCCCACATATCTCAGACCTTTGTATCTGGAGGGATAATTCACCCTGAGAGAGGGTTATTGGAAAGTCCTGACATCAATGCCATACATGGTGAAGAAGTTGAACAAAGAAATCTATTGGGCATTCGCCCTTATGAACCTGGAAGTGTTTTGAACAATTGGACTGCAGAAGAACTTCCTGTAGTTTTTAGAGATTATACAGAGTAATATTCAGAATGTTCTTGTTGTTTTTTAGCCTAGGAACAATAAGATTTCTTTTGTGAAATAGGATCATGTTCAAAAATTGTTGTTTTAATAAAATACATTTTTGATAATTAACTTGAGCAAATATTCTTTCATTTTATTCTTTTGACTTTCTAATTTAATTCCAAATATTTTATTTCTCATTCATATCATGTGAATAATTGTTCTTGAATTCATTTGTTCTTTGTACATTCTTTGATACCCATCACAGGTCCCTAGATATCAATAATGTGAGCAACGATAATACAAATCTAGAGGTCCACTTTGAGCAAGACATGTGTTTAGAGGAATCTCAGGATTTTGAAGGTGACCGAGATTGTGATTTATCTCCAGATTTGTTAAGAATGGTAAAGCAAGAGGAGAAACAGATCTTACCTCATGAGGAGGAGGTAGAGAACATAGCTTTGGAGGAAGGAAAGGTTGTGAAAATTGGGACGCGCATAGCCGAGGAGACAAAACAATACCTTGTTGAATTACTACGGGAATTCAAAGACGTCTTTGCATGGTCATACCAAGATATGCCCGGACTAAGCACTGATATTGTAGTACATCGCCTTCCCATAAGAGAAGAGTGCAAGCCAGTGCAGCAAAAGCTACGAAGGATAAGGCCCGATGTAGTGTTGAAAATAAAAGAAGAGGTCCAGAAACAGTTTGATGCTGGTTTTCTACAAGTGGTCAAGTACTCAGAGTGGGTTGCCAACATTGTTCCTGTCCCTAAGAAGGACGAAAAGGTCCGGATGTGTGTGGACTATAGGGACTTAAATAAAGCTAGCCCAAAGGACAATTTCCCTTTGCCGCATATCGACACATTGGTGGATAATACGACGGGATGCAAACTATTTTCTTTCATGGACGGCTTTTCAGGATATAATCAGATCAAGATGCACCCTGAGGATATGGGGAAAACTACCTTCATAATATTGTGGGGTACTTTTTGTTATAAGGTAATGCCATTCGGACTAAAAAATGCTGGGGCAACATATCAAAGGGTCATGGTAACATTGTTCCATGATATGATGCACAAAGAGATTGAAGTATATGTTGATGATATGATTGCCAAATCTCAAACGGAAAAGGAACACATTGAGGTTTTGAAGAAATTGTTTTTGAGGTTGAGAAAATTTCAATTGAAGCTCAACCCGGCAAAGTGTACTTTTGGAGCTCGGTCAGGGAAATTACTGGGTTTTATGGTTAGCGAGAGAGGAATCGAAGTTGACTCAAACAAGGTCAAAGCTATACAAGAATTGCCTCTACCACGCACTCAGAAGGAAGTCCGAGGTTTTCTTGGAAGGTTAAATTACATTGCTCGGTTTATTTCACAATTAACTGAGAAATGTGATCCCATATTTCGTCTTCTCAAGAAACACAACCAAGGTGTATGGGACGATGAATGCCAGAGAGCTTTTGATGAAGTCAAACAATATCTGTCAAATGCACCAGTGTTATCACCGCCTAATCCAGATAGACCGTTGATACTGTATTTGTCAGTGTTCAATAACTCCATGGGATGTGTGCTTGGTTAACACGATGAGTCAGGAAGGAAAGAAAAGGCGATATACTATCTTAGTAAAAAGTTCACTGAATGTGAAATGAGATATTCGTCGATTGAAAAACTGCGTTGCGTCTTGATCTGGACAACTCAGAGATTGAGGCAGTATATGTTATATCATACAACCTGGCTGATTTCGAAGCTTGATCCGCTAAATTATATGGTGGAGTCAACTGCTTTGAATGGAAGGATGGCAATGTGGCAGATTTTGCTGTCTGAATTCGATATAGTCTATGTAAACCAAAAGGCTATAAAAGGAAGCGCAGTAGCAGAATTTTTGTCTAGCAGAGCTTTGGAGGATTATGAACCTTTGAGCTTTGATTTCCCAAATGAAGAGCTGATGTATGTAGCAAATACTAAAGATTGTCCGTGGAAGCTAAACTTTGATGGAGCATCAAATGCTGTGGGAAATGGAATTGGGGCAATCTTGGTATCCCTTAGTGGTGATTATTATCCATTCACATGCAAATTGGATTTTGATTGCACAAATAACATGGCGAAATATGAAGCCTGCATTATGGGAATTCGAGCAGCCTTAGAGCGTAAGATCAGAGTGCTAGAAGTATATGGAGATTCAGCCCTAGTAATCTACCAGCTTAAAGGAGAGTGGGAGACAAGAGATCCCAAACTAATTGATTACCAAAAAATAGTTCTGGGATTGATTGAGGAATTTGATGACATTACCTTCAATTATCTCCCACGCGATGAAAATCAGATGGCAGATGCTTTGGCGACCCTGGCTTCTATGATCAAAATAAACAGACCAGAGGATATGAGACCTATTCATATGAGTATCTTTGAAGTTCCAGCTCATTGTTATAATGTGGAAGAGGAGGAAAAAGATGATCACCCTTGGTGTCAGGATGTATTACGATACGTAAAAAATCGTGAATACCCGGAGCATGCCACTGAGAATGAGAAAAAGGACTTTAAGAAGATTGGCCTCTGACTATGTGTTAGACGGGGATATCTTGTACAAAAAGAGAAAAAGATCAAGTATTACTGAGATGCGTTGATGCAGTCGAAGCTAGGAAAATCCTAGAGGAAGTTCATGAGGGCGTTTGTGGAACACGCTAATGGATTCACAATGCCCAGACAGATAATGAGATTTGGATATTATTGGTCCACCATGGAAGGTGATTGTATTAACTATGCTAAGAGATGTCATAAATGCCAGATTTACGGAGATAAAATTCATGTCCCTCCGTCACCTTTGCACGTTATGACTTCCCCATGACCATTTTCCATGTGGGGCATGGATGTTATTGGACCAATCTCACCAAAAGCTTCGAATGGACATCGATTCATCTTTGTGGTAATTGACTACTTCACAAAATGGGTAGAGGCTGCTTCATATGCTAGCGTCACTAAGTCAGCAGTTAGTCAGTTCCTGAAGAAGGAGATCATTTATCGATATGGAATGCCCGAGAGGATCATATCAGACAATGCACTGAACTTGAACAACAGCACGATAGCAAAAATTTGTAGTCAATTTGGGATCAAACACCACAACTCGTCTCCATATCGTCCAAAAATGAATGGGGCAGTGGAAGCAGCCAACAAAAATATCAAAAAGATAGTAGGGAAGATGACTGAGACTTATAAGTATTGGCATGAGAAACTACCGTTTGCACTCTATGCTTATCGAACGTCCGTCAGAACCTCTACTGGGGCAACGCCCTTCTCGCTAGTCTATGGAATGGAGGTTGTTCTACCCATTGAAGTGGAAATACCTTCTCTTCGAGTTTTGTCAGAAATAAAGCTGGATGAAGCTGAATGGATCCAAGCTCGGTATGATCAGTTGAACTTAATTGAAGAAAAAAGGATAAGGGCTATTCGTCACGGTCAGATGTACCAAAAACGAATGATGCGAGCCTACGATAAAAAAGTTCGCCCAAGAGAGTTTCATGAGGGGGACCTTGTACTGAAAAAGATCCTTCCCATACAAAAAGATTTCAGAGGAAAATGGATGCCGAATTGGGAAGGACCATATTTGGTGAAAAAGGCTTTCTCTGGAGGAGCACTGATCTTGACCGAAATGGATGGGAAAAGTTTACCCAACCCTGTGAACTCTGACTCGGTCAAAAAGTATTTTACTTAAAAAGGAGAAGAGGCCAAAGTGAAAACCCGCAAAGGGCGCTTTGAGTTTCTAAAAAAAAAAAAGAGGAGAGGCCAGGGCGAAAACCCGCAAAGGGCGCCTTGAGACCAAAGGGGTTTTGAGTTGAAAACCCGAAAAGGGCGGCTCAAATTCTGAATAGACACGCAGTCATCTTGCTACACTTGAATCAACAATGAAATGAAGAATGTTGCATATCGGGGCATCAACAAAGTACTTTGGGTCTTCTAAACACATGTTGGAGTCAAGGTAGTCTTCATAAAGTTTGTATATAGAAGCTCAATCGACGATATCTAGGGCATCTGATTTTTGTCCTATTCATTTTACTATCTTGGGATTCTTTTTCTTCTCAAAGATATGTTCTCAGTTAATTTTTTTTGTATTTTTGATAATTCATTTAACTCTTTTTGAGATCAATTTATTTGTTACCCATTATTCATAAATGTGTTGCATTGAAATAATGATTGACGAACTAATAATTTCAAAAAAAGAAGTTCTACATATTACTTTGGAAATTTCTAGATAAGACAAGGAACCAAACAGACAATTGTTTAGAATTTCCATGTGCATAGAAATATTTGAGAAAGAAGAGTCCGGATAGAGATTATTTCTTCGAATTCTTTGTCCAATTGATAATTGGACAAAATAATGAGTTGATGTGATGAAAGTAATTGATGTCATCAGTCATAACATTCAGGAATAGTGTGACGAACTAAGAAACCCTGAATTGTGGTGGAATGGGTTGAATTTGAAATAAACCCTATACACTGAAAATTGCAGATGGGTCGATTGAAAGAGTTTCGATTCCCATTGTGGTAGGATGGTACAAGCCTTGTGTTCTCAAGATCCAAGCGGAGTTGACTCAAAATTACATTGGGGCAAGCTTGTTGAGCGTAACATGATTGATGAACAAGAATGAAGAACAAATGAGTGATAACACCTAGAGTAGGAATCATACTCATAACATTTTTTGTATCATAGCAAATTTCATTAGGAGCATTTGATTCATTTCGATCATTGCATCCTAATCCTAATCCTTTAAAAGGAATCATCTTCATGACATGTTACATGTAGCTAGAATTATTTTATTCATTCTGATCATAGCATCTTAGTCATGTGACATAAACATACCAAACCGAGTCTACAGGACATGTCCCTTAGTGGACGGTGTAGCAATATCAGTGAATTTGCAGATCTTATCTTCCTGAAGTTGCAGGAAGCAGATCAAAAGCACTTTCAGCCTTATCTCCCTGAAGTTGCAGTGGAGTAGACTGAAGACAGAAGATCTTATCTTCCTGAAGTTGCATGAAGCTAATCAAAAGCACTTTCAGCCTTATCTCCCTGAAGTTGCAGTGGAGTAGACTGAAGACAGAAGATCTTATCTTCCTGAAGTTGCAGGAAGCAGATCAAAAGAACTTTCACCTTATCTCCCTGAAGTTGCAGCGGAGTAGATTGAAGACAGAAGATCTCATCTTCCTGAAATTGCAGGAAGCAGGTCAAAAACACTTTTAGCCTTATCTCCCTAAAGTTGCAGCGGAGTAGACTGAAGATAGCAGATCTGATCTTCCTGAAGTTGCAGTTAAGCAGATCGAAGATACTAATCTGGCATCCCTGAGTTTGCAATAGAGCAGATCAAAAAATAGTAGATCTGACATTTCTGAAGTTGCAGGAAGCAGATTGAAGCCATCAGATAAATTGAAATCAAGATGAATTTCCAATATTGTTGAAGTTGCAATGGAAAAGGCGAGGACCAAGAAGTCGAAGCTCGGCAAAGACCGGGCAAAATTGGACCTTCTATTGTCTTTGCTCTATTCTCATTTCACGACAATGAGCAAAGAGGGGCAGCTGTAATAGCCCATTTTGCCTGGGCTTAGAATAAACAAACCCAAAAAAAATATAATAAATAAATAAATGTTTTTTTCAGTCTATTTTACAAACCCGTTGAAGCCCAAAACCATTATCACTGACCCAATATCTAAAAAAGCCTACCCAAAACCCATTTACACCCCAAACCATCAATCCAAACCAGCAACCCAAACCTGTGGCCCGTTACACCCTAACCCGAACTACCCAGACCCAAAATACTCGTGGCCCAAAAAGGCCCAATGCCTAAACAAGTCTCAGAGACCTAGGGTTTCCAAGGAAACCCTAGGCGCCGCAAGTGCTACAGACACTAGCCTGGGTCACGCCGCCAGTTGCGCCGCAGCTTGCGCGAATCCCCCATCGCCGCCATGTTCTCCGTCTTCCACCTGCAAGAAAGGAAAGAAACAGCAGCGAAAATGGAATTTCTTTGTTTCCTTTTTAATTTTCTGGGTTATAAAAACCCATAAAATTTGTAACACAAGGATACACGAGAGGCAGAAATACACAAACAGATATATACACAAATATTCAGAGATTAATAAAACAACAGAGGTGATTTCCTTAGTTATTCTATTCTTTTTATTTTTTTATTTTTATCTCTACATTTTTTTATATACACGAGTACTATCTTTAAAAAAAACAACAAGGGTTCGAGTTTACCTTTCAAAGGGCGCTGAAAATCTGAGATTTGGCCTCTGACCATCATACTTGGTGGCGCGTGAGGTGCGTGAAGCGCGTGGGGGGGGCGGTGGCCCGAAGGGTTAACAATCGGAACTCAGACGAGCATTGAGAGGGTTTTCGAAATTTTTTTTTAAAAACAGCGTGCCAAATGAATTTTTGTCTGAAAATTGGCATATATAGCATTTTAAAAATGGCGTCGTTTAATGAAAGGATCTGCGTGTTGACCCGATATCCAGGGGAGGATCCGCGCGTTTTTATTAAATGGTCTAATTGCTTTATAGGCCATTCCGCATTTTTGCAAAATTTCAATTATGTCCGAATATCATTTTTCTTTATTTTCAATTTAGCCCTAAAGTTTATATTTGGTTTCCATTCAGTCCTCGGGCTACTTAAAAGGCTTAAATCAGATCGGCGCCGTTTTAAAATTTGGCATAATTGCCATTTTAGCCCCTACAGCATGACACGCATTTTCAATTTAATCCTTTTATATTTATTTTTATTTGCTATTTAATCCTCCTTTCCTTATTTATTTTTTTATTTTTATTTTATTTTATTCTAATACTGTAACACCCCAAACCCGGCCCAAACGTTACGACCAGATCTGGTATGCTACGATTTTAAGGTTAAAAACTTTACTTGGAATGATTCTGAAAAACTTAGTCGTTTTTGTAGATAATCTTTGAATAGGTGGCACTGGTAGAAAACCTTTGAAATTTTATTTTTTTCAAAACAAGTGTTATTTTAAATAATGTGTGAAAATCTCATTTTTATTTCTTTTAATCATAAGTCCTTGATCATGAATGAAAAAAACATAAACATTGACAAGTATCAACTGATAACCTAAGCGATGGAGGCCTTATTACATCAAATAATTCCAAAATTTAAACTTAAAATAAAATGGAAATTTAATAAATAAAAGACTTATTGGCCCCACGATTCCGCCTCGGCTCCCTTGTCCACGATCTACTGCTCATCTGAAAGGTTAGGAAAAAATAATAGGGTGAGTCACCAAGACTCAGTGTATAAATCCCTAAAACACTGACCTGAGGCCCACAAACACATTATGGGCCTTGGCCCATACATAGAGGCAACAATCGTAATTACATGATCAACAGTAAATGATGAATAGCCCAACCCATCCTAGAATTCCATCCTCTACACACCAGCCCGTACCAACCATCACACCTCGGGGATTTCTACAATCAACCCTCCATCCGCTACACACCATAACGACAGCCGTACCGCCTCTTCCTGTTAGTCAGGATCATTAAACGTGGCATAGCCACCGATCACTATGTGACCTATCATTTATATAACATGGGATTTCTACCACCGATCACTAATGTGACCTATCATGCACTTCCCCTTCATTATCCTAATCCCACCCCATGCATACACACATAAAGAAAACATCATACAGGCTTTCATATATTTCGATACACATAGAGATTTCTATGATTACGTACCTGGCATCCTTGGCCTAACCCTTTTAGGGTTTTATTCGACTATCTACACAGCCTATTATCCGGCTTTTAGCCCATAACATAAACATATATATACATTTATACAGATTATTTGTGTGTTAGAGATCTACACACTGATTACAATTAGAACGACACTCTCTATGTCGACACTATCGTAAGTCGATACAACCGCTACTTGTCTAAGGTGTTGTTCGTGCCGGTCCATAACACGGTGGCCAATTCCGTCTCTTCTTGACGACACACTCGTTTCTTAAACTTAGGATTCTCTCCTTTGCCCGATCCATATTTAATTCCATCACAAGTCCTTGTCGAACTACTATCACAATATATGATCGTTAATCCACATCATAAAGTTAAGATCTCGCATGCGATGAACGAATCTAGTGAAAATCTAGGGAAAATCACCTTACCTTAAAATCCCAAAATTGGAGACTAGCAATTTTCGCTTTTTAAATCTAGATGATCGTTTCCTTCAAATCCCGGATGCCGCCCAAACGCAAAAAGAGAGGAAATATTAGCTTCATTCGCAGCCTTAACAACCAAGTGGCCATTCGGCCTTGTCTCTTAAAAACCGAAAGAGATTGAAGAGATAGGAAAATCGGCACTCATCTTAACGCAGAGAATTCGACTACCCCTTAGAGATTCCGCTTTTGAGAAGATCGAAAGAGAAGATGATTCAAGAAATCTATAAAGATTCACTTTTAGAAGAAAGAAGAGAAAAGAATAATGGAGTTTTCGGCTTTCGGCTTTTTAGAAGAAAGAAGAGAAGAGAATAATGGAGTTTTCGGCTTTTAGAAGAAATAAGAGAATAATGGAGTTTTTGACTTTTAGGAGAAAGAAGAAAAAAGAATAATGGGGTTTTCGGCTTTTAGAAGAAAGAAGAGAAAGAAAAGGTGGAAACCCTAAATGCCGAAAAATAAAGAAGAGAACCCTCCCTATTTATAGAAATTTCGACACTCACCTATGAAAAATCAAAAGTGCCCTTCTTGATAACTAAAAATTAATCAAATAAAAAAGGAAAATTCGGCACCCCCTTTGCCATAAAGCAACCGATTTCTTCACTTCTCTAGGTGATGGAATTTCGGCCAACTCCTAGCCTTGTAGATAGCTCCTATCTTTTCTCTTTTTTTTTCCTTCCATATTATCAACTATATTATCTACATTATCCCATTCACATAAATCCTCCTATTTTTGAGTCTTGTTGCCGTCCACTCTACCTAACCCTAATGCTGAAATTTAGCTAACTTAAATTAAAAGAGTTGGGCTCCATGTAACTTAAATTTGGGCCCTTACTCCCTTGTGTGGCGTCACTTCCTTGCTCCTAAGTGGCGCCATCGACCACCGGGCCACAAGCCCATTTTGATATTTTAAACTCGGATATCACCTTTTAAACCCTATAGTGCCCAAACAAAAATTTAACTAAGGCTTCACCCAATCCTGAGCCCAATTTGGACCCCTAATGCTCAAATTAACTCATTACACATATTCACCCATTAAATGCATAGGCCCAAAAATTCGGATGTTACGGTTCTACCCTCTTAAAGAAATTTCGTCCTCAAATTTCCAACTAACTATTAATCATACTACCCAAGTCTCACCACTATGCTTTCGCTGCGAACTCTAATTCTAAAGCCAAAAGAAACACTTAGGATAATATGATAGAGTACGCACCGGTATTCGCATCTGGAGCGTCCTCGTCCCCTTGGCGACGTGCTACATAGACCAAAGCTGGCTGCCTCGCCTCAGCATAACCTGGACCTCCACCTGAGGCTCTACGACCATATCCTGTGCCATTGCCACCATTGGCCTGACCACGGCCCCTTGGTGGTTGTTGACCACCTCTTCCCAGCTGTGCATTCCCTTGACCTGTGAGTCCTTCACTGCCCCGTTGCTGCGGCCAGTTTCTAACTTGGTGGTCCATAGATCCACACCTAAAGCACTTTCCACTACCTGCCCAACACTCACCTTCATGGAATTTACCACATCGAGCACACTACGTATCGACCCGCAGGCAGCAGTCTCTCTCATCTCGCCTCGACCCGTCGACTCCGACTGGGTCTTTTCTCGATTACGCGCGTCGCGCCTCGATGATTCAAAATTTCTCTTACTTCCACCCCTATCTCTATCCCGATTCGGTCTTTACATCCGCTTCACCTCCTCGGCTATCTTAGCTTTCTCCACAAGCACAAAGTAATTCCCTTTCCACATTGTGGTGCTATCAACACACGCAAATCATCTCTCGGACCATCCTCAAAATGAACACACCGCTCATGCTCCGTGGCCACCATTCCCGAGAGCATAACGGCTAAGGCATAAAAATTTACGCCTCGCACGCGACCCACCGACCTACTTCCTTGCACCGATTCAAAAATGCTCTACGCCTGCATCTACATAACTCGTTCCGATATACTTACTCGGGCGCCGCTTTTAAAACTCCTGTGTACTCTGGTCACCATCGCACCTCTTTAACGCAGTAAGCCACCATTGGTATGCTTCGTCCTGCAGAGAGATATAACCCCTTTCAACTTCTCCTCCTCCGTGAAATCCGGATCATCCATTATACGTTCAACCGCCTCCAACCAATACTCACCAACTCGGGGCTATACCGAAATTCCCTAAACACTTCGCCCCCATTGGCTCTAAGTCGTTCGACCACGATTTACGGGCTCCTAAACCCGTGCTCGCCCGAAGAACTCTTTCGAGGACCCGCAACATCGCTTTGAGATCTTTGCATCATCTCCGGCGCTGATCTCGAAATTTTCCCTCTACAGCCGGCAGGTCCGGCGTCTCGTCTCCTAACCCGTGGCCAGACCCTACTGGCTCTGACACGGTCATCCTACCCCTACCGCGTCCACGCGGCGGACGACCTCGACCCCTTGTACTCATTCTTCCGATTGACGTTTATCTGATTAAAAATTTTATGAATCATTAATTTCTTCCACTGATTATCCACGAACAGTCTTATGAATAGTAGTTTTAAGAGTAGTTCTTTCGAATTCGCAACTATAACTACAATTCAGTCTCAAGTTCACATCTCCTAGTTCTAGGAAGCACACACATACAATCATCAACCACCACATACAAGTAGCATTCACGAACTTACGTTCATCACCTAAGGGTATTTTCGTCATTTCACTACCCAGGGGTATTTTTGTAATTTATCCTACAGTGGTATTTTCGTAATTTTCCAAAATATGGTTTTTTGGTGATTTTGCAAAATAAGGGTATTTTGGTAATTTTGCAATCCGGGGGTATTTCGGTAATTTTACAAATCAAGGAGATTTTGGTTATTTATAAATCAGGGGTAATTTAGTAATTTTACAAAATAGAGTGGCTGGTCCCTTTCGGGTTTTAGTTATAAATTTTGGCCCGTCAACAAGTCCTCATGACTAAGGTGAACAGTCACTACGCACCAAGTAGGATTCCAACGAAGAGGAGGTGAGTCACTAGGACTGCTTAAATACCAAGCTCTCCCTGAATCCAATCCTAGACATGCGTATGCCTGTTGCCACACCCTATCTCGGTGACTTGTTCACAGGTTTGTTTGATTGGATTAAATCTTATGAATTTAGAGAGTTGTTTAAACTAAGCCTAAAGTCCATCAATGTCTAATATACTAGCCTACGTCCATCAAGCCCATCAAGCCCAACATACATATCACATCCAAAAGTTCAGAATACTTACCTGCGTGGATCGGGTGCCGGTAGACTCGAAGGCCATTTCTCAACCCAAACTTTTCCAAATTCTTATCAACCTTAAAACAGTACTAGACCCATTTCACAGCCCGAGTTTTGAACTGGGCTCCGATACCAAAATGTAACACCCCAAACCCGGCCCAAACGTTACGACCAGATCTGGTATGCTACGGTTTTAAGGTTAAAAACTTTACTTGAATGATTACAAAAACTTAGTCGTTTTTGTAGATAATCTTTAAATAGGTGGCACTGGTAGGAAATCTTTGAAATTTTATTTTTTTCCAAAACAAGTGTTATTTTAAATAGTGTGTGAAAATCCCATTTTTATTTCTTTTAATCATAAGTCCTTGATCATGAATGAAAAAAATATAAACATTGACAAGTATCAACTGATAACCTAAGCGATGGAGGCCTTATTACATCAAATAATTCCAAAATTTAAACTTAAAATAAAATGGAAATTTAATAAATAAAAGACTTGTTGGCCCCACGATTCCGCCTCGGCTCCCTTGTCCACGACCTACTGCTCATCTGGAAGGTTAGGAAAAAATAATAGGGTGAGTCACCAAGACTCAGTGTATAAATCCCTAAAACACTGACCTGAGGCCCACAAACACATTATGGGCCTTGGCCCATCCATAGAGGCAACAGTCGTAATTACATGATCAACAGTAAATGATGAATAGCCCAACCCATCCTAGAATTCCATCCTCTACACACCAGCCGTACCAACCATCACACCTCGAGGATTTCTACAATCAACCCTCCATCCGCTACACACCATAACGACAAACCAGATCGCCTATTCCTCAGTAGTCGGGAATCATTAAACGTGGCATAGCCACCGATCACTATGTGACCTATCATTTATATAACGTTGATTTCTACCACCGATCACTAATGTGACCTATCATGCACTTCCCTTCATTATCATAATCCCACCCCATGCATACACACATAAAGAAAACATCATACAAGCTTTCATATATTTCGATACACAGAGAGATTTCTATGATTACGCACTGCATCCTTGCCTAACCCTTTTAGGGTTTTATTCGACTGTCTACACAGCCTATTATCCGGCTTTTAGCCCATAACATAAACATATATATACATTTATACAGATTATTTGTGTGTTAGAGATCTACACACCTAATTACCGTTAGAACGACACTCTCTATGTCGACACTATCAGAAGTCGATACAACTGCTACTTGCCTAAGGTGTTGTTCAGAAGCCGGTCCACAACCTGGTGGCCAATCCGTCATCACGACACATGTTCTCGTTTCTTAAACTTAGGGATTCTCTCCTTTACCTGATCCATATTTAATTCCATCACAAGTCCTTGTCAGAACTACTATCACAACATATGATCGTTAATCCACATCATAAAGTTAAGATCTCACATGCAATGAACGAATCTAGTGAAAATCTAGGGAAAATCACCTTACCTTAAAATCCCGAAATTGGAGACTAGCAATTTCCGGCTTTTAAATCTAGATGATCAGAATTCCTTCAAATCCCGAAATGCCGCCCAAACGCAAAAGAGAGGAAATATTAGCTTCATTCGGCAGCCTTAACAACCAAGTGGCCATTCGGCCTTGTCTCTTAAAAATCGAAAGAGAGATTGAAGAGATAGGAAAATCGGCACTCACCTTAACGCAGAGAATTCGACTACCCCTTAGAGATTCCGGCTTTTTGAGAAGATCAGAAGAGAAGATGATTCGAAGAAATCTATAGAGATTCGGCTTTTAGAAGAAAGAAGAGAAAAGAACAATAGAGTTTTCGGCTTTCGGCTTTTTAGAAGAAAGAAGAGAAGAGAATAATGGAGTTTTCGGCTTTTAGAAGAAAGAAGAGAATAATAGAGTTTTCGGATTTTAGGAGAAAGAAGAAAAAAGAATAATGGGGTTTTTGACTTTTAGAAGAAAGAAGAGAAAGAAAAGGTGGAAACCCTAAATGCCGAAAAATAAAGAAGAGAACCCCCCCTATTTATAGAAATTTCAGCACTCACCTATGAAAAACCGAAAGTGCCCTTCCTGATAACTAAAAATTAATCAAATAAAAAGGGAAAATTCGGCACCCCCTTTGCCATAAAGAAGCCGATTTCTTCACTTCTCTAGGTGATGGAATTTCGGCCAACTCCTAGCCTTGTAGATAGCTCCTATCTTTTCTCCTTTTTTTCCTTCCATATTATCAACTATATTATCTACATTATCCCATTCACATAAATCCTCCTATTTTTGAGCCTTGTTGCCGTCCACTCTACCTAACCCTAATGCCAAAATTTAGCTAACTTAAATTAAAAGAGTTGGGCTCCATGTAGCTTAAATTTGGGCCCCTTACTCCTTATGTGGCGTCACCTCCTTGCTCCCTAAGTGGCGCCATCGACCAACACCGGGCCACAAGCCCATTTTGATATTTTAAACTCGTATACCACCTTTTAAACCCTATAGTGCCCAAACAAAAATTTAACTAAGGCTTCACTCAATCTCGAGCCCAATTTGGACCCCTAATGCTCAAATTAACTCATTACACATATTCACCCATTAAATGCATAGGCCCAAAAATTCAGGATGTTATAAATACTATATTTAATTATTTTATCATGTTAAAATATTATATTACTCTTATTATTTGAATATTAATTTATTAATAGTATAAAACTTTTATATATATATTTTTTTATATTGTATTATCCTTATATATTTTAAACTATTATTATTTATTATTTTATTTGGTTTAATTATTTTTATTACATATTATTTTTAGACTTATATATTAGTTATTATATTATATATTTTTAAAATTTTGTATATTATATAGTATTATATCCTATATTATTTTTTAAATTTTATTTTATCTAAAATTATTTATATTGTATAATATATTATTTATTCTTAAAAATGTAGTTTTATATGTATTAGATTATTATAAATATGTTTTTATTTAAAGTTATAAATTATTTATTTTAAAAATGTATTTTATTTATTTTCTCAATATATATATATAAATATTTTTATTTTTTTAGCATTTATTTATTACTTGGTATATGTCATTGTAAGAAAATTTTCAACCTGCATGAAATGTGTTCATATTTATTTTGTAGTTTTTATTTTATTTTATTTTATTATTTATTGTTTATTATATTTGTTTATACTTCTTCATGTATTTACAATTGCTTTAGTGTAGTTATTATTATTAGTCGTATTTTATATTATTATTTCTTTTATTACCTATATTAATATGAAATGTTAGTATATTATGATTGCTTTTGACATTTGATAATGTATTAATATGATATTTTCATAGATCATCGTTTTAAAATAAAATGCATTTTGCAAAATTACTATATTTTATCTAAAGGTTTTAAAATAAGGTAATGTTTTGTGTTTAGAAATTCGGGAAATAGTGCCCTAACGTGCTGGGTTTCGATTTTCCGTTTGACTAAATAACTAAATATCCTTTTGATAAAATTTTGTAAATATTGAGATGATTTTAGTTACAAGGGTTTAAAAATATCATGTCCTAACGTGCTGGATGTGATGTTTGTATTCTTTCGGAACAAAGAAATCTCAAATTTCAATTCAAATTATTCAAATTTTTTAAAAAAAATCATATTTTAGATTTTATTTTCAACACCAGGACGTGATTTTATCGATTAGGTACCAATTTTTGGGCGCTATGAGAGTGCTAACCCTTCCTCATACGTAACCGACTCCCGAACCCGTTTTCTTGTTTTTCGTGGACCAAAATCAAATGTTTTAAAATAAAACGTTTTACAAGGTGATCCAATCACACCTAAGTAAAAAGGGATTGGTGGCGACTCCATTTCCATTTTTTAAATTCGATCCCCGTTTTTACCAAAATTTTAAAAATGGTTTCGACAAGTTTCATAGTGTTTTTTTTTTAATTTTAAATTGCTTGATCTTATGATAATGAATATCATTTCATGAAAATCGACTAATGAAGCCTCGATGAGAAAATGATGAGAATATATTAAGTTGAAGTCCCGGTTGAAGATTAGGAATAACGAGGATACCTATGTCACGATATGAGATAAGGGAGGTCCCGTCTAAGACCATGTCTGGGAAATGGCATCGGCACCGAATGTAGGTCCCGTATAAGACCATGTCTAGGACATGGCATCGGCACCGAATAAGGAAGGTCCCGTGTAAGACTATGTCTGGGACATGGCCTCGGCACAAAAGGAAGATCTCGTGTAAGACCATGTCTGGGACATGGCATCAACATCTATGTACGATCTCGTATAAGTCCATGTCTGGGACATGGCATCGACATCGAGTTAAGAGATCCCATGTAAGACCATATCTGGGATATGGCATCGGCATCAAGAGGTGATCCCATGTAAGACCATATCTGGGATATGGCGTTGGCATCGTGATACATGTATGATGAGATTGAGTATCCTCCGATATTCCGAGTAGTTCAACGGGCAAAAAAGTTAAGTATGCAAAGATGACAAAGAGCTAAACTATACAAAGATGACAAAGAGTTACATTTAAGTTAAGGATGATAATGATTTAAGTTTATGTTCAAGATAGCATAAGTGCTAAATTATGTGATGAAGTGACACAGGTACCATGAGTAAAATACGAGTTATGAAACCGTAATGTGATATGTGATGGGTAAGCGTAAGTATGAGTAAGTATGTCAAAGTACTTGAGAACTTGTGTTGTTATTGTTCTATGAGATGAATGGATTTTAACATGAGTACTTATGTTGCTATTTTAATTCATGCAAACTTACTAAGCTATATGCTTACCCCTTTCTTTTCCCTTTTCCTTGTAGTATCGCCAAGCTAGCTCGGGGATCGTAGAACGTTGGAGCTCGGATCACACTATCAATCATTCTTTTGGTATAGTAAAGTTGATTTATTTTGGTTATGACATGTATAGGAACTTGGTCATCTTGTGTTCTATCATATTTGAAAGCCAAAGTGTTGACTATTAATGTTGTACACTCATTTTGTAAATGGCCATTAGGAATTGGCCGATATTTGTCAAGTTTTATACCTTAATGATGATTAGTGATTCTTCTTAGTGTATTATTGCCATGTTATGTGTTGCTTGTGTTGGCATATGTGTGTTTATGTTTCAGGGTGGCAATTGGCTTGAGAAATAACCTTTTTTATTGTCCACACGGGTAGACACACGGGCTTGTGTCTAGGCCATGGGTGTGTTGTTAGGCCGTGTGTCCCCTGCATCAAATTTGTGAAAAATTCAATTCGTCACACGGGCCAGTACACGGGCGTGTGCCTAGGCCGTGTACCCTTAAGAGCTTACTAACGTCATAAACAGAATACCCAGGTTTTTCACACACGGGTGAGGACACGGGCGTGTCTAGGCCGTGTGAGGGACACGGGCCACAGACATGGGCGTGTGTCCGGCCGTGTGAAAACCCCTGTAGGTTCGAAATGAAAAATAAATTCCACACGGGCTAGGAACATGGGCGTGTGTGACCACACGGCCTGCCCACACGGGCGTGTTCCATTCCACATGGGGGTGTGGCCCTGTTTAGGCAAAAAATTTCCTAAGTACGCAAAAGTTTCCGGTTTAATTCCGAAACCTTCCGTATGAATGTTTAGGGTCTCGTAGGCCCATAATAAGGATGTTATGAATATGAATGAGAAGCTTTAAGTTGAAATGAAATTTTATAGCCCGATGTTGTATGTTTAAGCAAGTTAAGTGCGGTAATGCCTCGTATCCTGTCCCGGCGTCGGACACGGGTAAGGGGTGTTACATCTAATGCTCCACAATTGGGATCCAAAACTGTTTCCAGATGTTTAAATTCATCACTGATGCTTCTAATGAGCAATTCTTTTTTTATTCTTTAACAGTTTTCACAATGACATGTGCATATGAGTGTTTGGGGTTGGAGTAATGAATGGATTGGAGCAACAGAGATAAAAATAGGGTTTGATCTTCAGGAAGTGAGAGTCAGGAGACTGAGAATAGGGTTTTTATTTTTTAATGGACCTTTTGTTTATTTGTTTGTGATCTATTATTTTGGGAAATTCTTCATTTGTTAGAAGAAATGAAGAGAAGCCAAATCTTGGGCCTTTAGGGGTTATATCATTTGATATAATTTGTTTAGTCCTTCCCTTTAAAGCAATCATTAATGCAAAGTTGTCTCATTAACATCAAATTTTCCAATTCTATAATGTAGACAAACAAACATTTTTGTTTCCTTTACTGTAAAAAGAAAAATAAAAAGATGTACTTTTTTCTTTTTTTAATAAAAGTTTCGTGTTTAATACAATTCATTAATTTTAGATTATAACACAGGTAAAAAGTTTTATATAAAAATTATGTAAATAACAAATGAAACTTTAGTTGAAATCATAAAATTGAGATAACTTGAGAAGCAATGGATTTAAATAATAGTGTATTATTTTAAAATGTAGTAAATAAAATATTTTAAATATTTTAATATAATTTAATATAAAAATAAAAAATCTTTTAATTTAAAATTAATTATATTAAGAATGTTATTAAATTATATATTATTTTTATTAAATTATATTTAATAATAATTATATTAAAATATAATTAAATTATTTATTTTTATTTTTATTAGATTATATTTAATAATAATCTTATTAAAATTTAATAACAATAATCATCTACCTAAAAATAATTCTGCTAAGGGTACTATGGTCATTTTAGTTTTTTTCCTTATGCTATTATAAATCTATTCCATTTAACCAAATACAAGAAAACTATTACAGTTCTATTCCATTACATTTAACCAAACAATTGAATTACTTATTACGCTCTATTCGATTACAGCTTTATTCCATTACAACTCTATTCCATTACAGCCCTATTTCATTCCAATGAACCAAACGTGCCGTTAAGAACTTAGTAAATTTCTCGAATTTGATAAGTTGTTGCCAGACAGTAACTACTAGGAAACAGAACCTCAAGTCATGGTTGGGAGACTCAACTTGATAGCCACACACCCCACAATGGCCATCCAATGTCGTATGTCGACGAAGACGTACCTCATTTGTCAATACGCGATCCTGAAGAACCAACCAAAGAAAAACTTTTACACATTGAAGGCAATGTATATGCGACACCCGCCTCAACATCACATGCATGCCAATGCTATTCGAGGGCGCCAAATGCTCATAAGCCGACTTTGTGGTGAAACGAAAATGCGTTCCCCATCGCCACCCCAGGAAATCCTCCACGTCACACCCGCCTGGAGGTTGCTTACCAGCTATCTATCGAATTATCTCCTTAGGCAGCAAGGCTCGGAGACGATTCCAGTCCCACTCCCCATTGCTACAAGTGAAAAGCGCCAATGAAACAAATCCCAAAGGTACAGCCTGAGGGTTCAGACAATGCTCGACAAGTGGGCCGCACTCTGGTAACCAACAATCAGCCAGAAATCAATTGTTAAACCATTGCCAACATTCCAAACCAGGCTAGCTCGTACATCATCCCAAACTTTACTTATACCCTTCCATAATCGAGAACAGTTTGCGGTGTGTAAAGAAGGACGAGACCCCTCCCAACGCTATTTTGCTCGGAGAATTTGAACCCATAATTGATTCTTTCGAACGATCGATCAATCAAATTGAAGCCCACCTTTATCAATAATTTAATGTAATAATATATAAAATATAATTTAATTTAAATTTATATGCTTTTTAAATAAATAATATAAATAAAAGTATTTTTTATAATTATCACTTTTAAATATATAAACCAAAAAACAAAGGGTAAAATACCCAAATATACCAAAAAAATTAAAAATTTACGGAATTGGGCCGGTTTCTAAAAAATTTACGGAAAAGGGTCATTTCCCATCAAAACGCGTCCACGTCAGCGCATTTTGAGGGGAAATGCCAGCAAAGCGCGCCCCTGGGGACGCGCGCTTTGCTGGCCAACGGTCAAAATTTTTGTAATTTAGTTTATTATTTTTTGTTTATTATTTTTTATTTTTTTTGTAATTTAGTTTTAATATATTTAATAAATTAAAAATTTGTTTTTATTTTTTTGTAATTTATTTTTAATATATTTAATAAATTAAAAAGTTGTTTTTATTTTTTTTGTAATTTAGTTTTAATATCTTTAATAAAATAGAATTTGTTTAAATTTTTTATTTAATTTTAATTTTAAAAATAAAAGTCCAATATTTGTAATTTTATTGTAACTTAAAGATTTTTTTTTTCCAAATTAGTCCTTCTACAAAAGTTCACCGTTTTCATCAACAAATAAATAGAATTTACATAGACACCAAGAGACAAAAAAAGTTAAGAACACTGTCAACTATTCCGACTTGGACACGAGCCTACACCATCCGCACAGCCTACCTTGGTTGCTCGTTTCTCGGATATCCATATTGTTGCGTATTCTAGTCGAGCAAGGTCGACCCTTTGGTTTGCGCCTCAATTGTCTATCCGTAAAACAACTTAAACGAGAGCAAGCGATACCGACGCCACTTACGCTCATCCGGGATCGGTGGGAATACGTGTCTCCACACGTTGTACATGTTTGCTAATTTGTAAACTTCGTCGACATAGCTCATGGGATCAAGACGGAGATTCCGACAAGCCGCAAGTACATGAGCGCATGGGTAACGGTGCATCAAATATCCACATCGCATGCAAGTCCTATTTTTCAAGTGTACACGATCACGCCCGCCAACAATACCTTGGTTCGGTCACAAACTCCGTCACACGAAACCATAGGTCGTCGCAATCGTGACACCTGCTGTGTGCATGGTGTTGGCCCATGCCTTGCCCTTGTTAATTTCTTGCAAGACCTTCGGGCTCCATACATGGCCTCCTTGCATTTGGCCTTTATAACTCGCTGCTCGCTTCAGAAATAGTGCCGCTAAACGAAAATATGTCTCTCGCACAACCGATGTTATCGGCAGATGTCGCGTTCCTTTTAGAATAGAATTTATGCATTCGGCCAGGTTTGAGGTCATATGACCATATCATAGGCCGCCGTCGTATGCTTGTGTCCACTGTTCGAAAGGAATATTGCGTAGGTAATTTGTGCCTTCTTTGTTAACTGAGCGCAAACTCGCCAACATCTCGTGAAAACGGTCCTTATTGATCTCGTACCCTGCCAATATAAGTTGATATCGAATATTACATACCACTCTTCAATTGAGAATAAATTGAATATTACAAACGAAATTATATTAATAGATATTACATACCCATATTGGTCACTTGATGTCGCTGACTTTTAGATCGATGTTGCCCGTAGTAGTTGGATGCAACATGCCTTAGGCAATATCGATGGTGTGTGCGATGCCACAGGCTTCTCTAGCGCTCTATTGCGGCTAGTATTCCAGGGCCCCGATCCGATATAACATATATATCAGGTTGGGGGCAGACATGCCTCCTTAACCTAGATAGGAAGAAATCCCAGTCATCAGCTGACTCCCCCGGTGTTATTGCAAACGCAATTGGAAGGATTCTCCTACTACCGTCCTGTGCCACAGCTAGTAATAGCCGATGCGTATATCTACCATACATAAAGGTACCGTCAATTTGTACCAATGGCTTGCGAGATATAAATGCATCTCGGCATTGCTTAAATGTCCGTAAAAGACGCTTGAACACCGTGGCATCCACGAGCAAACGATCGTTGTAGTACGCCGGTTCCGTTTCAAGGTCCGTTATCTTTGCGGGACATATCTCTCCAAAGACTGACACCACCGCCACGCTTCATTATATGAAGCGTCCCACCGACTCATGCAACTTTTCCAACGCTTTCGCTTGGCTATCCAAGCCTTCCTCGTAGAGGGCGTGTACCCCAATTGGCTACGAATATTGCCAATTAAGGTCGGCATCGTAGTCTTAGGATCGGCCTTCACCGTCGCATTATTAAGTCGACCAAAGATGTCTGAATCCATCTTCGGATGATCTTGTGTAACACCAGTCAACGAAGTACGTTAAATAATGCAACATTACGTAATATTAGTATTATTCAAAAACATTGAACACATCGTGATACTGTACCGGCAAGACATGTATGTGGACCTTTGTACTTTTGATCTCCCACAAGCCTGTCCTTTTCCTCAACAAGGCCATGATTTTCCATGAACATGTACCGTCTTGCACTGCACACTTCGCCTCGTACTTATCGAGCTTGGATTTAACCACGTTGTAGTTAACCCCATTCTTGATGCTGTATTGTTTCAATGTAGCAAGAAAAACATCCTTGTTGGAAAACTCGTTACCAACTTCTAATTCGCCCGAATCCAACGACGAAGTTGTACGGTCACGCGTCCGGTGTGGTAGTTCAGAAACTCCAATGCATCGCCTTGAGATAGATCGACATTGTGCATGTGGGCGGAGGCGAGTGCACGCCTGAATAGCGGATCTTCTTCTTCTTCGCCCGAACCGCCTCAACATCTTCAGTATCGTTGGAACAGCTCCGGTTCGTAAAATAATCCAACTTCGCACCATCGGGCCCGTGTTCGAAGGTGGATCCACATCCGACTCATCATCCGATCCACCATAATCGCAACGAACGAGGGTCCTCGCCGGTGGATGTCGTGGGAGTACATTATCCTCCTTAAACATCTTTCGTAACGTCCCCAATCATATGTGGATTGCCAACCACTAGAAGTTGATGACGTTCCCCAATACGTATTTCTATCATCGGACGTCGAAGGAAGGATATGCATGTCCCATCCACCAACCGAAAGTGTCGTGCGGGGTTATGTTTTCCATACTACCACCAAACACGGGCATACGTATTCGCCCTCCCACTAACAGAGTGTCGGCTTGGGGTGTATATTCCCCGAATGTAGTAGATGTTGAGGTCGAAGGAAGATCACTTGGCGATGAAAATTGTACATATACCTCAAGATAGGGTGATCCACCGCAAGATGAGTCTCCACCATTGCCTCAAAGCTCCGAGGACCTTTGATGTCGAATGATTCATATCTCACCGGATCAACCAAAGCGCAAAAATATATACTTAATAGATGAACTTTCATTGGCGTTGTTCCAAAGATTTTACGCCTAATTCTTTTGCGAAGTTCTAAGAAATCTATGTTCGATTAAACCCCAATCGCTGTTGTGCTCTCTCCGATAAAAAAAACACCATTTTCGGTGTCACAAACCTCACCATCGTAGTAAATAAATAAAGATTAATACGCTTTGCTCATTTTCGCTTTCTATTTTTCTTTTGCCTCAATTTCTCTTATGCAACCCGAGAATGAAATTTGGTGATTTATAGTCTAATTTTACCGGAGACTCATCAGAGCAAAAGAGCGTCCCACGTGGGAGCTCTTTTCAAGACTCCGACGCGGCGGTGCCATCTGCTGCTTTGGCGTTTTGTACTTATTCGTTGAACGCCTTCTCAAAATTATTTCACCGGAGACTCTCAGAGCAAAAGCGTCCCGTGGGAGCTCTTTTCGCACTTCTTCTCGACAAAGCATGCATCTGCCGAAGCGTTTTTGGCCACCGCTTTGTTCGAAACGTCTTCTCAAAATTATTTCACCGGAGACTCATCAGTAGCAAAAGAGCGTCCACGTGGGAGCTCTTTTCGCGACTCTTCTCGACAAAGGCATCCTGCTGGAAGCGTTTTTGCCATCGCTTGTTCGTAAACGTCTTCTCAAAATTATTTCACCGGAGACTCATCAGTAGCAAAAGAGCGTCCCACGTGGGAGCTCTTTTCAAGATTTCTTGACGATGCATCCTACTCGAAGCGCTTTTGGCCATCGTTTATTCGAAACGCCTTCTCAAAATTATTTCACCGGAGACTACTATAATAAAATAGTGTCCACGTGGGAGCTCTTTTCAAGATTTCTTCGACAAAGTGCATCTCGCTTTGGAAGCGTTTTTACCACTATTTGTTCAGAAATGTCTTCTCAAAATTATTTTGCGAGATACAATCACAAAAAAATTCAATTAATTTTTTGGGCTAATATATTTTGCCCAAAACCCTAAATATATTTTTACCTAGCCTAGAAACCTTAAAATTTCATACCCTTATTGGTCTGGGAAGGAAGGCAAAACGCTGCGCCCACGTCGGTAGCGTTTTCTGGTTATTCAATGAAGCGCGTCCCCCAGGCGCGCTTTCTTTGGCATTTTCCCTCAAAACGCTACCGACGTGGGCGCGTTTTGATGGGAAATGGCCCTTTTCCGTAAATTTTCTAGAAACCGGCCCAATTCCGTAAATTTTTAATTTTTTTGGTATATTTGAGTATTTTACCCAAAAACAAAAGCACTTAAATGCTAAATTTTTGTGTTGGACCCGGTTGACCCAAAAGCAGGGTGTTATTATTTTCTTGTGTGGTGGAAAAAGGAATTTGCGAAAAAGCTGCGGACATCAACCTCTTATTTACTAGTATCAGGGTTATAGCAGAGTTGGAAAAGCATGGGGTCATGAGCTTAATAATAATGCCCCTTCCCTCTTAAATATCACAGCAATGTCACATATCTACTCTCATGACTCGCACAGACACAAACCCACCCATCTGAACTACCTCCTCAACGCCACCGCCCAAACCAAATGCCTCAAACATGCAACTCAAATCCACTCCCAAATCATCACCAACAGCTTCATTTCCCTCCCTTTTCTCTTCAACAACCTCCTCACCTTGTACTCCAAGTGTGGCCGCCCCTCTCTCTCCCTACTCCTTTTCTCGACTGCCCATCAACTAACCAGAACCGTTGTCTCTTGGACCTCTCTCATCTCCCTACTTTCCCATCTCCCCGCACCCTTTCAGGCCTTGTCCTGTTTCAACCAGATGCGGACCGCTGGTGTATACCCTAATCACTTCACCTTCTCCGCTGTTTTGCCAGCTTGCGCTAGCACTTCCATTCTCGTTCACGGGCAGCAGATGCATTGCTTGATTTCCAAGCACGGGTACGAGGGTTATGTGTTTGTTGGCAGCGCGTTGGTGGATATGTACGCTAAATGCCACGATATGGGCCTGGCAGAGAAGGTGTTTGTCGCTTTGCCTGAAAGGAACATTGTTTCTTGGAATTCCATGATCGTTGGCTGCTTGTTAAACAGCTTCCATGTCAAGGCCCTTTTTCTGTTTAGGGAGGTTATAAGGGAGGATCTTTTTAGTCCTAATCAAGTGAGTTTCTCGACCGTGTTAAGCGCGTCCGCTAATATTGGGGCTCTGGAATTTGGAAAACAAGTGCATGGGGTAGTTTTTAAACAAGGTTTACTTACATTGTCTTATGTGAAGAATTCGCTTATGGACATGTACTTTAAATGCGGTTTGTTTGATGAAGGTGCTCTGTTGTTTAATTCTCTAGGTATAGAGAATAGAGATGTTATTGCATGGAACGTCATGTCGATGGGTTGTGTTTACAATGAAAACTTTGAAGAAGCTTGCAACTATTTATGGGTCATGAAAAGGGCAGGTATATCGCCAGATGAGGCGTCATACTCGACAGCCCTTCATGCATCTGCCCATCTTGCTGCACTGGATCAAGGGACTTTAATCCATAATCAGACTATAAAATCAGGGTTTTCAACAAATACATGCATTGCCACTTCGTTGATCACAATGTATGCAAAATGTGGGAGCTTAGATGACGCTTGTCGGGTGTTTGAAGAAATTGACAATCCTAACGTTGTTTGCTGGACGGCACTGATTGCTGCTTGCCAACAACATGGCAATGGAAACCACGTAATTAAGTTGTTTGAAAAAATGCTTGCAGATGGCTTAAAACCTCATTACATTACTTTTGTTTGTGTAATATCAGCTTGTAGTCATACAGGACGTGTTGAAGAAGGGCATGCTTACTTCAATTCTATGGAAAAGGTGCATGGTATAATCCCTGGACATGAACACTATGCCTGCATGGTTGACTTACTAGGTCGTTCAGGTAAACTAGATGAAGCTAGGAAGTTTATAGCACAAATGCCGATCAAACCTAACGCATCTGTTTGGGGAGCTCTGCTTGGTGCTTGTGCAAAATACGGTAATCTTGAAATGGGAAGTGAAGTTGCAGGGAGACTCTTTGAGTTGGAGCCCGATAACCCAGGTAACTATATTCTCCTTGCCAACATGTATGCACATAAAGGAAAGTTAAGGGAAGCCGATCATGTTAGAAGATTGATGGGTATAAATAGGGTAAGAAAAGAACCAGGATGTAGCTGGATTGATTTTAAGAATAAGAGCTTTGTGTTTACAGTGCATGATAAATTGCATGCTAGAACGGATGAAATTTATGAGATGTTGAAAAAAGTGAAGGAGTTGGTGACGAATAAAGGATATGTGCCTCAAACGCAGTTCGCTGTTAATAGTGCTGAAGAGTTGAAGGAGGAGAGCTTGTGGTATCATAGTGAGAAAATAGCACTTGCATTTGGGTTGCTAGCACTCCCTGCTGGGGCTCCAATTAGGATAAAGAAAAATCTAAGGACATGTGGTGATTGTCATACAGTTATGAAGTTTGCTTCTGAAATTTGGAAGAGAGAGATTATTGTAAGGGATGTAAATCGGTTTCACCATTTCAGGAATGGCTTATGTTCCTGCAGAGACTATTGGTGATTGGCCTCCTTGAATAAGGTTTGTAGTTACCTTTCAACATTATTGTCAGTTTAGTCATTGTTATTGTAATCTTTGAGCGACAAAACATAGTGGGCTAATCCTTGCCGTGTCGAAGATCGACACAAACTGTTGTTCCAACCATGTCAAGCTCAAACGCCAATACGTGTAAGGTGTTCCGTTTCAGTTAGTCTTCCTTGCGCCAATTCTTATCCACATGCCAATGGGGAGCAGAATTGTTAAGGCAGCAACAGTATGGAATTGCATAGCAACAGAAACTTCTTCTCATGGGAACTGGCAGATTTTGATGGAGGAAGCCAAATACCTTGACTAGAAGGTGATCCAGATGACATTAATTAAATGGTCCGAATATCTGAATGCCCCATTCTTCCTAGGAACTATTATATCCTTTCAAGCTATGTACAATGAATTTATAAACCACAAAAATACCAAATACTGACGGGTTAAGTAACAAACAGACCAAATTCCCGCTTGGTACAAGATTTTAATATTTTAATATTTTTTTATTCTTTTCTAATTAAATTTAACAACAAAATATAATTATTATATTAAGTTACTGAATCTAATTAATAATTTAAAATTTACATTTCCATAAAAATATATTTATATGTATATAATATATATTTATTAAAACGCTAAAAATTAGACTATATAAAAATTAGTTTTAATGTCATGTGCTATGCACATGATATCTTTAAATTATAATATAAAGTAATAGTTTCATAAAATATAATTAAAATATATTAACATGAAATTTAAATAAAATTCAGCATATAAATAAAATTTAAAAAGTTTAAATTATAACTTTTCTCTATTTTTTTTCCTGTATTTGTATGTGAATTATTTAAAATAAGAATTAAATAATATTTCATAATGAAATGATATTAATTAATTTTATATACTATTAACTTAGACTTAGTTTTATATATAAATATATATTTTCAATTAGCTATTATAAAGTTGCTTATATTTATAAAAATACACATTTTAATTAATTAATAGGGTATATACATTTCACAGTTATTGTAACGATTTGGTTTTTAGTGGTGTCAAAAAATATAATTTCAAAACCCCATTTTCATAAACCAAGTCTGTAAGTATAAAATAAAAATATTTACGAATTTAATATGAAAATATTATAAATATCAGTTAAATAATTTAGAAAAAAAAAAGTAGTTAATTAAAGTTCGGAAACTAAATTGTAAAAGTTCAATCGCTATTGAGTTTTAATTAAGAAAAAGTTTGCTAACTTAAATAGCAATTATCCAAAGGACTGAAATGGTTAGTTAACCATTATTTATGTAACATCCTAAAAATTGAGTATCGATATGTTGCATAATTTTTGTGCTTAGCTTGTGAATGATTCAATTTGTGTGTTTAATATAGTCTTAAGAAGGCTCGGGATTTATTCGGAATTAGAATAAATTTTAGTAATGAGTACTTTATTGAAGTGGAACAAGTAACATTGATGTTTAAGGAAATTAAGTGACAAAAGTTAGCATAAGATGAGCTAGTAGTAAAGTGGAGTTGGCGCCATGAGTGTTGCTTGAGGGAAGAGGTTCGAATCCCATGGTATGCATTTTGTGACCTTAATTTTTGCACTCTTCTAGCATGTGTCGGCCAAGGTCTATTTTTGGTAGGTTGGACTTTATTTTTATGGCAAGGTGGCTAATGGTTAAGGCAAGATTTGAACATAGGGAAAGGAATCATGAGCTTATGGTATGTAGGGGGAACACAAGGCACTTTTTAAGGGGTGTTTTTGGAAAGTTTGGAATGGCCAAACTTTGTCCATGAACTTGACGGTTTTGGGGGGCTAGGGGGTGGCCGAATGTTGTTGGAGGTATTGGTAAGAATGTGTAGCAAGTTTGGTCACTTTCATTTTGGTCATTTTGTGCTTTTCACAAAAACTTTTCTTTTCATCTTTCTCTCCCCTAGCCGAATGCATTTTGTGCATTAGTGAACATCTTGTTTTCTTCTTTTGGTCATTTCTTTTTGATCATTTGGTCATATTTTGCCTAACCTCTCAAGTCACTCTTCCCCTTGTGCCAAAAAACACAAAAACACAAAAGCCATTTTTCTCTTTTTTTCTTTTCTTCTCCATTGCCGAATGCTCTCTTGTCCCAAATCCTCTCTTTGCTCCTTTTTCACCTTTGAAAACCGAAACACAAACCTCTCATCCTCTATTTCTTTCTTTCTCCATTTTGCTCTTTCTTACAAACATATTTTCTCCTTTCTCTTTTCCTCGATGGCCGAATATTGCTAGTATCATTTTCTTCCATTTTTCTTCTTAGCCGAATCTTCCTCTTCATATATATTTTCTTATCAATCATTTTCTTTGCATTCGTTTTGATTAATCGGTAAGAACCCTCTTCGATTCTTTATTTTTTTATCTTTTCTTTTGCCGAATCTACTTTTGTTTGGGAGGGTCTTTTGACCAAAGTATCCTCTATCTCTTTCTCTTAGACAATCTTTCTCGTCTTTATAGTGATATAGAGAAGGCCAAACTCGTAGTATTCGTAATCATCGTGAATCGCTAGGATTCGGTTCAAAGTGTTAAGGTAAGGGTTTCTATCAAGGACTTTCATATTACTCGTTATTTCGTCAAAGATGGGTTACTAATTAATTTTATCTTAGGAACGTTATCGCTCGATTTTCATCCCGTGAACATAAGATTTCGTGGTAAGCCGATTTCGCCCTTAAAACCTATAAACTTAATTTCCAAAAATATTAGTTGGACTAATATTCTTTTATCAATGGAGGCAAGCAAGATAGGGTCGAAAAGGGTGGTGAATAGTGTTCGGAAGAGGGCGGATTCGCTATTCCCTCTAGATTCAAGCGAAGGGCTATTTCGGCAATTCGGGATTTTCCACCGGGTTGTGGACCCTCATCCGGGGAGAATCAATTATTCAAAGTTGTTCGTAGTTCGGAGCCATTAGCTATTCAGGATTTTCCACCGGGTTGTGAACCGTCAACCGGGGAGAACCGCCAAATAGTAGTTGTTCGAGATTCTGAGGGTAAAGATCTAGATCGCTTATCTTTAGCATAGATTTATATTAAGTATTAGTGTTCTAACCAAGCGTGATACGTATTTAGGTATCGACGATTGGGAAAGTATAGTCCTCACCGTGTCGTGTGTAATCTCACACTTATCTCATGGGTTAGATGACTTTACCGTAATTAAGCATTAGTCTAAAAAAAGAAAAAAAATCGCAAAGTTGGTGAGATCGAAAAATATGGTATATTAACACTTTAGTGTTAAGAGCATGTAATCGGTATTAAAATCGTGAAAATTTCAGAATCGCCCTTAATGGGCTAAAATGATAAAAAGTGACATTTTGGGCCCCATGTGATAAATGGGCCATATGAGTTATTTGATAAAATTGGCCAAGTATGATATGAGATATAATGGGCCAAATTGTGAAATGGGCCAAATTGTGAAATGGGCCAAATTGTGAAAAGGGGCAAATTGTGAAATGGGCCAGATTTGTAATAATTTTTTTATGGGCCTTATGATGGAATTATCATATGAATGAATTGTCATGCATTTTATATACATGATTGCATGGGTTGGGATAATTGATGAAGAGAAGATGGCTTCGTGCCCAGTTAATGGCTTCGTGCCCAGTTAATGGCTTCGTGCCCAGTTGATGGCTTCATGCCCAGTTTAATATATGGCTTAATGCCCAGTTGGTGTGTTGGCGGGGTGGGTGACTAAAGCTCCCCACAGGTGTGCTGGTTGGTACGGGTGATGTGTAGCGGATGGAAATTTAGGCTTGGTTGGGAATTGTATATCACATACATTTTATACTTGTTATATTGTACATTTGTAAATGGGCTCAAGCCCAATTAAATGCTTAAATGGTTTCGGCCCAGTGGACTTGGTAAGTGGGTTACACACTGAGTTCTATGTAACTCACCCTGTTTCCTTTACCCATCTCAGGTAACGATCATTAATGGAGGCTAGGGCCGGGGGATGACTTCGTGGAGGCCATACTTCGAATGATGGTTTTTGTGAACTTTGAACTACTCTTAAGTATTTTTATCTAATTACTATTTCAGCTATGATGTAATAAGGCCTCTGGTATTATTTTTATGGATTTTTACTTGTGGATGGATTTTAATTATGTTTAAATACTAAAATGGGACTATACAATTTTTTATAAATGTTTTCTTAAATTCTCGTGCAAAAAGGGGTTTTTCTTAAATATTTTATTCTCGTAAATTTTTCTTTAAGAATCTTGTTTTCAAATTTCCCTTTGAACTCTTTTAAACTTCTCGTAAAATTTTTACCAATTAATTTCTAAGTTTTAATTTATAAATTCTTATGTCTTAAATCATAGATTTTAAATTAACCTCGGTTTTTAATAAACTTCAATTCCAAAATAGTTTTGAGGATCTGTTTTATTTAAATCAATAAATGACTAGATGTATGTTCGTTTTGTGTGACATACCAAATCTGGTCTTAACGCATAGACCGTGGTTTGGGGTGTTACATTTTATGGTATCGAGCCGATTTCAAAACTCTACTGTGGTTTGGGTTCAACAACAATTTTTGTTTAAAGTCATTTTGAATTTATAGAATTTATGTTTTAAAGGTATTATGGCACCACGAGCATCCGGCACCAAGTCAAGTAAGTATTCGTATATTGAATGTTTATTATTGTGATATGATCATAGGAACACTCTAGAACTTCTAGTTTTAGGTGTTGAAACTATAGAGATTGAGACTATAGGATGTGATTGCGAAAACAACTCTATCTCTTATATCTCATAAAATATCGTTAATAAACACTGAAATAGTATTCTGATTCATAAAACTTGTAATCAGATTAAACCAAATTAGCTATTATGAGCGCTAGAAGACGTGGACGTGGTAGACGTGGTCGTGGTAGAGGCCGAGGTGCTAGAGCCGTGTCCGAGGCATCGGGACATATGCCAAAAATGGATACACCGCATCACCATGTCGGATATTGGATCCCACGACCGTATGAGGAAGATATTGCTTTGTCTCGTGCAATGTTACGAGTTTTGGAAAGGGTTCTTTGGGGCTAGAACGGGCCGATGGCTCGAGGATCAATATCGGAGCGGCTCGAGATCTAATAGTCTTTGAGACTTTTAGGGGTATTTCAGAGTAGCCCCAAATGTTGCGGAATATTGGCTCGAGGTCGTAGAGCGGATTATGGATGACCCAGAGTGTCTTCTGCCGAGCAAAAACTAAGAGGAGCCGTGTCCTTATTGAGGGACGAGGCGTATCAATGGTGGCTTACTGTGCGAGAAGGCACCCAGGCTGAACGTGTTACTTGGGATTTCTTCAAAGCTACTTTCCAAGGGAAGTATGTCGGGGCAAGCTATGTGGATGCCCGGAGGAAGGAATTCATGAATCTAGTACAAGGGAAATAGACAGTGGCAGCTTACGAGGCAGAATTTCTTCGCTTAAGCTGATATGCTCGCGCAATAGTGCCAATCGATCATGAGCACCGCGTATGCTTTTGAGGATGGGTGAACGATGAGTTACTGGTCGATAGCCCCGCAACAAGAAAGGATTTTTGCCACACTTGTGGAGAAAACCAAGATAGCCAAGAGGCTAAGAACTCGTAACGCTAGAACCGGGAAAGAGTCGAGGCAAGAGGGATTTTAAGTACTGGGTTCGCTAAAAAGGTTCCAAAAGAGGCCTCGGAATGATGAGCCACTCAAGCTAGAGCACTGTGGCTACCAATCGATTCAAGAATGTGCTTGTTGTGAGACGCGACACCTCGGGGAATGCCGGGAAGAGAACCGGTGGTTGTTTTAAATGTGGTTCTAAGGACCACGGTTTAGGAATTGCCCTCGACATCATCGCTCGACTCAAGAAGCTCGTAACTCGATGCACAACACCGGAGGTGCTCAACACCACCGAGAGGCCGTGGACCAGTCGTGGTGGTAATGATGCCGGGGCGTGGTCAAGGTGCACCGGGTCGAGGTAATGGCTTTAGAGGTAACGCGAGGTAAGACAATGGGGTTGGTCTATGCGGTCGGCGTCGGGAGGATAGCGATGCACGATGTGATAAGCTGATACGTTCTTCATCTTTGATGTACACATTCGCTTTAATAGATATCGGGTCTACCCACTCGTGCGTTGCTAGTGCCATATCCGAAATCAAATATTAGATCCGAGATTACCGATAGAGTGATGACGGTAATTAGTCCTTTAAGACGATGCGTGGTCGTGAATAAATTGTATAGAGACGTGCCTTTAGAAATTCAAAGAGAAATATTTTTGGCGATTTGATGGAACGCCTTTCGCAAGTTCGATCTTATTTTGGGCATGGATTGGTTGGTAAAGCATCGGGCGCAATTGGATTGTCTTTGAAAAGCGGATGTCAATAAGGACTTTGGATGATAAGGAGGTAGTAATGATAGGCGAGCGAAGGAACTTTTTGGCAAATGTGGTATCTGCTTTAAAGGGCGAAAAAGTTGGTGCGCAAAGGGTATGGAGCGTTCTAGCCTTCATTAGTGCTTTGGATGCCAAGGAATTATCAGTGGAAGGTGTGAGAACGGTGAAAGAATTTTCAGATGTCTTTCCCGAAGAACTTCCTGGTCTACCTCCAGATCGGGAAGTAGAATTTGGCATTGAGCTTTTGCCTGGAACGACTCCGGTGTCCATTGCTCCTTACAGAATGGCGCCGAATGAGTTAGCGGAGCTTAAAGTACAAATTCAAGAATTATTGGATCGGGGATTTATCCGACCGAGTGTGTCTCCGTGGGGAGCACCGGTTTTGTTCGTCAAGAAGAAGGATGGGTCGATGCGTATGTGTATTTATTATAGGCAGTTGAATAAATTGACGATCAAGAATAGGTATCCATTGCCGAGAATCGACGACCTGTTTGATCAATTGAGAGAAGTTTCAGTTTTCTCCAAGATTGATTTGAGATCGGGTTATCATCAACTCAAGGTTAAGGAGGTAGATATTCATAAGATGGCATTCCGAACTCGTTATGGACATTATGAGTTTTTGGTGATGTCGTTTGGTTTGACCAATACACCAGCTGCATTTATGGACATGATGAACTGAGTCTTTCAACCCTATCTAGACCGGTTCGTGGTGGTGTTCATAGATGATATCTTGGTATACTCGAGGAATGAAGAAGAGCATGACTCGCATTTGTGCATAGTATTGCAAATACTGCGAGATAAGCAACTTTATGCCAAATTCAGTAAGTGTGAATTTTGGCTGAAGGAAAGTGACTTTCTTGGGTCATGTGGTGTCACCAAGAAGGAATAAGAGTTGATCCTCGGAAGGTAGAGGTCAGTGTTGGATTGGAAACCACCAAAGACAAAGTGGTGAGATTCGAGTTTCTTAGGTTTGGTGGTTATTATAGACGCTTTGTTGAGAGGTTTTTGCCGATTCTTTGCACACCCCAACTAAGCTACATTGCGAAAGGGAGTATCGTATGTGTGGATCGATAAACAACAAGAGAGTTTTGAGAAATCAAGAAGAAGATTTTGACTGAAGCGCCAGATCGATTCAACCCGAGGCCGGAAAAGAGTTTATCGTTTCTCGTGATGCGTCACACACGGGTTCGTGATGTGTGTCTTGATGCAAGGTGGAAAAGTGGTGGCTTATGCTTCTCGTCGATTAAGGCCGCACGAAGTCAATTATCCTACTCATGACTTGGAGTTGGTTGCAGCGGTGGTGTTTGCTTTAAAGATTTGGAGGCACTATCTCTACGGTGAGAAGTCTATTATTTATACGGATCATAAGAGTCTTAAGTACCTTCTTACCCAAAAGGAGTTGAACTTGAGACAACGGAGGTGGGTGGAGCATGTTAAAGGATTATGACTTCTCAATCGAGTATCATCCCGAAAGGCTAACGTGGTGGCGAGGCACGCGTTGAGTCGTAAGGTAGTATCGGAGTTAAGAGCAATGTTTGCTCATCTCGCCAGGTATGAAGATGGCGATCACTAGCGGAACTTGAGTTAAGCCTTTGTGGTTAGAAACGCAGATCAAGGAAAAGCGCTTATCGGATGAAAAGTTGGGTCCGTTAATGCAACAAGTTGAAAGTGGTGTAATAGGGGATTTTGGAATGAACAAGGATGAAGTGCTGTGTTTTCGTGGAAGAGTTTGTATGCCCATGGATTCTTATTTGAGACAAATGATTCTGCGGGAGGCGCATAGTAGCCCTTATGCTATGCACCCCGGAGGAAATAAGATGTATCGAGACCTCCGTGAGCAGTATTGGTAGCCAAGGTTAAAACGGGAGGTTACTGATTTCGTGGGTAAGTGCTTGACTTGTCAACAAGTGAAGGCGAAACACCAATTTTCGTCGGGCTTATTGCAACCGGTAAAGATTCCTTTATGGAAATAGGAGCGGATAACGATGGACTTTGTTAGTGGGTTACCCTTAACACCTACTAAGAAAGATTCCGTCTGGGTGATAGTGGATCGGTTAACGAAGACTGCCCATTTTCTACCAGTTCGTACGGATTACTCGCTGCAGAAGTTGGCTAAGTTGTACGTATCGGAGATTGTGAGGTTGCATGGGGTACCAGTGTCTATTATATCGGACAGGGATCCTAGGTTTACATCACGGTTTTGGAAAGCTTTGTATGAGGCTTTGGGAACAAAGTTAGACTTCAGTATGGCTTTTCATCCTCAGTCAGATGGTCAGTCGGAAAGAGTAATCCATATTTTGGAAGACATGTTAAGGGGTTGTGTGATTGATTTCGGAGGTAGTTGGAAAGATTTTCTATCGTTGGCAGAGTTCACAGATAATAACAGCTTACCAATTCAAAGATCCAAATGGCACCTTATGAAGCGTTATATGGTCATAGGTGTCGTACCCCTACTTGTTGGACTGAATTGGGGGAACGACAGTTGTTGGGTCCTGAAATGGTATCTGAGACGGAAGAAAAGGTAAAGGTGATTCGAGCACGGTTAAAGGAAGCTTCGGATAGACAAAAGTCGTATCACGGATCTGAAGCGTAAGGATATTGAGTTTGCGGTGGGAGATCGTGTCTTTCTCGAAAGTCTCACCTTGGAAGAAGATTTTCAGATTTGGAAGGAAGGGCAAGTTGAGCCCTAGGTTCATTGGACCGTACAGTGTGTTGAAGCATGTAGGACCAGTGGCCTATCAGCTTGAATTACCCCCGGAGTTGAGTCAGATTCATAGTGTCTTCCATGTCTCTATGTTAAGGCGTTATCGATCGAATCCGTCTCACATAGTACCGGTAGAAGAAGTGGAGATAAGGCCGGACTTGTCTTTCGAGGAGGAACCGGTAAAAATTATAGATCAAGATGTTAAGGTGCTAAGAAAGAAGCCGGTACCGTTGGTTAAGGTTCTATGGCGTAATCACAGAGCGGAGGAAGCTACGTGGGAGCCTGAGGACGCAATTCGACAACAATATCCTCACCTCCTTTAACCAGGTAAATTTCGAGGATGAAATTTTCTTTTAGGGGGGTAGAATTGTAACATCCTAAAAATTGAGTATCGATATGTTGCATAATTTTGGTGCTTAGCTTGTGAATGATTCAATTTGTGTGTTTAATATAGTCTTAAGAAGGCTCGGGATTTATTCGGAATTAGAATAAATTTTAGTAATGAGTACTTTATTAAAGTGGAACAAGTAACCTTGATGTTTAAGGAAATTAAGTGACAAAAGTTAGCATAAGATGAGCTAGTAGTAAAGTGGAGTTGGCGCCATGAGTGTTGCTTGAGGGAAGAGGTTCGAATCCCATGGTATGCATTTTGTGACCTTAATTTTTGCACTCTTCTAGCATGTGTCGGCCAAGGTCTATTTTTGGTAGGTTGGACTTTATTTTTATGGCAAGGTGGCTAATGGTTAAGGCAAGATTTGAACATAGGGAAAGGAATCATGAGCTTATGGTATGTAGGGGGAACACAAGGCACTTTTTAAGGGGTGTGTTTTGGAAAGTTTGGAATGGCCAAACTTTGTCCATGAACTTGGACGGTTTTGGGGGCTAGGGGGGTGGCCGAATGTTGTTGGAGGTATTGGTAAGAATGTGTAGCAAGTTTGGTCACTTTCATTTTGGTCATTTTGTGCTTTTCACAAAGACTTTTCTTTTCATCTTTCTCTCCCTAGTCGAATGCATTTTGTGCATTAGTGAACATCTTGTTTTCTTCTTTTGGTCATTTCTTTTTGATCATTTGGTCATATTTTGCCTAACCTCTCAAGTCACTCTTCCCCTTGTGCCGAAAACCCCAAAAACACAAAAGCCATTTTTTCTCTTTTTTTCTTTTCTTCTCCATTGTCGAATGCTCTCTTGTCCCAAATCCCTCTCTTTGCTCCTTTTTCACCTTTGAAAACCGAAACACAAACCTCTCATCCTCTATTTCTTTCTTTCTCCATTTTGCTCTTTCTTACAAACATATTTTCTCCTTTCTCTTTTCCTCCATGGCCGAATATTGCTAGTATCATTTTCTTCCATTTTTCTTCTTAGCTGAATCTTCCTCTTCATATATATTTTTCTTATCAATCATTTTCTTTGCATTCGTTTTGATTAATCGGTAAGAACCCTCTTCGATTATTTATTTTTTTTATCTTTTCTTTTGCCGAATCTACTTTTGTTTGGGAGGGTCTTTTGACCGAAAGTATCCTCTATCTCTTTCTCTTAGACAATCTTTCTTGTCTTTATAGTGATATAGAGAAGGCCGAAACTCGGAGTATTCGTAATCATCGTGAATCGCTAGGATTCGGTTCAAAGTGTTAAGGTAAGGGTTTCTATCAAGGACTTCCATATTACTCGTTATTTCGTCAAAGATGGGTTACTAATCAATTTTATCTTAGGAACATTATCGCTCGATTTTCATCCCGTGAACGTAAGATTTCGTGGTAAGCTGATTTCGCCCTTAAAACCTATAAACTTAATTTCCAAAAATATTAGTTGGACTAATATTCTTTTGTCAATGGAGGCAAGCAAGATAGGGTCGAAAAGGGTGGTGAATAGTGTTCGGAAGAGGGACGGATTCGCTATTCTCTCTAGATTCAAGTGAAGGGCTATTTCGGCAATTCGGGATTTTCCACCGGGTTGTGGACCCTCGTCCGGGGAGAATCAATTATTCGAAGTTGTTCGTAGTTCGGAGCCATTAGCTATTCGGGATTTTCCACCGGGTTGTGAACCGTCAACCGGGGAGAACCGCCAAATAGTAGTTGTTCGAGATTCCGAGGGTAAAGATCTAGATCACTTATCTTTAGCATTGATTTATATTAAGTATTAGTGTTCTAACCAAGCGTGATACGTATTTAGGTATCGACGATTGGGAAAGTATAGTCCTCACCGTAATCAAGTGTGTAATCTCACACTTATCTCATGGGTTAGATGACTTTACCGTAATTAAGCATTAGTCTAAAAAAAGGAAAAAATCGCAAAGTTGGTGAGATCGGAAAATATGGTATATTAACACTTTAGTGTTAAGAGCATGTAATCGGTATTAAAATCGTGAAAATTTCGGAATCGCCCTTAATGGGCTAAAATGATAAAAAGTGACATTTTGGGCCCCATGTGATAAATGGGCCATATGAGTTATTTGATAAAATTGGCCAAGTATGATATGAGATATAATGGGCCAAATTGTGAAAAGGGCCAAATTGTGAAATGGGCCAAATTGTGAAAAAGGGGCAAATTGTGAAATGGGCCAGATTTGTAATAATTTTTTTTATGGGCCTTATGATGGAATTATCATATGAATGAATTGTCATGCATTTTATATACATGATCGCATGGGTTGGGATAATTGACGAAGAGAAGATGGCTTCGTGCCCAGTTAATGGCTTCGTGCCCAGTTAATGGCTTCGTGCCCAGTTGATGGCTTCATGCCCAGTTTAATATATGGCTTAATGCCCAGTTGGTGTGTTGGCGGGGTGGGTGACTAAAACTCCCCACAGGTGTGCTGGTTGGTACGGGTGGTGTGTAGCGGATGGAAATTTAGGCTTGGTTGGGAATTTCATATCACATGCATTTTATACTTGTTATATTTTACATTTTTAAATGGGCTCAAGCCCAATTAAATGCTTAAATGGTTTCGGCCCAGTGGACTTGGTAAGTGGGTTACACACTGAGTTCTATGTAACTCACCCCGTTTCCTTTACCCATCTCAGGTAACGATCATTATTGGAGGCTTGGGCCGGGGGATGACTTCGTGGAGGCCATACTTCGAATGATGGTTTTTGTGAACTTTGAACTACTCTTAAGTATTTTTATCTAATTACTATTTCAGCTATGATGTAATAAGGCCTCTGATATTATTTTTATGGATTTTTACTTGTTGATGGATTTTAATTATGTTTAAATACTAAAATGGGACTATTCTATTTTTGATAAATGTTTTCTTAAATTCTCGTGCAAAAAGGGGTTTTTCTTAAATATTTTATTCTCGTAAATTTTTCTATAAAATTTTTTAAGAATCTTGTTTTCAAATTTCCCTTTGAACTCTTTTAAACTTCTCGTAAATTTTTTACCAATTAATTTCTAAGTTTTAATTTATAAACTCTTATGTCTTAAATCATAGATTTTAAATTAACCTCGGTTTTTAATAAACTTCAATTCCAAAATAGTTTTGAGGATCTGTTTTATTTAAATCAATAAATGACTAGATGTATGTTCGTTTTGTGTGACATACCAAATCTGGTCTTAACGCATAGACCAGGGTTTGGGGTGTTACATTTTAACATGACTTAGGGCCAGTTTGGCAATGCTTTTGAGAAGTGCTTTTGAAAAATTTAAGTGTTTGGTATTGCTGTCAAAAAGTGCTTTTGAGAAGTAAAATGTCTATTTTAGACATGATATTATAAAGTAACAAATATGTATTTAAGCAATGTTCAAATTAGTTAATATTATGATATTTTAGCAAAAATATAAAAATAATTTATTATAATTTATTGTTAATATTTTAATATATAATATTAATTTTAAATATTTCTAAGTAATTAATATTAATTAATTATTAAATTTAATTAGAATATATAAACTATATTTAAATATTTAAATATAATAATTAAATATTTGTAATTAGATATTGACACAATTGTATTATTTTAAAAATTATTTTTTTATTTTTAATGCTTTTAACACATTTGTAAAACTCATATTAGATATTAACATAACATAGAAAACATAAACGTAACAAATTAAAATATTACATATATTTGGATTAAAGTTTCAAAAAGGGATAATATTTATATACCAAATATAAATACTAAAAATTTTACAATAGCATTTACAATTTAAAGTGAATTCATTAAACTAGAAGCTATAGCATCTCTTGTTAATTCCATTTCAAAACCACTTGAATTGCTTGATTCACCGTCATCATCACCACCATCATCGTCGTCGTCATCATCATCACTTTCTCAACCATGCGCATTTTCTGAATCAATAGTATTCTCATATGCCAAGTTAATATCTTCGTATTCCATAAAATCTGCATCATTTCGACCGACATGTTTTCGGATAAAATTTTGTATCGTCATTGTAGCAACAACGATCATCGTTTGCTTTTCAAAACTATAACTTGGCATATCCCTTAAAATGGCTCTTTTTTTTTTTCAAAACACCAAAAGTTCGTTCAATCATACTACGTAATGATGAATGTGAATGATTGAATATCTCTTCTTTACCAGATACTAGTCTACCTTTACGAAAGTCAGGTAAATGATATCGCTGACCTCTATATGGTCCAAGATAACCTTTCATTTGAGGATATCCAGAATCAACAAGATAATATTTTCTTACATGTCATAATATAACAAACAATTAGTTCAATAATTTTTTTAATAAAAATGATCAATTAAAGAACTTATACTTTATTTTTAAAAAAATCACATATAAATAAAATATCTAACCATTTGGTGGGTGCGGAAATTTGTATTTTGGATCTCGAATTGCATCAAGAATTATTCTAGTGTCATGTGCCGATCTTTCCCATCTAGCCATGACAAAGGTGAAGCACATATTAAAATCACATACTGCCATAACATTTTGAGTAGGGATACCTTTTCTTCCAATATAGGGAATCTGTTCATTTGGTGGAAGAATAGCGGCAATATGAGTACCATCAATTGCACCTATGCAATCCTGAACAAATAATCATATTAGTCTCGTGCATATTTTTAGTCGACCAAAAATATTAAAAATATAATAAGATAAAATTAAATTTTAACCTTAAAATGCGGCATATATCTAGAATCATTACGTATTTGTTCGGGTATTGAGCTAAAAAAAGGATCTTCGGGTGCAATTAGATCAGTGGCCATCCTTGAAACTTTCTCAAGCACAATTGCAAAGTATCGACTTATTGTTGATCCAGACCTTTGAAATCTTTCTCGACATTGGGAAACTTTTGCACCGGTGCCCAAGATGTATAAAAAAATTCCCAACATTTCACTAGAAGATATGTTTCTTGAAGTTTGCAAGTTGTATCTTGTCTCCAAAACTCTCAACAAACTTGTGAATACCATTTTAGACATCCTAAAATTAATCATAGTATGCGTGATTCGTGACCGTCAAGGATCTCTCGGATCCATGTCTCACCGATCATTTTGAATTCATGCATGGTTGCTTCAATATATACTTCTCGTGATATAATTGCACGGAAGAAGATGCAACAACAAATAATCGGTTAAAACATTCCATGCATTGTAAAATCTCTTTCTTTTCCCTTTCATCATCACTTTCATCATCGCTGTAATTCTCAACTATACTCATCACCTGTGAAAAAATTTGAACATCCAAAATCATATATAAACAACTATTGATAAAACTAATTTAGTATAAATAAGTAGAACATAAATTCAATATCCAAAGACCAAATATAAACAACTATTAATAAAAGTAGATTACACATAAATAAGTAGAACATAAATTCAATATCCAAAAACCAAACATAAACAGCCATTGATAAAACATAAATTCAATATCCGAAAACCAAACATAAATAACTATTGATAAAACTAGTTTAGCATTTTTTTTAGTCACATAATAGATATCTCTAAACACTAGAAGATCAGAAAATTTTCAACTATCCTCCATTTCCGTCTTAAGCCACAAAGCTCTAATCTTGGGATTAATTGATAAAAACATAATTCGCTTGTCCTTATTGAGCAATAATTTAAGTGCGAAAAAGTATAGCGGACTAGCTTCTGAAACTTCTTCCGACATGCTGTCGAGCACTTTTGACTGCTTGTGGAATACCATATGGATCCATAACAGAGTCAAACTAGATGTGGCTTGACTCATATTGTCACCGTGCATTGCATAATTTTTCTATTTGATCGACAATCTTGCAAACCCCTCCAATTTGCTTTGAGGATTTCTTTCTTCCAGCTTTTAAAATGTGAACTTGATATCTCAGGGTTTTTTCTTTTTTGACCGTTTCCATCAATTTGAACATCATTTGAAATGTGAACATCATTTAAAATGCGAACATCGTTTCTCACATTTTCTTCTTCATTCTCTTCTTCGTATTTCATTGTTAACATCCTCAAAAAAATCACTACTGAGTGTACTGTAAGAAGGTGCCCATGCTTTATCACTGTTGTAACTATCCCCATGAACATTTGGTCATACTTCCCTTCGAATTCGGGATCAATGCCCGATGTTTTAAATTTTTGAGCTTCAGCACAACCTACATATAAAATGATAGTTTAATAACAAGAATTATCAATAACCTCATAGAAAAGAAAAAAACAAAAATATTCAAAATTATTAATGTACCTTTAGCCTACTCTCCCACCAATCATCCGATGCATCAACGGTTCTTTTATAGGATTCCACCCTAGACCAAAGATTCTCTTAGCCTTTAAGTTTTTTCCAAGCTTTCCATTCTTTTTTTAGGGCATCCCACCTATTTTTAGGTTGTCTTTGTGAAAAACCCTTGCCCGTTTCTTTCTCAAAATTGGTCATTATTTTCAACCATCCATCTTTTGTGAAATGAGTACTAGGCCTATTGCCTTTCAATATCTCTTTAATACAAATATCACAAAATATTTTCACAATCTCTTATCCCACATTGCTTTCACTTTTTCACCACTAACTTCAATCGTCGAAGTACTCATCTATTGTGTATACAAACAGATTCGTTTCAGCCAAGCAATCAAGAAAATCAAATGTCACATAAGTATATTTGTTTACATGTGTATCAAAATATTTTCCTCTAATATTAATTTTACCAAAAATGGACCCGACACTAATAATGGTGTTAATCCCTAGCTAATTTGCATTAAACCAATCTTACTTCACAAAAACTAAATCGCATGCTAATAAAAGAATATACAATTTGCAGTTTTGTCCATAAAATGTGCTTTGTAACAATACTTAAACAACAATACTTAAAAACCCTGTTTGTTTTGCTTGAAGCCGAGACTGTTCAAGTGTTTAAGAGAACAAATAAAGTAAAAATATGCTTCAAAAGTGTTGGTGCAAGACAAAGGACATAACAAGGAATTGTAACACTTGCATTTCTGCCAAAGTTTACCTTGACGACCAGCAATGGGTATGTTGTTACAGTTGCCCCAAGTTTTGCCAATGCTCCTAATAAAAACACTGCTCATAGAAACAAAGCAAGGCGAGAAAAAAGTAGAAATTTAGACAAGACTACCATTCGGATATTTTATGGAATAGACCACTCCATAGTGGGGAGGTTGAAAAGTCATTGATGGTATTTAATTTTTCAACAATAGGAATCAAATTGAACATTTGACAAGAGTTAGTGTACCAAATATGTGATTAACCTTTTACGAATCTATCTTTTGTTCCAAAAGTAGAAAATTTGATAGGCAAGAAAGTAGTCTACCAATCGGATGAACCATGCATAACAAACAGGGTTTTTAAGTATTTTAACAAACAGGGTTTTTAAGTATTTTGACATCAATGCTGAAAAAGGAGAAAAGTTGATTCATCTTGCAATCAACTCAGTTAATGTCCATCTAATTCTAAAGTTCCGACAACAAACATGTTCTAAAAAAACAAAAGAAAAAATAGAAAGAAAAACTTCTTGAAATCGCAAATTGAAAGAAAAGCTCACGTATTCACTTTCAACTACAAATACTTAGCGCTTCTTCTTGCTTGCTTTCAAACAACTGGATTTTGATGGGGTAGATGAATAGACCCACAATTGATATCACAGAGACTTGAGATCCATACTTAGCCAGCAACCTCTGCAAACACACAACGTTCATATTAATTTTAAAGGTAAAGGAGTCGTTTGTGGACTCTGTAAATCAAACTTAAAAAGAGGGAGGGGGAGGGTTAAGAACTTAAAGAATGGGCCATCAAGGATCCATCTATTTTTCACTACAGCAAAACAGACTTTTAGCGGCGTTTTTTTTCCTTTAGCGGCGTTTATAAGCGCCACTAAAACTATTTGCGGCGCTTTTAGAAGCGCCGCAAAAAACGCCGCTAAATCAAATGCCGCAAACTTTAGCGGCGCTTTTCCCACAAACGCCGCTAAAGGTCATGTTCTTTAGCGGCGCTTTTTCCATAAACGCCGCTATAAAACATGACCTTTAACGACGCTTTTCTTAAAAATGCCACTAAAGAACATAACCTTTAGCGACGCTTTTCCTAAAAATGCCGCTAAAAACATGACCTTTAGCGGCACTTTTTCTACAAACGCCGCTAAAGGTCATGAAAAATAAAAAAAATTAAAATATTATAAAAACACCACAAATCCATTCCCACAAATTAAAATGACTATTAGATGTCAATTTCCAATATACATTTTAATCTGATTGAATAAAGTAAAGCCTATTTTAGGCACTAGCCGATTGCAAATAACACACTAGCCGATTGAATAAAGTAAAGCCTATTTTACATTTTAATCAGATTAACATTTGATAAAGCTTCCTCTTAATAAAATATTCGCGAGATAATGCGGCCTTCTCCAAACTAATAGCTACTGCGAAAGGGGAAAATGATAGAAGGCAAGAGAAAAGCATATTAAAACATTAACAGTAAACAAAGAAATCATAGACAATATTAGAAATCATATTTTTATTGGAAAATAATGAACTTAAATGGAAAAAAAGAATGCCTTTGTTTGCTTTTCTTTTCATGCATTTGAGTATTAAATGAGATAATTTGTAGAGTTAATTTTATTATATTATTTAAAATTAGAACTAAATTGATATAATGTGTAAGTATTTAAGTATTAAATATATTATTATAGAATAAAAATGACTAAAACATAACTAAACAATAATACTGAAATTGAAAAATTTTATAATTTAATAACTAAAATAAAAATACTAAAATTGAAAGACCATAATAGTTTGATAATTAATAGTATACCTTAAAATCTAAACGATAATTTTAGAAATTTAAATTTAGGCATTTAGCATAATGAAGCTACTTAGTTAGTGCCGTGCATGTACTGCAACTCTCTTTATGTTTTTTCCTTTTTGGTTTTTAATGTAAGTGCCACTAGCTGATTGAATAAAGTAAAGCCTAACTTTGAACTGGGTTGGCTAGTTTCCAAGCACCACACTAACTCTAACAAGAAAACCAAAACACATTAGCCTGGTCAGAAGTTGTATTGCTATCTCACAACACTGTCCCAAAGAATGAGTAATTGGAAAAAGTAGCTGCATTCTTAGACCCTAAAACTAAACCAAACAGCATTTCCAGACATAATGTATGTACCCATTCATGTAGTAATAATATTTTTATCATAAAGTTCCAACGAAAACCAGCCCTAAACCCATTAATGATTCCAAACTTAGTTCTATTACTCAGTCTTGTCAAGTGTGAATTAAAATCCAGTATGCAGAATGCAGTATTAGCATAAGATACATCAATTACACTACAAAAAATTGATAAAGATGTACAACAAAAACAAAAACAAAACTTACTTGATTCCAAGATCGATGTGCTCCTGGATGCCAAATCCAAAGCAGCCAGCATCACTAAAGTTCCTTCTCAAAAGCTCATATTCTTTGACCTTCAAACCAGTTGTTAGTTGACCAAATAACCAAATATTTAATACCAAAAATTGAAAAAAAAATACAACCTAAGCTGCAAATTTCAATGAAGCAAAAGATTAAACAAAAAGAATAGGACAAATCATATAGCATAAAGTTTCCATAAAGATACGTGTAACTGGCTTAAATGACTCCATCCAACATCATATAATAACGTCAAGCATGAATTTTCGTAGTACATATGTAGAAACTAGACAGAAAAGAAGTAAGTAATAACTGCGAGAAAATTAAGGAAAATCTGGTAGGAAAAAAGCAAGTACATTCGTTTTTGCTTGAGAAAACTCATGGCTCGAGTTTTAATGGCCTCTTGAGCAGGGCCAGGCCTTGTCTTCTTTATCTGTTCCTTTTACCTACTAAGCTCAGCATCCAGTTTCTTCAACTTCTCCTCCACATTGTCCCCTCTTTTATTTATCTGATCACGAAAACTCCATCCCATCCATATTATTTCACAAAATAGGCAAAAATTTGAAATCAAACTAAATAATGAACCAAATAAATCCTAATACCAAGAAATCAAAAGATCAACAATAATATAAGGCAGTATGTCCTCACAAGTTATGAAATAGTTTCTATTTACGGGTAGCAAAGAAAAGAAACCCAAGTTAACAAAAACCACAACGATTAATAAAACCAATTGTGACTATAACATATGTTGAAACTGTATGATGTGCTATGAAATTAACTGCATCTGTTAAATTTTCATTTACATTATTTAAATAGAAATGCATCAGCAAAGGACCTCATTTTCTGTTTATACCTTGAGGCGATCTCTTTGTTCTGCATATTTGGAAAGGATTGTTGTTCCAGTTTCAAAAGATTATTGCAACATTCGTGATGAATTTCGAACTAAATTATCAGTAATAAATTATCCAAGACCTCAATCATTTGAAGATTAAGGATATTGAAACCTTATATAATTATATAGAAGAAACTTCTAATTCTTTAAACAAACAGTTTTAAACAAACAGGCTCAGAGAAACTTCTAATTCTTTAAAGAAAGAAGAAAAACAATTATCACTAGATTCATATGATAAAATCAACAACAGAAACTGAAAATATAATCGGTATATAAGACACTGACAAACCTTCATCCCAGGCATCTGGACCCAATCGACAGCAGTTCCCGTAGCCTTGGAAAGGAACTCTGCCAAGGTCTCCTCTGCAATGGAGAGGAGTCTGCCAACACCATAACAAAATTCACAGCATTTATTAGAATACATAGAAACAGATGGAGAGCTGGTTCATTGTAGTTAAAACAGAAATTTACCCAGCAGGGCTATTGGTATCTCTGAGTGAATGCTGAGGAGTGGTGCCCAAGGAATCACAGTTTGCATCAGCTTCTGATGTCTGTAAAAACATCCAAAATAAACAGCAATGATGTCAAAATACTTCAAAAGGGACCACAAAAAATGCACAATATATGTTTATAGAAAAAAGGCCAAAACAATCCCATAACACAAAGTAAATAGCGAGTGGTGCAATTACAATAGGCGCGAGGATAAAAAAAAGTTAGAAATTCTAAAATTAACAAATTGAAGACAAATACTGAAATTCTAAAATATAAAAGGATTTACAATAAACAAACTAGAGTTGAGTTGAGTCTGCATACAGAATATTGATCGGTAGTAGCTTAGATTTGAGTCTACTGTGAAATCCACCACAATAATTTTACAAATAATAAAAGACCATAGAAGGTTTAAACCTTAAAAATATATACATTCAGGCCAAAAATGGAAAATTAATTATATAGAAGTATATGCAAGAAACACAGTTGAAATACCTTATCGAATATTTAATTTCCTTCAATTGCAATAAGTAAATTCAAAACTCGCATCTAATTTAAAGTTAAGCATTACCTTGTACCATATTAGGGGTTGATTCTTTGGCAATGCGGGTTGTGAAACCCATTCCGATGAACTTCCACTTGGTAGACCCGAATCTTCCCCTTTAAGTCCAACCTGAATTCATGATTGCAAAATTTTTAATATATATATTAGAACAGTTTGAAAATTTTATTGGGCTAAAAATTATATTTACAGATGTATAAGTTATAGTTTTGAAGTTATGTTTTTGAGTTATCAACGGTCTACCATTGGTCCCTCCATACTATTAATATAAATGATTAATATACCATGAGAACATTAGCCATTTGCACCACAGGAAATTCATGAGGTGAATATGTCATGCAACAAATGGTCTATATGACAAATAAAATTACTATTGAGATGACAAAGCAAGGTTCTCATGTAGCATAAGTGGTTTTGAACAATATGACTACGTAAAAGAGCTTTGTAGAAGCAAAGTGAGCATCAGCAGTACATACTTTTGCCGCTAAACAAGCAGGTGTATGCCATTTCAGCAGTATCTTGAGATATATACATTGAAAACCATCAAGTAAGCTGCGTACATAGAACCTAATGGAACTCAAAGGAGTTCCAATCAAATGCACCCCTAACCAGTTAAGGGAAAACGATTCCATTTTTACTGGGAAATAGTAATTCATATAAGTATTAGCAGTACAAATCCTGAATCATATTCTTCTCATCTTATTCTTTCATTTATCATAAGCCAAATCTTTCAACTTCAAACAATAACTGAAGAAAAAGCACTGACTGGTACAGAAAAACTAAAAGTTCCCAAACTCTCAAACCCTTTAGTGGAAATAAAATGCAGCTAAAAGCTGGCCTTTATTTTAGTGTATATATGTATTAGAACAGTTTGAGATCCATCTTGAAGGAAAGGCTCATCTCCCTTGATATTCATGCTGCCCAAAAGCATTCAATAAATATTCCTTAAAACATTGTGAATATAACAAACTTGAAAACGGTAGCAATTATGTCCTCAGGAAACAACTTTTAAAATAAAACACCAGCATACCTTAATGAATACCACAAGTAGTCACTTTTATCAGCAGTAGTGTTGATTTGCTCTAACAATCCAAGTTGTTAAATGCGCTAGCCTTAGAGATGCCAACGGGTTCGTTTATCCAACTCCAGCCTGACCCGATTGAGTTAGTTGAATCAGCATTTGTATTCAATGATTCATGCATGAAGCTTGGAATCACACTCATAGAGTTAACCTGTCATGTTAAAAATAAACTAGAAGAAGATTAACATGTTTAAGAACTAAATAGCAAAATTCCATAAAATAGTGAGAAATGTGATATTGTGTAGGCGTTGGGGTAATACCTTTTCCAGAGATCGCGTTGAGATTTGGCGGGGATAGAACGCCAGAGGCAATCCATATCGGCGCATAGAGAGTGGATCTGAGAGATATCTTTCTTAACGGCGAAGGAGAGTTCAGGAGAATCGGTATCGGAGACGGAGCTCTCGAATCTCTCTAAGCGTTCGATCCCATCCCTTGCTCGAAGAAGTCAGAAATTAAATCCCTAATTTTACGAACCATTATGTTGTTATTCATCGATTATTACCTGCTGGGAAGAAACATCGGCAGTGCGAGGCTTGATGTGGAGGTGAAGGTACGGCGGATACGATTCAATGATGACGCAATCATCACCATAAACAGATTGCACCGCCTCCACTTCCATCTTCACTTCCTCTTCCTCCGCCATTTTCCCCCCCTTTTTTTTTTTAAATTTTGGGTTGGGGGGTGCCCCGTGTTAAAATAAAACTCAACATAAAGAAAGGCGCCGTTTTGCTAAAAAAAATTTAACCTTTGCGGCGTTTTTTCCTAGCGCCACTATTGCTGATTTATAGTGGTGTTTTTACCCTAGCGTCACTAATATTTAAACCTAATATATAAATAAGTTTTTGCGGTGTTTTTTATAAAAAGCGTCGTATTACTTATTTTTAGCGGCGCTTTTGTTAAAAATAACAAAAACGCCGTTAGTACTTCACTTTTTTACATTTTTTTTAAAATTTTATTATACATAAAGTTTACCTACTATCTCTTAAATAATTTAAAATATAATAATAATTTTAATATATTAAAATTAAAATTATCTTTTTTACCATTATATAATAAATTATTTAATATATAATTTAAAAAATAATAAGTCATATACCCAAAAAACTTTAAAAGTATTTTAAATAATAGTATTTTAATTTTTTTTATTTTTAACATATATTTTTTTCAATTTGCATCATCTTTGACTTGATTCAACATCTTCACATCCACCCTACTTGGGTCAGGGGATTAAAAATTGCATAACCAAATTATACACCTTAAACCTTAAACCGCAACTCATATATATATATTACAAGGTGCAGAAGTAATTAAAGAAATAATCTTATTGCTTACCAAAACCCTAAAATAATTTGATTTTTATCTCTTTTATCAAAATCCCTAACACTTAAATCCCTAAACATTAAGACTCTAACTTTATTATTCGATATGGTTTAAGCACTAAACCCTAAACCCCATAAATCTAAAATACTAAAAATTAAACTATAAACAAGGCCTAAACCCTAACCTAACCCTTAATCTTAAACCATAAACTCTAAACCCTAAATCCACAAACCCTAAACCATAAAGCTTAAACCATAAACTATATACCCTAAATTAACCCATAAACCCTAAACTATAATGAGAATTAATTCAATATTTTAAAATTAATACTATCTCTTTTACGATTATATAAGAAATTATTTAATAATATTTTTTCATTTTTAACAAATATTTTTCTATGTTTTTACTTCCAATTTTTTTCTAAGTGTCATTATTTTTTTGATTAAAAATAATTTATATTTTAATTAATATAATTTATATTTTAATTAAGATAAAATATTTATATTTTAAATATTCAATTAAAAATAAATTGTATTTTAATTAACATAACTAGTTAGGGTTTAGGGGTTTCGATAAAGCAAAACTTCTAAATAGTTTAGTTATCAATTTGTAACTTTTCATAATTAAGTCAGTTTCAAATAGTAAAATAAAATTAATTTGTAAGTAAAAAATGCAATCTCACCATTTTTATAGCATATATTTTTATAATTTTTTAATGATTAAATCAAATTTGATATTCTGTCTTCATTCGATAAACCCTAAACCCTAAACCCATGAACCTTAAACCATACACCCATAAACTCATAAACTCAAGCCATAACCCTAATCCTAAGACTAACCGTAAACCATAAACTCTAAACACTAAATCTTGAAATACTAAACTCGAAACCCTAGTTAGCCCATACAAACCACTAAACCCTTAATTATAACCTTAAACCCTAAATTGTTTAGATAAATTTTGAATATTATATATTCTTTCAATATTTTAGGAAATTAATTTAAATAACATTTTCAATTTACTAATTAATTTTGTTTCTCTACAGATGCATGGGTTACCAATTTTTTTAATTTTAATATATATAAAGCTTATCTATTATCTCTAAAATAATTTAAACTATAATTATAATTTTAATATATATATATATAAGAAATTAAACAATTTAAACTATAATATATATATAAAGTCTGTTTTCTTATAGTGGCTAAACCTTAAATATAAATTTATAAGAGACAAAAGTAATTAAAATAGAATGTTAATGCTTACATAGACCCTAAAATAAATTAATTTTTTATTCATAACCCTAACCCCTAAAGCCTAATAGTCAACCCCTAAAATCATAACCCTTAAATTATTTATTTTAAATAATGCTGAGATCTTTAGCGGCGTTTTTTTAAAAGCGCCGCTAATGCTGAGATTTTTAGCGGCGTTTTTTTAGAAGCGTCGCTAGTGCTCAGATCTTTAGCGGCGTTTTTTTAGAAGCGCCGCTAATGCTCAGATCTTTAGCGGCATTTTTTTAGAAGCGCCGCTAATGCTCAGATCTTTAGCGGCGTTTGGGAAAAAAACGCCGCAATTTCTCCTTTTTAGCGGCGTTTTGGAAATAAACGCCGCTATTGCTCAAATTTTTGCGGCGTTTTCTTTCAAACGCCGCTAAAGTATAATATTTGCGGCGTTTTTCATTAAAACGCCACTAAAAACGCCGCTAAAAGTCTGTTTTGGTGTAGTGTTTATTTGTTATGTAAGAAGCAACACTCAACCACTACTAATTAATCCCAACAACAATGATGTTCAAAAAATGAACCCAATCTGGCTCTCTCTGCATGCATGTCTTCCATTTTCTGGGATCCAGATTCTAGAAGCACATGATTATTTTAATAAAATATAGCAATAATCATTCAAACCTTAGCCTTCAATATTCAGTCACGGTTGATGCAAGTTCCACAAAAGACAAACAAAAACAAAACAAATAGGCTTCCTTAACATATGGAGAATAGTCTCTACTCCGTGATTTAACAAGAAAAAAGAACACACAAAAATCTGAGTCCAATTTAAAAATAATGCTACAAAAAATCAACTAATATTAGTATTATTTTTCCAATAGGTTGCTGCTGATGAGAAATAATAGAAATAAAAACACAATTTTTTTTTAGATCAAGAAAAAGGGAAAAAAAATGTTCACTGAAGCATTACTATTCTATGCATTAAAATCCTTTTTAAGATAGTTGAGTTTTCTATTTTTCCTGAACAATAAGCAGAACAAAAAAGAAAAAAGAAAAATAAACCAAACAAAAAATAAGAAAAAAAAAACCACTGAAGGTACTAATCTTTCTCCATCCATTTTCTTTCGTTTTCCGGGCAACCAAACAGAACAAACTGAATTTAAGAAAAAAAATTGGAGATCTTACAGTTGAAATGAAGCGGAACTGCAAAAGAGAAACAAATGAACCAAAAAAGGAAAAAAAAAACGCAAATCTAACCAAAAATTTCACAAAAAAAAAGGAACTCACCGAAGAAAAGTTTAGTGAAGGGAACAAAGAGAAGAAGACTGATTCTCGCTTTCAAAAATTGCAGCAAAAATGCACGAATCTGAGAGAAAATGAATAAATAAACAAATAAAGCTTTAAGGCCCTTCCATAATAAAATCAAACAATAAGAAAATAGCTAAAAATTAAAGCATAATGAACAATTAAAGAGAATAAGAAGAGAAGAAAAAGATAAACTCACCGTGGATAAGAGGAACAAAGAACCAGAGGAAAAATCAGACAAAAGAGAAAAGGGGAAAAAAAGAGAAGTGTTCTAACGTCTATTTGGAAGAAGAAATAATAAGGTTAAAAAAGTAAAACACCAGCCAAAAGTACTTTTACACTGCGAAAAGCTAAAATTTTCTACTTTTTCATCTGTGAAAAAGTACTTAAAAAACGTTAAAAAAATTTCCCCACTGATATATGTTCTTTATTACTTTTTAGGGAAAAGGACTTTTTTATAGAAAAGTCCATCACAGATGCAATGGAGAACGGGCCCTTAGTGGATAATGACGATGACTTCCATTAAGTTAATATTATAATTATATATATAATTGTCTTAATTATAATTAAATATATATAATTGTCTTAATTAAGTTAATTTGTAATGATCCAACTTTCAGTGGTATCAAAAAATACAGTTTTGAAACCCTATTTTTGTAAATCGAGCTCATAAATATAAAATAGGAATATTTACGGAGTTAAAATAAAAAAATACTGAAGTATGGTCGAGTAATTTCGCCGATAAAATAATTAATTAAGGCTCAGGGACTAAATTGTAAAAATACAATCACTATAGAGTTTTAATTAAAAAAGGCTTGAGGATTTATATGATAATTGACCAAAAGACCCAAATGGTTATTAAACCATTTTAAATCATAGGATAGTGGATGATGATGTTATTTTCCACTAATTAAATTAATAATAATTCAGGTAAAATAAATCAAAGATTAAGTTAATTAATTAAATTTAATCAAGATTAATTATGGTATAAATAGGGAGAGATAGTGAAAAATGCTATCATCTTCCTCCCTTTTTTCCATCCACCATAGAAAAGGTTGAAGAAAACTTCAAAAACTTTATAGCATTCGGGCATTTGCTAGGCATTTAAATTTAGTCATTTTTCTTATAATTTTTATAGATTTATGATCATGGGAGTTTGATTTAGCTAGCCCAAGTATCAATTTGATCAACTGTTAAAGTTTCAGCAGGTTGCCATTGTTGATAAATTGATGAATTAGGCTTGAAATTGATAGATATTGAGTTTAGATTATGAAAAAGACTAGATTGTAAAGTTAATCTAGCTTGTCTGTTAACTTTGTTACATTAGGGACCAAACTGAATAAATGTAAAACTTATCATGAAATTATGTTAAAAATATAAATTATAATTTCCCTAATGAAAGTAAGTGAAATCAAATTTTAATCCGAAGGTAGGAATCAAAAGTTATGCTTATCCCGAGTTCAAGGATTAAATTGAAGAAAATGTAGAATATGGGAGTGTAACGCCCCAAAATCTAGGTATGTATTTTTGTATGTTTGTAAAATTAATACATGTCTGCTTCAGTGGTTAAGTGATTTGGGTGTGTTTGGGAGTGTCTAATAAGTCTTGGGTTCAAGTCTGGGCTTGTGCAAAAAGTTTTGTTTTTAAAGAATAAACCCTTGCCTTTAGTTAGTAGGCTTTTAAATTATGGTGTGTATAACAAGACATAAAAAGCCTGCTGGTCTAGGGGGTAAGTGGCGTGTTACCTATGCCAGTGGTTTGAGGTTCGAATCTTGGTGGAGGCAAGGGAGTATTTATTTTGCTGCTGTGCCGTGGGGGGTGTTGTAGTTTGATTGAAACACTGAAGTGGTTGAGTAGAATTTAAATTGAGTGGTTGAGGGGAGGTGTGATCGGGTGGAGAGATTTGAGGAGGGATTTTAGGATAAAATCAAGGGAAGTGAGGGGAGAGGGAGTGTTGTGCCGAAATGGGACTCTGGGGCACTCAAGAGTTCGGCTAGAGGGGTGCTTCTCATTTCGGTTTTGCTTTGTATGTGTTTTTCCCTCTGCCGAAACCTCTTCTTCCCTTTTTCATTTTTTTCCCTCTACTGAAACCTCTTCTCCCCTAAACCGTTTCTCTTCTTCCTCTCCCTCAAGTTTTGTGCTGCCGATTTCTCAATTCTGATCATTGCCGAAACTATTCCTCTTCCTCTGCTGATTGACTTTGCTCCATTCTTCTCTCAAACGTTCTGAGCCTCCATCTTGTTCAGCAATTTATCGCACTTTTTCTGTAAGTGAGTATGGCACTTGAAGTTTCAACTTTTGAGTTACTAAAGTGGGGTTTTGTTTAACAGTTTTTGACAGCTATAAATCGAGGGTGAGGGGCTGTGCTAGTGCCGATCCTTCCACTATTCGGTTCTCTTGCTCTCTTTCGGTAAGTGCTATAGACGAATCATTATCCTCTTTCTTCTTCTGCCTTAAGTGGTAACTGATAGCAATTGTATGGCAGTTAAGGAACGATTCAGGGAACTCCTAATCAATCGTTAGAGACTAAGATTCGTGGGAATCATAGTGGTTCGATTGAAGGTAACGCTACTCTATTCTATGAATGGATTGTTGGTTTCGGGTTTCATTTTAACCGTAAAGTAGGACTGATGGTGGTGTTTGATTGACCAAATATAGGTTGGTGAGTGCTTGAGCGACTGTTCGTGACGAATCAAAACAAGGTGTGTAAACACTGCCCAAATCGTAAACCGGTAAAAGCCGAAAAAATATGACAATTGACGCTACACGAGTGTGCGCTCGCTCGTGTGGTAAACCGAACGCATAAAACGTGGACGTTAGACTGTTGAGGCCACTACGAGCTTTTCGTGGTCTTAGGCTATTTTGGGCCACGTTAGGCCGAAATGGGCCGTGTGGGCCCAACGGGCTTGTGGGCCCCACACGGGTAAACCACATGAACGTGTGGAGAATATTGGGCCAAACTGTATAATTTTCATAACCGAGACCAATTCTGGGCTATGTGGGCCACACGGGCCCGCATTATGGGCCTTGGGCCCATTTTTACTGCTTGATCAGTAAGGTTGGACTTGGTCACCGAGACGATCATGACCTCATCGATGGGTCGGTAAGTATACCTAGACCCCGCACTAATATGAAATGACCGTTATGCCCCTATGAATTAAAATGACTGTTATGCCCCTATGATATAAAATGACTGTATGCCTTATGTTATGTATGACTGTATATGAGCATGCCACGATATATATGTTGCATACATGTGTAATATGTTGCATGGGATGGGATTATTATGATTGGAGGAAGTGTATCAGATCGCACCTGCTGCCGCAATATCGCTTTAGTGCCGCAATCGTGTGCTATTTTTTGGAATGTAGGGATGGATGGGTGATTTTATCCCCACATGGAGTGTTGGGCTGGACGGAGTGGAGTGTAGAGGCTGGTTGGGTAGGATTTCTGATTGCATGCCTAAACTGTTACTGTCACTGAAATGGGCTAAGGCCCACACTGATACTGATATTGTAATGGGCTAAGGCCCAACTGATCTGAACTGTTATTGATTTAGGCTTAGGCCCAGACTGTACTTGCCTACGGCCTGATTGGCCATTTTGATTATATGGGGTTAGACACTGAGTTTTCGTAAACTCACTCCTCTGTTTTTCTGTACAGGTAATCCCCAGTTTTAGGCGGATCGGTGCTGCGAGGGATTCGGAGGTGGCCACATAACCGCACCTGCTTTTACATTTGAGTTTTATTTCCAATAAATTTAATTTGGGTATTTGTTATGTAATAAGGCCTCTTTAAATTTTAACTTTTAATTTGGGGATTTTACTCATTTTAATTCACATCTAAGAGTAGTAGGACGCGGATTTTCAAAAGATAAATGCTTTTCAAAACACCACGTTTTCGTAACATACTATAAGAGCTTCTGCATCAAACACTGTTTTAAAGTACAATAACAAACCAATATGATTAATATTCTGCTAAAAACAACTTGAGTTTTAAATGAACCGCATTACCTTAAATTTCCGTTAAGAGCATAAACGAGTTTTAATAATAGAACGGGTTTTCCAATGAAACTATGTTTTCGAAAAACACTTCAATGTGACATCGCCAGATTTGGCCATAACGTCTAGGCCGGGTTTGGGGTGTTACATTTAGTGGTATCAGAGCCGGTTTCAAAACTCGACTGTGGGTTTTGGGTTTCTGCTAAAACTTGGAATTTTCAAAAAAAAAAAGAACTGTTCCAAACGATTTGGAAGTATTTTGAAATATTTTTACTGAATGTGTGGCACACCGAGTCTCCAGCGCTGATGTGGTAAGTCCTTTGAAACTTCTGTTTGTTTAAAGTGAAATACTGAGACTACTATAGGTAGTAGATTGTACTGAAATATTCTGGTTAGGGAAACTAAAACTGTAGTGAGACTACGTTCTGCGAAAACAAACTCTTAAATACTGATATTGCTTCCATAAGATATCTGTTAATCAATACTGGAACTGTAAACTGATGCATAATGTAACACCCCTTAACCCTAAACCGTCGTCGGAACAGGGTTACGAGGCATTACCGGACATATCGGACAATTTACAAATAATTTTTAAATAAATATCAATTATATCATAAATTTATATAAATTTATGCTAATTGACTTCATTCATGTTTTTTTTAAATTTGATATAAACCCTTTATAAATATTTAACCTTCCCTGCAATTTCAAATTGAGACCAAACCAAAACCAATATTACAACCAATGCAATTTCATATTTAATCGTATTAAAATCATACCTATATCATTAATTTGATAATTTACTTTATAAACATTTATATTGCTATTAAAAATTAACTTATAATTTCATTCATTCCATTCTAAATTTAGTACTAATTATACCATGCATATTATATAAATTTTCGTACCATTTCATTAGTTTAAACACCGAAATTCTAAATACCATTCTTTACGACAAAAATCATGTAGCATTTTAAAGTGACCAAAATAACACCTATGTACATGCCACTTTTACCAAAGAGGACTACATCACCGAGTTTTATGTTGGAGTCGGGATCACTCTGGATGCTGAACCGGGACTCTAAACACCTATTAACCTGCGCACGAAAATAATCGTACGCTGAGTATTTCATACTCAGTGGTATTACCATAATTCAAATTATAAACATAATAAGGATAATTATTAAATTAGACAACTTAAACATACTAAAACCAAATCAAACATAACATTCATTTCTTTAACATTCGTTACTTAATTTAAACTTTCCATCAATTGAAATCATATAATTTCATATTGAGCCAACTAACATTTCATGAACCTTTGGTTCATGCTTTTTCATTCTCATTTCCAATTTCAATTCACAAATTCAATACACATTCCTTTTTCACATTTCTTCAATGGCTTAACCGATTCATTTCATTTAATTTAGCTTTTCATTTTTTTTACCCCTATTAACAGACTCGGACTTTGGCGGATACGCGGATCCAACCAAACACACCAGATTGGCACCCAGTGCCTCATCGGATAGTTCGAAGCAATATAGTGACACCCAGTGTCTCATCGGCAGAGCCGAAGAATGTTAGTACCGAGTACCTCATCGAAACTATCCGAAGAAATATAGTGACACCCAGTGTCTCATCGACTCGAGGTCGAAATATCCCTGAACTCTTCCAATCCTATGGCATGCCAACTATATCTGACTCAGCCCGACTAGTTAATAGGGTATTGGTTCAAATATCAATTTCTTTTTCTCTTCCAATTGATCACAAATCATCCAAATTCAATTCATACATATTATCAATTCAATCTCAATCTCAAATTCACAATTCAAATCACTTCCAATTCAATTTCACAATTTAACTCAATATACTTTTCATATCAATCACATGTAATTCAATTTATAATTCAATACTAACACATATTCATCATTTAATTCTATTTTTCCCAAGTTCATTCAATATAGTCACTTACCTCATTATTTACTTACCATTCACATAATTTAAATTTATCATAAAAAAAACTAAATAAATTGAATTATAGTAATACACACCCGGATTCCGCGATTACTCCTCGATAACTTTTTCTTTTCCTTTCGATGCCGATGCCTCGGGTTCTTTGTTAGAAATTAAACTTCAAGCTTCAATTCCCTAGTTCCCCCTTTTCTTTTTCTTTCTCTTTTTCTTTCCCTATTTTCGTTGCTTCTTCCCTGTATCTTTCTTCTTTTCTTTCTTTTTCTTTTTTTTACTTTATATCTTATATACATATATATATATTAGTTAATAATAATAATAATAATAATAATAATAATAATAATAATAATTATTATTATTATAATAATAATAATCTATTCGATAACAAATACTTATTTTACAATTGGACAAATATATATTTTACACTTGTCTTTAATTAATTTATTTATCACAATTAAATATTATGATATAATTATTTAATTAATAAAAATCTATTTAATACCAATTATAAATAATACATTTGTATACATACTTCTTTGTACATTTGTAAAATATCATGACCATACATTTTGGCAAATTTTTAATCTATTACCAAACAAAAATCTTATACTATAATTATTTAATTAATACAAATATTTTATATTTTTAATTGTATGTATTACAATTGTATTCATGTATTCTACAACATTTGTACACTATCATCACCCTACAATTGTCACCATATGATTTATTTATCACAAAAAAAATCTCATAATATAATTATTTATCTCATAAATATTTTATTAATTTAATTTAATAATAATAAATATCTATTTACTAATTAAATAAAAATATTACAAATGTACATACTTAAATTAATACACTTGTATTTTATTTTTACCATACACTTGGCAAAATCATAATTTATTATCAACCAAAAATCTTATACTAATTATTTAATTATTAAATATCTTTTAATTTAGTAATAATAAATAATAAATAATAAATAATAAATATCTTATGCTTAATTAATAAGCAAATTAAATCTATAAACTACAATTGTATACATATTTTAATTACACATGTATTATTTTATCACTATCCATTTGTCAAAATCATAACTCATTTATCATATAAAAATCTTATAATATAATTATTTTAAATTAATTTAATATAATTTATAACTAAAATAATATATTTATAATTTATAACTTAACAAAAATCTTAGATTTTTGTTTTAATGTTTGCCGCCTCAAATATGCTAAATGGCCTATTTTCCATTTTGGTCCTTTTTATTTTCTTTTAATCTACAATTCAACTTTTACCCTTTATTCACTTTAGTCCTTTTTCCTAATTTCTCTCAATTAAGCTAAATTCACCTAATTAAAGCCTAATCAAGCACACTACTAGACTCCTAATTACTCCTAATAATTGTTTACGAACTTGGTTTATTAAGACGGAGGCCCGATACTGAATATTGGATTGAGGCCACAGAGAGGATCATGGATGACCTCGACTGCACCCTTGATCAGAAACTAAAAGGTGCAGTGTCATTGCTGCGAGATGAAGCCTATTAGTGGTGGCTTACAGTTAAAGAGGGTACTTAGGCTGACCGATTGACATGGGAATTCTTCAAGACTGCTTTCCAAGGGAAGTATGTGGGCGCTAGTTATGTGGATGCCCGTAGGAGGGAGTTCCTAAATCTTACTCAGGGGGATAAATCAGTGGCTGAATATGAAGCTGATTTTTTGCGATTAAGCCGCTATGCGCGTGGGATGGTTGCAACTAAACATGAGCGGTGTGTTCGTTTCGAGGACGGCCTTAGGGATAGTCTGAGAGTTTTGATAGCTCCACAAAGGGAGCGAGATTTTGCCACACTGGTAGATAAGGCGAAGATCACCGAAGAGGTGAAGCGTACTGAGCGTCAGAACCGAGAAAAGGGTAGGAATAAGAGGGATACAGAGCCTTCAAGTTTCGTTCAGAGGCCGAAAAAAAGGCCAGAGTGGATCGGCCAGTTAGAGTTGGGCCCCCAATTTGCTACTAGATACAGCAATGTGTTTACTGTGGTAGACGCCATTAGGGCGAGTGCTGGAAACGGATTGGGGCATGTTTGAGGTGCAGATCATTAGAGCACCGTATCAGAGATTATCCTCGGAGGCCCGATCAGATGCAAGTTACTGGCCGGGGTACTGTTCAGCCGTAGAGAGGTGTTCAGCAGCCACCGAGGGGCCGTGGTCAGGCCAGAGATGGAAATGGTATGGGCCGAGGTCGTAGAGCACCGGACAGAGGTGTTGGTCATGTTGAGGCGAGGCAGCCAGCTCTGGTTTATGCTGCACGTCGCCGAAAGGATGGAGACGCCCCAGATGTTATTACTGGTACGTTCTTTATCCATAATGTACCTTATACTGCACTGAATGATGTTGGGTCTACGCATTCTTATATAGCATGCTCGGTGTCTGAAACTTTGGGTATAATGGTTGAAACCACTGTGAGTGAGGTTACTGTGTTGAGTCCTTTAGGGCAGTCAGTTAAGGTAAACAAATTGTTCAGAGATGTACCTTTGGAGGTTCAAGGAACCATCTTTTTGGCGGATTTAATGGAGCTTCCTTTTGGAGAATTCGACTTAATACTGGGCATGGATTGGCTGGTTAAGCATCAAGTGAATTTGGATTGTGCTACTAAACGGGTGGTACTGAAAACTGTGGAGGGTGATGAGGTGGTGGTAATAGGGGAGCGTCGAAATTATTTGTCAAATGTGATTTCTGCCCTGAAGGCCGAGAAGTTGGTTCGTAAGGTTTGTGAGGCGTATATAGCCTACATCGATGCTTTTGATTCTGAGGTTTCGTCTATTAAAGATATCAGAACAGTCAAAGATTTTTCGGATGTTTTTCCTGATGAACTACCTTGACTACCTCCAAACCATGAAGTGGAATTTGAGATTGAGCTCCTATCGGGTACAGCTCCGGTGTCCATCGCTCCCTATAGAATGGCACCGAAGGAGCTAGTGGAGCTTAAGGCTCAGATTCAAGAGTTACTGGATCGAGGGTTCATCCGCCCTAGTGTGTCTTCATGGGGAGCACCGGTGTTATTTGTGAAAAAGAAGGATGGATCCATGCGTATGTGCATCAACTACCGGCAACTGAATAAATTGACTATTAAGAATAAGTACCCCCTACCGAGGATTGATGATCTATTCGACCAGTTTCGAGGAGTTTCGGTCTTCTCTAAGATTGATCTTCGATCGGGGTACCATCAACTGAGAGTCAAAGAGGTTGATGTCCACAAGACGACGTTTAGGACTCGTTATGGTCATTATGAGTTCCTTGTGATGCCGTTTGGACTGACGAATGCACCAGCAGCTTTTATGGATCTGATGAACTAAGTATTCCAGCCTTATTTGGATCAGTTCGTAGTGGTTTTTATAGATGACATCTTGGTGTATTCGAGAATTGAGGATGAACATGACGCACATCTCCGAGTTGTTCTGTAGATTCTGAGGGAGAAACAATTATACGCTAAGTTCAGCAAGTGTGAATTCTGGCTACGAGAGGTAACATTTTTAGGCCATGTGGTATCTGCTGAAGGGATTAGAATTGGTCCTTGGAAAATTGAAGCTGTTTTGGATTGGAAGCCGCCTAAGACGGTATCTGAGATTCAAAGTTTTCTGGGTCTGGCAGGGTATAATAGACGTTTTGTTGAGGGGTTTTCGTTGATTGCTGCACCTCTGACTAAATTGTTGCGTAAAGGGGTGCCGTTTGTCTGGACTGATAAGAAGCAGGAGAGTTTTGAGAAACTTAGGAAGGTTCTGACGGAGGCCTCTGTCTTAATACAGCCAGAGTTTGGGAAAGAATTCACTGTCTACAGCAATGCATCACATGTCAGTTTGGGATGTGTGTTGATGCAAGAGGGTAAGGTAGTGGCATATTCGTCTAGCCAGCTTAAGTCGCATGAGGCAAACTATTCGATGCATGACTTGGAGTTGGCCGCGGTGGTATTCGCACTGAAAAGCTGGAGACATTACCTGTATGGTGAAAAGTGTATCATTTACACAGATCACAAGAGCCTCAAATACCGTCTCACTCAGAAGGAGCTAAACCTTAGGCAGTGTAGATGGATTGAGCTGCTTAAGGATTATGACTGTTCGATTGAATACCATCCTGGTAAGGCCAATGTGGTGGCTGATGCACTGAGCCGTAGGGCTATGGTGGATCTGAGGGCGATGTTTGCTCGTTTCAGCTTATTTGATGATGGTAGTGTGTTGGCCGAACTTCAAGTTAAACCGTCGTGGATTAAATAGATTAAGGGTAAATAGTTGGAGGATGGGTCTTTGGGTCCTCGATTCCGACAGGTTGAGAGTGGGGAAACTTCAGATTTTGAATTGAATAGCGAAGGGGTACTGTGTTTCCGTGGGAGAGTCTGTGTACCAAGGGATACTGATTTGAGGCAGTCTATACTGCGAGAAGCGCATACTAGTCCTTATGCTATGCATCCCGATGGGAATAAAATGTATCGAGACCTTCGTGAGTTATATTGGTGGCCAAGTCTTAAGCGTGAAGTTACTGATTTTGTGGGTAAGTGTCTGACTTGCCAGCAGGTTAAGGCTGAACATCAATTACCTTCAGGGTTACTTCAGCCAGTTAAAATTCCACTTTGGAAGTGGGAGAGAGTAACTATGGACTTCGTTAGTGGGCTGCCCCTAACGCCTACTAAGAAGGATGCAGTATGGGTCATAGTGGATCGGTTGACCAAGTCCGCTCATTTCATACTAGTTCGTATTGATTACTCCTTGCAGAAGCTGGCTAAACTGTATGTGGCTGAGATAGTGAGATTGCACGGGGTACTGGTTTCCATAATATCAGATAGAGATCCTCGCTTCACATCTCGGTTCTGGAAGAAGTTACACGAGGCTTAGGGTACAAGGTTGGACTTCAAGATCGCTGCTTCACCCTCGATGCATGGTCAATCGAGAGAGGGTGATTCAAATACTTTGGAGGATATGTTAAGGAGTTGTGTAATAGATTTCCAAGGTCATTGGGAAGACTATTTGCCATTGGCGTAGTTTGTATATAACAATAGCTACTAGTCTAGTATACGATGGCACCTTTATTTGAGGCATTATATGGCCGTAGGTGTCGTACTCTTCGTGTTGAATGTTGAGTTGGGCGGCGGCGTGTTCGGGCCCCGAATTAGTTTTTGATACCGAGGACAAAGTTAGATTAATTCAGATCGATTGAAGGCGGCATCGCATGCATGTAAGTCGTATGCGGATTTGAAACACAAGGAGATTGAGTATTCTGTGGGGGACTTCATTTTTCTCAAAGTCTCGCCATGGAAGAAGGTACTGAGATTTGTACGGAAGGACAAGTTGAGCCCTAGGTTTATTGGGCCTTATCGCATACTAAAACGTGTGGGATCGGTTGCCTATCAACTTGAGTTACCTCCAGAGTTGGATCGGATTCATGATGTGTTCCACGTCTCTATGCTGAGGCCTTATCGCTCTGATCCCACACATGTGATATCGACTGAGGAGATTGAGGTTAGACCGGACCTGACTTTTGAGGAAGAACCGATTCAGATTTTAGATCGTGATGTGAAAGTTTTGAGGAAGAATTCTATCCCACTGGTTAAGGTACTTTGGCGCAATCACAGTTCAGAGGAGGCCATGTGGGAACCCGAAGAGACGATGCGTCAACAATACCCTCATCTATTTTGATCAGGTAAATTTCGAGGCCGAAATTTTCTTTTAGGGGGGTAGAGTTGTAACGCCCCAAAATCTAGGTATGTATTTTTGTATGTTTGTAAAATAAATACATGTCTGCTTCAGTGGTTAAGTGATTTGGGTGTGTTTGGGAGTGTCTAAGAAGTCTTGGGTTCAAGTCTGGCTTGTGCAAATAGCTTTGTTTTTAAAGAATAAACCCTTTCCTTTAGTTAGTAGGCTTTTAAATTATGGTGTGTATAACAAGACATAAAAAGCCTACTGGTCTAGGGGGTAAGTGGCGTGTTACCTGTGCCAGTGGTATGAGGTTCGAATCTTGGTGGAGGCAAGGGAGTATTTATTTTACTGCTATGCCGTGGGGGGTGTTGTAGTTTGACTGAAACACTGAAGTGGTTGAGTAGAATTCAAATTGAGTGGTTGAGGGGAGGTGTGATCGGGTGGAGAGATTTGAGGAGGGATTTTAGGAGAAAATCAAGGGAAGTGAGGGGAGAGGGAGTGTTGTGCCGAAATGGGACTCTGGGGAACTCAAGAGTTTGGCTAGAGGGGTGCTTTTCATTTCGATTTTGCTTTGTATGTGTTTTCCCCTCTGCCGAAACCTCCCTCTGCCGAAACCTCTTCTCCCATTTTTCATTTTTTTCTTTTCCCTCTACCGAAACCTCTTCTCCCCTAAACCGTTTCTCTTCTTCCTCTCCCTCAATTTTTGTGCTGCCGATTTCCCAATTCTGATCACTGCCGAAACCATTCCTCTTCCTCTACCGATTGACTTTGCTCCTTTCTTCTCTCAAACGTTTTGAGCCTCCATCTTGTTCAGCGATTTACCGCACTTTTTCGGTAAGTGAGCATGGCACTTGAAGTTTCGTCTTTTGAGTTACTAAAGTGGGGTTTTGTTTAACTGTTTTTGACAGCTATAAATCGAGGGTGAAGGGCTGTGCTAGTGCCGAATCCTTCCACTATTCGGTTCTCTTGCTCTCTTTCAGTAAGTGCTATAGACGAATCGTTATCCCCTTTCTGCCTTAAGTGGTAACTGATAGCAATTGTATGGCAGTTAAGGAAGGATTTAGGGAACTCCTAATCAATCGCTAGAGACTAAGATTCGTGGGAATCATAGTGGTTCGATTGAAGGTAACGCTACTCTATTCTATGAATGGATTGTTGGTTTCGGGTTTATTTTAACCGTAAAGTAGGACTGATGGTGGTGTTTGATTGACCAAATGTAGGTTGGTGAGTGCTTGAGCGACTGTTCGTGACGAATCGAAACAAGGTGTGTAAACACTGCCCAAATCGTAAACCGTCAAAAGCCAGAAAAATATGACAATTGACGCTACACGAGCGTACGCTCGCTCGTGTGGTAAACCGAACGCATAAAATGTGGGTGTTAGACTGTTGAGGCCACCATGAGCGATTTCGTGGTCTTAGGCCGTTTTGGGCCACGTTGGGCTGAAATAGGCCGTGTGGGCCCAACGGGCTTGTGGGCCCCACACGGGTAAACCACATGAACGTGTGGAGAATATTGGGCCAAACTATGTAATTTTCATGATCGAGACCAATTCTGGGCTATGTGGGCCACATGGGCCCGTATTATGGGCATTGGGCCCATTTTTACTGTTTGACTGTAAAGGTTGGACGGGTCACCCGAGACGACTGTGGACCTACTGATGGGTCGGTAAGTATACCTAGGCCCACAAACTGATATGAAATAACTGTTATGCCCCTATGATATAAAATGACTGTATGCCTTATGTTATGTATGACTGTATATGAGCATGCCACGATATATATGTTGCATACATGTGTGATATGTTGCATGGGATGGGATTATTATGATTGGAGGAAGTGTATCAGATCTTGGCGACCTAACTTTGTAATATCATTTAGTGCCGCAACCAGTGCTAATTTTTAGAGTGTAGGGATGGGTGGGTGATTTTATCCCCACATGGAGTGTTGGGCTGGACGGAGTGAAGTGTAGAGGCTGGTTGTGTAGGATTTCTGATTGCATGCCTGAACTGTTATTGTCACTGAAATGGGCTAAGGCCCACACTGATACTGATACTGTAATGGGCTAAGGCCCAACTGATCTGAACTATTATTGATTTGGGCTTAGGCCCAGACTGTAATTGCCAACGGCCTGATTGGCCATTTTGCTTATATGGGGTTACACATTGAGTTTTCGTAAACTCACCCCTCTGTTTTTCTATACAGGTAATCCCCAGTCTTAGGCGGATTGGTGCTACGAGGGATTCGGAGGTGGCCGCACAACCGCACCTGCTTTTACATTTGAGTTTTATTTCCAATAAATTTAATTTAGGTATTTGTTATGTAATAAGGCCTCTTTAAATTTTAACTTTTAATTTGGGGATTTTACTCATTTTAATTCACATCTAAGAGTAGTAGGACGTGGATTTTCAAAACATAAATGCTTTTCAAAACACCACGTTTTCGTAACATACTATAAGAGCTTCCGCATCAAACACTGTTTTAAAGTACAGTAACAAACCAATATGATTAATATTCTGCTAAAAACAACTTGAGTTTTAAATGAACCGGATACCCTTAAATTTTTGTTAAGAGCATAAACGATTTTTAATAATAGAACGGGTTTATCAATGAAACTATGTTTTCGAAAAACACTTCAATGTGACATCGCCAGATTCGGCCATAACGTCTAGGCCGGGTTTGGGGTGTTACAGGGAGAAATCGAAAAATGGACTTATTTAGGATCATGAATGTCATGAAAATATTTGATACTTTTTAGTATTGATTTGATATATAAAATATTTGTATGGATCAAGAATTGGATTAAAGTGGAGTTAATAGGGGAAAAGCCAAAATTGTGGATTAGTCCTTGAAGAATCTACTCGTTTTGTGTTTCGAATAGGTAAGTTCATGTAATGCCCTATATCTGACTCAATCATTGGGTTTGGGTACCAAGTGTCACAATCAACCCGAGATACTTTACAACAATTTTGTATTGATTTATTTTCAACTTTTAAATGCCAAGATAGGTTTCCTATGTACACATAACTTCACTCTAGTCTCTTTAATTAACAACAGGTTATAAAATATCACTATAGATAAATTCTATACTATTTATAAAGTTCTTACAATCAAATTGCCTTATTGAGCAGGTTTAAGTTTATAAGCATACAACGACTTGGGAATTAAAACTTCAATAAAAAGCCTTCTTATTTGAACCTCGATATGCATGGTACAACTGTGGCGGCCATTCACCTAACTTGGCAGTGTCTGGCTTGGTCCCTCCATGACCTTTGAATCACTCCTTAATCCTGTGTACAAAGCAGTACAATCGTAAGTTCAGAGGAACTTAGTGAGATTCTGTACAGTAGAAATCAAAGGCTCTCAATGTAACAGCCCGTTTTCAGTAAAATCGGAACAGTGGTTTCAGGACTACAAATTCGAGGTCAGAAGAAAATTTATTTTAATATTATTTTATATCCTATGGTATAATAGGAATGTCGTATGAAAATTTCGTTAAGAAATTTCACCGATTACATGTCTAATTTGTTAAAAAGGACTAGATTGAAAAAGTTGCAAAACTTGCTAATTGAAAGAAATAATGATTAAATAGATTAAATGGTAAATAAGGAAGGACTTTAGGCATAAATATGCCTAAAGTAAATGGCTGAGGCAGCATAAGCTTAGAAAAAATGACAAAATGATGTGAAATAAGGGTAAAATTGTAAATTTTGCCAAATTTAATGAAACAAATGGAAAATTAAAGGATTCTAGACATTTTCATCATCATTTTCAGTTCTAAAACAGAAATTGAAGAGGGTTTAGGTTGGTTTTTCAAATTTTGCTTCTTGTAAGTTCAATTCTTACCCGTTTCTTGCAATTTTTATGTTTTTGTGATTGTTACAATTAGGTCCAATTAACCTTTACCTTAGTTTTTAATTTTATTGAAAATCTTGGAAGTTACCATTGATGAGTTAATATGATTTTAGTTATTAGATGATTAATTTGAGATGTTGATGAGTATTTAAAAGTATTTTATTAAAGAATTTTGATGAAAACATGATTTAGGGATTAAATTGAAAAGATGTTGAATTTAGGGTAAATGCTGAATTTTATGGAATTCATGGGTTGCTAGTGTTATATATGAAAATTTATAGGCTTGGAATGAAGATTAAATTTCATGAATTTCATTTTCCGAGCCTAGGGACGAAATCGGGATTAATTAAAAGTATAGGGGCAAAATGGTAATTTTGCCTAAGGTGTGAATTGGATTGAATTGAATGTAAATTGTATTAAATTGATGCTAAATTCATTCATATAGATCTGGATAGACCAAATACGGAGTTAGATCGAGGAAAAGAAAAGGTGTCGAATTAGTAGATTTTGCATATACGAATATTGTCGAGGTAAGTTCTTGTAACTATTTGTGTAATTAAATGATTTAAATTGAATATTGTTGTGTGTGAAATGTATAATTTCTATGTAAAATTATTGAGCAAATATCCAAGTAGATCTGACAAGTATTAAATTTCGTTTGAACAAATGAAATTTGATGGATACAGGGTTTCCGATTGATTGTGTTCTTGCATGTGTTGCGAACACACCATAGCTCGAAAGAGCGTCCCGTTATTATCTCTCATGAGCTTCCCGTGAAATGGTTCTTGCGAGCTTCCTGTTAATAACTCTTCGGAGCATCCCGATTTGGTTGTGATCCTACATGTGTTGTGGACACACCTTAGCTCTTATGAGCGTCCTGATACATGGCTCTTCATGAGCTTCCCGATTAATGGCTCTCCGGAGCTTCCTGATATTGGCGCACTTGAACCTTCCCGATATTGGCTCGTATGAGCTTCCCGTTAATGGCTCCCTGGAGCTTCTCGTTATATGGCTCGAAAGAGCTTCCTATTTATGTGCTCGAATGAGCATTCCCGAATATGAATTGACAGGCTATAGATTTGTACACTTCAAGTGTACTACCCATGTATCCATCGATATTTCAAATAATTCAACGGGCCAAGCTCTGACATGAGACCACATGAAATTTAAGTGAATCATTACCCGAAAATACTTAAACACAAGATCTGAAAAGTTTATGTACATGGAAGTTTGATATTTAATGAGTTCATATATGTTTCTTGACATACATATGTAATACATGATTAACAGGTTTGATGAAGTTATATGTTTAGGCTGTTGGCCAAATTGTTGAATGTATTTTGTATGCTTACTTTTAATGTAAATGAATGATAAGTTAATTTCTCATTATACGAACTTACTAAGCATTAAATGCTTACTTGGTTTTGTTTCCTTTGTTTTATAGTATTTGGAGGCTCGTAAAGGTTGGAAGTAGGTCGGAGCTACATCACACTATCTCTCAGACTTTTTGATATATGTAACATACTAAAACTTGGTTATAATGGCATGTATATGATAGTTTGGCCAATGTTGGCATATATATGTTTTAATTGTAACTAGCCATTGGGATGGCTAGTGATGGCATGTTTTGATGTATATTTATATGTGAAGATATATCATGTTTGATATATGTGTGCTTGATATAGTTGTGTTGGATTTAGTAATTTAGACATAAACATGTATAAGTGTGTATTTGATTAATGTGGTAAGTTTATATGTTTGGACAAATAAGTAAGTTTTTAAACTTGAACATATGAGATGATATATCATGCATAAGACTTGGTTTTGGCTTGATTCAAATGTGTGAAATTTGTTTGAGGATGTGTTAAAATGTTGTAGTAGGTGAAAGACAAGTTAGGTGAGAAAAGTGGCCTTGAAAATGGCCTATTTTCGTCCACATGGGCAGAGACACGGGCGTGTGTATCGACCGTGTGTGACACATGGCCTAGCACATGGGCTTGTGATCTGGCCGTGTGTCCCCTGCATCTTTAAAATTGAGAAACAGAATGCCCAGGTATTTTTACACGGCCTAGCGCACAGGCGTGTGGCTTGGCCGTGTGACCCAAGTCAGTAAGCACCCTAAATTGGACACGGGCTGGGACACGGCCGTGTGCCTCTATTTTGAATACCCACACGGCCTGGCCACACGGGCGTTTCTGATACACTGAGTTTTCGGTTTAGTCCCGACTTGTTTCTAATACATATTTTGGGCTTCGAATGCCCATATAAGGGACAATATGATTGAATATGATTCAATTCTGATATGAATAGTAAATGATATGAATTAACTGTATTTGATCTGTAAACTCCGGCAATGCTCCGTAACCCTGTTTCGGTAAAGGATATGGGTTAGGGGTGTTACACTCAACTTTTGGGTAAGAAAGAGTAAGAGTACAGAATTTAAAACTCCCTGACAAAACATAGGAGATTTTGCAGTAAGACTGGTGTAGCTGACACTCATGCGTTCTTTGAACCAATTGTTGGCAGATATACCAGTTGATCTAATCATAGAGACACTCCTTCAAACAACCCCTTTCTAAGGCCCAACCTTGTCTAGCTCCATCTTAGGCTCCTACTTTACCTTTCTAGCTCAACTTATCAAGGTACCATATACACGAATATGCGGTTTGACGACTACTTTTGGCAGACTATCAAATATCTCGCCACAACTGCGGATCCTTACCCTAATCTCTTTGTTTCACACTGAACTCAAAGTAGACTTACTCCATTACCCCGACAATTTTGTTCTTATGACTTAGTCTGTGCTTAAACTCTTCTTCTAAGGAAGACCCATTTATTGACAATCTAATTTGCTATCTTGAATTTGAGATTTGTCTGATACATGATCACCCCGTTCTTTGTAGACTTGTAATCGTAATGGAACACCTTACCCGACCCAAACATCGAATTCGGGTATGAAGTGTCACAACTGGGTCGGATTGGTCCTAACCACAATTTTTAAACTTAACTACCTTAAGGACGGACTTTATTACTTATTAATAAACATTCTTATAACAGGAACCTTAAATAAAAAAAAAGTTTACTATATTAAAATTCCAAACTCTAAGGGAACTATCCAGTTACAATATATTTGACCCCGAGGCGAAGCCTTTAAAGGTACTCCTTCCTATTTTCATAATGTTGGAAAAATCTCGGTTTGAAAAAAGTTTTCTTACACAGCAGAAAATTAAAATTTTGAAAACAGATCCGGTTTGTAATATTTATAGCAATAAACCTTAACTAAATTCATACATTTGTTTTTAGCTTAGCAGATGTTCGTTGTTCCTAGCTTTAAACCAAATGATCTTCTCCGCTATTCTCGTACCATGAACTACTTCAAGTGTGGGCTTGAACAAATTGAATCGAAACACAAAACTAGAAAAATTTTACTTTCATTTTGGGGTGAAAACAAAAATTCTCTCTTCTTAATAGAAACTGGTAGAATTGTTACTTTAGAAAAATATATGTAATATTTGAGAATAAATTCTCTCTATTTTTCAGCAGTATAACAATCTCTCAAAGTTGTGTTAATAGCTTTACTAGTGCCATCTATTTATAGGAAGAGAAAGTAGAACCCTTGTTGAGTTGTAATGGTTTATTTTAAATAGAAAAACAACATCCTTGTAGTAGCCCATTATTGCCCGGGCTTAAACAAATAAAAAATAATAAAACAAAACCAGTGTCCAGTTTAAAGTCCATTTACAATAAACAGGCTTAAAGCCCAAACCCAAACGCCAAAACCCCATTACAACCCAAACTAAACCCTCAGACCCAATCTTAGCCCAACCTCTAGCCCAACCTACGGAGCCCAAAAAACTAAACAGAAACAGAAACCTAGGGTTTCTGGGAAACCCTAGGCGCCGCAAACGCCTAACACCAGACCCTCGTCCAGCCACAATCAGCGCAGATAACGCTCCACATCGCCGCCGGATTCCTTGACTTTTACCTGCAAAAAGGAAAGAAAAAGCATCAGATATGGCAAGAAACAAATGGGACAAAAAAATTTGTATTTTCATTTTCATTTTCGGGGCTATATAAACCCCAAAGAAATCTGTAAAAAGACACGATAATACACACGGATACACGTAAAAAAAAATACAGAGAAATATACAAAGAAAAAAAATGAAGAACAGAGGTGATTTTCCTTTGTTATATTCTGCCTATTTTTTATTCATGCAAACATTTTTTATATACGAATAACGAAAAATAAGTAGAATGGAGTTTACCTTTTTTATCGGCTTTAAAAAACAAATTTTTTGGCCCTAGGGCCGACGTGAACGACGGCGCGTGACGCGCATGGGGCGCGTGCAATGACGGCCGGAGGTCATAAGACCAATGAAGGCAGAGCATTCTTTTGACCTCTGCTATTTTTTTTAAGTTGGTGTTTAAAATGATTTTTGGGCTGATTTTTTAGTTTTTATAAGGCATCCATACGATGCCGTTTTGGTGTGGTCTATTAGTGACCAAAACGACGTTGTTTAAAGGCCCAGAATCCGCGCATTGACCCGACCCGGAGAGGATTCGCGCGTTTTTCATAAAAGGGCAATTTGCCTCTTTGGTCCTTCCGCAATTTCATTTTGTTCAATTTAATTTTTTTTATTTTTAATTCGGCCCCGAAAGTTTGTTGCTGTTTCAATTCGGTCCCTCGGACTATTTAAAGGTTAATATCAGAACGGCGCCGTTTAGGACTTAGGGCATATTTGCCCAATAAGTCCCTATGGTTTGACGCGCGTTCCAATATCATCATTTTTGCAATTTAACCTTAATTTTTTTATTATTTTGATTTAATCCTTGTTTATTTGATTTCTAATTCTTTTTATTTTCATTTTGTTCTTATTTTTAATTATTTTAGTATTATATATATATATAAAATTATTATTATTTATTATTTATATTATGTTATTTTTCAATATTATTCATATATTGTATATTATTTTAAAATTTTTACACATTAGTTATTATATTACACATTTTATTTTTGTATATTATATATTATTATATTATATTTTATATAGCATTTAAATTGTTTTATCATTAATATTGTATAAAATTTCTATATATATTATATAACATATATTATTTGTATTGTTTATATTAAATATGTAGTTTTTATGATTGTTGTATTATAAATATATTTTTATGTATGTTATTTACTTAAAACCATTTTTATCACGTATTATCGTTTATATTTATATATATTAAACTATTGAATTATATATTTATCCCTATATTTTCATATATGCTCTAAATTTTTATATTATTTATTTAAAATATATTGTTTATACATATTAATCGTTTTAGAAATTGTCATATTTTTATCTTTTTTTGTTATAATGTTTATTTAGTGCTTAAATACATCATTCATTTATTTACTTCTATATTTGATCTTGTTCGTAGAGTTTAATATTCATTTCTTAAATTTTTATATTCCATATAGATTTTTAATTGTTGCTACTTATTTTTTATCTTGTATATGTTTATTTATGTTCCTTCATTTGCTTATTATTGCCTTAGTATAATCTTTTCATCACGTATATAATTTGCTATGCTATGCTATTCATTCTTTAATTATCTACATTAGTATTATTTGCTAACATGACTTGTAATTATAGTGAGTTACTATTTGGTACTTATGTTTTGTAATATATTAATGCAACATCTTACCCAAACCATTTTTTTATAAAAATACATTTCGCAAAATTACCATATTTTATCCAAAGTTTTTTTTTAATAAGGCAATGTTTTGTATTTAGAAATTCGGGGAATAGTGTCCTAACGTGCTGGGTTTCGATTTTTCGTTTGACTAAATAACTAAATATCCTTTTAATACATTTTGTAAATCATGAGATGATTTTGGTTACGAGGGTTTAAAATAACATGTCCTAACGTGCTGGATGTGATGTTTGTATTCTTTCGAAACAAAGAATTCTCAAATTTTAACTCAAATTGTTCAAGTTTTTAAAGAAATCACGTTTTCAATTTTTTTTCGAATTTTCGACATTAGGACAATAACTAATCAATCCGGTACCAATTTTGGGCGTTACGAGGGTGCTAATCCTTCCTCGTCACGTGCGTGCTACTCTCGAACCCGTTTTCTTAAATTTCGTAGGCCAAAATAAATGTTTTTGAAATAAAATGTTTTAAAAGGTGATCCGATCACACCTAAGCAAAAAATGATTGGTGGCGACTCCGTCTTCGTTTTTCAAAGTCGATCCCCGTTTTTTATCAAAAAAAAATGGTTTCGACAGCTTGGCGACTCCACTGGGGACCAATAAGAGAGTCAAGCCGTAAAATTGATTATTTCTTGTCCTTTTGTCCAAATTTAAAAATCTGGTTTGAAAAACTATGATCCTTTTTATTGCATGTGGTTCAAATTTTATAAAACATTTCTGCATTGCATTGCATGACCGTTGTGGTCGCACCTTTAAGTGAGAGCTAGAAGCTATGCCTTCGTGAGGTTTTCACCTCCGCATGGGCTAGTGGATTGCTTCCGGGATACATCTGTACCTATGTCTTCGTGAAGTTTTCACTTCCACATGGCCATAGGGAAATGTATTCCCCTGAACCGAACTCGGTCCGTATGAGCCTATAATGGGTGAGGATCGAGGAATCTGCTGGTTCAGGTACCTCAAATTTAGTGCTAAACCATACGTAGAAAACATAAGGACTCACCCTACGTAGAACTATACTAAACCTTAGAAGTTACCCAGATAGGTATTTACTTATTTTATTTGTGTTATGTTTTATTTCATGGTACTAACTTGTTGTGCTTTATTTTTTTGGTGCATGTCATTTCATATTTTAGAGAGAGGTATCGATTCACGGTCAGTTTCTAAGTTAGAAAGCTGCTTATAGAGAACGAGTTCCTTGATAAAGTGGAAGATAATGCAGCCGTCCGCATATGGTCAGAGCAAACGTAATTAGAGAAAGGGAATAGCTTAGTTGACGGGTATGTGTCTGAACTATGGGACTTTACTCGTATTAGTATCACGCAAAATGAGTTCCAAGAGTTGAAAGAAATATGGACCCAGTGGGATGATGAGGCAAAGCAGCTGTTCTATCGTAATTATGGCGATCTACCCTACTTGCTCGACATCAAAGTAGATAAGCATTTGTTCCGGGCTATGACTCAGTTTTGGAACTCTGCTTATAGCTGTTTCACTTTCGGGAAAGTATATTTAGTGCCCACGGTGGAAGAATATACAACCTTGGTTCGCTGCTCAATGATCCAAGTCGACAAAGCTTATTTTAGGGCTGCTAATGTCCCAAATTTTGTGAAAAAGTTAATGAATATCACGGGGATGAGTGAACAGTGGGTTGCAGCCAGAATCCAAGAGAAAGGTGAGGGTAAATGCATACCTTGGGTGAGTTTGAGGGACTTGATCCTAGCACATCCTGATGTAAATAAGAAGATTGACGTCTTTGCCTTATGTATTTATGGTTTGGTAATTTTCCCTAAAGCTCTAAGACATATAGATGAAGCAGTTACTGATTTATTCGATCGACTTAACGAAGGGGTCACGCCTATACCTGCGATCTTAGTCGAGACGTTCAAATCTTTGAACGCATGTCAGAGAGCTGGTGAAGGTAGATTCATTGGATACGCACAGTTATTGTTGGTTTGGTTCCACAGTCATTTTTGGAGGGTTGACAAGGTTCCTTACTGAGTGTTCTTTGAAAGTTATTCCCTTTTAAAGGAGGCCACAGCTACGACAAGGAGGGACGATATATCGGAGGAAAGGTGGATGGAAATTCTTCAGAACCTCCGAGAGGAAGATGTTGAGTGGAAAGCACCTTGGATGGTTCCCGATGAAGTCCTTTATCAAGGTGGAAATTTTGATTGGGTACCTCTGCCTGGAATCTAGGGAGCCTTTGGGTATGCACCATTGCTCGTACTAAGGCAATACAAAGCAAGACAGTTCATACCGGTGACATATGGGTTAGCTCAAAGTGAATTCTCATATAAGGGGGATAATTATAAGAATAAGATTCGAGAGATTTCTGAGGCTTGGAAGCGGGCTTGCTATATGAAAATTTTGATGCAGGTCCGATGACAACCCTGAAATACAAGGGGTAGTTGAGCAAAAGGATCAATGATAACATCCTTGGGCCGAGTTTGGAGGGTGCTCGATCGATGGAGGAGTACTTACGAGCGGTTCCATCAGAGTTAGAGATTATAAAGCAAGATTTCGAAAGGAAGAATTTAGAGTTTGGAAAGAGGATAGAGAAATTGGAAGAGGAAAAGATGCACCTGAGTTTAGATGTGGATGTTCAGAAACTAGAGACCGAAAAATTAAAAAAAAAGAGAAAAGGAAGATTGAGGACGATCGAGATAGTTTAAAGACGGAATATAAGAAGCTTCGTCTATCGATGAAAAATTTCGAATTGGGGAAGACTTCGGAACAGTGGCAACAAGAGATTCGAGAGGAAAAGGCCAAAGCTAACCATTGGGAGAGGAAGTTCCAAGAGATGTAGATGCGAAACGAAGCCTTAGAAAGAAGTTTGGCAGAAAGCCAAAAGGAGAAATGTGGATTGAAGGCTAAAGTGACTGAACTGGGACGGTCTCTTCACCACCATCGAAGCCGTAATTCTGCAATCGAACTGAAGTCAAGTCTGAACAAGATTGAGGAAATGAAGGGCAAGATCGAAAAATTGGAATCAGCATTGCAAAATTGTGAACTCCGGATCGAGCTTCTTGAAGCAAGAGAAAGGCATTGGAAGGAAGAGCTCCACCATTCTCATGATCAAGTTAGAAGTCGGGATTATCTCATGGGTGAAGCAATAGTTCAGATTCAAGAGGTAGCTGATCATCTACAGGCTTTGGCAGTACAGGCTGATACATTGAGCATGGAATATGAGTTACAGTCAGATCGTGGTCAAGAGCTAGCTTTGTTGTTTAGGAAAGTTAAGACTTTGGGCATTAGGGCGAAAGCATATTTGTAGTCTGTTTTATGTAAAGGATTTTGTTTTCTAATAAAGTTTTCTAAATGAAATTGAACCCAGATCGATGCCTTCTTTTTGCATTCATGCATTTGCATTACATCACATCATATGCATTTAAGTCCGTAGAAAGATCCTAATTAGTTAAAATTATCAGAGAGAGAGAGAGGGAGAAGGAAAAATCTGGAAACCAAACACCGTTACGGTACACGCGCTAAGACAAAGAATATGGATCAAAGACTTGAACAATTCCAGAGAGATATGCAAGACCAGCTGCAAGAGTAGTTGGCAAAAATCCAGCAAGATATGAGGGAACAAATGATGGAAGCCCAAAGGAATATGGTAGCTCAAATGACTCAGCTACTGAATGGGGCAATGGACAAGGGAAAAGGTCCCATGACTGATGCTGGAGAATATAATAAGGACTTTCCTCCGATTTTTACTCCTCCGCATGCACAAACACAACCTGGGGAGTATCCCTGAAAGCCATCTGTCACGATTAGGCCTCAACAAGGGCAAACTAATACTGGAGTGCCCATGAATTTCCTAGTTGGCACAGGATCCAACCCAGGAGATAACACTGCTAATCTTGTTATCCCCGACCTAGATATAGCAGAGGGGGAAAGGACAATAATTGAATCCTCAAGGCAGTTAGAGGATCGTTGTAGGTGGTTGGAGGAAAAGTTCAAGACTTTGGAGAATGCTGATAATAACCATGGAATTGATGCTAAAGACTTGAGCTTGGTTCCAGATTTGGTGCTTCCTCATAAGTTCAAAATGCCGGAATTTGAGAAGTACAATGGGACTAGCTGCCCTGAAGCCCACATTACCATGTTCTGTAGAAGGATGACTGGCTATGTTAATAATGATCAACTCTTGATTCATTGTTTCCAAGACAGTTTGGTGGGGGCAGCGTCCAGATGGTACAATCAACTCAACCGTGCTAGGATTAGCTCTTGGAGGGACCTGGCCCAAGCTTTTATGAATCAATACAATCATGTCACAGACATGACGCCTGATAGGATTACTTTGCAGAACATGGAAAAGAAGTCAAATGAAAGCTTCAAGCAGTATGCGCAAAGATGGAGGGAGGTCGCCATGCAAGTTCAGCCACCACTCCTAGAAAAGGAAACTACAATGCTGTTCATCAATACCTTGAAGGCTCCATTCATCACTCACATGATAGGAAGTACCACCAAGAGTTTTGCGGATATAGTGATGTCAGGAGAAATGATTGAAAATGCCATAAGGGGTGGCAAGATTGAAGTAGGGGAAACCACTAAAAGGTCTTCTCCTAGAAAGAAGGATAATGAGGTGAATAATACGAGTACATACAACAAAGGGTACTCGAAGGCAATTACTTTTAGCCAGCCAAAGGTAATTACTGCTGGGCAACAAGGGTCGGCAAGACAAGAATCAGGTGCAAGGAAAAACTCTGAAAAGATCCAGTTTACACCAATCCCAATGACGTATAAGGAGCTATATCAAAGTTTATTTGATGCACATGTAGTGTCCTCATTTTATTTAAAGCCGTTACAACCCCCATATCCTAAATAGTATGACTCAAACGCTCAATGTGATTACCATGCAGGAATATCGGGGTATTCAATAGAAAACTGCACTGCCTTCAAAAAGGTAGTCGAGAGACTCATCAAGATGGAGATTGTGAAGTTTGATGATACACCTGGTGCGGAGAACCCGTTACCTAACCATGGAGATAAGAGGATAAACACGATTGGTGAGAATACCGTGAGAAGGATCAAAGAGGATATTACGGAGGTAAAAACCCCGTTGAGAATAATCTGGAGAGAAATGGTTGGAAGAGAATTGATAGAATCAAATTCTGTGGAAAGATGCGAAGGAGTAATGGACTATTGTGAGTTCCACCAAGCAGAACGACACGAAATCCAAGAATGTGTTGAGTTCAGGGACCTGGTGCAGAGCCTTATGGACAATAAAGAATTAGAAGTTTATGAGGAAGGCTCAGAGGGAGGAAGTATATGCATGACAGAAGGAGAATTGACAAACCAAAAAGTCAGTTATCCAAGGATCATCATCACCCGACCAAGAAACACAGAAGGTGGGACATAAATGGCGCCAAAGGTCGTAATCCAGAAACCTGTTTCCTTTCCTTATAAGGATAACAAAATGGTACCTTGGAATTATGACTATAATGTGGCAATATCAGGTGGGGAAATCCTAGCTAGCGATTCCAAGGAAAAACAAAATGAAGGATCTTACACACGTAATGGAAGGCGCTACGACTCGGTAAACGTCAGAACTGTGCCCGTGAAAGCAAAGACCTTAGTAGTTGAGCAAGAGAAAGAGGCTGAGGCACTTATCAATGAACCTGTAAAGGAGGAAGAGGCTAAAGAATTTCTAAAATTCTTAAAGCATAGTGAATACAGCGTGGTAAAGCAGCTGAGCAAACAACCGGCTCGCATATCAGTGCTAGCCTTGCTTTTAAGTTCAGAAGTGCATCGTGAGGCATTGATGAAAGTTTTAAATGAGACCTATGTTACTAAAGATATATCTATCAATAAACTTGACCGAATGGTTAGTAACATAGGTGCCGACAACTTTATTTACTTCAGTGATGATGAAATTCCACCTGGAGGCATGGGATCGACTAAGGCTTTGCACATCACTACTCGCTGCAAAGGATATACTCTACCAAGCGTGTTAATTGATAATGGGTCGGCTTTGAATGTCTTACCATTGTCTATGCTAAAAAGATTGCCTATAGACAGTTCTCACATGAAGACATGCCAGAACATAGTGAGAGCATTTGATGGCACTGAGAGAAGGGTAATGGGAAGAATCGACATACCTTTGTTGATTGGACTAAAAACTTATGAGGTGGATTTTTTAGTAATGGACATCAAGCCCTCCTACAATTGCTTGTTGGGAAGGCCCTGAATTCATTCGGCAGGGGCAGTGCCCTTATCACTGCACCAAAAATTGAAACTGGTAACAGAGGATCGGTTGGTTACTATAAATGCAGAAGAGGACATTATAGCAACTGTTACCAGCGACGCACCATACTTAGAGGCAAATGAGGAGGCCATTGAGTGTTCCTTTCGATCTTTAGAGTTTCATGAATGCAACATTCATTTTGGAAGGGAATGAGGTTTCGGTACCTAGGATATCCAGGACCACGAGAATGGGCTTACAAATGATGATGGGGAAAGGAGCCTTACCGGGAAAAGGACTGGGCAGATATCTCCAAGGAGGGATTCAAGTTCCGATGCTGAAAGAGAAAAGAGATCGCTTCAGTTTGGGTTTCAGGCCAGATGTTAGACAGAGGAAGAAGGAAATAGAGAAGAAGCAAGAGAGAAGAAGAGCACGGCTGAATGGGGAAGAAGTCAAGTGGGAATTGATGACATTTCCTCACATATCCCAGACTTTTGTATCAGGAGGGATAATTCACCCTGAGAGAGGATTGTTGGAAAATTAAAATATTCACATCAACGCCATACATGAGGAAGAAACTGGGCAAAGAAACCTGTTGGGCATTCGCCCTTATGAACCTGGAAGCGTTTTGAACAATTGGACTGCAGAGGAACTTCCTGTAGTTTTTAGAGATTACACAGAATAATGTTTAGAACAATTTGCATGGTCATACCAAGATATGCTTGGGCTAAGTACTGATATTGTAGTGCATCGCCTTCCCATAAGAGAAGAGTGCAAGCCAGTTCAACAAAAGCTACGAAGGATGAGGCCTGATGTGGTGTTAAAAATAAAGGAGGAAGTCAAGAAACAGTTTGATGCTGGTTTTCTACAAGTGGTCAAATACTCAGAATGGGTTGCCAATATTGTTCCTGTCCCTAAGAAAGATGGAAAGGTTCGGATGTGTGTAGACTATAGGGACCTAAATAAAGCCAGCCCAAAAGATAATTTCCCTTTGCCTCATATTGACACGTTGGTGGATAATATGGCAGGATACTCACTGTTTTCTTTTATGGATGGTTTTTCGAGATACAATCAGATCAAGATACACCCTGAGGATATGGAGAAAACTACTTTCATAACATTGTGGGGTACCTTTTGTTATAAGGTGATTCTATTCGGGCTAAAGAATGCAGGAGTGACGTATCAAAGGGCCATGGTAACCTTATTCCATGACATGATGCACAAAGAGATTGAAGTATATGTTGATGACATGATCGCCAAATCTTGAACAGAAAAGGAACACATTGAAGTTTTGAAGAAGTTGTTTTTGAGGTTGAGAAAATTTCGATTAAAAATCAACCTGGCAAAGTGTACTTTTAGAGCTCGGTCAGGGAAATTACTGGGTTTCGTAGTCAGTGAAAGAGGAATCGAAGTTGACTCAAATAAGGTCAAAGCTATACAAGAATTTCCTCCATCGCACACTCAAAAGGAAGTTCGAGGTTTTATTGGAAGATTGAATTACATTGCTCGGTTTATTTCACAATTAACTGAGAAATGTGATCCTATATTTCGTCTTCTTAAGAAACACAACCAAGGCGTATGGGATGATGAGTGCCAGAAAGCTTTTGACAAAGTCAAACAATATCTGACAAATGCCCTAGTACTATCTCCTCCTAATCCAGATAGACCATTGATACTGTATTTGACAGTGTTCAATAACTCTATGGGATGTGTGCTTGGTCAACATGATGAGTCAGGAAGAAAGGAAAAGGCGATATACTATCTCAGTAAAAAGTTCACTGAGTGTGAAATGAGATAATCGTCGATTGAGAAATTGTGTTGCGCCTTGATTTGGACAACTCGGAGATTGAGGCAGTATATGATATATCATACAACCTGGTTAATTTCGAAGCTTGACCCATTAAAGTATATGATGGAGTCAACTGCTCTGAATGGAAGAATGGCAAGGTGGTAGATTCTGCTTTCTGAATTTGATATATTCTACGTGAACCAAAAAGCTATAAAAGGGAGCGCAATAGCGAAATTTCTGGCTAGCAGGGCTTTAGAGGATTATGAACCATTGAGCTTTGATTTCCCCAACGAAGAGCTAATGTATATGGCAACTACTGAAGAGCATCCATGGAAATTAAATTTTGATGGAGCGTCAAATGCTGTGGGAAATGGAATTGGAGCAATCTTGGTATCCCCTAGTGGTGATCATTATCCGTTCACATGCAAATTGGATTTTGATTGTACAAACAACATGGCGGAATATGAAGCATGCATCATGGGAATTTGAGCAGCTATAGAACGTAAAATCAGAGTGCTAGAAGTATATGGAGATTTTGCCTTAGTAATCTACCAGCTTAAAGGAGAATGGGAGACAAGAGATCCCAAACTAATTGATTACCGAAAAATAGTTTTGGGATTGATTGAGGAGTTTGATGACATTACTTTCAATTATCTCCCACGTGATGAAAACCAGATGGCAGATGCTTTGGCAACCCTAGATTCTATGATCAAAGTAAACAAACCAGAGGATATGAGACATATTCAGATGAGTATTTTTGAAGTGCCAACTCATTATTATAATATGGAAGAGGAGGAAAAAGATGACCACCCTTGGTATCATGATGTATTGCGATATGTAAAAACTCGTGAATACCCGGAGCATGCAACTGAGAATGATAAAAGGACATTAAGAAGATTGGCCTCTGACTATGTTTTAGACGGGGATATATTGTACAAAAGGAGAAAAGATCAGGTACTATTGAGATGCGTTGATGCTGTTGAAGCTAGGAAAATCCTGGAAGAAGTTCATGAGGGCGTTTGTGGAACACACGCTAATGGATTCACAATGGCTAGACAAATAATAAGATTCGGATATTATTGGTCCACCATGGAAGGAGATTGTATTAATTATTCCAAGAGATGTCATAAATGCCAGATTTATGGAGACAAAATTCATGTGCCCCCTTCACCTTTGCATGTTATGACTTCCCCGTTGCCCTTTTCCATGTGGGGCATGGATGTTATTGGACCAATCTCACCAAAAGCTTCGAATGGGCATCGATTCATCTTTGTGGTTATTGACTACTTCACGAAATGGGTGGAGGCTGCTTCATACGCTAGTGTTACTAAGTCAGCAGTTAGTCGGTTCCTGAAGAAGGAGATCATTTGTCGATATGGAATGCCCGAAAGGATCATATCAAACAACGCACTGAACTTAAACAATAGCACGATAGCGGAAGTTTGTAGTCAATTCAAGATCAAACACCATAACTCATCTCCGTATCGTCCAAAAATGAATGGGGCAGTGGAAGCGGCCAATAAAAATATCAAGAAGATAGTAGGAAAAATGGCTGAGACTTATAAGGATTTGCATGAGAAATTACCATTTGCACTCTATGCTTATCGAATGTCCGTCAGAACCTCTACTGGGGCAACTCCTTTCTCATTGGTCTATGGGATGGAGGCAGTTCTGCCTATTGAAGTGGAAATACCTTCTCTACGAGTTTTGTCAGAAGTAAAGTTGGATGAAGCTGAATGGATCCAGGCTCGATATGATCAGTTGAACTTGATTGAAGAAAAGAGGCTAAGGGCTATTCATCACGGTCAGATGTACCAAAAACGAATGATGCGAGCCTATGATAAAAAATTTCACCCAAGAGAGTTTCACGAGGGGGACCTTGTACTGAAAAAGATCCTTCCCATACAAAAGGATTTTAGAGGAAAATGGATGTCGAATTGGGAAGGACCATATGTGGTGAAGAAAGCTTTCTCTGGAGGTGCACTGATTCTGACCGAAATGGATGGGAAAAGCTTACCCAATCCTGTGAACTCGGATTCAGTCAAAAAATATTTTGCTTAAAGAGGAGAAGAGGCCAAGGTGAAAACCCGCAAAGGGTGCTTTGAGACTTCTGAAAAAAAAGGGGAGAGGCCAAGGCGAAAACCCGTAAAGGGCGCCTTGAGACCAAAGGGGTTTTGAGTTAAAAACCCGAAAAGGGCGGCTCAAATTCTGAATGGGCATGCAGTGATCTTGCTATACTTGAATCAACAAGAAATGAAGTATGTTGCATATCGGGGCATCAACAAAGTACTTTGGGTCTTCTAAACACATGTTAAGCTCAAGGCAGTCTTCATGGAGTTTGTATATAGAAGCCCAATCTGCGATAGCTAGGGCATCTGGTCTTTGTCCTATTCATTTTACTATCTTTGGATTCTTTTTCTTCTCAAAGATATGTTCCCAGTTGATTTTCTTTGTAAACTCTAATTATCCATGAGATCAATTTATTTGTTACCCATTATTCATAAGCATGTTGCATTGAAATAATGATTGATGAACTAATAATTTCACAAAATAAGTTCTACATATTACTTTGGAAATTTCTAGATAAAATAAGAAACCGATACAGGACAATTGTTCAGAATTTCCATGTACATAGATTGGAAATATTTGAGAAAAAAAGAGTCTAGATGGAGACTATTTCTCTGAATTCTTTGTCTAATTGGTAATTGGACAGAATAATGAGTTGATGTGATGAAAGTAAGCGATGTCATCAGGTCATAACATTCAGGGAATGGTGTGACAAACTAAGTTGACGAGAAAAGATTCAAAAACCCTAAATTGTGGTGGAATGAATTGGAGTTGAAACAAGTCCTGTATCCTTAAATTACAGTAAAGACAGATAGAAAAAGTTGCGATTCCTAGGGAGACGGCTTGAAGGTGGTATAAGCCTTGTGTCCCCAAGGTTCAAGAGGAATGGGCCCTAAAATTTCCATGGGGCAAATTATTTGAGCAAGAAAATGATACTTCAAGGGGAACGAAGATGAAACCTTGACGGATAAATGAGTGATAACACCTTGAGTAGGAATCATACTCATATCATTTTTGCATTCACATATCATAGCATGTCTGAAAAGGAGCATTTGACTCATTTCGATCACGGCATCCTAATCATTTGGCATAAACGTATACCCATTCTATAGGTCATAGGATGATGTAGTAGGGTAAATGGTCACTTTCAGCCTTGTCTCCCTGAAGTTGCAGCGGAGTAGACTGAAGACAACAAATCTTACCTTCCTGAAGTTACAGGAAGAAGATCAAAAACGTTAGCTTTAGCTCTCTGAGTTTGCAATAGAGCAAGCTAAAAGACAGCAGATCTGGTATTCCTGAAGTTGCAGTGAAACAGATCAAAGACATCAGCTTGACCTCCCTGAAGTTGCAGTGGAGCTAACTGAAGAAAGCAGATCTGGCATTCCTGAAGTTGCAGTGAAGCAGATCGAAGACATTAGTCTTGTCTCCCTGAAGTTGCCGCGGAGCAGATTAAAGACAACAGATCTTACCTTTCTGAAGTTGCAGGAAGAAGATCAAAGACATCAGCCTTGCCTCTCTGAGTTTACAGTAGAGCAGGCCCAAAAAAATAGCAGATCTGGCGTTCCTGAAGTTGCAGTGAAGCAGATAGAAGACATTAGATCTTGTCTCCTTGAATTTGCAGTGGAGCAGATTAAAATAGCAGGTCTGACATTCCTGAAGTTGCAGTGAAGCAGATCAAAGACATCAGCCTTGCCTCTCTGAGTTTGCAGTAGAGTAGGCTAAAAGACAATAGATCTTGTCTTCCTGAAGATTGCAGGAAGCGGATCGAAGATACTAGTTTGGCATCCCTGAAGTTGCAGCGGAGCAGACTGAAGATAGAAAATCTTGTCTTCCTGAAGTTGCAGTGAAGCAGATTGAAGATTTAGCCTATCTCCCTGAAGATATAGCCATTTGACATGACTGGGCAAAATGGGTCCTTTTAATGTCTTTGCTCTATTCTCGTTACACGAAAATGAGCAAAGAGGGGCAGCTGTAGTAGCCCATTATTGCCCGAGCTTAAACAAATAAAAAATAATAAAACAAAACCAGTGTCCAGTTTACAGTCCATTTACAATAAACAGGCTTAAAGCCCAAACCCAAACGCCAAAACCCCATTACAACCCAAACTAAACCCTCAGACCCAATCTTAGCCCAACCTCTAGCCCAACCTACGGAGCCCAAAAAACTAAACAGAAACAGAAACCTAGGGTTTCTGGGAAACCCTAGGTGCCGCAAACGCCTAAGACCAGACCCTCGTCAAGCCGTAATCAGCGCGGATAACGCTCCACATCGCCGCCAGATTCCTCGACTTTCACCTGCAAAAAGGAAAGAAAAAGCATCAGATATGGCAAGAAACAAATGGGACAAAAAATTTTGTATTTTCATTTTCATTTTCGGGGCTATATAAACCCCAAAGAAATCTGTAAAAAGACACGATAATACACACGGATACACGCAAAAAAATACAGAGAAATATACAAAGAAAAAAAAACGAAGAACAGAGGTGATTTTCCTTTGTTATATTCTGCCTATTTTTTATTCATGCAAACATTTTTTATATACGAATAACGAAAAATAAGTAGAAGGGAGTTTACCTTTTTTATCGACTTTAAAAACAAATTTTTTGGCCCTAGGGCCACCGTGAACGACGGTGCGTGACGCGCATAGGGCGCGTGCAATGATGGCCGAAGGTCATAAGACCGATGAAGGCAGAGCATTCTTTTGGCCTCTGCTTTTTTTTTTAGTTGGTGTTTAAAATGATTTTTGGGCTGATTTTTTAGTTTTTATAGGGCATCCATACGACGCCGTTTTGGTGTGGTCTATTAGTGACCAAAATGACGTCGTTTAAAGGCCCAAAATCCGCGTATTGACCCGACCCGGGGAGGATCCACGCGTTTTTCATAAAAAGGCAATTTGCCTCTTTGGTCCTTCCGCAATTTCATTTTGTTCAATTTAATTTTATTTTTATTTTTAATTCGGCCCCAAAAGTTTGTTGCTGTTTCAATTCGGTCCCTCGGACTATGTAAAGGTTAATATCAGAATGGCGCCGTTTAGGACTTAGGGCATAATTGCCCAATAAGTCCCTATGGTTTGGCGCGCGTTCCAATATCATCCTTTTTGCAATTTAACCTTAATTTTTTTTATTATATTAATTTAATCCTTGTTTATTAGATTTTTAATTCTTTTTATTTTCATTTTGTTCTTATTTTTAATTATTTTAGTATTATATATATTAAATTATTATTATTTATTATTTATATTATGTTATTTTTTAATATTATTCATATATTGTATATTATTTTAAAATTTTTACACATTAGTTATTATATTACATATTTTATTTTTGTATATTATATATTATTATATTATATTTTATATAGCATTTAAATTGTTTTATCATTAATATTGTATAAAATTTCTATATATATTATATAACATATATTATTTGTATTGTTTATATTAAATATGTAGTTTTTATGATTGTTGTATTATAAATATATTTTTATGTATGTTATTTACTTAAAACCGTTTTTATCACGTATTATCGTTTATATTTATATATATTAAACTATTGAATTATATATTTATCCCTATATTTTTCATATGCTCTAAATTTTTATATTATTTATTTAAAATATATTGTTTATACATATTAATCGTTTTAGAAATTGTCATATTTTTATCTTTTTTTTTGTTATAATGTTTATTTAGTGCTTAAATACATCATTCATTTATTTACTTCTATATTTGATCTTGTTCATAGAGTTTAATATTCATTTCTTGAATTTTTATATTTCATATAGATTTTTAATTGTTGCTACTTATTTTTTTATCTTGTATATGTTTATTTATGTTCCTTCATTTGCTTATTATTGCCTTAGCATAATCTTTTCATCACGTATATAAATTGTAATTATAGTGAGTTACTATTTGGTACTTATGTTTTGTAATATATTAATGCAACATCTTACCCAAACCATTTTTTTATAAAAATACATTTTGCAAATTTACCATATTTTATCCAAAGTTTTTTTTAATAAGGCAATGTTTTGTATTTAGAAATTCGGGGAATAGTGTCCTAACGTGCTGGGTTTCGATTTTCCGTTTGACTAAATAACTAAATATCCTTTTAATAAATTTTGTAAATCATGAGATGATTTTGGTTATGAGGGTTTAAAATAACATGTCCTAACGTGCTGGATGTGATGTTGTATTCTTTCGGAACAAAGAATTCTCAAATTTTAACTCAAATTGTTCAAGTTTTTAAAGAAATCACGTTTTCAAATTTTTTTCGAATTTTCGACATTAGGACAATAACTAATCAATCCGGTACCAATTTTGGGCGTTACGAGGGTGCTAATCCTTCCTCGTACGTAACCGACTCCCGAACCCGTTTTCTTAAATTTCGTAGGCCAAAATAAATGTTTTTGAAATAAAATGTTTTAAAAGGTGATCCGATCACACCTAAGCAAAAAAGGATTGGTGGCGACTCCGTCTTCGTTTTTCAAAGTTGATCCCCGTTTTTTATCAAAAAAAATGGTTTCGACAATCCTACTTAGAATAGGGTGGATGGAACACCCTAGTATTCCTACTAGGATTCCCGCCCCTTTCATGTCCATGAGGGGTTTTTGGGCCTTTCTCACGTCGGGTCCAATTACGAGTACTTCTTGGGCCTTTTTGACTAGTACTCTGTAATGTGATTCACACCAGTAGCCAGTGTAACACCCCAAACCCGGCCCAAACACTACGATCAGATCTAGTATGCTACGGGGTTTATTGTTAAAAACTTTACTTAAATTGATTTTAGAAAATCTCAGTTTCTTTACTTAGGCATTTGGTAAAAATAAGATATTTGTTGGAAACCTTTGTTTTTACGTTGGACATGTTTGGAAAACCCATTTTTATTACTTTTTGAGACTTAACTCCTTGAACATAAATTTTAAACTGTAAACATCAGCAAATAAAATAAAGAAAACGATAACCTAAGCCCTGGGCCTTATTACATAATTAATCCCAAAAATTATAACTTAAATAAAAAAAACCAAAATAGTCTATGAAATTAAATAACTTGATGGCCCCTCGAGTCCGTCTCGGCTCCCATGTCCACGATCTACTGCTCATCTGAAAGAGTAGGAAAAATAAAAGGGTGAGTCACCAAGACTCAGTGTATAAATCCCGAAACACACAACGACCTGAGGCCCACAAACACATTACGAGCCCTGGCCCAGACAAAAAGGCAACAATCATATTTACATGATAAATAATTAATGATGAATAGCCCAACCCATCCTAGAATTCCATCCTCTACACACCAGCCCGTACCAACCATCACACCTCGGGGATTTCTACAATCAACCCTCCATCTGCTACACACCATAACGACAAAATCATCGCCTATTCCTATTAATCGGAATCATTAAGCGTGGCATAGCCACCGATCACTATGTGACCTAACATTTGAATTTGTGGTTTAACCACCGATCACCATGTGACCTGTTATGCACTTCCCCTTCATTATCATAATCCCACCCCATGCATACACACATGAAAAATTGAAACATCATACCATCTTTAAGAGAACAGGCTTTCATATATACATTTATCGATACACATAGAGATTTCTATGATTACGTACCTGGCATCCATTGCCTACCCTTTTTGGGTAACACGACTGTTCATACAGCCTACTTTTCCGGCTTTTAGCCCATAACACATGTATATAAATAGGTTAAGTAGTGTGATAGAGATCTACACATCTGATTACCGATAAAACGATACTTCCTATGTCGACGCTATCCGTAGTTGACACAACTGCTATCTGCCTAAGGTGTCGTTCAGAAGCCGGTCCACAACCCGGTGGCCAATCTCGAACCGCTGACACCGCACGTTTCTTAACTTAGGGATTGGGTTTACAGACCCAATCCTCTCCTTTGCCTGATCCATATTCGATTCCATCAAAAGTCCTTGTCAGAACTACTATAACGAAATAGGGTTGCTAAACCATAACATATGGTTAAGATCTCAAATGTGATAGCAAATCTAACGGAAATCTAAAGAGAACCCTTTTACCTTAAAATCCCAAAATTAGAGACTAGCGATTTTCGGCTTTTAGATCTAGACGATCAGGTTTCCTTCAAATCCCGGAATGCCGCCCAAAACGCAAAAAGGGAGAAAGTATTAGCCTCAATCGACAGCCTTAACAAACCAAGTGGCCATTCGGCCTTGACTCCTAAAAACCAAAAGAGATCTTAAGAAATAACAAGAGTCGACACCTACCTTAATAGAGGAGATTCGGCTACTCTTAGGAGATTTCGGCTTTTTGCGAAAGTCAGGAAGTGAAGATGATTCAAAGAAGTGTATGATGATTCGACTTTTAATAAAGAAATCGGCAGGAAGAGGAAAAGAGAATTTCGGCAGACTAGGGGTGGTTTTGGCCTTAGCAAGGATCAAAAGAATATAGAGGAAGGATTATGAGGTTTCGGCTTTTAGAAGAAAGAAGAGAAAAGAACAATGGAGTTTTCGGCTTTTACTCAGAGAAGAAGAGAAAGAAAAGATAGAAACCCTAAATGCCGAAAATAAAAGAAAAGAACCCTCCCCGACTATTTAAAGTTTCGCACTCCTACTAACCAAAAGCCGAAATTGCCCTCTTTTGACAACTAAAACCATTAATTAGTAAGGGAAATTTCACACACCCTTAGCCATATCAGAAACCGATTTCTCCTCCCCCTCAGAGTTTAAAATTCGGCCACCACTGTGACCAACAAATCAGATCCTAAATTTCCTCCCTTATCTTTCATGTTATCAACTATAATATCAGCATTATCCCCTTCACCTAAATCCTCCTATTTTTAAGCCTTGTTGCCGTCCAACTCCACTTAAATAATTGCCGAAAATTAGCTAACTTAAATTAAAAGAGTTGGGCTCCAAGAAACTTGAATTTGGGCCCCTTACTACCTTGTGTGGCGTCACCCCCTTGCTCTCTAAGTGGCGCTACTGACCACCGGGCCACAAGCCCATTTGTGTTTTAAAACATAGCTAATAACTGTTATGCCCTAACTTATCAAGCTTTCCACTAAAGTGTTCAAACAAGAATTTTAACTACAGCCTCGCCCCAAACCTGAGCCCAATTTGGACCCCTAATACTTAAATTAACACATTAAACATATCCACCCATTAAACGCACAGGCCCAAAAATTCAGGATGTTATAGTTCTACCCTTCTTAAAAGAAATTTCGTCCTCGAAATTACCTGGTCAGAAAAGATGGGGGTATTGCTGCCCTATCGCTTCCTCTGGTTCCCACGTAGCCTCCTCAGAACCATGATTCCGCCACAGCACCTTAACCAACGGAACTGTTTTCCTTCGGAACACCTTAACATCACGATCCAAAATTTCCACCGGTTCCTCTTCGAAGGATAGATCAGGTCTTACCTTGTTTTCCGCCACAGGCACAACATGGGACGGATCCGAACGATAACGTCTTAACATAGAGACGTGAAATACATCGTGAATCTGGCTTAGCTCAGAAGGTAACTCTAGCTGATAAGCAACCGGTCCTACTCGTTTCAACACTCGATATGGTCCGATAAATCTGGAACTTAATTTACCCTTTCGACCAAACCTTAATACTTTCTTCCATGGCGACACCTTCAAGAAAACCTTGTCACCCACTGCAAATTCTATGTCATTACGCTTCAGATCCACATAGGACTTCTGTCTGTCCGACGCTTCCTTCAATCGAGCCCGAATTAACTCAACCTTCTCCTCGATATCGGTAGCCAACTCCGGACCCAAAATCCGACGTTCCCCTAATTCCATCCAATAGGTAGGTGTACGAAACCTCCGCCCATACAATGCTTCATAGGGCACCATCCGAATACTTGACTGGTAACTATTGTTGTACGCAAACTCCGCCAACGGTAAGAATTCTTCCCAACTACCCTTGAAATCAATGACACATCCTCTCAACATGTCCTCTAAGATCTGGATTACCCAGTCAGACTGTCCATCGGTCTGAGGATGAAACGCCGTACTAAAATCCAACTTCGTACCCAACGCTTGATGCAACGCCTTCCAAAATCGTGATGTGAACCTAGGGTCCCTGTCCGATATGATCGATACTGGCACTCCATGCAACCTTACTACCTCCGCTATGTATAGCTTGGCCAACTTTTGCAAAGAGTAATCGACACGTACGGGTATGAAGTGAGCAGACTTCGTCAAGCGATCTACAATTACCTAAACCGCATCATCTCCGGCCGTCTGGTCCTGAAATTCCTCCTCCACAGCTGGTGGTACCGGCATCTCGTTTCCAGATCCATGGCGGACCCCTCACGGTTCGACGACACCGTCATCCTACCCCTACCACGACCACGCGGTAGACGTCAACGACCTCTTATACTCATTCTACCGATTCGCGTTTATCTGACTAGAAATTTTATGAATTATTAGTTTTCTTCCACTGATTAACCACGAACAGTCTTATGAATAGTAGTTTTAAGAGTAGTTCTTTCGAATTCGCAATTATATCTACAATTCAGTCTCAAGTCCGCATCTTCTAGTTCTAGGAAGCACATACATTCAATCATTTAACATCAAAATACAAATAGCATCCACGAACTTACATTTATCACCTAAGGGTATTTTTGTCATTTCACTACCTAGGGGTATTTTCGTAATTTATCCTACAGGGGTATTTTCATAATTTTTTGAAATAGGGTTCCTTGGTGATTTTGTGAAAGAAGGTATTTTGGTAATTTTGCAATCCATGGTATTTAGGTAATTTTACAATCCGGGGATATTTTGGTAATTTTAAATATCAGGGATATTTTGGTCATTTATAAATCAGGGGTAATTTAGTAATTTTACAAAATAGAATGGCTGGTCCCTTTCGGGTTTTAGTTATAGATTTTGGCCCGTCAACAAGTCCTCATGACTAAGGTGAACAGTCATTACGCACCAGGTAGGATTCCAGCAAAAAGGAGGTGAGTCACTAGGACTGCTTAATACCAAGCTCTCCCTGAATCCAATCCTAGACATGCGTATGCCTGTTGCCACACCCTAATCTCGCGACTTGTTCACAGGTTTGTTTGGTTGGATTAAATCTTATAAATTTAGAGAGTTGTTTAAACTAAGCCTAAAGTCCATCAATGTCTAATATACTAGCCTACGTCCATCAAGCCCATCAAGCCCAACATACATATCACATCCAAAAGCTTAGAATACTTACCTGCGTGGATCGGGTGCCGGTAGACTCAAAGGCCATATCTTCATCCCAAACTTTTCTCAAATTCTCAACAAGTTTTCAAATCACTACTAGACCCATTTCACAGCCCGAGTTTTGAACTGGGCTCTGATACCAAAATGTAACACCCCAAACCCGGCCTAAATGCTACGACCAGATCTGGTATGCTACGGGGTTTATTGTTAAAAACTTTTGATTTTAGAAAATCTCAGTTTCTTTACTTAGGCATTTGGTAAAAATAAGATATTTGTTGAAAACCTTTGTTTTTACGTTGGACATGTTTGGAAAACCCTTTTTTATTACTTTTTGAGATTTAAGTCCTTGAACATAAATTTTAAACTGTAAACATCAGCAAATAAAATAAAGAAAATGATAACCTAAGCCCTGGGCCTTATTACATAAGTAATCCCAAAAATTATCACTTAAATAAAAAAAACTGAAATAGTCTATGAAATTAAATAACTTGATGGCACCTCGAGTCCGTCTCGGCTTCCATGTCCACGATCTACTGCTCATCTGAAAGAGTAGGAAAAATAAAAGGGTGAGTCACCAAGACTCAGTGTATAAATCCCGAAACACACAACGACCTGAGGCCCACAAACACATTATGAGCCCTGGCCCATACATAAAGGCAACAATCATATTTACATGATAAATAATAAATGATAAATAGCCCAACCCATCCTAGAATTCCATCCTCTACACACCAACCCGTACTAACCATCACACCTCGGGGATTTCTACAATCAACCCTCCATCTGCTACACACCATAACGACAGCCGTACTGCCTATTCCTATTAATCAGGAATCATTAAACGTGGCATAGCCACCGATCACTATGTGACCTAACATTTGAATTTGTGGTTTAACCACCGATCACCATGTGACCTGTTATGCACTTCCCCTTCATTAGCATAATCCCACCCCATGCATACACACATGAAAAATTGAAACATCATACCATCTTTAAGAGAACAGGCTTTTATATATACATTTATCGATACACATAGAGATTTCTATGATTACGTACCTGGCATCCATTGCCTACCCTTTTTGGGTAACACATTTGCTCATACAACCTACTTTTCCGGCTTTTAGCCCATAACACATGTATATAAACAGGTTAAGTAGTGTGATAGAGATCTACACACCTGATTACCGATAAAACGATACTTCCTATGTCGACGCTATCCGTAGTCGACACAACTGCTATCTGCCTAAGGTGTTGTTCGGAAGCCGGTCCACAACTTGGTGGCCAATCTCAAACCACTGACACCGCACGTTTTTTAACTTAGGGATTGGGTTTACAGACCCAATCCTCTCCTTTGCCTGATCCATATTCGATTCCATCAAAAGTCCTTGTCAGAATTACTATAACGAAATAGGGTTGTTAAACCATAACATATGGTTAAGATCTCAAATGTGATAGCGAATCTAACAGAAATCTAAAGAGAACCCCCTTACCTTAAAATCTCGAAATTAGAGACTAGCGATTTCCGGCTTTTAGATCTAGACGATCAGGTTTCCTTCAAATCCCGGAATGCCGCCCAAAACGCAAAAAGAGAGAAAGTATTAGCCTCAATCGATAGCCTTAACAAACCAAGTGGCCATTCGGCCTTGACTCCTAAAAACTGAAAGAGATATTAAGAAATAACAAGAGTCGACACCTACCTTAATAGATGAGATTCGGCTACTCTTAGGAGATTTCGACTTTTTGCGAAAGTCAGGAAGTGAAGATGATTCAAAGAAGTCTATGATGATTTGACTTTTAATAAAGAAATAGGCAGGATGAGGAAAAGAGAATTTCGGCAGACTAGGGGTGGTTTTGGCCTTAGCAAGGATCAAAAGAATATATAGGATGAGGTTTCAGCTTTTAGAAGAAAGAAGAGAAAAGAACAATAGAGTTTTCGGCTTTTACTTAGAGAATAAGAGAAAGAAAAGATAGAAACCCTAAATGCCGAAAATAAAGAAAAGAACCCTCCCCCGGCTATTTAAAGTTTCGGCACTCCTACTAACCAAAAGCCGGAATTGCCCTCTTTTGACAACTAAAACCAGTTAATTAGTAAGGGAAATTTCGGCACCCTTTAGCCATATCAGAAACCGATTTCTCCTCCCCCTTAGAGTTTGAAATTCGGCCACCACTGTGACCAACAGATCAAGTCCTAAATTTCCTCCCTTATCTTCCATGTTATCAACTATAATATCAGCATTATCCCCTTCACCTAAATCCTCCTATTTTTAAGCCTTGTTGCCGTCCAACTCCACTTAATTAATTGCCGAAAATTAGCTAACTTAAATTAAAAGAGTTGGGCTCCAAGAAACTTGAATTTGGGCCCCTTACTCCCTTATATGGCGTCACCCCCTTGCTCTTTAAGTGGCGCTACTGACCACCGGGCCACAAGCCCATTTGTGTTTTAAAACATAGCTAATATCTGTTATGCCCTAACTTATCAAGCTTTCCACTAAAGTGTTCAAACAAGAATTTTAACTACAGCCTCGCCCCAAACCTGAGCCCAATTTGGACCCCTAATACTTAAATTAACACAATAAACATATCCACCCATTAAACGCACTGGCCCAAAAATTCAGGATGTTACAGTTCTACCCCCCTTAAAAGAAATTTCGTCCTCGAAATTACCTGGTCAGAAAAGATGGGGGTATTGCTGTCGTATCGCTTCCTCTAGTTCCCACGTAGCCTCCTCAGAACCATGATTCCGGCACAGCACCTTAACCAATGGAACCGTTTTCCTTCGCAACACCTTAACATCACGATCCAAAATTTCCACCTGTTCCTCTTCGAAGGATAGATCAGGTCTTACCTCGTTTTCCTCCACAGGCACAACATGGGACGGATCCAAACGATAACGTCTTAACATAGAGACGTGAAATACATCGTGAATCTGGCTTAGCTCAGAAGGTAACTCTAGCTGATAAGCTACCGGTCCTACTCGTTTCTACACACGATATGGTCCGATAAATCTGGGACGTAATTTACCCTTTCGACCAAACCTTAATACTTTCTTCCATGGCGACACCTTCAAGAAAACCTTGTCACCCACTACAAATTCTATGTCCTTACGCTTCAGATCCGCATAGGACTTCTGTCTGTCCGACGCTTCCTTCAATCGAGCCCGAATTAACTCAACCTTCTCCTCGGTCTCCAGTGAACCAACTCGACCCAAAATCGATGTTCCCTAATTCCGTCCAACGGTAGGTGTCGACGACACCTCCGCCCATACAATGCTTCATAGGGCGCCATCCGAATACTTGACTGGTAACTATTGTTGTACGCAAACTCCGCCAACGGTAAGAATTCTTCCCCACTACCCTTGAAATTAATGACACATCCTCTCACATGTCCTCCAAGATCTGGATTACACGCTCAGACTGTCCATCGGTCTGAGGATGAAACGCCGTACTAAAATTCAACTTCGTACCCAACGCTTGATGCAACGTCTTCCAAAATCGTGATGTGAACCTAGGGTCCCTGTCCGATATGATCGATACTGGCACTCCATGCAACCTTACTACCTCCGCTATGTATAGCTTGGCCAACTTTTGCAAAGAGTAATCGACACGTACGGGTATGAAGTGAGCAGACTTCGTCAAGCGATCTACAATTACCCAAACCACATCATCTCCGGTCGTCTGGTCCTGAAATTTCTCCTCCGCAGCTGGTGGTACCGGTATCTCGTTTCCAAATCCATGGCCAGACCCTACTGGTTCTGACACAGTCATCCTACCCCTACCACGACCACGCGGCAGACGTCCACGACCTCTTGTACTCATTCTACCGATTCGCGTTTATTTGACTAGAAATTTTATGAATTATTTGTTTTCTTCCACTGATTAACCACGAACAGTCTTATGAATAGTAGTTTTAAGAGTAGTTCTTTCGAATTCGCAATTATATCTACAATTCAGTCTCAAGTCCGCATCTTCTAGTTCTAGGAAGCACATACATTCAATCATTTAATATCAACATACAAATAGCATCCACAAACTTACATTTATCACCTAAGGGTATTTTCGTCATTTCACTACCCAGGGGTATTTTCGTAATTTATCCTACAAGGGTATTTTCGTAATTTTCTGAAATAGGGTTCCTTGGTGATTTTGTGAAAGAAGGTATTTTGGTAATTTTGCAATCCGGGGTATTTAGGTAATTTTACAATCTGGGGGTATTTTGGTAATTTTAAAAATCAGGGATATTTTGGTCATTTATAAATCAGGGGTAATTTAGTAATTTTACAAAATAGAATGGCTGGTCCCTTTCGGGTTTTAGTTATAGATTTTGGCCCGTCAACAAGTCCTCATGACTAAGGTGAGCAGTCACTACACGCACTGTAGTATTCCAAATGAAAAAAGAGGTGAGTCACTAGGATCGCTTAAATACCAAGCTCTCCACTCGAATCCAATCCTAGACATGCGTATGCTGTTGCCACACCCTAATCTCGCGACTTGTTCACGAGTTTTGTTTGGTTGGATTAAATCTTATGAATTTAGAGAGTTGTTTAAACTAAGCCTAAAGTCCATCAATGTCTAATATACTAGCCTATGTCCATCAAGCCCATCAAGCCCAACATACATATTACATCCAAAAGCTTAGAATACTTACCTGTGTGGATCGGGTGCCGGTAGACTCGAAGGCCATATCTTCATCCCAAACTTTTCTCAAATTCGCAACAAGTTTTCAAATCACTACTAGACCCATTTCTGACCTTGAGAGTTTTGAACTGGGCTCGATACCAAAATGTAACACCCCAAACTCTGCCCAAACGCTACGACCAGATCTGGTATGCTACGGGATTTATTGTTAAAAACTTTACTTAAATTGATTTTAGAAAATCTCAGTTTCTTTAATTAGACATTTGGTAAAAATGAGATATTTGTTGGAAACCTTTGTTTTTACGTTGGACATGTTTGGAAAACCCATTTTTATTACTTTTTGAGACTTAAGTCGTTGAACATAAATTTTAAACTGTAAACATCAGCAAATAAAATAAAGAAAACGATAACCTAAGCCTTGGGCCTTATTACATAAGTAATCCCAAAAATTATAATTAAATAAAAAAAAACTGAAATAGTCTATGAAATTAAATAACTTGATGGCCCCTCGAGTCCGTCTCGGCTCCCATGTCCACGATCTACTGCTCATCTGAAAGAGTAGGAAAAATAAAAGGGTGAGTCACCAAGACTCAGTGTATAAATCCCGAAACACACAACGACCTGAGGCCCACAAACACGTTATGAGCCGTGGCCCATACATAAAGGCAACAATCATATTTACATGATAAATAATAAATGATGAATAGCCCAACCCATCCTAGAATTCCATCCTCTACACACCAACCCGTACCAACCATCACACCTCGGGGATTTCTACAATCAACCCTCCATCTGCTACACACCATAACGACAGTCGTACTGCCTATTCCTTTTAATCAGGAATCAACGTGGCATAGCCACCGATCACTATGTGACCTAACATTTGAATTTGTGGTTTAACCACCGATTACCATGTGACCTGTTATGCACTTCCATTTCATTATCATAATCCCACCCCATGCATACACACATGAAAAATTGAAACATCATACCATCTTTAAGAGAATAGGCTTTCATATATACATTTATCGATACACATAGAGATTTCTATGATTACGTACCTGGCATCCATTGCCTACCCTTTTTGGGTAACACGACTGTTCATACAGCCTACTTTTTCGGCTTTTAGCCCATAACACATGTATATAAACAGGTTAAGTAGTGTGATAGAGATCTACACACCTGATTACCGATAAAACGATACTTCCTATGTCGACACTATCCGTAGTCGACACAACTGCTATCTGCCTAAGGTGTTGTTCAGAAGCCGGTCCACAACCCGGTGGCCAATCTCAAACCGCTGACACTGCACGTTTCTTAACTTAGGGATTGAGTTTACAGACCCAATCCTCTCCTTTGCCTGATCCATATTCGATTCCATCAAAAGTCCTTGTCAGAACTACTATAACGAAATAGGGTTGTTAAACCATAACATATGGTTAAGATCTCAAATGTGATAGCAAATCTAACGGAAATCTAAAGAGAACCCCCTTACCTTAAAATCCCGAAATTAGAGACTAGCGATTTCCGGTTTTTAGATCTAGACGATCAGGTTTCCTTCAAATCCTGAAATGCCGCCAAAAACGAAAAAAGAGAGAAAGTATTAGCCTCAATCGACAGCCTTAACAAACCAAGTGGCCATTCGGCCTTGACTCCTAAAAATCGAAAGAGATCTTAAGAAATAACAAGAGTCGACACCTACCTTAATAGAGGAGATTCGGCTACTCTTAGGAGATTTCGGCATTTTGCGAAAGTCAGGAAGTGAAGATGATTCAAAGAAGTCTATGATGATTCGGTTTTTAATAAAGAAATCGGCAGGAAGAGGAAAATAGAATTTCGGTAGACTAGGGGTGGTTTCGGCCTTAGCAAGGATCAAAAGAATATAGAGGAAGGATTATGAGGTTTCGACTTTTAGAAGAAAGAAGAGAAAAGAACAATGGAGTTTTCGGCTTTTACTCAGAGAAGAAGAGAAAGAAAAGAAAGAAACCCTAAATGCCGATAATAAAGAAAAGAACCCTCCTCCGACTATTTAAAGTTTTGGCACTCCTACTAACCAAAAGCTGGAATTGCCCTCTTTTGACAACTAAAACCAGTTAATTAGTAAGGGAAATTTTGGCACCCCTTAGCCATATCAGAAACCGATTTCTCCTCCCCCTTAGAGTTTGAAATTCAGCCACCACTGTGACCAACTGTAACACCCCCAAACCCGGCCCATTCACTACGACCGAATCTGGTTATGTTAGTGAAAATATTTTAGACTTAGAATAAATTAGTAAAAATTTATTTGCTCTTGGAAACCATGTTCTTTTGAAATTATAGCCACATGTTTAATAATTCCATATTTGAATAAGTAAGTTATAAAAATATAACCATCTTCACATAGTGTTTCAATTTAAAAAAAAACCATAATAGAGTTAATAATAAAATGATACCAAAATAATAAAATACATCCTTATTACAACCATATAAATTAAACCAAGTACTTTGAATTAAAATGCTTGAAATAAAAATATTCAAAACGTCTACTTCTGCATGAAAATCTGCTTCTGCATGGCCACCTTTGTATCTACTCCAACCCGTCCACTAGTCACGACTCACCTGCGATGATTAAAAAGTTGGGTGAGTCATACAGACTCAGTGTGTAAGTTAACCACTGAAATCCACCCACATGCTAGCCACATAATATCCCAATTATCAATTGCAACAAGTAATATATATATATATTCATTTTAATAATTACCACAATCTGGGCTTGGCCCACATTCAAATTATACTCAAATACTGGGCTAGGCCCATTTCTCAATAAACCACATATCAACTGGGCTTGGCCCATTTCCACGTATGTTCCCAAAACATACCTATCCACATGTCATATTGGGCTTGGCCCATTTCCATATTATTACAAAAATAATGCAACATGATTCCCAACCCAACCTAGGGTCCATCCGCTACACACCCCTTATCCAAATTTACCACACACTGGGGACTATCGAGTCACCCTCTCCTTTTCCCTCCAAAAAGGCAACCAATGCCATCCACGATGTAGCGTATAGCTAACATCAAACCACGATGGAGCACACAGTAATCCATCAAGCCACGATATGGCATAAAGCCCATATCAATCAAGGTAACCATGCGAACTAAATCGCAAAGATCCACAACGCGACCTCGATCGGCGCCAATCCACGATGTAGCACAAAGTCGACATCAACCACGTACTCGAAGTACACCCGTACCTTCTTCTCATATCCCACCCATGCACATGCCACATAAAATATAATCGTGATCATGCATGCACATGCTTATTAATGTCCATAAACATACTCATAAACAAATAATCACACTGCAATAGATCCGATACTAACTCGGTCATCGCTATACCCTTTAGGGGTATATATGGCACACTCATTCTCGCACTTGTTAGTAAAACATACAACACATAAAACCCGGAAACAAATGGGTTAGTTACACACCTTATTACTAGGAGTTCTAGACCCTCGATCCTCGGCGCTATCGTCTTCAGCGAAACTACGGCTTTTTGCCTAACGTTTTTCTGTTGTCGTCCACACCCGGTGGCCAATCTCGCATGCAATGAAAACGGATCTTTTCTTAAACTTTGGGATGGGAGCTTTCCTTGCCCACCTTGATCGTATTGGCCTCCATCGAAAGTCACTTAATCGTAACCACACGATTAATCAACAAAGTCATAATCAACTAATTCTAAGTCACTTACTAATATCCTTACCGAAATAATCTGAGATCCCGAAGGCTTCCCTTGCTCTTGTCGATATGCCCCTTAGATGATCGAATCCAAGAGACTTCCTTAATGCTTCCTTCTTTCGGCTACACACAAGAGAACATACTTAATGGCACTATGACATTCGGCCATGCCAAAACTAAGGCCAACCATTCAGTTTTGGCCACCAAAACAAGGAATTCATAAATCGATTACCAAGGGCAGAACATACTTACCACTCTTGCCTAAGATTCGGCCAACCACACTAGGACACCAAGGGAGATCAGCACCACTCTACTATTCGGCCAAGATGACACTAAATAGGGGAAGGGAATCAAGAGGGAGAGGGAGAGATTTAGCAAAGACTTGAAGAATAATTGGCTTTCTACCCCCCCTATTTATAGCATTCGGCCAACCCCCCTTGAAGACTCCAAGATTTGGCCAACACCTTCCTAGCCACTAATTCAATTCCATTTGAATTAGTTCACTTCAAAACAAGTTGAATTACCCCACTATTATCCCACTTATCAAAAATAAATAAATAACCATTATCCCATACTTAATCTAATTAATAATAGATAAAAATAAATAAAAAAAAAACACACATTATCCTCATCTAAACAAGAGTCTTCTAGCCGTCCAACACTTCCTAAATTGCTGCCAAAAAGCAACAAAAAAATTAAATTCCAAAACGCAGCTCCCTTGGTTCGAACCTGGGACCAGTCTGCTGCACGCCTCCCTTCAACGCCCATGCCACTCGGCCACCTTGATTTTTATGCTAGAAACCCCCAACGTTTATTTATAAACCCTTCTTAACTCAAGCCCATAACCACCAACGGAAAAATAAAAACGCCAACTGCAGCTCCAGGCGCTCGAACCCGCGCCTTATCACTCCTCCAGCGCCTAAGTGCCGCACGAGAGCCACTTCACCAGCCCATCTTTCTTGTCCGAATCCCTCGCCATATACCTTTAAGGCCTTACAAAGCCCAACGCCCAAAACGAAAAATAAAACGCCAAATGCTTCTGCAGGCCCTCGAAACCGCGACCTCTCCTCCCCTCCAGCGCCTAAGTAGCGCCCAAGAGCCACTTCTCCCAATTGGACTTTCATGCCCATCAAACCTGCCCTTTTATTTTTAAAGCCTTCCTAGCCCAATCCCCGACGCGAAAATAAAACAAAATCTGCTGCTTGGACTCGAACCTAAGCCCCCACCGGGCGCTACTTCCAAATTTCTTAAGCAAGCGCATGAAGCCACTTTGCCAGATCCTTTCTTGCGTCCTAAACTCCAGAAAAATATTTTAAGGCCTTCCTGCCCCATTTCCCCTTTTTACACTAAAAATCCAAAAATTTTCTAAGGCATTCCTTGCCTTCTAGGGTTCTCCAAACCCCTAAAAATTTCCTCCAACATGACCATAAGCCTACTAACTGCTCGGGTTTTGCTCCAAGCGCATAACCCCTAAACCAGGGTGTTACAATTCTACCCTCCTTAAAAAATAATTTCGTCCTCGAAATTACTTTACTAACAAACGTCCATACAACCTTTCTTACCACCTTACGCTTATGCTGCGCACTCTGATCTTACTAAGGCTATCGTACCTACACAGTCCCTAAGTTCATGCTCAAACTTCGAAACACCTCTCTTAGCAACACAGAAAAGGCTAACTCATAAGCAAACAAAGTAATTAAAGCATGTACTCAAAGCAAAGAAGCTTACCTAATATCACATCCTTGGTTGACTCCGACTAGAACCATTCCTTCCATGACTTGAACCACGACCCCTCGTCACTCGAGGACAATTCTTAACTAAATGTACCTTAGATCCGCACCGAAAACATTCTTTACTATTTCCCCAACACTCTCCTGTGTGAGGTCTTCCACATCGAGCACAAGAACGATTCCGATCCACTGGTACAAGTGCATGCACAGGATTCTCGATCCTTGGTCTTTTCTGGGCATTACCCAACGATGCTGACGGTCCAATATTTCTCTTATTCTCGTTCCTATTCTTTTCTCGGTTTTCTATTATAGTCTTCTTAACCTCTTCAGCAATCCGAGCTTTCTCCACTAGCACCGCGAAGTCTCTCTCCCTCTGCGGAGCAATCAAAGATCCGGTTCATCTCGCAATCCGTCCTCAAACCGGACGCACCTCTCATAATCAGTGGCCACAATTCCCTTAGCATACTGGCTTAACCGCACAAATTCCGCTTCGTACTCAGCTATCGACTTACTTCCTTGCACTAGGTTTAGAAACGCTTTCCTTTGCGCGTCTAAGTAACTTGCTCCAACGTACTTTCCTTCAAACTTTTCCTTAAAGTACTCCCAATCCAATCGATCTGCCGGTACACCTTGTTTGACAGTGAGCCACCAACGATAAGCTTCGTCGCGAAGTAATGAAACAACACCTTTCAGCTTTTCTTCGTTGGTACAGTCCAAATCGTCCATGATTCTCTCGACTGCTTCTAACCAATATTCCGCTACATTTGGGGCCACTCCAGATACTCCCCTAAAGACTTCAGCCCCATTCGACCTGAGCCTTTCCGATACTGACTTTCGAGCTCCGCTTCCTACACTAGATCCTGCTACTCGCTCGAGCACTCGCAACATTGCCCGCGATACTGCGTCATCTTCCCCTGTCTGATCTTGCCCCTCTACGTCCACTGCTGGTGGCGGCACTTCACTTTCGACCCATGGCGGACCCTCACCGGTTCCGTCTGGCCATTCTACCTCTACCGCGTCCCCTGTAGTTCATCTCTATCGTCGCAATTTAACTGATTAACAAGTTTTATGCATTAGAAATTGTTCCACTTGTTTATCCGCGAACAAATCTTATGAAAAGAATTTCTAGAGGTAGTTCTTTCGATCACACAAATTTTCAGTTCCAGTTTGTTACCCTAATTCAAAGAATCACATTTACACATTCACACATTCATTCGTCCACAAGAACATATTTCTCCCTCAATAGAGGCACATTCATGGTATCTACCACCCACATTCACTATTCGGACATTTACTGCGTTTCTACCCTGTGGGTATTTCCGTCATTTTGTCCTACAGAGACATTTTAAATCATAAACCAGAGCGATTCAAAACTTTAATAGGTCGGGATCTTTTGAAATTCCCAAAATTGAAGAGTATTTTGAAAATTTCGCAAATTGAAGGTATAACAGATTTTGTAACTGAGGGTATTTTGGTAATTTTGACAATCGGGGTAATTTTGTAAATTTCCAAAGTCGTATTATTATTTTGAAATACGAAAATTGGATACTTTTGCAATGTAAGAAAATTTTATTAAGTTTGGGGTTAAACCGAGAAATTTTGAAAGTCGTGGGCATTTTAGTAATTTTCAACATAGGGGTATTTTTTGTAATTTTGTAAATCGAGAAAACATCTTTCAAAATCAGATTTAGAGTTTTACAAACCAAAGGGGTAAATTTTGGAAATTTTAAAACTAAGGGTTTTAAAGCAGTGAGAGGCAAATCCTTTCGGGTTTTAATAATTGGTTTAGCCTATGAACAAGTCCTCTTGGTTAAGGTGAACCGTAGCTACGCACTGGTAGGATTCAGCGAAGAGGAGGTGAGTCACGAGGATCGCTTAAGTACCAGGCTCTTCCTGATCCACTCCTGACATGCGCACAATGGTTGCCACACCTTAACTCGGCGACTTAATCACAGGTTTGTTTAGTAACCTTAAGTCTTATGCATGTGTTTGAGTAGACTAGTCCTAGGGTTCAATAGCCCTAATATTCTAATCTACGAGCCCAAATAAGCCCATAACAATTCATCACAAATTTGAAGTACTTACCTGGTGGACTCGGGCCGGAGGTACAGGTGCCATGCCAGAATAACCTGAAAATATTTCATAAAAACCCATATTTTTGAAAAGCCCATTTTGAAACGTTTTTGGGCCCAAAACCCTCAAAGCCGAGTTTTGAACCGGGCTCTGATACCAAACTGTAACACCCCCAAACCCGGCCCATTCACTACGACCGAATCTGGTTATGTTAGTGAAAATATTTTAGACTTAGAATAAATTAGTAAAAATTTATTTGCTCTTGGAAACCATGTTCTTTTGAAATTATAGCCACATGTTTAATAATTCCATATTTGAATAAGTAAGTTATAAAAATATAACCATCTTCACATAGTGTTTCAATTTAAAAAAAACCATAATAGAGTTAATAATAAAATGATACCAAAATAATAAAATACATCCTTATTACAACCATATAAATTAAACCAAGTACTTTGAATTAAAATGCTTGAAATAAAAATATTCAAAACGTCTACTACTGCATGAAAATCATCGCATGGCCACCTTTGTATCTACTCCAACCCGTCCACTAATCACGACTCACCCGCGATGATTAAAAAGTTGGGTGAGTCATACTGCACTCTCGAGTGTGTAAGTTAACCACCAAATCCACCCACATGCTAGCCACATAATATCCCAATTATCAATTGCAACAAGTAATATATATATATTCATTTTAATAATTACCACAATGCAGGCTTGGCCCACATTCAAATTATACTCAAATCTTGGGCTAGGCCCATTTCACAATAAACCACATATCAACTGGGCTTGGCCCATTTCCACGTATGTTCCCAAAACATACCTATCCACATGTCATAATGGGCTTGGCCCATTTCCATATTATTACAAAAATAATGCAACATGATTCCCAACCCAACCTAGGGTCCATCCGCTACACACCCCTTATCCAAATTTACCACACACCGAGGGGGACTATCGAGTCACCCTCTCCTTTTCCCTCCAAAAAGGCAACCAATGCCATCCACGATGTAGCGTATAGCTAACATCAAACCACGATGGAGCACACAGCAATCCATCAAGCCACGATATGGCATAAAGCCCATATCAATCAAGGTAACCATGCGAACTAAATCGTAAAGATCCACAACGCGACCTCAGTCAGCGCCAATCCACGATGTAGCACAAAGCTGACATCAACCACGTACTCGAAGTACACCCGTACCTTCTTCTCATATCCCACCCATGCACATGCCACATAAAATAAAATCGTGATCATGCATGCACATGCTTATTAATGTCCATAAACATACTCATAAACAAATAATCACACTGCAATAGATCTGATACTAACCTGGTCATCGCTATACCCTTTAGGGGTATATATGGCACACTCATTACTGCACTTGTTAGTAAAACATACAGCACATAAAACCCGGAAACAGTGGGTTAGTTACACACCTTATTACTAGGAGTTCTAGACCCTCGATCCTCGACGCTATCGTCTAGCGAAACTACGGCTTTTTGCCTAACGTTTTCTGTTGTACGTCCACACCCCGGTGGCCAATCTCGTACAGCAGAAACGGATCTTTTCTTAAACTTTGGGATGGGAGCTTTCCCTTGCCCACCTTGACTGGTATTGGCCTCCATCGAAAGTCACTTAATCAGAACCACACGATTAATCAACAAAGTCATAATCAACTAATTCTAAGTCACTTACTAATATCCTTACCGAAATAATCTGAGATCCCGAAGGCTTCCCTTGCTCTTGTCGATATGCCCCTTAGATGATCGAATCCAAGAGACTTCCTTAATGCTTCCTTCTTTCGGCTACACACAAGAGAACATACTTAATGGCACTATGACATTCGGCCATGCCAAAACTAAGGCCAACCATTCAGTTTTGGCCACCAAAACAAGGAATTCATAAATCGATTACCAAGGGCAGAACATACTTACCACTCTTGCCTAAGATTCGGCCAACCACACTAGGACACCAAGGGAGATCAGCACCACTCTACTATTCGGCCAAGATGACACTAAATAGGGGAAGGGAATCAAGAGGGAGAGGGAGAGATTTAGCAAAGACTTGAAGAATAATTGGCTTTCTACCCCCCCTATTTATAGCATTCGGCCAACCCCCCTTGAAGACTCCAAGATTTGGCCAACACCTTCCTAGCCACTAATTCAATTCCATTTGAATTAGTTCACTTCAAAACAAGTTGAATTACCCCACTATTATCCCACTTATCAAAAATAAATAAGTAACCATTATCCCATACTTAATCTAATTAATAATAGATAAAAATAAATAAAAAAAAAAACACACATTATCCTCATCTAAACAAGAGTCTTCTAGCCGTCCAACACTTCCTAAATTGCTGCCAAAAAGCAACAAAAAAATTAAATTCCAAAACGCAGCTCCCTTGGTTCGAACCTGGGACCAGTCTGCTGCACGCCTCCCTTCAACGCCCATGCCACTCGGCCACCTTGATTTTTATGCTAGAAACCCCCAACGTTTATTTATAAACCCTTCTTAACTCAAGCCCATAACCACCAACGGAAAAATAAAACGCCAATCAGCTGCCTCTCAGCGCTCGAACCCGCGCCTTATCACTCCTCCAGCGCCTAAGTGCCGCACGAGAGCCACTTCACCAGCCCATCTTTCTTGTCCGAATCCCTCGCCATATACCTTTAAGGCCTTACAAAGCCCAACGCCCAAAACGAAAAATAAAACGCCAAATACTTCTGCAGGCCCTCGAAACCGCGACCTCTCCTCCCCTCCAGCGCCTAAGTAGCGCCCAAGAGCCACTTCTCCCAATTGGACTTTCATGCCCATCAAACCTGCCCTTTTATTTTTAAAGCCTTCCTAGCCCAATCCCCTGACGCGAAAATAAAACAAAACTGCTGCCGCTTGGACTCGAACCCAAGCCCCCCACTGGCGCTACTTCCAGCCCCCTTAAGCAGCGCATGAAGCCACTTTGCCAGATCCTTTCTTGCGTCCTAAACTCCAGAAAAATATTTTAAGGCCTTCCTGCCCCATTTCCCCTTTTTACACTAAAAATCCAAAAATTTTCTAAGGCATTCCTTGCCTTCTAGGGTTCTCCAAACCCCTAAAAATTTCCTCCAACATGACCATAAGCCTACTAACTGCTCGGGTTTTGCTCCAAGCGCATAACCCCTAAACCAGGGTGTTACACCAACAGATCAGATCCTAAATTTCTTCCCTTATCTTCCATGTTATCAACTATAATATCAGCATTATCCCCTTCACCTAAATCCTCCTATTTTTAAGCCTTGTTGCCGTCCAACTCCACTTAATTAATTGTCGAAAATTAGATAACTTAAATTAAAAGAGTTGGGCTCCAAGAAACTTGAATTTGGGCCCCTTACTCCCTTGTGTGGCGTCACCCCCTTGCTCTTTAACTGGCGCTACTGACCACCGGGCCACAAGCCCATTTGTGTTTTAAAACATAGCTAATATCTGTTATGCCCTAACTTATCAAGCTTTCCACTAAAGTGTTCAAATAAGAATTTTAACTACAGCCTCGCCCCAAACCTGAGCCCAATTTGGACCCCTAATACTTAAATTAACACATTAAACATATCCACCCATTAAACGCACAGGCCCAAAAATTCAGGATGTTACAGCCAGATTCTTTCATTTGCTGAGTAAATTAAATTATTGAAGTTTTTCAAAGTCAAATATTAACCTAAATGTTGCAATAATTAATGAAAAAGGGAGACTATGAGTGATTGTTGTAGATCATACCATAGATAGAAAGGGAAAAAACAGTGGGACAACCAACAAAGCCAAGACTTATCCACTTATCAAATCCAAATAGTGGAACCTTGCTTTCTCAGCTCGACCATCAATATATATATATTTGTTAAATTGTGATTCTGCTCACACTTCTATGTGATTCACACCTGCTAGCTAAAAGATTAGCTTAGCAAGATTATTTCATTTTTTTGAGTAAATTAAAATTATTGAAGGTGTTCAAGGTCAAATGTTAACCTAAATGTTGCAATAATTATTGCAAAAGGGAGACTATGAGTGATTGTAGATTATACCATAGATAGAAAGGGACAAAACAGTGGGACAACCAACAAAATAGTGTTGACTCCTTTTTTGTTGAGATTTGATTTGGTTAGTTGCCTGATTATGTTTCATTATTTGTATTGCTGTATTTTACTTTTTCTCTAAAAAAACAGAAGTAGAAAAAATAAAGAAAAGAAAAAAAATCAGAAAAAAAAATTTTGAGCTTGAATCATTAGTCTCATATTCTATTGAAAAGCTCGTTTTCATTTTTTATTATTCTTGTTAATGTAAATTTTGTTAACTCGGCATTTGGGTTTTTCTAGTTTGGTAACTTATCAACTCGATCTTGAGTGTACCGACTTTTCTGACCTTTTCCATACCCTTAACCTAAGCCCCATTACAACCTTGTAAAGACTTCTTTGATTGATGTGTCATATCATTTATAGTGGTGGAGATTTGATTTTCATGCAAGCCTATGGTAATAATATTTCTCGTTTGACTATTGAGTGCACATTATTTGAACCTTAAACACTTTAAGTGCTTTGAGTGAATCCTTAGTGAGGATGTTAATTCTTGTTGAGTTTGAAAGTAATTATTGAGATAAGGGAGATGCCTGATTTTTTAAAGCTTACAATTCTCTACTTGGATGGCTTGTGATGTTTAGTGTCATTTTAGTGTGAATTTCCAATGCATAATTATTTTTAAATTGTCCTAAGACATTATCGGTGGAAATAATAAATTGAGAGAAGTTAACTTGAATGTGGGTTGAGGATTTTGCTTGAGGACAAGCAAACGCTTAAGTGTGAGGATATTTGATAGGTGTTAAAAGTAACATGTTTTAATCTCATTCGTAATGCGTTTTTGGGTGATTATTCGATGTTAATGGTGAATTTTATGCTCCTAATCCTTTAAATTCATGTTTGTATACTTAGGAAAGCATTTGAGAGCAAAAGGAGTGAAAAACGAGCGAAAATTGAAAAATTGAAGCAAGTTACAAGAGCCACACGGGTTAGACACATGACCGTGTGAGCCACAGAGCAATGTGGCAGGCCGTGTTAATTTCACAAATTACACTCCGAATACCAAAAAAACATAATTTTTTGGGTTTTTCGAGCATTCTAAAACCTATATATGAAAAAAATAAGAAGATAGGAGTGAGCCGTCAAAGAATACTCAAGAAAACAACTTGAAAAACACCATTGCAGCTGATTCTGAAGTAGATTTCCATCAAGATTGAAGATTCCCTTTTGATTTCTTTGGAGATTATTACGAGTTTCTTTGTTTCTTATAGTTATACTGTATTTTGGATGTTTTTATTTGCTAGCATGAACTAATTTTCTAAATACTTAGGGAGATGAACCCTATGATGGATTCTATCATTTGATTTTTATTTTACGCTATAAAGACTTAAATCTTGTTCCCAATTATGTGTGCTTAATTCTTGGTTTAATATTTCTAGACTATTGATCCATGTTTGATGTGCTTAAATCAGAGGAGGAATAAACCCTGTTTAAGGGTAGATCTAGTGTAATTGAGTGAAGTTGTTCTTATTCTTGAAGTGAGATATTAGCATAATTTAGGGATTTCTATGGATCAAGATACTAAGTGAAGAAATTGCGTAATTTAGATTGATAATGACAGATGAAATCTAGGTGAATTCTTTCCTGGATATTATTTCGCTTCTTGGTTGTTAATCGTTTATTTTCCTGATTTGTTCCTTGTTATGTTTGTAGTTAATTTAGTTAGTTTTTTAGTTTTAAATCAATCACTCGAATTTATCGGTTAAATAATAGAAAGACGATAATTACTAGTACTTTTAGTCTTTATGGGAATGATTCTTTGCTCACCGTAGCTATACTATTAATTGATAGGTGCACTTGCCTTAGTCAGATTTTTAGTTGGTTTACGACTGCATCACAACCCATGCTTGATAGTTCTCTCCATCGAACACAGGTGGGGCTAAGACAGACAGGTTACTTGATCCCGATTCCATTTTCCTCAATACCTCACAAGTGTATCTCTCGGTTTTTCTCTCATAACTCTTATAGAACTTTTCTCACAGGTCCCTCAAGAAAAAAAGCTCTCTTTACCATTGTTGGTTTAGCAGAGAACTATCAGATGCATAGAAAAATATGAATGAAAGGGATGAATTAATTCATTAATAAAGCAGTCCTTATATACAAGATTTAAGTAACCAAGTTTAACAAATTTTAGCTTCCTACTCCTAATAATAAGCTAACAATCCTACTAACTAGCTAACAGTCTCCCTAAGACTTAGTCATCTCAATGATAAAAGACTTTGCAACCCTTGAGACACTAACAATTTTCTGTCACTTTCACTAAACCAAGACCAATTTGCAAAGTTATCATCCCTAGAAAACGATTATACACCACTTTAAAAAGGAATACTTGAAATCAGGTCTTTAGATGGAGAAACAAGATATATAAAATAACAAGTTTAAATTGTGGATCAATTTCATATATAGGGTTGTTTAAGAAAGAGCATACATAGAAACAAGGTGTATTTGATGACTTAATGATCTGGTAACTCCAAATCCATGTCCATTGTAATCGGTGGAATTCATCTTTTTTTTAGCTATGTTTCAACTATTTGTTTGGGTATAAATTGTTGAGACATGTCTTCATTTGGGTTCAAGTTGTAGACAAATATAGCTGAATATTGCATTCAAGAAATGGAAACTCAAGTGAAGTACATGTGGGTTATGGTGTTTATTGTGAGTATAAGCATTCTAGGGCTCCAAGGAGTCGATGCAGCTCATGATTATTATGGTCCCTGCGGGAAACATGACATAGAGAAGGAAGCTCAGATGATGTCTCCTTGTACATACGTAGCCAAATACCAGAGAGCTCCGGTTTTCAAGTGCTGTTGTACTATAATAGAGAAAAAGCTCAGCAATCCAGACTGTCTCTGTGCTATTTTACAAACTCGTATGCCGAAGTGAGAAATGAAATCCAAGTGTAGCTAGGTTTTTCAAATCATATTTAATTGTCCTTATCATTTAGGGATGGAAAAACTCAAACCATCATTCTGAATGGAGAGGATTTAAGGTATTGTCCTTATCAACATTATGAATTTTAAATGCAATTTTGATAATTGAAACTAATTTTTAATAGCTAATATAAACTCGTAAATTTCCCAAAGTATGATTAATTTTAAGATTGTTGAATAGATTAAAGTCAAAATTAGCTTTGTTCGCATTAAAATTTTAACCAATTTAATATTTAATTAATTAAGAGAAAACAACCTAATAAAAAGAAACGAAACTCAATGGCTTTCAAAAAGTCAAACAAAATTAAATTCTTGGTGGGGATTGAAACTCAATCAATAAAAAAGGGGAAAATTGAAAATTGAAAGAATAAACAATTAATGTAAATAAAAACCCAAACTTTTGAAAGTAAATACCTTTTTTAAGAGGGAAAAGATTTGATTTTTTTTTCAATTGCTTGAATCTGGTTGGTGAGTTTCCATTTTTGTTTTATGAAATTTCATTTTTCTTTGTTTTGAAGACGAATTTAAAGGAAAAAGTAACATGTGAAGAAATTTCTTTGGACTTTGTAAAGATAAAAACATATTAAAAATATGTATTATTAATTGGGTTATTTTAAACTATGATCCAAATACTTTAGTCTCAAAATAAGAACTAGTCTAATAAAACACATATGATAGCTTAGAGTACTGTAATAAAACACATATTAATAATTCATATACTATATTAATTATTTTTAAACACATATGAGACAATTGTGGCAAAGCTAGCTATGGAAATTCTATGATATTGGATCCGTTATTACATTGGCCATAAAATAAGTTGGAACAATTTTGAGTTGTTCCAAGGAGATAGGTTGGCCTCGGTCTTCCATAACATATAAAAATCTCCTTAAGTACTAGAACATTAGTTCTTCTGCGTTTATTGCACGAAATTTGGAGAGATGCTCCTATAAGTCAGAAAACTATATCCGTCACTTGTCGGATCGTATAGGTGGATCCACGTGTGTGTCCCATAGTTAAATCCCAAAAATCATTAAAACAAATAAGAGACAATAAAGTATATTAAGCACTGTTAGAATTAAGTGACCTGAATCCTTATTTAAATAAAATACAATGGTAAAATAAAATAAAAGAAGAATCCCTATAGAACTACACTTCTTTTATTTTATTTTAAATAAGGTTTTTTAAACCTTATTAAAATCCATCTATTGGATATTGATTAGAATACTCCATATACAAGGAGATTGAGTATTCTGTGGGGGACTTTGTTTTTCTCAAAGTCTCGCCATGGAAGAAGGTACTGAGATTTGTACGGAAGGACAAGTTGAGCCCTAGGTTTATTGGGCCTTATCGCATACTAAAACGTGTGGGACCGGTTGCCTATCAACTTGAGTTACCTCCGGAGTTGGATCGGATTCATGATGTGTTCCACGTCTCTATGCTGAGGCATTATTGCTCTGATCCCACACACGTGATATCGACTGAGGAGATTGAGGTTAGACCAGACCTGACTTTTGAGGAAGAACCGGTTCAGATTTCAGATCGTGATGTGAAAGTTTTGAGGAAGAATTCTATCCCACTGGTTAAGGTACTTTGGCGCAATCACAGTTCAGAGGAGGCCATGTGGGAACTCGAAGAGACGATGCGTCAACAATACCCTCATCTATTTTGATCAGGTAAATTTCGAGGCCGAAATTTTCTTTTAGGGGGGTAGAGTTGTAACGCCCCAAAATCTAGGTATGTATTTTTGTATGTTTGTAAAATAAATACATGTCTGCTTCAGTGGTTAAGTGATTTGGGTGTGTTTGGGAGTGTCTAAGAAGTCTTGGGTTCAAGTCTGAGCTTGTGCAAAAAGTTTTGTTTTTAAAGAATAAACCCTTGCCTTTAGTTAGTAGGCTTTTAAATTATGGTGTGTATAACAAGACATAAAAAGCCTGCTGGTCTAGGAGGTAAGTGGCGTGTTACCTGTGCCAATGGTCTGAGGTTTGAATCTTGGTGGAGGCAAGGGAGTATTTATTTTGCTGCTGTGCCATGGGGGGTGTTGTAGTTTGATTGAAACACTGAAGTGGTTGAGTAGAATTCAAATTGAGTGGTTGAGGGGAGGTGTGATCGGGTGGAGAGATTTGAGGAGGGATTTTAGGAGAAAATCAAGGGAAGTGAGGGGAGAGGGAGTGTTGTGCCGAAATGGGACTCTGGGGAACTCAAGAGTTCGGCTAGAGGGGTGCTTTTCATTTTGATTTTGCTTTGTATGTGTTTTTCCCTCTGCCGAAACCTCCCTCTGCCGAAACCTCTTCTCCCATTTTTCATTTTTTTCTTTTCCCTCTACCGAAACCTCTTCTCCCCTAAACTGTTTCTCTTCTTCCTCTCCCTCAAGTTTTGTGCTGCCGATTTCCCAATTCTGATCACTGCCGAAACCATTCCTCTTCCTCTACCAGTTCACTTTGCTCCTTTCTTCTCTCAAACGTTCTGAGCCTCTATCTTGTTCAGCGATTTACCGTACTTTTTTGGTAAGTGAGCATGGCACTTGAAGTTTCGACTTTTGAGTTACTAAAGTGGGGTTTTGTTTAACTGTTTTTGACAGCTATAAATCGAGGGTGAGGGGCTGTGCTAGTGCCGAATCCTTCCACTGTAACATCTTGAATTTATGGGCTTGTGCATTTTGTGTAGTGTATGCTTAAAATATTAATTTAAGGGTTGGATGTGCAAATGGGGCTCAGGTTTGGGCTGAGGCTTTGATTAAATATCCTGTTTAGACACTCTAGGGGCTTGAATTAAAGTTTTAGTAGTTTAATTGACATATTGGGCTTGTGGCCCAACAGTCAGGAGCACAGTAAAGGGGAGCTATAGTTGGCGTCACTAGTACATGAGGAGGGCCCAAATTTTGGCTACCTGGAGCCCAAGTTATAGGGCCAAATTCGGCACTCATAAGGGACTAAGGGGGGGACGGCAACAAGGCAAAATTTTAGGGATTTTTATTGTGTGGATATTAAGCAGATAAAGGGAGAAGGAGTTGGTGATAATTAGGGGCTATTTTTGAGGAGATAACAGATTGAGATAAGGGAAAAGGGATAGGAGCTATCAGGTGTTGCAGTGTTGGCCGAAAACCAATCTCATTAAGGGAGGAATCGGTTTTCTATATGCAGAGGGGGTGCCAAAATTGCTACTAAAGCTCCCATCTTTTCTTTTTCTCTCACAAAAATTTCTACTCTATTCTCCCTCTCTTTTCTTTTTTCTTGATTGGCGAATCCTCTCTTTCTCATCTCTTTGAGACACCTTAGTCGAATCATCAAGCCTCTCTTTACTCTCTTCTCAGTTTCCCTTTTTAGCCGAAACATATCACCTGGATCTTCTAAAAGAAAAAAAAAGCCGAAAACGCAATAGGTTATCTTTTTCGGGATTTTTCATAAAAGCTGAAATCATGAGATCTAGTCTTCTGTGTGTACCAAAATCAGTCTGTGGTGCCTACTTGTGCCGAAATCTGAAGGAAACTTTAGTTAAGTGTTGATTTGAGAAAACCAAATCTTTCTCGGCTTTTCAAAGTCCCTAGCCGAATGGCTATTTAGGAACTAATCTCTTATTTTTCTCTTATTTTCGGCATTCCGGGATCTGAAGAGGAGTCAATCGTGTAGATCTCTAAGTCATAAGTTCAGTAATACTCGAATCGTGTCACTTTCGGGATTTCAAGGTAAGGAGATCTATTGATTTTAGTGTGTAAATTCAGGATTTACTAACTTTTGGCCGATTATAGGGGAGGTCAATTTTCGTGATTTTTCGGCTTTTGGTTGAACCAAGTTATAAATCCGGATAGCAAGGATACCGACTAAGAGTTTAGTACTTCGCGATAACAGGTGTGTAACTTTTCACACCATTAGATTGATTGTATATATATATGTATAGGTGTAATAAATCGCTATACCACGTTAAATGCCGAAATCCCGCATAACGTTTGGAAACCCGAGAAGGGTAAAGGCTAAATATCGTGTTAGTGATTTCGCCATTCATCGTTGAATGTTTCGTTAAAAACGATATGTTTTATATGTCTATTTTTATATATGGTTAGGGTTGGGTGATTGATGAAAGGGAAGTGATCTGCTCGTGGCTTATGCCATTTCACCGGTGACTCTGTCACAACTCGCTTTCTCGGTGGCTTATGCCATTTCACTTTGGTGACTCATCACGATTTGACGATGAGCGACTAATCGCAGCATGACCGCCATCGTTGGTGTGTAGCGGTGTGGGTTGATTTTAGAAATCCCCAATAGTGTGATTGGCGTAAAGGGTGGTGTGTAGCGGTTGGAAACCTAGGAGTTGGGTTGGGCTTTGCATAATTTCATTATAATATATTCCCAGATATGTTCTCGTGGGGCTAAGGCCCAAATCTAATGGTGCATGTGGGTTGCACATCGAGTCTCGCGACTCACCCTATTATTTTAACAATTTCTGGTAGCATTTAGTGCATCGAACCGGGCCGGAGAGGAGAGCAAGGTGGCCATGCGATGAAGTCTTGAGGATTCCGCAAAAAGACTTTATTTTATTTATTTTTAAGAAATTTGTCTTAAGTGGGTTTTATATTTCGTTGTAATAAGGCCATGGGCCACTAGACTATTATTTATGTTTTTGGGTTTAAGTTGGGTTTAATTATTAGACATTTTAATTTTTATGATTAAAATTAAGCTAAGACATGTACAAGGTTTTTTTTGGATTTTAATTAAAATTCACCAAGGCAATTTATAACTTTATATCTTATATGACTTAATAAATTACTAAGTTTTCGGTATTAATGATTAAACCTAGAAATCATTTTCCAAAAGGCGACATGTTTTGCAAAATCACTCAAGTGACATACCAGATCCGGTTGTAGTGTGTGGGCCGGGTTTGGGGTGTTACAAGTTGGTATCAGAGCCCGGTTCAAAACTCGGCTTTGGGGTTTTTGGGCTCAAAATGTTTTCTAAAGATGGGTTTTTGAAACATGCATAATAGGTTCGTTAGCTCGACATGGCACCTGTGTCTCCGGCCCAAGTCCGCCAGGTAAGTATTCTGAACTCATTAAGTGTTATATGTATGTGGGCCTGATGGGCTCTATGAGACGTAGATTTGTAACACCCTAAACCCGGTCAATACACCACGACCGAATCTGGTATGTCACTAAAGAAAATATTTTTGAAAGAATCGAATTAACAATTAAATTTTGTGAAAAACTCTTTGAAATTCTTTATTTGTCGAAAATAAGTTAAAACTGAGATTTACTTTGAATTACATAAAAATTTAAAACTTAGTTGATAAATCATAGGATAGAAAACATTTATATCTTTCTAAGAAAATTTGAAATATCACTTTGAAAATCCATTAGCAATTGAGTATAGAAACTTGAATTTTGGAAATCACTTAATTTGTTGAAAACACTTAACTTGTAATTTTTTTTTCTATCGAACTATTCATATTACCCGATGGTAAGATTTTTAAAACCATTGCGAGTTTTTAGTTTAGAAAACTTTGAGCTCAATTATTAGATTAACCAAGTGTCATGCTTAAACATGTTTAGAATAAATCTCAAAGCATATAAATAATCCAAAACCATAATTAAAGAGGCCTTATTACAAATCCATAAAATATGAAAACCCAAAATTAAAATATAGTACCCAAATGGAAGTTCATGTAAAACCAAACTTTATTGCATGGCCTCCTCGAGTTCATCCTACTCCATATCCGCGATCTCACGAATCACCTGAAAAGATAAGGGAGAAGGTGAGTCACCAAGACTCAGTGCATATTCCCTCTCCCGAGTAAATACCACATACTTACACAAATTATAACAAAGCAACATATATGTATAATGCACCCAACCTAGCCATCCATAACTCCTTTTCTACCCCGTGGTACCACCAAACCACCGGTGGTGCCAAACCACCGTGTCCAAAGACACAAATGTGATACCAAATCATTTGGTGACTGTAGTCACGAATAATCCATCTGTGGGGCCAACCCACGTGTGATACCAAATCACTGGTAGACGATCCCATATCTCAAAAGTGGGGCCAACCCACGGTGGAATTAACCACAGGGACAAGTCGCTATGAGGTGCCAAACCTCTGGTGTCCGAAGACACGAATGTGATACCAAATCACTGGTGGTGCCAAACCACTGGTTTCCGAAGACACGAATCATCAAGTTGTGGGGCCAACCCACGTGTGATACCAAATCACTGGCAGACGATCCCATATCTCAAAAGTGGGGTCAACCCACGGTGGAATTAACCACAGGGACAAGTCGCTATGAGGTGCCAAACCTCTGGTGGTGCCAAACCACTGGTGGTGCCAAACCACCGGTGTCCGAAAACACGAATCATCAATCTTCCCCCTCCACTCATATTGCCCATACCAATGCAATAGATAGACAAATCACGTCAATAAACTTTGATATGTATCTCATAACGAATATATCATAAATCGTAGATCATAATTTCAATCCACATGTATTAACAACATATTGAAACGGACTTACCCGAATCCTCATTCATACCATCATGATATCATATCCAGATTTCATCGATTTACCCACTTTCATAATATGATTAGTTATAACACACAAATATACATATATAAACCAAGTTATAAAGTGTGTAAGATACACACCTTTCACCAACGCAATACTAAAATCCAAAGATCCGCTCTACCGCACTAGATCACCTTGCCCCTACATTCGGCCAATACTTAAATCATTACTATAGACCATTCGCCAACCACAATCCTTATCCACCATAGCCTTTGGCTTTACATCCATTAAAGAATAATGAATCGACAAGATTTCTTACCACTTGACTTACCAACCTTTGATCGCTAGAGAAAACTTAGATCGATTGCTTCAAGTCCCAAAAAGCCTAAATGAATAATCGATTCCTATAATGGTTAGAACCTTGCTAACAATGCCCAAAGATTCGGCTTTTGTCCACAAGAAAATGACTTAGAAAAGAGAAAGAAATAATAATAAAATCGGCCATGAACACTTACCTATTACCAAAACCGATTGAAGAAATCAAATGAAGTCCTACCCTTGAATATTCGGCCAAAAAAAAAAATAAATCAAAGAATATGAGAGTTTCGGCTATAAAAGAGAAGAAGAAAATAAAATGTAAATGGGTGTTTTAACTTTGAGTAAATGAAAAGAAATGGGATTTGAGATGAAGAATGATTCGCCAAGAGAGTGTAAAGGAAAATGTGATTTGAATAATATTGAAAGAAAGAAAAAGAGAGAGATGTGGGAGAGATTCGCCAAACACTTCTTTGCCAAAAGAAAGTGCACAAAATGCACAAAGATAGATTGTAGTTTCGGTTTCAAAAGAGCAAATGAAAGAAAGGAAAATGGTATGATTTGATTCAACAAAATGAGGCTAAAATCAAAAGCGAAATGCACCAAAATGCACAAGACACATTCGCCAAGGAGGAAAGTTTTTGGAGAGGAAAAAACAATTGCAAAAAGATGTTCAAATGACAAAAATTGGCCAACTATCCCCCCAAGCTACCTATCACATTCGGCCACCCCTTAGACACCCATGCCGTCCACATACATCCACTAAAGGCCTAGGAATACCTTCCAAAACATCATCCTAAAACCAAGCCTTATGTCTCCCAACCTTCCATAACCTTAAGATTCTTATCCCCAATTTCAAGCTTTCCTAAAACAAAAATTCAACTTGCCAAAAGATGAAAGTCCAACCTATCATAAACAATGGTTGACCATTCCATAAATGCTAGGATTCAAAAATAAGCCTTCAAAATGCTAAACATGCTACTCGAACCTCTAACCTCAAGCAACCTTTCAAGCTCCTTAACCATCTTGCCACTTACTCCTCTTGTGCTTTAATTAACACTTAAATTAACTTAAGTGCTAAGCTCACTTAATCCACTTCATTAAATAAACCATACTAAAAATTATTCTAGCTTCCTTAATAAAATCAAGCCTTCACAAGACTATGCTAACACACAAAATTCATACCCGAGCCAACACAAATAATACTCAAATTTTGGGATGTTACAATTCTACCCCCCTTAAGAAAATTTCGTCCTCGAAATTACCTGATCAAAAGAGTTGAGGATACTGCTGCCTCATTACATCCTCCGGTTCCCACGTAGCTTCCTCCACGCCATGATTCCGCCATAAAACCTTCACTAAAGGAACTGTCTTCCTACGCAAAACTTTCACATCTCGATCTAGGATCTGCACAGGTTCTTCTTCTATCGTCAGATCTGGACTCACTTCTATTTCCTCTACTGCCACGACATGCGATGGATCGTAACGATAAGCGTCTCAAAGATGGAGACATGGAACACATCGTGAATTTGACTCACCTCGATGGCAACTAGAGCCGATAGGCTCACCGGTCCCACTCGTCTCAACACCTTATACGGTCCAATGAACCTCGGACTTAACTTGCCTTTTCTCCCAAATCTTAACACTTTCTTCCATGGCGAGACCTTCAGAAAAACTTTGTCACCCACGGCAAACTCTATATCCCTCCGCTTGAGATCTGCATATGACTTCTCGCCTATCCGAAGCTTCCTTCGAGACGAGCCTCGAATCGTCTTAACCTTATCCTCGATCTCGCAACCAACTCTGGTCCTAACATCCGACGCCACCCAACTCGGTCCAAGAAGTAGGTGTGCGACACCTCCTACCATACAACGCCTCATATGGTGCCATCTTAATGCTTGTCCGGTAACTATTGTTGTATGCGAACTCGGCTAATGGTAAAAACTCTTCCCACCGCCTCAAGTCCAAAATACATCCTCTCAACATATCTTCTAAAATTTGAATAACCCTTTACATTGATCGCCCGCCGATCGTGGATGAAATGCGATCGAAATCCAACCGCGTACTCCAAAGCCCGATGCAACGCTCTCCAAATCCTCGATGTAAATCTAGGATCTCTGCGAGAGATGATCGACACCGGTACACCGTGCAACCTCACTATCTCCGCTACATACAACTTAGCTAACTTCTCGAAGTGAAAAATCCATCCTTACGGAATGAAATGAGCTGACTTAGTCGACGATCCACAATCACCCAAATCAATTCTTCTTACTAGGCGTAAGAGGTAATCCACCGACAAAGTCCATAGTGATCCTTTCCCACTTCCATCATGGAATCTTCACCGGCCGAAGTAACCCAGACGATGAATCGATGCTCGCCTTGACCTGGCGACACGCGGACATTTACTCACAAACTCGGTTTACCTCACGCTTGCACTGCCACCAAAAATCGCTCTCTTAAATCTCGATACATCTTGCTTCCTCCGGATGCATAGCATAAGGGCTGCTTATGTGCATCCCGAAGAATCCTTTGCCTCAACTCAACATCCTTCGGCATACAAGCTCTCCCTTTAAAACACGAGACTCCATCATTTGGACAAACTATATTCCTCTAAACCTCCGTTCGAATCGCAACCTCCGATCATTTAAACCATCATCCTCTAACCGCTTCTCCTTGATTTGCTCTAACCAAGTCGAAACTTGACTTGCGCTTCAATAAAAGACTCCCATCGTCATATAAGCTAAGACGAGCAAACATCGATCTTAAATCCGATACAACCTTACGGCTCAACGCATACGCCACCACGTTAGCCTTGCCGGGATGATATTCGATCGAACGATCGTAGTCCTTCAATAACTCGATCCATCTACGCTGCCTCAAGTTCAAGTCCTTCTGAGTCAAAAGGTATTTAAGACTCTTGTGATCCGTGTAGACTATCGACTTCTCTCCATACAAATAGTGTCTCCATATCTTCAAAGCAAAAACCATAGCAGCTAATTCCAAGTCATGCGTTGGATAATTAGCCTCATGTGGTCTCAATCTGCGAGATGCATAAGCCACTACCTTCCCTTCTTGCATCAAAGACACATCCCGCACCAAGTATGTGATGCATCACAATGGCCGTGAATTCTTTGCTCGCCTCAAAGTTGAATCAAAACCGGAGCTTCAGTTAGAATCTTCTTCAATTTGTCGAAACTTCCTTGCTGCTTCTCGGTCCACACAAATGGAACTCCTTTCCTCAATAACTTGGTCATAGGTGCTGCTATCAAAGAAAATCCTTCTACAAATCTTCTGTAATACCCGCGCACCTAGAAAACTCCGAATCTCGACCACGACTTAGGCGGCTTCCAATCCAATATCGCCTCAATCTTCCGAGGATCCACTCTAATCCTCTCACTGATACTACGTGACCCAAGAAAGTCACCTCCTAAGCCGTAACTCGCACTTACTAAATTTGGCGTGACAATCGCTTTTCCTCGAATCTGCAACACTACTCGCAAAATGCGCATCATGCTCCTCCTCCGACTTTGAGTATACCAAAATATCGTCTATAAATACCATAACAAATGATCCAAAACTGGCGGAATACTCGATTCATCATATCCATAAATGCACCGGCGCGTTAGTCAACCCAAACGGCATCACCGAAACTCGTAGTGCCCATACCGAAAAGTGCGAAAGTCGTCTTATGGATATCACCTCTTTCACCTTTAGTGATGATATCCGGACCTTAAATCAATCTTGGAGAAAATCGCCGCCCCTTAAGTTGATCAAACAAGTCATCTATCCTCGGCAAAGGATACTTGTTTTTGATCGTCGACTTATTCAATCGGCGAGTCTATACACATCCGCATCGTACCATCTTTCTTCTTGACAAAAAGTACCGGCGCTCCCAAGGCGAAACACTTGGTCGAATGAAACCTCGATCCAACAACTCCTGAATCTGAGCCTTTAATTCCATCAATTCCTTCCGGTGCCATCCTATACGGAGCTATAGACACTTTGGCGCCGTTCCGGCAATGTAGATCTATACCAAATTCAACTTCACGGTCGGAGGTAGTCCCTAAGTTCTTCAGAAATACGTCAACATATTCTTTTACCGTGCGGACATTCCCACATTAGACTCCTTATCCTCCAACGCACACACATGGACCACGAATGCCTCACACCCTTCCTAACCAACTTCACAAACTTTCAATGCAGATACCACGTTGGATAGATAATCTCTTCTATTACCTATCATGACCACCTCTTCGCCTCAATCGACTTCAAAACCATGCGCTTAGCGGCGCAATCCAAACTTGCTCGGTGATTGGCTAACCAGTCCATCCCAAGTATCGATCGAACTCCTCAAATGGCAATTCCATCGATCGCCTACTTAACGCTACCCCTTGGAGTTCTAGGGGTACATCTCTATATAGCTTATTTACTTCTACAGAGTGACCTAGAGGGCTAAATGCGGTCATCCTCCTAGAGAAGCGATCTGAAACTAAGCTCATGGTCTCTACTATGTTACTGGCAACATACGAATGTGTCGAACCCACATCTATCAAAGCAAAGATATGGTTCACCAAAGATTAAGAACGTCACGGCTATGACGTCCGGTGCGTCGCCTCCTCTCGACGCCTCTCGTGCATACACCAAACCAGTCGTCTTGCCTCGGTGTTGCCGACACCTCACGCGAGATGCTCCACGACCTCGACCAGAACCATTACCTCCTCTACCATTACCACGACCTCTATGTGGTGGCGGTCCCTCATTTCTGAACTGAGCACGACCTTGACCCTCTGACTGATTCCTGGCTAGCTTACGTGGACAGTCTCTCACACGATAATCCAAATGAGCCACACTCGAAACATCCTTTCCTCCGATCCAACATTCGCCCCAATGATATTTCCCACATCGATTACCGCGTCTTTGGTCCCCGATTAGCGATAATGTGCCTCCCATCGATTCACCCACTTTGCCTAGCCCTCTTTTGAGGATTACCGGCTGATCCCGATGATCCGTAACCTCTCTTATGCTTGTTCCGGTCGTAACTCTGCCTTGCAGATTCCTTGATTCCTTCGGCTATCTTAGCCTTTTCAACCAAAGCGACAAACTCTCGCTCCCGATGTGGAGCAATCAACAATCTCATTTCGTCCCTCAAACCATCTTCGAATCGAACACATCGCTCGTGCTCGATGCCACAATACCTCCAACATACCGGCTCAGTCTTAAAAATTCTGCCTCATATTCTGACACAGACTTACTACCTTGGATCAAACTCGAAAATGCCTTACGCCGCACATCAATGTAATTAGACCCAATGTATTTCCGCGATCGTTTGCCTTGAAATAATCCCAAGTGAGATCCTCTGGCTGCAAAGACCATTCTCATCTCGTGAGCCACCACTGATATGACTCATCCCGAAGAAGCGATACGATTCCTTTCAGCTTTTCCTCAGCATTCAGATCCAAATCATCCATGATTCGCTCCGTCGCCTCTAGCCAATATTCAGCCGCACTAGGAGCCACGCCTGAAACACCTCGAAATACCTCTGCTCCATTGGCTCGAAGTCGCTCAGATACGGATTTCCGAATTCCCGCGCCTCCACCTATTCCAGCTACCCTCTCAAGAACTCGCAGCATCGCCTGAGACACTGCGTCATCCCCCGTTTGATCCTGTTGCTCAACTCCAACCGCTGGGGGGGTAGTGGTACCTCATTTTCGGATCCTTGACCGGACCTCACTGGCTCAGACACAGCCATCCTACCCCGACCGCGTCCACGAATCATACGACCTCGACCACGAGTACTCATGTCTAAAGTCTCGACTTATCTGATTAAAAAGTTTTATGCATTAGTCAATATTCCACTTTCTTTAAAGCACAGTTTTATGAATAATTTTAATAAGAAGTTGTTTCGCGAGTACATTCAACCTATAGTTTGGGTTTCTAGAGTAGTTCCTAGTACTATACAATCATGCCAACATCATCATATCATATCATCAAAATCAACAGTTTGATGTACTTACCAGGGCGGATTGATGTCGGAGACTCGAGGCCATGCCTTTCCAACCATATAATTTTCAACAAAACATTTTAAAATCCATTCTTTAAAACATTTTGGGCCTCGGGCCCACAGCCGAGCTTTTGAACTTGGCTCTGATACCAATTTGTAACACCCCAAACCCGGTCAATACGCCACGACCGAATCTGGTATGTCACTAAGGAAAATATTTTTGAAAGAATCGAATTAACAATTAAATTTTGTGAAAAACTCTTTGAAATTCTTTATTTGTCGAAAATAAGTTAAAACTGAGATTTACTTTGAATTACATAAAACTTTAAAACTTAGTTGATAAATCATAGGATAGAAAACATTTATATCTTTCTAAGAAAATTTGAAATATCACTTTGAAAATCCATTAGCAATTGAGTATAGAAACTTGAATTTTGGAAATCACTTAATTTGTTGAAAACACTTAACTTGTAATTTTTTTTTATCGAACTATTCATATTACCCGATGGTAAGATTTTTAAAACCATTGCGAGTTTTTAGTTTAGAAAACTTTGAGCTCAATTATTAGATTAACCAAGTGACATGCTTAAACATGTTTAGAATAAATCTCAAAGCATATAAATAATCCAAAACCATAATTAAAGAGGCCTTATTACAAATCCATAAAATATGAAAACCCAAAATTAAAATATAGTACCCAAATGGAAGTTCATGTAAAACCAAACTTTATTCCATGGCCTCCTCGAGTTCATCCGGCTCCATATCCGCGATCTCACGAATCACTTGAAAAGATAAGGGAGAAGGTGAGTCACCAAGACTCAGTGCATATTCCCTCTCCCGAGTAAATACCACATACTTACACAAATTATAACAAAGCAACATATATGTATAATGCACCCAACCTAGCCATCCATAACTCCTTTTCTACCCCCGTGTGGTACCAAACCACCGGTGGTGCCAAACCACTGTGTCCAAAGACACAAATGTGATACCAAATCACTGGTGACCGTAGTCACGAATAATCCATCTGTGGGGCCAACCCACGTGTGATACCAAATCACCGCGCATTTATCCCATATCTCAAAAGTGGGGCCAACCCACGGTGGAATTAACCACGAGGACAAGTCGCTATGAGGTGCCAAACCTCTGGTGTCCAAGACACGAATGTGATACCAAATCACCGGTGGTGCCAAACCACTGGTTTAGAAGACACGAATCATCAAGTTGTGGGGCCAACCCACGTGTGATACCAAATCACCGCGATTTATCCCATATCTCAAAAGTGAGGCCAACCCACGGTGGAATTAACCACGTGGACAAGTCGCTATGAGGTGCCAAACCTCCGGTGGTGCCAAACCACCGTGGTGCCAAACCACCGGTGTCCAAAGACACGAATCATCAATCTTCCCCCTCCACTCATATTGCCCATACCAATGCAATAGATAGACAAATCACGCCAATAAACTTTGATATGTATCTCATAACGAATATATCATAAATCGTAGATCATAATTTCAATCCACATGTATTAACAACATATTGAAACGGACTTACCCGAATCCTCATTCATACCATCATGATATCATATCCAGATTTCATCGATTTACCCACTTTCATAATATGATTAGTTATAACACACAAATATACATATATAAACCAAGTTATAAAGTGTGTAAGATACACACCTTTCACCAACGCAATACTAAAATCCAAAGATCCGCTCTACCGCACTAGATCACCTTGCCCCTACATTCGGCCAATACTTAAATCATTACTATAGACCATTCGGCCAACCACAATCCTTATCCACCATAGCCTTTGGCTTTACATCCATTAAAGAATAATGAATCGACAAGATTTCTTACCACTTGACTTACCAACCTTTGATCGCTAGAGAAAACTTAGATCGATTGCTTCCGAAGTCCCAAAAAGCCTAAATGAATAATCGATTCCTATAATGGTTAGAACCTTGCTAACAATGCCCAAAGATTCGGCTTTTGTCCACAAGAAAATGACTTAGAAAAGAGAAAAGAAATAATAATAAAATCGGCCATGAACACTTACCTATTACCAAAACCGATTGAAGAAATCAAATGAAGTCCTACCCTTGAATATTCGGCCAAAAAAAAAATAAATCAAAGAATATGAGAGTTTCGGCTATAAAAAGAGAAGAAGAAAATAAAATGTAAATGGGTGTTTTAACTTTGAGTAAATGAAAAAGAAATGGGATTTGAGATGAAGAATGATTCGGCCAAGAGAGTGTAAAGGAAAATGTGATTTGAATAATATTGAAAGAAAGAAAAAGAGAGAGATGTGGGAGAGATTCGGCCAAACACTTCTTTGCCAAAAAGAAAGTGCACAAAATGCACAAAGATAGATTGTAGTTTCGGTTTCAAAAGAGCAAATGAAAGAAAGGAAAATGGTATGATTTGATTCAACAAAATGAGGCTAAAATCAAAAGCGAAATGCACCAAAATGCACAAGACACATTCGGCCAAGGAGGAAAGTTTTTGGAGAGGAAAAAAAAACAATTGCAAAAAGATGTTCAAATGACAAAAATTGGCCAACTATCCCCCCCAAGCTACCTATCACATTCAGCCACCCCCTTAGACACCCATGCCGTCCACATACATCCACTAAAGGCCTAGGAATACCTTCCAAAACATCATCCTAAAACCAAGCCTTATGTCTCCCCAACCTTCCATAACCTTAAGATTCTTATCCCCAATTTCAAGCTTTCCTAAAACAAAAATTCAACTTGCCAAAAGATGAAAGTCCAACCTATCATAAACAATGGTTGACCGTCCATAAATGCTAGGATTCAAAAATAAGCCTTCAAAAATGCTAAACATGCTACTCGAACCTCTAACCTCAAGCAACCTTTCAAGCTCCTTAACCATCTTGCCACTTACTCCTCTTGTGCTTTAATTAACACTTAAATTAACTTAAGTGCTAAGCTCACTTAATCCACTTCATTAAATAAACCATACTAAAAATTATTCTAGCTTCCTTAATAAAATCAAGCCTTCACAAGACTATGCTAACACACAAAATTCATACCCGAGCCAACACAAATAATACTCAAATTTTGGGATGTTACAAGATTAGTTAGATTAGAACTTGATGGACTCTAGGCCTAGCTGAAACAACTCCTAAAATCTCATAAGACTTAACTTCACTGAACAAACCCGTGAACGAGCCACAAGACTAAGGTGTGGTAACAGGCATACGCATGTCTAGGCTTGGATCCGGAAGAGCCTGGTACTTAAGCAGTCCTAGTGACTCACCTCCTCTTCGCTGGAATCCTACCTGGTGCGTAGTGACTGTTCACCTTAGCCGAGTTAGGGTGTGGCAACGGGCATACGCATGTCTAGGAGTGGATTCAGGAGAGCTTGGTATTTAACCACCCTAGGGACTCACCTCCTCTTCACTGAATCCTACCTGTGCGTAGTGATCTGCTCACCCTAATCATGAGGACTTGTTGACAGGCTAAACCTTATAATTAAAACCCTAAGGACCAAACACCTTATTTTTCCAAATTGCTAAAACACCCTTACTTCGAAAATAAATACCAAGTTACTCATGATTTGCAAATACACCCCGATTTACAAAGTCAACGAAATTTTCCTTAGCAAAGAAAAACTCACACAACACACGACAACAAACTCACAAACACCTGAACACTATTATTATTCCTCCGAAATCAAATTCTCCAAGACACCCCTGTTTAAAAAAAAAGAACTTCTTAGTTTTGTAAAATTTTCCTTTGAAAATACCTTTGATTTGTAAAATTACCAAACCACCCCTGATGTGCGAAATGACCAAAATACCCCTGGATTTCAAAATGACCGAAAAACCCCTAGATGTCAGAATTACCGAAATACCCCCGTATGTCAAAATTACCGAAATACCCTCGGGTTGCAAAATTACCAAAATACCCTTATTTCACAAAATCACCAAGGAACCCTATTTTGGAAAATTACGAAAATACCCCTGTAGGATAAAATGACGATAATACCCCTGGGTAGTGAAATAATGAAAACACCTTTATTTGATGAATGTAAGTTCATGGATGATTCTTTGTATGTTAATTGAGTGTATGTGTTTCCTAGAACTAGAGGGTACGAACATGAGACTAAATTATGAATGCGAATTCGAAAGAACTACCCTTAAAACTGCTATTCATAAGATTGTTCGTTGTTAACCAGTGGAAATAATTAATGATTCATAAAATTCTTAATCAGATAAACATCGATCGAAAAAATGAGTACAAGGGGTAGAGGACGTCCGCCGCGTGGACGCGGTAGGGGTAGGAGGACCGTGTCAGAGCCAGTAGGGTCTGGCCATGGGTCAAGAAACAAGATGTCGGATCTGTCGGCTGTAGAAGGAGAATTTCGGGATGAGGCGCCCGGAGATGATGCTGTGTCTCAGGTGACGTTGAGGGTTTTAGAGAGGGTTGCTGGAGTAGGCATGGGCACAGGAGCCCAAAAATCTGTGCCGGAGCGGCTTAGGGCAGATGGGCAGAAGTGTTTAGGGGAGTTTCTGGCGTAGCCCCTAACACAGCTGAGTATTGGATGGAAGCAACTGAGTGCATAATGGACGATTTAGATTTCACGGGGGAGGAGAAGTTGAAAGGGGTCGTGTCTCTTCTTCGAGACGAGGCCTATCAGTGGTGGCTCACGGTGAAGGAGGGTACTACCGTAGATCGAATTGACTGGGACTTCTTTAAGGAGTCGTTCCAGGGAAAGTATGTTGGGGCCAGCTATGTGGATGCACAGAGGAAGGCATTCCTGAATTTGGTGCAGGGAAGTAAATCTGTGGCTGAATATGAGGCGAAGTTTCTGCGTCTGAGTCACTACGCTCGAGGAATGGTAGCAACCGAGTATAAACGTTGTGTACGGTTCGAGGATAGGCTACAGAATGAGTTAAGGATGTTGATAGCTCCGCAGCAAGAGAGGGACTTTGCTGTTCTGGTTGAGAAAGTTAAGATAGCTGAGGAGGTAAAACGGACTGAAAGACAAGAAAGAGATAAGGAGCGGGGAAGGAATAAGAGAAATTTTGGGCCGGCAGGAGCATCTAGGAATTCGCAGAAAAGGCCTAGGTCTGATGGGCCAGCTCATGCTCCGACACCTGCTGGAGGAACCAGAATCGATTATGTAATTGGTGCGGGAAAGCACATTCTGGGGAGTGTAGAAGAAGAACGGGTGGATGTTTTAGGTGTGGATCCACGGAGCATCTGATTAAGGACTGCCTGCAGTGGGTCGAGTGCATGACCAACGGGCGATGTCTCGACCAGCCGGGAGAGGTGGTCAGCCAGTGCAGAGGGGTCGTGGCCCAGGTAGAGGAGGAAATGGGGCTGGTCGAGGTCATGGAGCATCTGGTAGAGGTGCAGGTAACGTAGACGCGAGGCAGCCGGGTTTAGTTTATACAGTTCGTCGACAGGAGGATGGTGACGCACCGGACGTCATAACCGATACGTTTCTTATTGCTGATAGCCCTTTTCTTGCCTTGATTGATATTGGGTCAACCCACTCCTATGTTGCATGTTCAGTATCTGAGAACCTAAGTATAGACTCTGAAACAACCACTAGAAAGATAACTGTGGTTAGTCCACTAGGACAATCTAGGGTAGTGGACAAGCTATTTAAGGATGTACCGTTAGAAACTCAAGGGGTAGTGTTTCCGGCAGATTTAATGGAATTTCCATTTGGAGAGTTTGATCTTGTTTTAGGAATGGATTGGTTGATTAAGCATCGTGCCAAGTTGGATTGTGAGACCAAGCATGTAGTGTTGAGTACCCCGGAAGGCGGGGAGGTGGTGGTGTTAGGAGAAAGAAGGAACTATTTGTCCAACGTAGTATCAGCATTGAAGGCTGTTAAGATGATTCGGAAAGGATGCAACGCATTCTTAGCTTTTATTAGTGCGTTGGATGCTAAGGAGGTGACTGTCGATGAGGTTCAAACAGTTAAGGATTTCACGGATGTCTTTCCGGAGGAGTTGCCAGGATTACCCCCGGATCGCGAGGTGGAGTTTGGAATAGAGCTACTTTCGGGTACGGCTCCGGTATCCATTGCTCCTTATCGAATGGCACTGAAGGAGTTGGTGGAACTCAAAGCTCAGATCCAGGAGCTTTTGGATCGAGGATTTATTCGACCGAGTGAGTCTCCATGGGGAGCGCCAGTCCTATTTGTGAAAAAGAAGGATGGATCCATGCGTATGTGCTTGGACTATCGTCAACTGAATAAGTTGACGATTAAGAACAAGTACCCACTACCGAGAATCGATGATCTGTTTGATCAGCTCAAAGGAGCTTCGGTCTTTTCTAAGATTGACTTGTGGTCGGGGTATCATCAGTTAAAGGTGAAGGAAGGGGACATTCATAATACGGCGTTTCGAACACGTTACGGTCATTATGAATTCTTGGTAATGCCGTTCAGTTTGACGAACGCGCCAGCAGCATTTATGGATATGATGAACCGGGTGTTCCAACCATATCTTGATCGGTTCATCGTGGTGTTCATTGATGACATCTTGGTTTATTCCAAGTTGGAGGAGGAACATGATGAACATCTTCGTGTGGTGTTACGAACTTTGAGGGAGAAGCAGTTGTTCGCAAAGTTTAGTAAGTGTGAGTTTTGGCTAAGGGAAGTGACTTTCTTAGGGCATGTAGTTTCTACAGAGGGAATCAGGGTAGACCCTCGGAAGATAGAAGCTGTATTAGATTGGAAGCCGTCGAAGTCTGTGGCGGAAATCTGAAGTTTCTTTGGATTGGCAGGGTATTATAGGAGGTTTGTTGAGGGGTTCTCTTCAATTGCGTCACCTCTAACTAAGTTGTTGAGGAAGGGAGCACCGTTTTTTTGGACTGACAATCAATAGGAGAGCTTTGAGAAGCTGAAGAAGGTTTTGACGGAAGCACCGGTGTTAATTTAGCCAGAGGCAGGAAAAGAATTTACCGTCTACTGTGATGCGTCACACACAGGTTTAGGTTGTGTGTTGATGCAAGATGGAAGAGTTGTTGCATATGCGTCTCGACAGTTGAGACCGCATGAATTGAACTACCCTACGCACGATTTAGAATTGGCAGCAGTAGTTTTTGCTCTGAAGATTTTGAGGCACTACCGTATGGGGAGAAGTCGGTTATTTATACGGACCATAAGAGCACAAGTATATCCTTACCCGTATGAGTTGAACCTAAGATGAGAGAAGGTGGGTCGAGCTGTTAAAGGATTATGACTGCTCGATTGAGTACCACCCGGGTAAGGCTAACGTGGTGGCGGATGCACTGAGTAGGAAGGCGATAGCGGATTTGAGGGCGATGTTCACTCATCTCAGTCTGTACGAAGATGGCAGTTTGGTAGCTGAACTTCAAGTATGACCTACGTGGACAAGACGGATCAGAGAGAAGCAACTTTTGGATGATGTTTTGGGTGCTCGAATCCGACAAGTACAGAATGGTGAAGGAGAGGACTATAGTTTGAATGGTGATGGAATTCTGTGTTTTCGTAAGAAAGTTTGTATGCCAAAGGATGTGGAGTTAAGGCAGATGATTCTTCAGGAGGCGCATAGTAGTCCTTACGCTATGCATCCTGGAGGGGTTAAGATGTACCGTGATTTGCGGGAACAATTACAGTGGCGAGTTTGAAGCGAGAGGTAACAGAATTTGTAGGAAAGTGTTTGGCATGTCAGCAAGTGAAGGCGGAACACCAGTTGCCTTCAGGGTTGTTGCAACCGGTGAAGGTTCCACAGTGGAAATGGGAGAGAATCACGATGGATTTTGTTAGTGGGCTACCCCTTACGCCCACTAAGAAGGATTCAATTTGGGTAGTTATGGATCGGCTGACGAAGTCCGCTCACTTTATACCAGTTCGGGTCGACTATCCTCTACAGAGGTTGGCTAAGTTGTACGTAGCTGAGGTTGTAAGACTACATGGTGTACCGGTATCGATCATATCAGATAGGGACCCTAGGTTCACGTCACGATTCTGGAAGGCTCTTCATCAGGCAATGGGAACAAGGTTAGACTTTAGTACCGCTTTTCACCCATAGACTGATGGTCAGTCTGAGAGGGTAATTCAGATCTTGGAGGATATGCTAAGGGGTTGCATAATCGATTTTAGGGGTAGTTGGGAGGAGTATTTACCCTTTGCTGAATTCGCATACAATAATAGTTATCAAGCTAGTATTCAGATGGTGCCGTACGAAGCGTTATATGGAAGGAGATGTCGTACCCCTACTTGTTGGACGGAGTTGGGTGAACGTCAGGTGCTGGGTCCAGAGTTAGTTTCGAAAATGGAGGAGAAGGTTAAGTTAATACGGGCTCGGTTGAAGGAAGCGTCTGATCGGCAGAAGTCTTATGCGGATCTAAAGCGGAAGGAGGTGGAATTTGCAGTAGGAGACCAAGTCTTTTTGAAGGTATTGCCATGGAAAAAGGTAATGAGGTTTGGATGGAAGGGTAAGCTAAGTCCCCGATTTATTGGCCCTTATCGGGTATTGGAACGTGTGGGGCCAGTGGCTTATCATTTGGAGTTGCCTTCAGAGTTGGAACAGATACATGACATATTTCATGTCTCGATGCTAAGACGTTATCGTTCTGAGCCATCGCATGTGGTGCCGGTGGAAGAGATTGAAGTAAGGCCAGATTTATCCTTTGAGGAGGAACCAGTGCAAATCTTGGATCGAGACGTAAAAGTGTTGAGAAGGAAGTCCGTCCATTTGGTCAAAGTTTTGTGGCGAAATCACGGTGCAGAAGAGGCGACGTGGGAGCCAGAGGATGTTATACGGCAGCAGTATCCCCATCTCTTTTGATCAGGTAAATTTCGAGGCCGAAATTTATTTTAAGGGGGGTAGAACTGTAACATCCTGAATTTATGGGCTTGTGCATTTTTTGTAGTGTATGCTTAAAATATTAATTTAAGGGTTGGATGTGTAAATAGGGCTCAGGTTTGGGTTGAGGCTTTGATTAAATATCCTGTTTAGACACTCTAGGGGCTTGAATTAAAGTTTTAGTAGTTTAATTGACATATTGGGCTTGTGGCCCAATTGTCAGGAGCACAGTAAAGGGGAGCTATAGTTGGCGTCACTAGTACATGAGGAGGGCCCAAATTTTGGCTGCCTGGAGCCCAAGTTATAGGGCCAAATTCGACACTCATAAGGGACTAAGGGGGGACGGCAACAAGGCAAAATTTTAGGGATTTTTATTGTGTGGATATTAAGCAGATAAAGGGAGAAGGAGTTGGTGATAATTAGGGGCTATTTTTGAGGAGATAACAGATTGAGATAAGGGAAAATGGATAGGAGCTATCAGGTGTTGCAGTGTTGGCCGAAAATCAACCTCTGTTAAGGGGAGGAATCAGTTTTCTATATGCAGAGGGGGGTGCCGAAATTGCTGCTAAAGCTCCCATCTTTTCTTTTTTTTCTCTACCGAAATTTCTACTCTATTCTCCCTCTCTTTTCTTTTTCTTCAGTTGGCCGAATCCTCTCTTTCTCATCTCTTTGAGACACCTTAGCCGAATCATCAAGCCTCTCTTTACTCTCTTCTCACTTTCCATTATTAGCCGAAACATATCACCTGGATCTTCTAAAAGAAAAAAAAAGCCGAAAACGCAATAGGTTATCTTTTTCGGGATTTTTCATAAAAGCTGAAATCGTGAGATCTAGTCTTCTGTGTGTGCCAATCAAATCGATGCAGGGTGCCTACTTGTGCCCAATCAAGGAAACTTTAGGTAAGTGTTGATTTGAGAAAACCAAATCTTTCTCGGCGTTTCAAAGTCCCTAGCCGAATGGCTATTTAGGAACTAATCTCTTATTTTTCTCTTATTTTCGGCATTCCAGGATCTGAAGAGGAGTCAATCGTGTAGATCTCTAATTCATAAGTTCAGTAATACTCGAATCGTGTCACTTTCGGGATTTCAAGGTAAGGAGATCTATTGATTTTAGTGTGTAAATTCGGGATTTACTAACTTTTGGCCGATTATAGGGGAGGTCAATTTTTGTGATTTTTCGGCTTTTGGTTAAACCAAGTTATAAATCCGGATAGCAAGGATACCGACTAAGAGTTTAGTACTTCGCGATAACAGGTGTGTAACTTTTCACACCATTAGATTGATTGTATATATATATGTTTATGTTTAATAAATCTGCTATACCCTGTTAAATGCCGAAATCCCGGCATAACGTTTGGAAACCCGAGAAGGGTAAAGGCTAAATATCAGGTTAGTGATTTCTGCCATTCATCAGTGAATGTTTCTGTTAAAAACGATATGTTTTATATGTCTATTTTTATATATGCTTGGGGTTGGGTGATTGATGAAAGGGGATGTGATTTGTTCTAGTGGCTTATGCCATTTCAGCCTGGTGACTTTGTCACAACTCTGTTTTCTGGTGGCTTATGCCATTTCAGCCTGGTGACTCTGTCACGATTTGGCGATGAGCGACTAATCTGCAGCATGACCGCCATCGATGGTGTGTAGCAGTGTGGGTTGATTGTAGAAATCCCCAATGGTGTGATTGGCAGGTAAGGGTGGTGTGTAGCGGTTGGAAACCTAGGAGTTGGGTTGGGCTTTGCATAATTTCTGTTATAATATATTCTGGTATATGTTCTGTGGGGCTAAGGCCCAAATCTAATGGTGCATGTGGGTTGCACACTGAGTCTCGCAACTTACCATATTATTTTAACATTTTCAGTAGCACTTAGTGCATCGGACCGGGCGGAGAGGAGAGCAAGGTGGCCATGCGATAGAGTCTCGAGGATTCCAAAAAAGACTTTATTTTATTTATTTTTAAGAAATTTGTCTTAAGTGGGTTTTATATTTCGTTGTAATAAGGCCATGGGCCACTAGACTATTATTTATGTTTTTGGGTTTAAGTTGGGTTTAATTATTAGACATTTTAATTTTTATGATTAAAATTAAGCTAAGACATGTACAAGGTTTTTTTTGGATTTTAATTAAAAGTCACCAAGGCAATTTATAACTTTATATCTTATATGACTTAATAAATTACTAAGTTTTCGGTATTAATGATTAAACCTAGAAATCATTTTCCAAAAGGTGATATGTTTTGCAAAATCACTCAAGTGACATACCAGATCCGGTTGTAGTGTGTGGGCCGGGTTTGGCGTGTTACATCCACTATTCGGTTCTCTTGCTCTCTTTCAGTAAGTGCTATAGACAAATCATTATCCCCTTTCTTCTTCTGCCTTAAGTGGTAACTGATAGCAATTGTATGGCAGTTAATGAAGGATTCAGGGAACTCCTAATCAATCGCTAGAGACTAAGATTCGTGGGAATCATAGTGGTTCGATTGAAGGTAACGCTACTCTATTCTATGAATGGATTGTTTGTTTTGGGTTTATTTTTAACCGTAAAGTAGGATTGATGGTGGTGTTTGATTGACCAAATGTAGGTTGGTGAGTGCTTGAGCGACTGTTCGTGACGAATCGAAACAAGGTGTGTAAACACTGCCCAAATCGTAAACCGTCAAAAGCCGAAAAAATATGACAATTGACGCTACACGAGCGTGTGCTCGCTCGTGTGGTAAACCGAACGCATAAAATGTGGGTGTTAGACTGTTGAGGCCACCATGAGCGATTTCGTAGTCTTAGGCTGTTTTGGGCCACGTTGGGCTGAAATGGGCCGTGTGGGCCCAATGGGCTTGTGGGCCCCACACGGGTAAACCACATGAACGTGTGGAGAATATTGGGCCAAACTGTGTAATTTTCATGATCGAGACCAATTCTGGGCTATGTGGGCCACATGGGCCCGCATTATGGGCCTTGGGCCCATTTTCACTATTTGACTGTAAAGGTTGGACGGGTCGCCCGAGACGATTGTGGACCTACTGATAGGTCGGTAAGTATACCTAGACCCACAAACTGATATGAAATGACTGTTATGCCCCTATGAATTAAAATGACTGTTATGCCCCTATGATATAAAATGACTGTATGCCTTATGTTATGTATGACTGTATATGAGCATGCCACGATATATATGTTGCATACATGTGTGATATGTTGCATGGGATGGGATTATTATGATTGGAGGAAGTGTCTTTGTCTTGGTAGCCTACTTTGCAAATCTCATTTAGTGCCGCAACCGGTGCTAATTTTTAGAGTGTAGGGATGGGTGGGTGATTTTATCCCCACATGGAGTGTTAAATTTGGGCGGAGTGGAGTGTAGAGGCCGGTTGGGTAGGATTTTTGATTGCATGCCCGAATCTGTTATTGTCATTGAAATGGGCTAAGGCCCACACCGATCATCGATCATCAGAATGGGCTAAGGCCCAACCGATCTGAATCTGTTATTGATTTGGGCTTAGGCCCGGATTGTACTTGCCTACGGCCTGATTGGCCATTTTGCTTATATGGGGTTAAACATTGAGTTTTCGTAAACTCACCCCTCTATTTTTCTGTACAGGTAATCCCGAGTCTTAGGCGGATCATTTCGCGCGAGGATTCGGAGGTGGCGCACAACCGCACTCTCGCTTTTACATTTGAGTTTTATTTCCAATAAATTTAATTTAGGTATTTGTTATGTAATAAGGCCTCTTTAAATTTTAACTTTTAATTTGGGGATTTTACTCATTTTAATTCACATCTAAGAGTAGTAGGATGCGGATTTTCAAAAGATAAATGCTTTTCAAAACACCACGTTTTCGTAACATACTATAAGAGCTTCCGCATCAAACACTGTTTTAAAGTACAGTAATAAACCAATATGCTTAATATTCTGCTAAAAACAACTTGAGTTTTAAATGAACCGGATACCCTTAAATTTTCGTTAAGAGCATAAACGATTTTTAATAATAGAACGGGTTTTCCAATGAAACTATGTTTTCGAAAAACACTTCAATGTGACATCGCCAGATTCGGCCATAACATCTAGGCCGGGTTTGGGGTGTTACAGGGAGAAATCGAAAAATGGACTTATTTAGGATCATGAATCTCATGACAATATTTGATACTTTTTAGTATTGATTTGATATATAAAATATTTGTATGGATCAAGAATTGGATTAAAGTGGAGCTAATAGGGGAAAAGCCAAAATTGTGGATTAGTCCTTGAAGAATCTACTCGTTTTGTGTTCCGAATAGGTAAGTTCATGTAATGCCCTATATCTGACCCAATCATTGGGTTTGGGTACCAAGTGTCACAATCAACCCGAGATACTTTACAACAATTTTGTATTGATTTATTTTCAACTTTTAAATGCCAAGATAGGTTTCCTATGTACACATAACTTCACTCTAGTCTCTTTAATTAACAACAGGTTATAAAATATCACTATAGATAAATTCTATACTATTTCTAAAGTTCTTACAATCAAATTGCCTTATTGAGCATGTTTAAGTTTATAAGCATACAACGACTTGGGAATTAAAACTTCAATAAAAAGCCTTCTTATTTGAACCTCGATATGCATGGTACAACTGTGGCGGCCATTCGCCTAACTTGGCAGTGTCTGGCTTGGTCCCTCTATGACCTTTGAATCACTCCTTAATCCTTTGTACAAAGCAGTACAATCGTAAGTTCAGAGGAACTTAGTGAGATTCTGTACAGTAGAAATCAAAGGCTCTCAATGTAACAGCCCGTTTTCAGTGAAATCGGAACAGTGGTTTCAAGACTACAAATTCGAGGTCAGAAGAAAATTTATTTTAATATTATTTTATAGTCTATGGTATAATAGGAATGTCGTATGAAAATTTCGTTAAGAAATTTCACCGATTACATGTCTAATTTGTTAAAAAGGACTAGATTGAAAAAGTTGCAAAACTTTCTAATTAAAAGAAATAATGATTAAATAGATTAAATAGTAAATAAGGAAGGACTTTAGGCATAAATATGCCTAAAGTAAATGGCTGAGGCAGCATAAGCTTAGAAAAATGACAAAATGATGTGAAATAAGGGTAAAATTGTAAATTTTGCCAAATTTAATGAAACAAATGGAAAATTAAAGGATTCTAGACATTTTCATCATCATTTTTAGTTCTAAAACAGAAATTGAAGAGGGTTTAGGTTGGTTTTTCAAATTTTGCTTCTTGTAAGTTCAATTCTTACCCGTTTCTTGCAATTTTTATGTTTTTGTGATTGTTACAATTAGGTCCAATTAACCTTTACCTTAGTTTTTGATTTTATTGAAAATCTTGGAAGTTACCATTGATGAGTTAATATGATTTTAGTTATTAGATGATTAATTTGAGATGTTGATGAGTATTTAAAAGTATTTTATTAAAGAATTTTGATGAAAACATGATTTAGGGATTAAATTGAAAAGATGTTGAATTTAGGGTAAATGCTGAATTTTATGGAATTCATGGGTTGCTAGTGTTATATATGAAAATTTATAGGCTTGGAATGAATATTAAATTTCATGAATTTCATTTTCCGAGCCTAGGGACGAAATCGAGATTAATTAAAAGTATAGGGGCAAAATGGTAATTTTTCCTAAGGTGTGAATTGGATTGAATTGAATGTAAATTGTATTAAATTGATGCTAAATTCATTCATATAGATCTGGATAGACCAAATACGGAGTTAGATCGAGGAAAAGAAAAGGTGTCGAATTAGTAGATTTTACATATACGAATATTGTCGAGGTAAGTTCTTGTAACTATTTGTGTAATTAAATGATTTAAATTGAATATTGTTGTGTGTGAAATGTATAATTTCTATGTAAAATTATTGAGCAAATATCCAAGTAGATCTGACAAGTATTAAATTTCGTTTGAACAAATGAAATTTGATGGATACAGGGTTCCCGATTGATTGTGTTCTTGCATGTGTTGCGAACACACCATAGCTCGAAAGAGCGTCCCGTTATTATCACTCATGAGCGTCCCGTTAAATGGTTCTTGCGAGCTTCCTGTTAATAACTCTTCGGAGCATCCCGATTTGGTTGTGATCCTACATGTGTTGTGGACACACCTTAGCTCTTATGAGCGTCCCGATACATGGCTCTTCATGAGCTTCCCGATTAATGGCTCTCCGGAGCTTCCTGATATTGGCTCACTTGAACCTTCTCGATATTAGCTCGTATGAGCTTCCCGTTAATGGCTCTCTGGAGCTTCTCGTTATATGGCTCGAAAGAGCTTCCTGTTTATGTGCTCGAATGAGCATTCTCGAATATGAATTGACAGGCTACAGATTTGTACACTTCAAGTGTACTACCCATGTATCCATCGATATTTCAAATAATTCAACGGGCCAAGCTCTGACATGAGACCACATGAAATTGAAGTGAATCATTACCCGAAAATACTTGAACACAAGATCTGAAAAGTTTATGTACATGGAAGTTTGATATTTAATGAGTTCATATATGTTTCTTGACATACATATGTAATACATGATTAACAGGTTTGATGAAGTTATATGTTTAGGCTGTTGGCCAAATTTTTGAATGTATTTTGTATGCTTACTTTTAATGTAAATGAATGATAAGTTAATTTCCCATTATACGAACTTACTAAGCATTAAATGCTTACTTGGTTTTGTTTCCTCTATTTTATAGTATTTGGAGGCTCGTAAAGGTTGGAAGTAGGTCGGAGCTACATCACACAATCTCTCAGACTTTTTGATATATGTAATATACTAAAACTTGGTTATAATGGCATGTATAGGATAGCTTGGCCAATGTTGGCATATATATGTTTTAATTGTAACTAGCCATTGGGATGGCTAGCGATGGCATGTTTTGATGTATATTTATATGTGAAGATATATCATGTTTGATATATGTGTGCTTGATATAGTTGTGTTGGATTTAGTAATTTAGACATAAACATGTATAAGTGTGTATTTGATTAATGTGGTAAGTTTATATGTTTGGACAAATAAGTAAGTTTTTAAACTTGAACATATGAGATGATATATCATGCATAAGACTTGGTTTTGGCTTGATTCAAATGTGTGAAATTTGTTTGAGGATGTGTTAAAATGTTGTAGTAGGTGAAAGACAAGTTAGGTGAGAAAAGTGGCCTTGAAAATGGCTTATTTTCGTCCACATGGGCAGAGACACGGGCGTGTGTCTCGACCGTGTGTGACACACAGCCTAGCACATGGGCGTGTGATCTGGCCGTGTGTCCCCTGCATCTTTAAAATTGAGAAACAGAATGCCCAGGTATTTTTACACGGCCTAGCACACGGGCGTGTGGCTTGGCCGTGTGACCCAAGTCAGTAAGCACCCTAAATTGGACACGGGCTGGGACACGGGTGTGTGCCCCTATTTTGAATACCCACACGGCCTGGCCATACGGGCGTTTCTAATACACTGAGTTTCTGGTTTAGTCCCGACTTGTTTCTAATACATATTTTGGGCTTCGAAGGCCCATATAAGGGACAATATGATTGAATATGATTCATTTCTGATATGAATAGTAAATGATATGAATTAACTGTATTTGATCTGTAAACTCTGGCAATGCTCTGTAACCCTGTTTGGGTAATGGATATGGGTTAGGGGTGTTACACTCAACTTTTGGGTAAGAAAGAGTAAGAGTATAGAATTTAAAACTCCCTGACAAAACATAGGAGATTTTGCAGTAAGACTGGTGTAGCTGACACTCATGCGTTCTTTGAACCAATTGTTGGCAGATATACCAGTTGATCTAATCATAGACACACTCCTTCAAACAACCCCTTTCTAAGGCCCAACCTTGTCTAGCTCCATCTTAGGCTCCTACTTTACCTTTCTGGCTCAACTCATCAAGGTACCATATACGCGAATATGCGGTTTGACGACTACTTTTGGCAAACTATCAAATATCTCTGTAACACCCCAAACTAGGTCTATGCGTTAAGACGAGATTTGGTTTGTTACATCGATCTACCATTCATTTAATACACTAATGTTTTAGGTAAACAGTTCTATAAAACCTTTCGAAAATGATGTTTAGTTGAAAATTTAGAAAAATGATTTAAAATTTGATGAATTAAGAAATACTAGTTTGAAATCTTATCATTTAGAACTTTAATTGTTTAAATCTTTAAAGTAGTTTTTAAAGAGTTCAAAAGGATTTAAAAAAAAACGAATAGTTAAAGCATCTTCAACGTTTTAAAGGAAATTTAAATCCATCCACACACATAAAAATCCATAAAAGTATTAATAGAGGCCTTATTACATCATACCCAAAATAGTAATTAAAAGAAATTACTTAATAAAAGTTCATAGTTTATAAAAACCCATATTCGTAGTATGGCCTCCATGAAGTCATCCTCGGCCCAAGCCTACGTCAATTTCCATTACCCGAAATGGTTAAAAGATAGAGTGAGTTACTCGTAACTCGATGTGTAACTCACTTACCACGTTCATTGAGCCGGATAATCAAGGCATTGTTTTGGGCTTGAGCCCATTTACGAATATAATATAATAAATTAAATGCATGCAAAATGAAATTTCCCAACCAAACCTAATTTCCATCCGCTACACACCCCGTACCAACCAACACACACCGTGGGGATCAAGTCAACCCACCCCGCCAACACACCAATCGTAGGCAATAAGCCGTTTTAAATATATTGTGGTGCACCACCGAACTAGATTGTGACAAAGTCACCGAACTAGAGGCATTAAGCCATTAAAATTTTGTGGCAAAGCCACCGAACTAGATTTTTGGCAATGTGCCTTTCTTCTCTTCATCGATTATCCCAACCCATGCAATCGGTATGCATAACAATTTATATCCATGTAATAATTTAACAAAAGGCCTACCATACTTGTGAGTCTATATTACAAATTTTCATTTGAGCCCATAAGATAAAATAGCATTTAGCCCATTTAGCAATCTAGCTAACTTGGGCCCATATATCGATCTAGCGATTTTCGGCCCATTAACGATCTAGCGATTTCGGCCCATTTAACGATCTAGCAAATTTTTGGCCCATTTAACGATCTAGCGCTTTCGGCCCATTTAACGATCTAGCGCTTTTGCCCATTTAACGATCTAGCGATTTCGCCCATGAATTTAACGGTTTTCATACATTTACACAAAAATGTTAATTACTATGTATTTTCGATTTTGCCATCTTTACGATTTTATCCCAATATTTACGGTTTAGTATCTAACCCGAGAGATAAGTGTGAAGTTACACACCGTTTTCTTGTGAGAACTAGACTTTCCATTCGTCGATACCTAAACGCATCACGATAAATTAGAACACTATAATTTATTCACATATCGAATCTTAGAAATAACGATCTAGACTTTACCCTCAAAATTTTGAACCACTTCTATTTGTGGTTTCTCCTCGATTGATAGTTCGTTACCCGATAAAAATCCATGAACAAACAAAGGTTCGGAGTACGAACGATTTCAAACAACCGATTCTCCTCGGATGAGCGTCCCACAACCCGGTGGAAAATCCCGGATTGTCTTTGAAAACAGATCCTTTGCTTAAACTTAGGGGAATAAGCGGAACCACCCCTCTTCCGAACACTATTCACCACCCTTTTCGTCCCTATTTTGATTATTTCTAATGACAAAAGATCATGAGTCCGACTAAATATATCGAAATTATGACTAACGGTTACAAGGGTGAGATTGCCTTACCACGAAATATCCTTGTTCCACAATATGCGAATTGAGCGATCGTCCCTAAATTGAAATCGAGTTATAATCCATCTATATCAAAATGACGAGTAATATGAGAATCTTTGAATAAACTCCTTACCTTAACTCTTTAGATCGATTCCAACGATTCACTATACTCACGAACACTTGAGTTTCGGTCCTCCAAAATCACACTATTGTCCACGATTGAAAAAGAAACGTTTGAGAAGAATACCTATGTATAGTAGGAGATTCGGCTATGAATAACAAAAGAAGGGAAAAATGGTTCGGCAATGGAGCAATCTAGCATTCGGCAATGAGAGAAAATAATGAAGAAAATTTAGTTGAGAAGAAAGTAGAAGGATGAAGGAAGGAGATGATGTTGATTCGGTTTTCAAGAGAGAAAAGAGAAAAGAAAAGAGATGAGTTTAGGAGTAAGGTACATTCGGCAATGGGGAAAAGGAGAAGGAAACGAAAATGATCTTAGCTTTGGTATTTCGGCCAAAAGAGAAAATGTCTTGAGATGCTAAGCAAAAATGTGTCCAAATGGTAACATGAAATGGTTAAAAACAAAGCTTACCAAAAGCTCAAATTCGGCTAAGAGAAAGGTTGAGAAGAGAATTGCAAATTTTGCACAAAAATGCTAGAAATGACCAAAAGCTAACTCCTAATCCTAGCCAAGCTACTAACACATTCGCCAACCCCTTAGTCCACAATGCCGTCCATGTTCATGGTCAAAATGGCCATGAAGAAGTTACCAAAACATCAACCTTGATTCAAGCCTTGCAATCCTCTATTTTCCTAAAGTTTGAGAATCTTATCCCCAAAATCAAGCCATTCCATCCCTTAAATCATGCTTGCCATAAACCTTAATATCCTTACCATAAAAATTTAGTCCATCTTATCCATGTTTGATGCTTGGCCAACACATGCTAGGAAAAACCAAAAATAAAAGCTCCTAAATTGCATGCTAGGAGATTCGAACCTCTCCCCTCAAGTCCAACTTATGGCACCATCACCACTTTGCCAATTACTCATCTAATGCTAATTTTAGACACTTAAATTAACTTAAGTATCAGTGTCACTTGATCCACTTCAATAAATTCTCAATACTAAAAATTATTCTATACCGAATACTTCTATGCCCTTTTAAGGCTATAATAAACACGAAAAAGAAGAAAGGAAGATTTTCATTCATAAGCTAAACACCAAAACATGCAATATATCGATACTCGGATTTTTAGGATGTTACAATTCTACCCTCCTTAAAGAAAATTTCGTCCTCGAAATTTACACTCGTTAAAAGAGGTGAGGGTATTGTTGTCGAATTGCATCCTCGGGCTCCCACGTAGCTTCCTCCGCTCCGTGATTACGCCATAAAACCTTGACCAACGGCATCGTCTTCTTTCTTAGCTCCTTGACATCTCGGTCTAAAATTTCCACCGGTTCCTCCTCGAAAGACAAGTCCGATCTCAACTCCACTTCTTCTACCTAGTACTATGTGTGACGGATCCGATCTATAACGCCTTAGCATGGAAACATGGAAAACATTATGAATTTGACTCAACTCCGGAGGTAATTCAATCTGATAAGCCACTGGACCAACACGCTTCATCACACGATATGGTCCAATGAACCTAGGACTCAACTTGCCCTTCCTTCCAAATCTGAAAATTTTCTTCCAAGGTGAGACCTTCAAAAGACTCGATCCCCACAAGAAACTCGATATCCTTACGCTTGGATCTGCATATGACTTCGCTCTATCCGGCTTCCTTTAACCGTGCTCGAATGACTTTTACCTTTTCTTCCATCTCCGATATTAACTTCGGACCTAACATCTGCCGTTTGCCCAATTCAGTCCAACAAGTAGGAGAACGACACCTACGACCGTACAATGCCTCGTAGGGTGCCATCTGAATGCTAGACTGATAGCTGTTGTTATACGCAAATTCTGCCAACGGTAGAAAATCCTCCCAACTACCTTTGAAATCAATCACACATCCCCTTAACATGTCTTCCAATAATCAATTACTCTTTCCGATCGACCATCCGATCGAGGATGAAAAGCCGTACTGAAGTTTAACTTTGTTCCCAAAGCTTCATGCAGAGCTTTCCAAAATCGTGATGTAAACCTAGGATCCCTATCTGATATAATAGATGCTGGTATCCCATGCAACCTCACAATTTCGTATACATACGACAGCCAACTTCTATAATGAATAATCCGCATTTAACCGGTAGAAAATGAGCGCTTCTTCGTCAATCGATCAACTATTACCCAAACGGAATTTTTCTTAGTAGGTGTTAAAGGTAACCCACTAACAAAATCCATAGTTATCCGCTCCCATTTCCAAAGAGGAATCTTTACTGGTTGTAATAAGCTCCGACGACAATTGATGCTCCGCTTTCACTTGTTGACAAGTCAAACATTTTCCCACAAACTCGTAAATCTCACGCTTCAACCACGCCACCAATATTGTTCACGGAGATCCCGATACATCTTATTTCCTCCGGTGTGCAGCATAAGGGCTACTATGCGCCTCCCGCAGAATCATTCGTCTCAAATCGTAGTCCTTAGGCATACAAACTCTTCCACTAAACACAAAGACTCCATCCGTGTTTATACCAAAATCCTCTATTTCACCACTCCCAACTTGCTTGAATTAAGGGTCCCAACTTTTTATCTCGATATATGCTTTTCCTTGATTTGCTCTAACCACGAGGCTTCACTTGAAGTTCCACTAATAGACTACCATCCTCATACAAACTCAGATGAGCAAACATTGCTCTCAAATCAGATACCACCTTATGGCTTAACGCGTCGTCGGCTACCACATTAGCCTTTTTCGGATGATACTCGATTGAGAAATCATAATCATTTAACAGTTCTATCCATCTTCTTTGTCTCAAGTTTAACTCCTTCCGAGTAAGAAGATACTTAAGACTCTTGTGATCCGTAAATGATGGACTTCTCACCGTAGAGATAGTGTCTCCAAATCTTTAAAGCAAACACTACCGCAGCTAACTCCAAGTCATGAGTGGGGTAATTTACTTCGTGCGGTCTCGATTGGACGAGAAGCATATGCCACTACTTTTCCACTTTGCATCAAACACAACCTAAACCCGTGTGAGACGCATCACAATAAACGATAAATTCCTTTCCACTCAAAGTGAATCAAACTGGTGCTTAGTTAGAATCTTCTTCAATTTCTCAAACTCTCTTGTTGTTTTTCAGTCCAAATATACGGTACCCCTTTCCGCAACAATTTAGTTAGAGGTGCAGCAATCAGAGAAAACCCCTCAACAAAGCATCTATAATAACCAGCCAACCCCAAGAAACTCCGAATCTCAGCTACTGACTTTGGCGGTTTCTAATCCAAGATCTGACCTCAATTTTCCGAGGATCCACCCTTATTCCTTCAGCTGATACCACATGACCCAAGAAAGTCACTTCCCTTAACCAGAATTCACATTTACTAAATTTGGCATAAAGTTGATTATCTCGAAGTAACTGCAATACTATACGCAAATACGAGTCATGCTCCTCTTCATTCCTTGAATATACCAAAATGTCATCTATGAACACCACCACAAACCGGTCTAAATATTGTTGAAAGACACGTTCATCATGTCCATAAATGCACTGTGGTGCATTGGTCAACCCAAACGGCATCACCAAAAACTCATAATGTCCATAACGAGTTCGAATACCGTCTTATGAATATCCGCTTCTTTCACCTTAAGTTGGTGATAACCCGATCTCAAATCAATTTTGGAGAAAACTCAAGCTCCTTTCAATTGATCAAACATGTCATCAATTCTCGGCAAAGGATACCTATTCTTGATCGCCAATTTATTCAATCGCTCGTAATCAATGCACATACGCATCGACCCATCCTTCTTCTTAACGAACAAAATCGGTGCTCCCACGGAGACACACTCGGTCGAATAAAACCTCGATCCATGTAATTCTTGAATTTGAGCTTTAAGCTCCGCCAACTCCTTCTGCCATTCTATAAGGAGCAATGGACACTTTGGAGTCGCTCCGAGCAAAAGCTCAATACCAAATTCCACTTCCCGATCTGAGGTACACCAGAAGTTCTTCGGAAATACATCCGAAATTCCTTCACCGTTCTCACGTCCTTCATCGATAACTCTTTGGCATCCAAAGCACTAATAAAAGCTCGAAATGCTCCGCACTTTTCGCACCAACTTTTCTCGCTTTAACGCAGATACCACATTTGCCAAGTAATTCCTTCGTTCATTTATCATTACTATATCTTTATCATCCAAGTCCTTATTGACATCCGCTTTTCAAAGATACCAAAAGCGCCCGTGCTTAACCAACCAATCCATGCCCAAAATTAGATCGAACTCACCGAAAGGCAATTCCATCAAATTTGCCAAAAATATTTCTCCTTGGATTTCTAAGGGCACGTCTCTAAACAGTTTATTTACAATTATCGATCGTCCTAAAGGACTAATTACCATCATCTCACTATCGGTAATTTCAGATTCTAGATTCAAGTTTCCGGATATGGCGCTAGCAACATACGAGTGGGTAGAACCAATATCTATCAAAGCAAAGAATGGTACATCAAAGATAAAGAACGTGCGCTTATCACATCGTGCATTGCCATCCTCGCGCGCGTCTAATCGCATATACCAATCTGGCCGTCTTGCATCCGTGTTACCTCTAGAACCATTGCCTCGACCCAATGCACCTTGACCACGTCCAAATTTCCCATTACCACCACGACCGATCCACGACCTCTCGGTGGTGCTTTGAGTTCCTCTTGTCGGTTTGCTTGCTTCATGTACGAACTTCCTGAGTCGTATCCATGCGTCAAGGGCAATTCTTATATTGATGATCCATTGAACCACATTTATAACAAGCACCCGTTTTCCTCCAAAGACTCTCCTAATGTCGCTTCCCACATTCGCATGATCTCTCGACTCGATTACTAGCTGCAGGTGCTCTTCCTTGAGCTGGCTCATCATTCCGAGGCCTCTTCAGAAACCTTTTTGAAGAACCCGAATACTTTATATCTCTTTTGCCTCTAACTCTTTCCCGATTCTGACGTTCTGAGCTCTTAGCCTCTTCGGCTATCTTGGCTTTCTCCACAAGCGTGGCAAAAGTTCTAACTTGTTGTGGGGCTATCAGAACCCGCAACTCATCATTCAACCCATCCTCAAAGCGTACACAACGCTCATGGTCCGTTGGCACTATTGTCCGAGCATAGCGACTCAGACGTAAAAACTCAGCTTCATAAGCTGCCACCGTCTTATTTCCTTGAATCAGATTCAAAAATTCCTTCCTTCGGCGCCCACATAACTTGTGCCTACATATTTCCCGAAAGGCGCGCTTTGAAGAACTCCCAATTAACTAATGCGCCTTCTGCCTTCCCGGACAGTAAGCCACCATTGATAAGCTTCGTCCCTTAGCAAGGACACCGCTTCTCTTAGTTTCTATTCTACAGTGCACTCAAGGTCTTCCATAATTCGCTCCACCGCATCAAGCCAATATTCGACAACATTTGGAGCTACACCTAAGACACCTCTGAAAACCTCAGCACCACTTGATTTCATCGCTCCGATATCGACCCACGATTTGTTGGCCCACTCTCAGGTCCAAATGACCCTTTCAAGGACTCGCAGCATTGCTCGTGTTAAAGCATTATCTTCTTCCATATGATCATGTGATCCCGTCTCACTCTTGAGCGATGCAGGTGCATCCATTTCTGGCACATGACCCGACGCTTGGATGCGACACTGCGTCCTCTACCACGGCCACGCCTACTGCGCGTCCACGACCACGTCCTCTAGTGCTCATAATAACTAATTCGGTTTATTCTGGTTACAAGTTTTATGAATCAGAATACTATTTCAGTGTTTATTAACGATGTTTTATGAGATATAAGAGGTAAAGTTGTTTTCGCAATCACGTCCTATAGTCTCAATCTCTATTGTTTTCAACACCTAAAACTAGAAGTTCTAGAGTGTTCCTATGATCATATCACAATAATAACAATCAATATACAAATACTTACTTGACTTGGTGCCGGATGCTCGTGGTGCCATACTACCTTTAGAACATAATGTTTAAAAATTTAAACTGTTTCTCAAAAAAAAATTGTTGTTGAACCCAACCACAGCTGAGTTTTGAAACTGGCTCTGATACCATTAAATGTAACACCCCAAACCAGGTCTATGCGTTAAGACGAGATTTGGTTTGTTACATCGATCTATCATTCATTTAATACACTAATGTTTAAGGTAAACAGTTCTATAAAACCTTTCAAAAATGATGTTTAGTTGAAAATTTAGAAAAATGATTAAAAATTTGATGAATTAAGAAATACTAGTTTGAAATCTTATCATTTAGTACTTTAATTGTTTAAATCTTTAAAGTAGTTTTTAAAGAGTTCAAAAGGATTTAAAAAAAAACACGAATAGTTAAAGCATCTGCAACGTTTTAAAGGAAATTTAAATCCATCCACACACATAAAAATCCATAAAAGTATTAATAGAGGCCTTATTACATCATACCCAAAATAGTAATTAAAAGAAATTACTTAATAAAAGTTCATAGTTTATAAAAACCCATATTCGTAGTATGGCCTCCATGAAGTCATCCTCGACCCAAGCCTATGTCAATTTCCATTACCTGAAATGGTTAAAAAGATAGAGTGAGTTACTCAGAACTCAGTGTGTAACTCACTTACCACGTTCATTGAGCCGGATAATCAAGGCATTGTTTTGGGCTTGAGCCCATTTACGAATATAATATAATAAATTAAATGCATGCAAAATGAAATTTCCCAACCAAACCTAATTTCCATCCGCTACACACCCCCGTACCAACCAACACACCTGTGGGGATCAAGTCAACCCACCCCGCCAACACACCAATCGTAGGCAATAAGCCGTTTTAAATATATTGTGGTGCACCACCGAACTAGATTGTGACAAAGTCACCGAACTAGAGGCATTAAGCCATTAAAATTTTGTGGCAAAGCCACCGAACTAGATTTTTGGCAACAGGCCTTTCTTCTCTTCATCAGTTATCCCAACCCATGCAATCAGGTATGCATAACAATTTATATCCATGTAATAATTTAACAAAAGGCCTACCATACATGTGAGTCTATATTACAAATTTTCATTTGAGCCCATAAGATAAAATAGCATTTAGCCCATTTAGCAATCTAGCTAACTTGGGCCCATATATCGATCTAGCAGATTTTTGGCCCATTAACGATCTAGCAGTTTTCGGCCCATTTAACGATCTAGCAAATTTTCGGCCCATTTAACGATCTAGTAGTTTTCGGCCCATTTAACGATCTAGTAGTTTTTGGCCCATTTAACGATCTAGCAGTTTTCGGCCCATTTAACGATCTAGCAGTTTTCGGCCCATTTAACGATCTAGCAGTTTTCGGCCCATGAATTTAACGGTTTTCATACATTTACACAAAAGTGTTAATTACTATGTATTTTCCGATTTTGCCATCTTTACGATTTTATCCCAATATTTACGGTTTAGCATCTAACCCGAGAGATAAGTGTAAAGTTACACACCTGGTTACTGTGAGAACTAGACTTTCCCGCTCGTCGATACCTAAACGCATCACGATAAATTAGAACACTATAATTTATTCACATATCGAATCTTAGAAATAACGATCTAGACTTTACCCTCAAAATTTCGAACCACTTCTATTTGTGGTTTCTCCTCGATTGATAGTTCGTTACCCGATAAAAATCCACGAACAAACAAAGGTTCGGGAGTACGAACGATTTCAAACAACTGATTCTCCTCGGATGAGTGTCCACAACCCGGTGGAAAATCCCGATTCTTTGAAATGGATCCTTTGCTTAAACTTAGGGGAATAGCGGAACCACCCTCTTCCGAACACTATTCACCACCCTTTTCGTCCCTATTTTGATTATTTCTAATGACAAAAGATCATGAGTCCGACTAAATATATCGAAATTATGACTAACGGTTACAAGGGTGAGATTGCCTTACCACGAAATATCCTTGTTCCACAATATGCGAATTGAGCGATACGTCCCCTAAATTGAAATTGAGTTATAATCCATCTATATCAAAATGACGAGTAATATGAGAATCTTTGAATAAACTCCTTACCTTAACTCTTTAGATCGATTCCAACGATTCACTATACTCACGAACACTTGAGTTTCGGTCCTCCAAAATCACACTATTGTCCACGATTGGAAAAGTAACGTTTGAGAAGAATACCTATGTATAGTAGGAGATTCGGCTATGAATAACAAAGGAAGGGAAAAATGGTTCGGCAATGGAGCAATCTAGCATTCGGCCATGAGAGCAAATAATGAAGAAAATTTAGTTGAGAAGAAAGTAGAAGGATGAAGGAAGGAGATGATGTTGATTCAGTTTTCAAGAGAGAAAAGAGAAAAGAAAAGAGATGAGTTTAGGAGTAAGGTACATTCGGCAATGGGGAAAAGGAGAAGGAAACGAAAATGATCTTAGCTTTGGTATTTCGGCCAAAAGAGAAAATGTCTTGAGATGCTAAGCAAAAATGTGTCCAAATGGTAACATGAAATGGTCAAAAATAAAGCTTACCAAAAGCTCAAATTCGGCTAAAAGAAAGGTTGAGAAGAGAATTGCAAATTTTGCACAAAAATGCTAGAAATGACCAAAAGCTAACTCCTAATCCTAGCCAAGCTCCTAACACATTCGGCCAACCCCCTTAGTCCACAATGCCGTCCATGTTCATGGTCAAAATGGCCATGAAGAAGTTACCAAAACATCAACCTTGATTCAAGCCTTGCAATCCTCCATTTTCCTAAAGTTTGAGAATATTATCCCCAAAATCAAGTCATTCCATCCCTTAAATCATGCTTGCCATAAACTTTAATATCCTTACCATAAAAATTTAGTCCATCTTATCCATGTTTGATGCTTGGCCGACACATGCTAGGAAAAACCAAAAATAAAAGCTCCTAAATTGCATGCTAGGAGATTCGAACCTCTCCCCTCATGTAACAACCCAAACCCGGCCCAAACACCACGACCGAATTTGAGTTATTACGAAGTAAAACCTTGTGAACGCTATTTCGAAAAACATTTAATTTTTCCACTGAAAATTCCTCGTTTCGGTTGTCTTGTTACAACTACCTTTAGAACTAATTTGGAATTTTAATTAAGTCCAATTGATTTACCAGTTTCAAGTGTACCCGATGGCACGATTAAACTTTTTCGTGTTAACTTAAGAAAACATGTGATTTAATTCAATTTAATGACATAGTTTTAAGTAAATATCCAACTAAAAAAAAAACGTAAAACGCAACTATAGTTTATGGAGGCCTTATTACAACCCAAAAATAAAAATTAAACAACTTTAAAGTTCTGTAAATTAAAATCCTTTGCATGGCCGCCTCGAGTCCCACCGGCTCTCAACCGCCATCTACGAGTCACCAAAAAATGTTAAAGGAGAAGGTGAGTCACCAAGACTCGATATGTAACCCTTCCCTGTTAATACAACATTTCATACACAACATATAACAGCTTAATTAAGCAAAGTATCATGTACCCAACCTAGCCAACCAAACACCTTTGTCTACCCCACGTGGTACCAAACCACTTTGTGTGACCGTAGTCACGATGTGTTACCAAAACACCGGTGGTGCCAAACCACTGTGACATATAGTCACAATGTGCTACCAAAGCACTGGTGTCCGTAGACACAAATCGGGTGATGGGGCCAACCCATCGTGTGATACCAAATCACCGCGATTTATCCCATATCTCAAGTGGGGCCAACCTACGGTGGTGTTAACCACGGGGACAAGTCGCTATGAGGTACCAAACCTCCGGAGGTACCAAACCTCCGGTGACATATAGTCACGAGTGTGCTACCAAAGCACCGGTGCTCGTCAGCACGATATCACTGCCCCCTCCTCTCATCAACCCATATCAAGTAGTTAATAACAGATCATACATATATCACATGTATCAAATAGTCCATGCTTCCCAAAAGCATTATTATCAATCTCATACAATAGAGACTTACCAGATCCTTGCTTGTACCACTAAAGTACTATTGCCACATCTACATAGAGCGATTTACACATAACATACACTTAATTAATTATTATAAGTGTGTATGTACACACCGATATCGATGGTAGTCCTAAATCCCGAAAGAAAGCGTTGGTCACCACGCATCCACTTGCCCTATATTCGGCCAAATCTATGGATTAGTCTTATGGCCTATTCGGCCTAATTAACTTATTGGGGAGGGGTTCCTTGTGAACCCGAGATCTTACCTTAAAACCCTTTACTACTATTCACCGTACTTTGATACTCGAATCTGCTTGCACCCAAATCAATCGGTCACAAGCAATGTTAGTAGCCTTCTACTTTAATCACTTAAAGAATAAACCATTACCATAGATTCCTTACCCTTACTTACCCAAAGCCGAATGCTAGAGGTTGGAACTCGGTTTGACCGCTTCACCAACCTGGAGTACCTAAGAGAGACCGTTTACAAAACGTTTTAGAAGCCTTACTTACCATTGCCGAAATCGGCACTTATCCTCCCTTAATAGGAATCGGCAAGAATAGGAAGGAGAATCCATGGGGTTTCGGCACACTTACCTTTACAACCGATTTGAATAACAGAGAAATCCCGAAGTTTCTATGCCTCTGCACTATTCGGCCAAGAGGTTAAAAATAGTAAAAAGGAATTCGGTGCTTCCAATGGGTATATTCGGCTATTGGAGAAATCAATGGAAGAGAAGGATGTTAAGATTTCCGGCAAATAGGCGTGGATGTTTAGCTGTTAAAAGAGGGATTGAGGGTGGAGGTTCGGCAAGGAGAAATATAAAAGACTATTTCATTTACTGTGGTTTGAGAGAAAATAAAGAAAATTAGAAGGGAAAAAGGGTTATGTTTTTCGGGCTAAGTAGAGATGGGAAAAAGAAAACAAGGTGGTGGGTTGGGGTATTTATAAGCATTCTGCACCCCCTTGACTTGCCAGTCAACCTTGGCAACAAGGAGTCCAACTCCTAGCCAACTCCTCTTCACCAAGGAGTCCCACATTCGGCCATCACCTAATAGCCTTGCCGTCCACACCTCTTTGTTCAAGGAGTTCAAAATCCATTAATCTCCTTGAATTGCTCTTGGCCACTTATTCAATTAATTCAAAATTAATTTGAATTAATCTCCCTTAATCATTTAATAATCAAATAATCTACTTAATATCCAAATAATATCCCTTTAAAATACTTGATTATCCCATGATAATTCATTTTAAAAAAAAAAAAAAATAACATCCTTATTATCTCCATTTATCTCTTCATAATCCATAGAATTAAGAAATTAAAAATGCTCATATTATCTCTAAAGAAAAAAATATATTCAAGAGGGAAAAATCCTCCCTATGTGCCGTCCAACATAAATGAAAAAGAAGGGGGATTCATGTGACTCGAACACAAGCTCCCCTTACTCTCCTTGTGGCGTCACATGTAGCTCTTAAGTGGGCTTACTTTGCCACTTTGCCAAGGCCTCATTAATGCCCAAATTCCTTCATATATTCTTATAACACACTCTGCTAAGGCTCCCTCGCCTTTAAAGTTAAGAACTAGAATTTTCTACCAAAATGAGACAACTCAAGGCCTTAATTTAAACTCTCTTATTCCATAAATAATATTTCAAAGAGTTCATACATAAGAAAATAATGAAATTTCAAATAGCCCCGCTTTTGGGATGTTACAGCTTCTACCCCCTTAAAATAAATTTCGTCCTCGAAATTCCTTAATCAAAAGAGATGGGGGTATTGCACGCATCACCTCCTCGGGCTCCCACGTAGCTTCTTCCACTCGTGGTTCCGCCATAACACTTTTACTAAAGGCACTGCCTTCCTTCGTAGAACTTTCACATCTCGATCTATAATCTGAACCGGTTCTTCCTCAAAAGATAAATCCGAGCTCACCTCGATTTCCGCTACTGGCACAACGTGCGAAGGATCTGACCGATACCGTCTTAGCATTGATACGTGGAATACGTTATGAATCTGACTCAGTTCTGCCGGCAGCTCTAGTTGATAAGCTACCGGTCCCACTCGCTTCACAACAGTATATGGCCCAATGAACCTTGGGCTTAACTTCCTTTCCGTCCAAATCTCAACACCTTTTTCCAAGGCGACACTTTCGTAAAGACTTTGTCTCCCACAAATACTCCACTTCCTTGCGCTTGAGATCGGCATAAGACTTCGCCTATCCGATGCTTCCTTGAGACGAGTCCGAATCACCTTGACTTTGTCTTCCGTCTCGGTTACCGCTCCGGACCCGTAACTTATCTTTCTCCCAACTCCGTCCAACACGTAGGAGTACGACACTTCCGTCCATATAGGGCCTCATATGGAGCCATTTGAATACTCGCTTGATAACTATTGTTATAAGCGAATTCCGCTAATGGTAGGTACTCCTCCCAACTACCACTAAAATCCAAGACACACCTCTTAACATGTCTTCTAAAATCAGATCACCCTTTCCGATCGTCCGTCGATCAGGATGGAAAGCCGTCTTGAAATCTAACCGTGCCCAAAGCTTGATGCAACGCTTTCCAAAACCTCGACGTGAACCTCGGATCCCTATCCGAGATAATCGACATTGGGACACCATGCAATCTTACTATCTCAGCCACATATAACCTTGCTAGCTTCTGGAGTGAGTAATCCATTCTCACCGCATGAAGTGAGTCGACTTAGTTAGGCGATCCACAATTACCCAAATCGCATCCTTCTTAGTGGGCGTAAGGGGTAGCCCACTAACAAAATCCATGGTGATCCTCTCCCATTTCCATTGAGGATCTTTATCGGTTGAAGTAGTCCCGATGGTGACCGATGTTCGGACCTTAACCTGCCGACACGTCGGACACTTTCCCTACGAACTCTGTTATCTCACGCTTCAACCCCGCCACCAAAATCAAGCTTTCCAAGTCTCCATACATTTTGCTTCCTCCAGGGATGCATAGCGTATGGGCTGCTATGTGCATCTTGGAGAATTTTCTGCCTTAAATCAATCCTTTGGCATACATACCCGTCCTCTGAAAACAAAGCGCTCCTTCACTAGTCGATCGTACCCTTCCAAACCACCGTCTTGAACTTGTACCCTCTTGAATCAAGCCTTCATCCATTAACCGCTTTTCTTTAATCTCTCAATCCAAGTCGGCTTTACTTGAAGTTCTCGCCAAAAGACTCCCATCATCATACGCACTTAACCGAGCGAACATTGCTCTTAAGTCCGTTACGCTGTCCGGCTCAATGCGTCGGCTACCACATTAGCCTTTCCCGATGGTACTCGATTGAACAATCATAGTCCTTTAGTAGTTCAACCCACCGACGCTGTCTCGCATTCGGATCTTTACGAGTCGGAAGATACCTCAAGCTTTTGTGATCCGTGTAGACCATCGACTTCTCTCCATACAGTAATGTCTCCATATCTTGAGAGCGAAGACGACCACTGCTAACTCTAAGTCGTGAGTTGGGTAGTTAACCTCATGCGATCTTAATCGACGGGATGCATAGGCTACTACCTTCCCATCTTGCATCAACACACACCCCAAACCGGTGTGAGATGCATCACAATAGATCGTGAATAACTTTCTGCTTCAGTTGCACCAAAACCGAGCTTCCACAAAAATCTTCCTTAGCTTATCAAAGCTTTCTTGCTGCTTTTCCGTCCATACAAACGGGACACCCTTCCTTAGCAACTTAGTCAACGGCGCCTGCTATTAGAGAGAATCCTTCCACGAATCTCCGATAGTATCCTGCTAAACCTGAAAGCTTCGTATTTCAACCACCGTCCTAGGTGGTTTCCACTCCAATCTCGCCTCAATCTTACGAGGGTCTATTCTAATTCCTTCCACGATACTACATGACCTAAGAAAGCCACTTCCTAAGCCAAAATTCGCACTTCTCAATTTGGCATATAATCGCTTCTCCTCAATACTTGCGTAACTATCCGTAAATGCTTGTCATGCTCCTCTTCGTCCTTGAATAAACCAATATGTCGTCTATGAACACCACGACAAACCGGTCCAAGTCTTCTTTGGAATACTCGCTCATCAAGTCCATGAATGCCGCCGGCGCATTGGTCAACCCGAATGGCATCACCAAGAACTCGAAATGCCCATACCGAGTTCGGAATGCCGCTTTTTGTGAACATCGGCCTCCTTCACCTTTAGTTGATGATACCCGACCTAAGGTCAATCTTGGCTGCCGAGGCACCTTCGTTGATCAAACAAGTCGTCAATCCGAGGCAACGGATACTTGTTCTTGATCGTCAACTTATTTAATCGACGGTAGTCGATGCACATCCGCATAGAACCGCCCTTCTTCTTGACAAACAACACAGCGCTCCCCACGGAGATATACTTGGTCGTATAAATCCTCTATCCAAGAGCTCCTGAATTTGAGCCTTTAGCTCCACCAATTCCTTTGGTGCCATTCGATATGGTGCTATGGACACAGTGCCGCCTGTAGCAAGTCTATACCGACTCGACTTCTCGATCCGAGGCAAACCCGAAGTTCTTCCGGGAACACATCAAAGAAATTCCCCAACCGTTCGGACCTTTCCAACTACCAACTCCTTAGCTTCCAAAGCACGATTTGAACCAAAAACGCCTCACAACCCTTCTTGACCATCTTTTCACTTTTCAAGGCAGATACACTACGTTGGATAGATAATTCCTTCTATCTCCTATCATAACCACTTCATCACCTTCATCGTCTTAAGGACCATGCGCTTAGCGCGCAATCCAAACTCGCTTGGTACTTAACCAACCAATCCATACCAAGGATCAAATCGAACTCCCAAACGGTAGTTCCATTAGATCGACTACAAATACTACCCCTTGAAGTTCTAGGGGCACGCCTCTATAAAGTCTATTTACGACTACGGAGTGACCTAAGGGGCTAACTACGGTCATCTCCCTAGAGGCGGTTTGAGTTTAGGTCCATAGTTCCTACCACACTACAAGCAATGTACGAGTGCGTCGAACCCACATCAATCAATGCAACATAAGGAAAACCGAAAATTAGAAACGCACTCTGGTTATGACATCCGGCGTCACCTTCCTCGCGACACCTCATTGCGTAAACCAAACCAGGCGCCTAGCCTCAGTGTTGCTGAACCTCGCGCTTGAGTTCCACGACCTCTCGTTGGGACCATTGTTTCTCTACCATTACCACGACCCTCCGTGGTCCTACATTTCTATCTTGAGCACGGTTCGTCATCCTTCCGGCTCGCTTCTTAGCTAGTTTCTGGGGACAATCTCGACGCGATGCTCCAAAGATCCACACTCAAAGCATCCTTTGTCACCGCCCAACATCCTCCCCAATGGGTCTTTCCACAAACGATTGCACCGAGTCGGCCTTTGATTAGCGCCAGTGGGCCTTGTCACCGATTGGGCCCACTTGGCCTAGCCTTTTTCTCGAGTACTACCGCTTGATCCAAATGACCCAAAACTTCTCTTCTGATTGTTCTTACTATAATTCTGCCTCACAGCCTCTTTGATTCCCTCGGCTACCTTAGCCTTCTCCACTAGGGATGAGAACTCACGAACTCTGCTGTGGGGCAATCAAGAACCTTAAATCATCTCGAGTCCATCCTCAAAGCGGACACAGCGCTCATGTTCGATGAACACGATGCCTCTCGCATATCTACTCAAATTTAGAAATTCCGCCTCATATTCCGACACTGACTTAGTTCCTTGAACTAATCCTAAAAAGCTTTCCTCTGCGGCGTCAAGCAGTAGCTAATGCCCACATACTTTTTCCGATGGGCGGTTCAAAATACTCCCAAGTCAAATCATCGGTGTAGCCCCATCTCGAACCGTCGACCACCAGCGATACGCTTCATCCTTTAGAAGCGACACGCCTCTTTCACTTCTCTTCCTCGGTCAGTCAAGGTCATCCATGATCCTTTCGGTTGACTCTAGCGATGATTCCACAGACTGGGTGCCACTCGACACACCTCGGAATACCTCCGCTCCGTTAGATCGAGTCGCTCGGAACAGATTTCCGAGCTCCAACATTTCCACCACCCGACCACCATCTCCAAGACTCGCAACACGACTTGCGATACCGATTCGCCACCGGTGCGCTCCGGCTCCTCCTAAAAGTAGGAGGTGGTGGTGGCGGTGGTACCTCATTTTCCGAACCTTGTCCTCGACTGACGGGTTCGGACACCGTCATCCTACCCCTACCACGTCCACGGCGTCCACGTCCTCTAGAACTCATTCTATCTACCGCGCTTTTAATCTGATTAAGAAAAATTTTATGCGTTAGCATTTGTTTCACTTTATTACTCGCGAAGAAGTTTTATGGATGAGATTTAATCAGAGATTCTTTCGAGCAAACAATGTTTCAGTTTCCTATCCTAGTTCACACAAAGAAGTCCATGCATCCATTCCTTAATACTTTCCATACCTATTCACTCATCGGACATTTCTGCCCACTTCTAACCCAGGGGTATTTTCGTAATTTTCCAGAGCCAAGATATTTTACTGATGATTTCCAAGGCTAAGTTATTGAATATTTAATAAAATAGTTGAAATTTTTGGCAAAAACCGTCGAATCAATATTTTATGGGTCAGGGGCATTTTGGTAATTTTACTCCTAAGGGTATTTCTGTAATTTTCACAAATCAGGTTTTCCGAGAAAACATTGTATACGTAGTGTTCTAGGGTTTGAGAGGGTTATTGGACAAGTTTTGAAAACATTAGGTCTGGTTATTCATTCTATTTTGAAAAACAAGGCTAATTCCCTTCTCGGGTTTTACTCATTGTGTTTAGCCTATGGCCGAGCCTTCCTGACAGTCGTAGTGAACCAAAGCTACGCACCAGCGTAATTCAAGTGAAGAGGAGGTGGGTCACGCGGACCGCTTAAATACCAAGCTCTCACCAACCTTTCTAGACATGCGCACAGAGGTTACCACACCATCGAGCCTTCGAGTTAGGGTGAACAGGTTAGCTACACTGGTAGGATACTGCGAAGAGGAGGTGAGTCACGAGGACCGCTTAAATACCAAGCTCTTCCTGATCCAATCCTGAGACATGCGTGCGGGGTTACCACACCCTAGCTCATTGACTAAGTCATAGGTGGGTTTAGTTCTTTAAGTCTTATGCTTCGTTGTGTTTGAGTAATCTAACCCTAGGGTTCAAGTCCTATAAGTCTATCTACGTTCCATGCTTCCTACCCTTCTACAGAATATAATTCACGAAAATGTTTAGATGTACTTACCTAGGCGGATCGGTCTGCAGGAGACTCGGGCCATCTTTGCTTAAAACCCGTAAATCACACCATAAGGCCTACCAAAAACATTTTTGGGCCTTGGGCCCCTACAATACCGAGCTTTGAACTAGGCTCGATATTAGTCTGTAAATAACCCAAACCCGGCCCAAACACCACGACCGAATTTGAGTTATTACGAAGTAAAACCTTGTGAACGCTATTTCGAAAAACATTTAATTTTTCCACTGAAAATTCCTCGTTTCGGTTGTCTTGTTACAACTACCTTTAGAACTAATTTGGAATTTTAATTAAGTCCAATTGATTTACCAGTTTCAAGTGTACCCGATGGCACGATTAAACTTTTTCGTGTTAACTTAAGAAAACATGTGATTTAATTCAATTTAATGACATAGTTTTAAGTAAATATCCAACTAAAAAAAAGACGTAAAACGCAACTATAGTTTATGGAGGCCTTATTACAACCCAAAAATAAAAATTAAACAACTTTAAAGTTCTCAGAAATTAAAATCCTTTGCATGGCCGCCTCGAGTCCCACCGCTCCTCAACCGCCATCTACGAGTCACCCGAAAAATGTTAAAGGAGAAGGTGAGTCACCAAGACTCGATATGTAACCCTTCCCCTGGTTAATACAACATTTCATACACAACATATAACGATTAATTAAGCAAAGTATCATGTACCCAACCTAGCCAACCAAACACCTTTGTCTACCCCACGTGGTACCAAACCACTTTGGTGACCGTAGTCACGATGTGTTACCAAAACACCGGTGGTGCCAAACCACTTTGGTGACATATAGTCACAATGTGCTACCAAAGCACCGGTGTCCGTAGACACAAATCGGGTGATGGGGCCAACCCATCGTGTGATACCAAATCACCGCGACGATCCCATATCTCAAGTGGGGCCAACCTACGGTGGTGTTAACCACGAGGGGACAAGTCGCTATGAGGTACCAAACCTCTGGAGGTACCAAACCTCTGGTGACATATAGTCACAGTGTGCTACCAAAGCACTGGTGCTCGTCAGCACGATATCACTGCCCCCTCCTCTCATCAACCCATATCAAGTAGTTAATAACAGATCATACATATATCACATGTATCAAATAGTCCATGCTTCCCAAAAGCATTATTATCAATCTCATACAATAGAGACTTACCAGGATCCTTGCTTGTACCACTAAGGTACTATTGCCACATCTACATAGAGCAGATTTACACATAACATACACTTAATTAATTATTATAAGTGTGTATGTACACACCTGATATCGATGGTAGTCCTAAATCCCGAAAGAAAGCGTTGGTCACCACAGATCCACTTGCCCTATATTCGGCCAAATCTATGGATTAGTCTTATGGCCTATTCGGCCTAATTAACTTATTGGGGAGGGGTTCCTTGTGAACCCGAGATCTTACCTTAAAACCCTTTACTACTATTCACCGTACTTTGATACTCGAATCTGCTGTACCCAAATCAATCGGTCACAAGCAATGTTAGTAGCCTTCGGCTTTAATCACTTAAAGAATAAACCATTACCATAGATTCCTTACCCTTACTTACCCAAAGCCGAATGCTAGAGGTTGGAACTCGGTTTGACCGCTTCACCAACCTGGAGTACCTAAGAGAGACCGTTTACAAAACGTTTTAGAAGCCTTACTTACCATTGCCGAAATCGGCACTTATCCTCCCTTAATAGGAATCGGCAAGAATAGGAAGGAGAATCCATGGGGTTTCGGCACACTTACCTTTACAACCGATTTGAATAACAGAGAAATCCCGAAGTTTCTATGCCTCTGCACTATTCGGCCAAGAGGTTAAAAATAGTAAAAAGGAATTCGGTGCTTCCAATGGGTATATTCGGCTATTGGAGAAATCAATGGAAGAGAAGGATGTTAAGATTTCCAGCAAATAGGCGTGGATGTTTAGTTAGTTAAAAGAGGGATTGAGGTGGAGGTTCGGCAAGGAGAAATATAAAAGACTATTTCATGCTAATGGGGTTTGAGAGAAAATAAAGAAAATTAGAAGGGAAAAAGGGTTATGTTTTTCGGCTAAGTAGAGATGGGAAAAAGAAAACAAGGTGGTGGGTTGGGGTATTTATAAGCATTCGCACTTCCTTGACTTGCCGTCCAACCTTGGCAACAAGGAGTCCAACTCCTAGCCAACTCCTCTTCACCAAGGAGTCCCACATTCGGCCATCACCTAATAGCCTTGCCGTCCACACTCTTTGTTTCAAGGAGTTCAAAATCCATTAATCTCCTTGAATTGCTCTTAACCACTTATTCAATTAATTCAAAATTAATTTGAATTAATCTCCCTTAATCATTTAATAATCAAATAATCTACTTAATATCCAAATAATATCCCTTTAAAATACTTGATTATCCCATGATAATTCATTTTAAAAAAAAAAAATAACATCCTTATTATCTCCATTTATCTCTTCATAATCCATAGAATTAAGAAATTAAAAATGCTCATATTATCTCTAAAGAAAAAAATATATTCAAGAGGGAAAAATCCTCCCTATGTGCCGTCCAACATAAATGAAAAAGAAGGGGGATTCATGTGACTCGAACACAAGCTCCCCTTACTCTCCTTGTGGCGTCACATGTAGCTCTTAAGTGGGCTTACTTTGCCACTTTGCCAAGGCCTCATTAATGCCCAAATTCCTTCATATATTCTTATAACACACTCCTGCTAAGGCTCCCTGCCTTTAAAGTTAAGAACTAGAATTTTCTACCAAAATGAGACAACTCAAGGCCTTAATTTAAACTCTCTTATTCCATAAATAATATTTCAGTAGTTCATACATAAGAAAATAATGAAATTTCAAATAGCCCCGTTTTTGGGATGTTACACCTCAAGTCCAACTTATGGCGCCATCACCACTTTGCCAATTACTCATCTTATGCTAATTTTAGACACTTAAATTAACTTAAGTATCAGTGTCACTTGATCCACTTCAATAAATTCTCAATACTAAAAATTATTCTATACCAGAATACTTCTATGCCCTTTTCAAGGCTATAATAAACACGAAAAAGAAGAAAGGAAAATTTTCATTCATAAGCTAAACACCAAAACATGCAATATATCGATACTCGGATTTTTTGGATGTTACAATCTCGCCACAACTGCGGATCCTTACCCTAATCTCTTTGTTTCACACTGAACTCAAAGTAGACTTACTCCATTACCCCGACAATTTTGTTCTTATGACTTAGTCTGTGCTTAAACTCTTCTTCTATGGAAGACCCATTTATTGACAATCTAATTTGCTATCTTGAATTTGAGATTTGTCTGATACATGATCACCCCGTTCTTTGCAGACTTGTAATCGTAATGGAACACCTTACCCGACCCAAACATCGAATTCGGGTATGAAGTGTCACAACTGGGTCAGATTGGTCCTAACCACAATTTTTAAACTTAACTACCTTAAGGACGGACTTTATTACTTATTAATAAACATTCTTATAACAAGAACCTTAAATAAAAAAAATTTACTATATTAAAATTCCAAACTCTAAGGGAACTATCCAGTTACAATATATTTGACCCCGAGGCGAAGCCTTTAAAGGTACTCCTTCCTATTTTCATAATGTTGGAAAAATCTCGGTTTGAAAACAGTTTTCTTACACAGCAGAAAATTAAAATTTTGAAAACAAATCCGGTTTGTAATATTTATAGCAATAAACCTTAACTAAATTCATACATTTGTTTTTAGCTTAGCAGATGTTCGTTGTTCCTAGCTTTCAACCAAATGATCTTCTCCGCTATTCTCTTACCATGAACTACTTCAAGTGTGGGCTTGAACCAATTGAATCGAAACACAAAACTAAAAAAATTGTACTTTCATTTTGGGGTGAAAACAAAAATTCTCTCTTCTTAATAGAAACTGGTAGAATTGTTACTTTAGAAAAATATATGTACTATTTGAGAATAAATTCTCTCTATTTTTCGGTAGTATAACAATATCTCAAAGTTGTGTTAATAGCTTTACTAGTGCCATCTATTTATAGGAAGAGAAAGTAGAACCCTTGTTGAGTTGTAATGGTTTATTTTAAATAGAAAAACAACATCCTTATAGTAGCCCATTATTGCCCGGGCTTAAACAAATATAAAATAATAAAACAAAACCGGTGTCCAGTTTACAATAAACAGGCTTAAAGTCCAAACCCAAATGCCAAAACCCCATTACAGCCCAAACTAAACCCTCAGACCTAATCTTAGCCCAACCTCTAGACCAACCTACGGAGCCCAAAAAACTAAACAGAAACAGAAACCTAGGGTTTCTGGGAAACCCTAGGCGCCGCAAACGCCTAACACCAGACCCTCGTCCAGTCGCAATCAGCGCAGATAACGCTCCACATCGCCGCCGGATTCTTTGACTTTCACCTGCAAAAAGGAAAGAAAAAGCATGCAGATATGGCAAGAAACAAATGGGACAAAAAATTTTGTATTTTCATTTTCATTTTCGGGGCTATATAAACCCCAAAGAAATCTGTAAAAAGACACGATAATACACACGGATACACGTAAAAAAAATACAGAGAAATATACAAAGAAAAAAATGAAGAACATAGGTGATTTTCCTTTGTTATATTCTGCCTATTTTTTATTCATGCAAACATTTTTTATATACGAATAACGAAAAATAAGTAGAAGGGAGTTTACCTTTTTTATCGGCTTTAAAAAACAAAGTTTTTGGCCCTAGAGCCGCCGTGAACGACGGCGCGTGACGCGCATGGGGCGCGTCCAATGACGGCCGGAGGTCATAAGACCGATGAAGGCAGAGCATTCTTTTGGCCTCTGCTATTTTTTTTAAGTTGGTGTTTAAAATAATTTTTGGGCTGATTTTTTAGTTTTTATAGGGCATCCATACGACGTCGTTTTGGTGTGGTCTATTAGTAACCAAAACGACGTCGTTTAAAGGCCCAGAATCCGCGCATTGACCCGACTCGGGGAGGATCCGCGCGTTTTTCATAAAAGGGCAATTTGCCTCTTTGGTCCTTCCGCAATTTCATTTTGTTCAATTTAATTTTTTTATTTTTAATTCGGCCCCGAAAGTTTGTTGCTGTTTCAATTCGGTCCCTCGGACAATTTAAAGGTTAATATCAGAACGGCGCCGTTTAGGACTTAGGGCATATTTGCCCAATAAGTCCCTATGGTTTGGCGCGCGTTCCAATATCATCCTTTTTGAAATTTAACCTTAATTTTTATTATTATTTTAATTTAATCCTTGTTTATTTGGTTTTGAATTCTTTTTATTTTCATTTTGTTCTTATTTTTAATTATTTTAGTATTATATATATTAAATTATTATTATTTATTATTTATATTATGTTATTTTTCAATATTATTCATATATTGTATATTATTTTAAAATTTTTACACATTAGTTATTATATTACACATTTTTTTTTTGTATATTATATATTATTATATTATATTTTATATAGCATTTAAATTGTTTTATCATTAATATTGTATAAAATTTCTATATATATTATATAACATATATTATTTGTATTGTTTATATTAAATATGTAGTTTTTATGATTATTGTATTATAAATATATTTTTATGTATGTTATTTACTTAAAACCGTTTTTATCACGTATTATCGTTTATATTTATATATATATTAAACTATTGAATTATATATTTATCCCTATATTTTTCATATGCTCTAATTTTTTATATTATTTATTTAAAATATATTGTTTATACATATTAATCGTTTTAGAAATTGTCATATTTTTATCTTTTTTTTTGTTATAATGTTTATTTAGTGCTTAAATACATCATTCATTTATTTACTTCTATATTTGATCTTGTTCGTAGAGTTTAATATTCATTTCTTAAATTTTTATATTTCATATAGATTTTTAATTGTTGCTGCTTATTTTTTTATCTTGTATATGTTTATTTATGTTCCTTCATTTGCTTATTATTGCCTTAGCATAATCTTTTCATCACGTATATCATTTGCTATGTTATGCTATTCATTCTTTAATTACCTACATTAGTATTATTTGCTAACATGACTTGTAATTATAGTGAGTTACTATTTGGTACTTATGTTTTGTAATATATTAATCCAACATCTTACCCAAACCATTTTTTTATAAAAATATATTTCGCAAATTTACGATATTTTATCCAAAGTTTTTTTAATAAGGCAATGTTTTGTATTTAGAAATTCGGGGAATAGTGTCCTAACGTGCTGTGTTTCGATTTTCCGTTTGACTAAATAACTAAATATCCTTTTAATAAATTTTGTAAATCATGAGATGGTTTTGGTTACGAGGGTTTAAAATAACATATCCTAACGTGCTGGATGTGATGTTTGTATTCTTTCGGAACAAAGAAATCTCAAATTTTAACTCAAATTGTTCAAGTTTTTAAAGAAATCACATTTTCAATTTTTTTTCGAATTTTCGACATTAGGACAATAACTAATCAATCCGGTACCAATTTTAGGCGTTACGAGGGTGCTAATCCTTCTTCGTACGTAACCGACTCCCGAACCCGTTTTCTTAAATTTCGTAGGCCAAAATCAATGTTTTTGAAATAAAATGTTTTAAAAGGTGATCCGATCACACCTAAGAAAAAAATGATTGGTAGCGACTCCGTCTTCGTTTTCCAAAGTTGATCCCCGTTTTTTATAAAAAAAATGGTTTCGACAATCCTACTTAGAATAGGGTGGATGGAACACCCTAGTATTCCTACTAGGATTCCCGCCCTCTTCATGTCCATGAGGGGTTTTTGGGCCTTTCTCACATCGGGTCCAATTACGAGTACTTCTTGGGCCTTTTTGACTAGTACTCTGTAATGTGATCCAACTCGATTCAATTTTTCTATTTCCTAAAATAAACTTTAATATTTATATATAGAACAATTTTCTCATCCGTATGTTACCCCTAGCAAAATTTTGATGATTTTACCTCTGGTAAAATTTTAATGATTTTGCCCATGATAAATTTCAAAAAAATATGTTCAATATTTCACAACTCAACATGTTCACTGTGATTGAATGGTTTATTTTTATTTTCAGGCTTCAAAACAGCCCAAAAATATAAACTTATTCTTCCGATCATTTTTTAAGTAATCCATATAGGATTGTAAATGGATCATTTCCATTTTCATTTTCATTTCCATTTCTATTTTTGGAAACCTACATTCATATCCAAATGATTTCATTTCTTCATTTTAGAGAAAAATCATAATCATTCCTGAATGTCATTTCTCTTTTCTTATTCATTTCGTTCATTTCTATTCAAACACACAATTCATTTCTGATTTCAACGAGCTAATGGAGGGACCGATTGGACATATGTAGTTGAGGATCAAAAGATTTATAATTAAGTTTTAGCTTTTTGCCTATTAATTATAAACTTATTTAGTCACAAAGTCATTCCACTATAGTATTGTGACTGAGCTCTCCCCAACGACATACCATTATGAAAGTAACTACTCAGTGCTCATCCAGTGACCTTGTCATAAGTGTGTTACCCTCATAGGATATCATTAATCTCTTTGGGATAATATTCGTTCTCCCAATATAATCTTATTTTATCTCATGGTAACCATTACGTCTTCTTTCATGAAAAGTCAATCACTATCAAATAGCGATCAAGTCATCTATCAGAAAGATGGACGACCCGTGACCACGTTTACTTTTCATCAATCATGTAATGCAAATGAGAGGATATCATTTACCCATGTTTTGAGCTATGAATTCCACTATTGTGATTGCCGCTACATATTACAAAAGTCGTATACCCAACGTACCAGCTTTTGGTTCATTATCTATTTGAACTCAGGTTTTTACTTACATCAAATTGTACGAGTCACGCATACATTGTCCACCATCCACTCAAGACTTAGGTATGCCACACTATAAATGTCAGAAGTGAATAAATACATAAACAGATTCAAGATCTATTTTGCTTGGGTCATGTCCAATGTATCGTCAGTCCAATCAGTCACATCTATGTCTCTATCTTTTGGGAGTCATCCACTCCGATGCCCAAGACAAAGCATTCCCCAATTGGACTTGATAGTCGACATGTTAGTGTTTTAATTAGTTTTCTCATTTTTTATTAGACTAAGGACATGTTTAGGTTCGTCTACTAATACAAGTTGTCTTTCCGTACTATGATCTGACCACGTAATACCACTTAGTATTAGTTAAACATTTTGACAACCAATGAGAAATATTTTCTTCCATTTTGCTTTGCATGCAAAAAACATGTAAGAACAATTATACAAAGTATATTAATGTAATCAATGAATTTGTTTTATTAACCAAATTGTTCGAAAAAATTACAAGTTTACAAACGAATATACTACACTCAGAGCACCAGATCCAACACATGACACCATATTGACAATGATCTTCGGTCTAACACGGCCTGCCTCAGTCTCTCTTCGAGTTACTTATCCCACGAATCCTGCAACCACAAGTTAAAACCCTTGTAAGTTCAAATAAATCTAGTGAGTTTCTTTGTTACATTACTCAAAAGATCATGTCTTGTAGGGATAGTAAAGGAAAGAAACTAGGCATGTTTAACTCCCTGATTGTTTTTGGGACAATTTCTCAGGTTCGCAGACTCTGTCCCTTCCTTATGTATATTCTTTCCTTCATCCACCTCCATTCTTGGAAATCCTTCTACTCATAATTTTTAATCCTTAGTCACATAACGGGGTGGTTAGTTACCAGTACAAATTCTCTTTTCCACATTGGACTTATAAGGTAGTTGTCCTGCCTACCACCCTAATAACCCTTTCGTTTTGTCTTCCTTGGTGATCAAAGTAAACCCAATTAGTCCTTGACGAACTCTCTTTTCTTACTTCCGTCTTGTAGGTCTTACTGACAGTCTGCCAGGGGATTTAGCTAATGAGGACCCATGTCACTTTGGCGGACTATATCTTATTTCACCCTACATCCAGGTTGACATGTTATTTGGGTTACTCCCTTGTGAACCACCTTAACAGTGATTCCTTGCTTTTAAGGTGCATATCCTTTTACTGTAGACCGCTCTGGTCTACAATAATTCGGCAGCTGTCCTCTGAGTAACCATTCAGGTTTACTATTTCTCTCATATGTTGGTTCCTTACGGAACTAGCCCTTTGGCTGGTACTTTCTCAATAGTTTCCCCTTAAAGAAGAATAGTCTTGACAGGCATATATGTTACTCGGTTTATCCTTTCTAGTACATCTTTCTATCAAAAGGGTTCTAACTAACCCCTCTTTACTGATTTTTCTATCCAGGTTATCGATAATCAATCCTCCCCGCATAACTTTGGCTTCAATGAGCCTTATATTGGGAGTGAGTCTCTCGATAACCTTCCGAGGTTTTCCTCTAACATACAGAGCCTTTTTAAGCACTTCTTTGGTAGCTCTTAATGACAGATCTTTAACCGTGATCTACGAATAAGTCCTTTTCCCTTGCCTATTTACAAGGCATTACTAGCACGTCATTTCCCATATCTGATTATTGTTAGGTTACCAACCTTATGCCCCACCTGCTTCCATGGTTACTATTTTGGCAGGTTGTTTCCTCTTTCTACTACTTTTCCCTTGTTTGGTGAACTCATCGAAATCTGCTTACCATGTAACACCCCATACCCGATTCCGAGGCTAAAACCGAATACGAGACATTACTATGCTTGAACTTCCTTAAACATGTACTTACGGGCTACAAAATTTTGTTCCGAATTAAAAACTTCTCTTTCTTAGTCAAATCATTCATATCGTGGGCCTACAAGGCCTTAAACTTGCGTCCGGAAACTTTTACAAGCCAAAAGAAACTTTTCTTTAAAACAGGGGCCACACGCCCGTGTTGGTATAGGGACACGCCCGTGTGCCCTTAAGACATGCCCGTGCCTTCCACCCGTGGTCGACACTGACTAAATCCACACGGCCTGGACACGCCCGTGGCCCTGGCCCGTGTGCCAAACCTTGGCATTCTGACTTATCCACACGGTCTGTACACACGCCCGTGTGCATTAGCCGTGTGACAATTGAATTTCTAAGTGTTAAGTGCAGACTTCACACGGCCTTGGCACACGCCCATGTGCCAACCGTGTGTATCACACGGCCTGAACAAATGGCTGTGTGACTAGCCCGTGGTCTAATCTGACTTAAGATACTAAGGTGCAGGAGACACACACCCGTGTGTCTATCCGTGTGGGCACTTAGAGGCTATCTTACCAAGCCTTTTACCACTCCCGTTTGCATACATTCATATACTATTTCAAAACATTCTCAAATCATCAATTAAAACACATGAATTAACACATTTAATAATTAAAGAGATAAAGTCTTTATTCCATACACTAGGGAAAACTACTCCCAATACAAATACAACCAACTTAGATTCTCTTAGGCCAATACAATTTGGCACATTATCAATGACTTAATCAACCTCAAGTACTATCCCTATACATGCCATGACTTCTAAGGACTTGATACCTCATACCAAGAATCTGCTAGATAGTGTGAAAACATCTCCGACGATCTCCAACCCGAGCTAGTTAATATAACCTATAAGAGATGAGAAAAGTAAAAAAGTAAGCAATAATGCTTAGTAAGCTCATCTGCATAATGTGTCAAATATTGATATTCATTGAATATACGTAATTACAAAGTATCATGAAGAGTGTCTCTCATAAATTCATGGTTACTTGCTCAACTATTCTTGAAACTTACTCATTCAATCTCTTACCACATTCTTACCATGTCACAAGCCAATTACTCGTTCAATTAGCATGCCTTCCTGCACTGATCACCACATGATCATATAAAACAACACATCAAGCATTTTCAATAAGCCGCTTATGCTACTAATATCGCGGTGGTTTCGTACTTAGCTCACCATTGAATCTCTAATAGGGTGGTATCGCATATAGCCCATCGATAATAATATAATTGATGATATCGCACACACACGACCCATCATTACCATCAATAAGGTAATATCGCATTATAGCTCACCGTTATTTTACATTCATGGATAATAATCCTCATGTATATCTTTATTTCAAATGTTCCTTCGAGAACATCATCACATACTTCTATTCTTACTTAACTTTCTACGATACTCGTTTGCATTCACATAATGCATTAATGAATCTATCTCATACAACTAAGGTGTATTGAATACACATAACCCACTAAGGGTTCATCATACACTGAATTCATATCAATTCAATTCTAGCACACACACTTGTGCTTTTTCCGTGGTACAACCACGTACTTTCTTTCTTTCAACATATACGTTGAATCACTCAAGTTATTGAATAATTCTCTTGAGTCTCATGCTCATAATGTCACATAGAATATATATCCCAATAGGGTCTTACCTGCATTAACATATCGATGCCATGTCCCTGACATGGTCTTATACAAATTCTTACATCGAGGCCACATTCCAATATGGTCTTACACGAGACTTTAATTATCATCATATCATTCTATATACATTTCCCATTACTCTTAAATTCAATTCTTTTGACCTCTCATCAAAGATATTTCATACATTAATAGAGTAAATATACATTCCATACAACATTGGAACATTAAATTAACTCATACGTAATTGCAACATTCGCACATGAACTTACCTCGATGTCGAAAGGGCCGAAAGGGACCTTTTTGCTCATATTTCTCTTTTCACTCGTTCTAGGTCCGAAACTCGTTTTCTTTGATCTAGAACAATAGAATTTACTGATTTAATCACTTATGAATCATAATGCACCATAATCTACACTTTAGGAAAAAATGACTATTTTGCCCCTACACTTTGGCAAAATTATAATTTTGCCCCTAGGCTCGTAAATAAATTTTCATCTCAATTTCTTATTAAGAAAGCCTAGCTGAAAATTTAATCCTCTTAAAACTATCCACAATTCCATCTATTTCATGCCTTAATGAACAAATTACAACTTTTGCATTTTAGTCCCAATTAGGTGTTTTCATGGCAACACCTTTCACAAAAGTTGTTTCTCATCATCCTATCATTCATTTTCTCCCATAAAAACTCATTAAACAACATGAAATCTAGCATGGTAAGTCCCTAGACTTTCACCCATATTGCAAACTAGTCCTCCTAATAGCTAGCTTAAGCTTTGGGGACTCCAAAAATGCAATTTTTATCAAGAAGGATCATCAAAATGACTTACTTGTGAGGAGGAATATTTGCTGAAATTTTTGAGCTCCATAACCCTTATTTCTCTTCAATTTTTGGTGGATGAAGGTGGAGGAATAGTGAAAAGATGATAACATCTTTATTTATCTTATTTTATTCATTATAACACCTACTTCCCACCTATTTTGACCAAAATTAAAAGTTCTTGTCCCCTATGTCACATGGCCGGCCAACTCACTTAAAACAAGGCCAAATTGCACATTTGGGACCTCAAATTCATAAACCATATCTATTTGGCGTCTCTAGCAAATAAAATAGAACTTTTACACTTTATGCGATTTAGTCCTTTTTCACAATTTAGCTAGAAATCGCTAAAATTAAGGCACCAAAATTTTCATACATCCTCATAAACATGTTATAACACATAAAATAACATGAAAATAATTTTCTCTAACCTCGAATTAGTGATTACGAGATCACTGTTCCGACTAGCCCCTAAATCGGGCTGTTACATACCTGCACTTGCATTACTTTTCTATCTCTTTTTCCATATGTGTGACTTTCCATAATTATCATCCAGGTGATCTACCCCGTGTTTAATGTCCCGGCAGACTCTATTGATTACCATAGCCAAGCTATGGTCTTACACCCTTTTACAGAGTGTTTACTGTCCCGACAGACTTCCCTGTGTTTATTGTCCCGGCGGACTATATAACAACTCATTTTTTAGTGGAGACAGAATAGTGGTTTCGGGACCATAAATTTTTATCGTATCATCTCGTAAGTATTAGTTATAGAATTTTTATGGAGTCATTAAACTCCTAATAAAATTTAGTTCAGAAATTTTAACGTTTAGATAATTAATTAAGTAAAAAGGACTAAATCGTAAAAAGAGTAAAAGTTGAGTTCTGTTAGTTAAAGGGATTTAATGGCTTTAAAATTTTAAACTAAGGGACTTGAGTGGTTAATATAACATTTAAAGAATTAGTGGATATGCATGGGATTGGTTTTATTGAAATTATTGATTAATGATAAGGGCAAAGTAGTAAATTAATAATTAAAAATAAAATTAAGTAAGAAAAGATGAAAACAAAGTGATCATCATCATGTTTTTGCCTTTTGAGAACTGAAATTCACCATTGAAGAGGAAAAAAGTTTCGGTTTGAATTCTTTTTGCATGGTAGGTGCATTTGATTCCGTTTTGAATGATTTTTATGTTTTTCAGATAATTGCAACTAGGTCCAGCTAGCACGCACCTTCGTTCTTGAAACTGTTAAAATTTTTAGAAGTTGCCATTGATGAACCTTGAACGTTTTTTATGATAATTATGTGTTTGAAGATTTGATTGTGGTATATGGTTGTTTTGTAAAGTGCTTTTTGTTAGATTTTGATTTAAGGATTAAATTATTAAAATGTCAAAATTTTAGGGTTTTATGGTGAATTTGATGTGTAATAGGGACTGTTAAAGGGCCTAGAATAATTAGTTCTAGTTTGATTATTAGAAAATGGCCAATTTGATGATTTTTGGGTTAGAGGACTAAATTGTAAAAGTTTAGGAAAAATGTGTAATTAATGAAAAGTTAAGGGTCATATGTATTGAATGGAATGTGAGAAATGTATGAGATTAATATATATTATATTTTAATTATTGTATAGATCAAAACTTGGATAAAAATAATCATTACCGAGGAAAAGGGAAAATAATGGATTAGTCCTTGCGTGTTGTTCAGAATCGAATAGTAGGTAAGTTCATAGTATTTCAATACGTACATGAATTTCTACTTGTATTTCTATATTATGATTATTTAAATATTATGCTTATAGAAAATATTTGTATGATTGCACATACGTGCCCCTGTTTGTACTTTGGTACCCTTGAACACATTTTTGTTCCTTGATTGTAATATGGTAACCCTGAAATCAAATAGTATATGAATTGTATCTAATTATATTAGAATAAATGTTATGCTATGTCCTTACTAAGTTATGTAAACTTACCGATTCTTGCGGATTGTTTTGTAGATAACTGTTGCTGACATTTTGGAATGATCAATCAATCGGCTCACACTATCCATCGAAGTTGGTAGTTTTTGTGTCTCTTATGGTAGTGGCATGTATATGTGGCTAAATGTGTTGGTTTGGTACACTTTGATACTTTACTAAATTATGTCACTATGTATTTTAACATACTTGTAAATATGTTCTTTTCGGTGTAATTAGAATGGTATGAAAATGAGTACTTGTGGTATGTTTTGGTATATGTTTGAACTAGGTTACTATGCATTAAATGAAGCAATATTGATATGTTTTGGTAGTTGATATTTTGATATAATTGTGGTGTCTTTGAATGGCACATTGGTTGGTTGATTTTAGGGTGTTAAGTGGCATGCTTATGTAGCGGTGAATGTTATTTAAGTCCCTTAGATGTATGCTCAAATGGTTAGATTTGTTAAGTGTGAAATTTCTTGTGAAATGACTTGATTTTAAGTAAATTTTGGGTCCACACGGCCTGAGACACAGGCTACATAAGCATGCCACTTAACACCCATGTGCCATCTGAAAGTTCTTTTGTATGCAAGTTAGTGAGTTACATGACCTAACACACGGCCTGGCACTCGGGCGTGTGACATGGCCGTGTGACCTTACTCGAGAGTTACACAGGTGAGGACACAGGCTGGGACACGACCGTGTGTCCCTAGTTCGAAGGTTACACAGCCTGGCCACACGGTCATGTGACCCCTATTTTGCATATTTTGCATCTTTTTCCTAAACTTTTCAAATTGTTTCCAATTGGTACTGATTTGCTTTTAAGCTATTTTTAGGGCTTCGAGGGCTCGATTTGGGGATAATATGCATGTATATGAATGGTTTATGATATATTTAAGTTATTGAGATGTTGCATGGTTTTCGATTGATCTGTAATACTTCGTAACCCTAATCCAACGACGGATACGGGTTAAGGGTGTTACAGACTATCTCATTTTTATGATCCCAACGAACTATACTGGTCACCATAATTGAGCTATAGTTTTACGCGTTAGACCTCTTTTGAGGTGTCGCCCCGTAGGATCTTACCGTCATCGCAGTGTCGTTCCATAAAGCCTGTTGATTTTCGTCGTGGTGTTGCTCTATGGAACTAAATTATCGTTTTTACGGTGTCACCCTGAAGGACCTGTTTCATATTTTACCTTGATGCTCGAACACTGAAATGTCCCCCTCCTCCTCCCCCTGCAAGGCCCGGAGCTTCGCACATCACGGTTTGCACTTAGCAACACAGTATGGCGGTATCTAACAGAAATTTTCATTCCTAAATCCTATCTTCAACTATCCCGTCAATACTTTCTCTTCGTACTCCACAATTCAAAACACGCAATCACGGGCATATGAGCATGAAAACATAACAACATGGAGCACGCCAAACTTAGCTATGTGTTACCATAACCATTTTATGCATACCGACACACCTATAGATACTCAATTACCTACTCGAATATGTGCATACATAGCACTTTCAAACAACAGAGATCATAGAACTCATTTTAGACTCGACCTAGATTCATGCCAGTCATGCAACATCCCAGAAATGGAGTTTAGAAACTCACCTGATGCTTCTTTGCCTTATCAGCTTAGCTTTTTCGAACACCAAGGCTTCCATTCTCCTAGCAGTTAAGCATGACACAATCATGAGTTAAACTTAGTATTCTTAGCTTAAAAGTCAATTTTCTAGAAACATGCAGAACCCTTAAAAAGTTTTTCTGGGAATCCTTAACCTCATTTTCTAAATCTTACATATACAAAAGGACTAAGAACCTTACTAGGTTATTAGATTCTCTACTTTTCCAACTCAAACCTCATGATCACAACTTCATGCAGAGCTTCCCAAAACTATCTCTACATCAAAGCAACCAAGGAACAAGATAAAGAAAGAATAAGGAGAAACAGATTTGAGAAGAAGTTTACCCAAGAAGTCATTTCCCAACTATTTATAGCCATTCACATTCGGTCATCAACCCCATAGACACCATCCATTGGTAATCATTTTTTCTCCCACTAAGGAACAAATTGGTTTTAATCCAACCCGACGAAAATTGGATCTCAACCATGTCCAACTCAGTTTCTAACTTTTCCTGATTTTTCAGTAGAGGTCGCTAACTTATGACTTCTTTCAATTTAACCCCCAATTTCTCCTAATTTTCAGACTTAAACAAAACCCGATGTGACACATAAATAGTCCCAGAGGACTTTCCCACTTCATACCATTGTACTAAAATACTCCCAATAACATATATTTCCCTACGGTCTATCTCTTTCTCAGATTTCCCTTGGCGGGCTTCCACATTTGATAGTCCCAAGTAGACTTCCCCATGCTATATAGTCTTGATGAGCTTTCGTTTTTTCCGTTATTTCCCAACGGACTTTCCAGCCAAGATAGTCCTCACCGGACTTCCTTTTGAAGAGAGTCCTCAGCAGACTCTCTTCTTATTCTGGCTACCTCTTTACCCATGAATACTTATGACTAATATCTGCATAATCATCTCACTTTATTATAGCCAAAGGGGTTTACTCACCAAACTTTTGTGGACTCTTATGGCGGATACTTATTGCCAATACTTTGAAGGAATTGTTCATTCCTATCACATATACTTGCATTAAAACGCTTCTACCAATTCCACTTGTTTTCGCATTTTGGCAGATCCTCTTTGTAACCAGCCCATTTTGCCCGGGCCCATATCATTAAAAAAACCTAAATAATAAATAAATAATAAATAAAAATAATGTCCAGTACAACCCTGTAACACCCCAAACCCGGCCCATGCGTTATGACCAAATATGACATGTCACATGAGAAAACGTGTAAAATCCTTTTGATTCATACTAAAATAGGTATTATTTTGTTATAATCAAGAAAAACAAGTTTGATTTGAAATATTTGATAAAATACAACCAATCTCGAAGGTTGATTTGATAAATTGATGATTTGAACTAGTAATCTTATAAAACCGTGACTTTTTAAAATATCGTTGATAATTCGAAAGAAAATTTCCGAGTTAAAATATTTGTAAAAGTTTGTTATGAAATCCATTTGTTAATCTATTTTGGAAAACCTTTATTTAAATTTTTAGAAAAATCCCCATTTAAAACAATTCAAGAAATATAATAAGTACGTCAAAACATAAAGCAAAAATAAAAATATTCCAGAGGCCTTATTATAACATAAAAACCCAAAATAGTAAAAGTAATAAAATAAACGAAAATAGAAATCTAAAGTTCAATAAAAACCATTTCTGAAGTATGGCCTCCACCGAGTCATCCATGGCCCAAGTCCACCTCACTGAGCATTACCTGCAAGGGTTAAGGAAAATGGGTGAGTTACTAGAACTCAGTGTATAATCCCCCTTACCGTTGTCCACTAGGCCTGAACCTGTTTAGCATCATCTTGTCTAAGCCCATTTACATAACAGAATATATATATGCAATGTATGCAACCCAACCCATCCATCCATCACACCCCCGACCAGCCAATCACACCTGTGGGGATCAAGTCAACCCACCCCGCCATTCACACCAATTCGCAGGCAAATTGCCATTTATAATATTTGTGGTAGAGCCACCGGAGTATCGCTGCAATCAAGCTGCTTTCATATAGTATTTTCGTGGTCAAGCCACCGAAATCATAAGTAAACATTATAATAAACATTTTTGTGGCAATGCCACAAGGCTACACTTCTCTTCATCATTTTTCCCAACCCATGCAATATGTAACATGCATCATACGTAATTAAACATAATATCCACATATATGTACAACAATCATTAATCCAATAATTTATTACGGTAAATCAGCCAACTATAGATCTTTGTAATTCGATCCACTAAAGCATTTTCGTAATTCGGCCCATAGGGGCATTTTCGTAATTCTAACAATTTCAATACCGATTTTGACAAATCTATAGAAATAATGTAATTTAATAAAATTTCTCGATTTATGCCATATTACAATTTTAACCATATAAATAATAATGATCTTATTTCCAACGTGATATCGAATCATAAATCTACGGGATTTCGGTGTGAGATTACACACCTGATTACGGTAAGGATTAATCCTTCTTGATCGTCGGCACCTAAATCACCATTACACTCAATTAATCCAACAAACGAGATTTTATTAATCTAAATCTAAATCAAACGATCTATTGAAACGCTTACCCTTAGTATCGTGAAGGACCACGATTTGTCTATTTTCACCGGATGATGGTCCACAACCCGGTGGAAAATCCCGAACTGCCGATACCGCTCTATGCTTGAACTTAAGAGTAGGAATTGCAAATCCACTCCTTTTGTCTCCCACTAACGATTTTCCCTTCAAATCGGTACCACTTGCCTCCATTGGAAAAAGAATCTTAATCAAAACGATATTGTGATGATATGAAACGATTGTCTAAAGAGAAGGTTCGGCTTACCACTATTTTCGTATGATCAACAAGTGGATAGATCGAGCGATTTAGTCCCTAAAAATAAATGATTAGTCACAACCACTATTTCTTTTAGCAACTAACCGGTCAACGAAAAAGATTAAAATGAACCATGACGAATCCCTTACCTTAATGATGATGAATCCGATTTCTATCGATTGACTTATGGCTACGGATGAGACAAGATTATGAGAATCAGCTTCCTCTATAACACTACACTAGAAAGAAAAACATGATTTAAGAGAGTAGGAGAGATATATTTTGATAAAGAAACAAAGTGAAATACTTGATTAGTGATGGACACACATATTCGGCTAGGAAGAAAAAGAAAATGAAGATGAAAAAAGGGGAATGAAGTCACTTACCAATTCGGTCAAGAAATGAGTGTCCAACACAAAAGAAAAAGAAAAGAAGAAGAAGAGATTAGGTGTTAATAGGTTCGGCTAGTGAAGAGAAAAGAGAAAAAGAGATAGAAAAGAAGTGTTAGGGAGTTTCGGTTGACACATAAATGAAAATGATCAAAATGGTCAAGATGATCAATATGAGATGGGTGTTTCGGCAACAAGGGAAGAATGAGTATAGATGGATTGAGAGTTTCGGCACAACAAGGGAACAAGATGAACAAAATGCAAAGAGAATTTTGGCCAAAACAAAGGAAGAGAGTTGGAAAGAGAAAACACCAATATGCTAAAAAGAAAGTAGGCCTTCCAAGCACTAATTTGCCAAATGACTAATGAAGAATCCGACTACCCAAAACCCCCTCTCAAACCGTGTATCATCTTTACCAAAAGATGAACATTAACCAAATAAAATATTTCCAAAACACCTTCCAAACTATAGGCCAACATGTTCCCTTATCTTTCCTTTTCTTTCATTTCATTCCTTGTTTTTCCCTTGTTTTCCTCCTTACCATATTCCTTTAGCCATCTTTCCATAAATAAAAAGTCTCCCTTACCAAAAATACTATCATGGCTGACACTTAGGGAAGGAACACAAAAATAAATCCTAAAATTTGCACTAGGTGGGATTTGAACTCCACCCCTCAAGCCCATACATGCAACGCCACACCACTCCTCTACTAGCTTCACTTGTGCTAGCAAAATGCACACTTATTTCCTTAAGCCTTGATGCCACTTGCCTTCTCTCCTTAAAGTGCTTAAACACAAAAATTTACCTATGGCTTAACTTGACCCCGGGACTTCATAGAAGCCCCTTAACCTTCCAAATTGACTTACCCATTAGGTCCAACTCACAATTGTGCCATTCTCATATTCTCAAAAATTCTAAAATGCTTCTACGTTCGGGGGCCCAATAGGCCCAATTCTACTAGGCCAAATTTTGGGATGTTACAAATCTACCCCCTTAAAGAAATTTCGTCCTCAAAATTTTCGGCTATCTAACAATGGTTAACACAGACTACTCTACCACGCTATCACAAGCGCTCTCGATTTCCAAAACAATAATACACTTCTAACCTAATCTAGAAATCTCTTCACCCGACCAGATATCCAACCACAGAAGCAAACAAGTACTTATCACGCATTCTTAAGATTTTCTACATTCAACCAACCAAGACATACCTGACTTAATGGTGATGGAAAAATCCCGAGCCTTATGCTCCTTAGACCCGCATCTCAAGCATGCTCCTGACCTTCTCCAGCATTCACCCGGATGACGCCTTTTGCAATATTCACAAACCGGAAAGTTTGGGCGTGCCTTTGTATGCTTCACAGAACGAGACTGCGACCCTAGAGAAGCACGATCTCTTTTCGTCTTACAATCCACGCACCCAACTCGAAGTGTTTCCTGAATTCCTTTAACCTCTTCCAATACCTCCCTAACTAGCTGAGTCAGCATACCCGTTCCAACTCCGTCGAAAACCTTCGTCTCAGCCACTGGCGATATCAGCACCTCCCTTTCCGGCTTATGCCCCGATGTTGAAGATCTAACCCAAACATTTCGACCTCTACTATGGCCGCGTGCACCTCGTCCGCGTCCTCTAGCGCTCATGATTGCTAAGTCGATTTAATCTAATTAAAAGTCTTATGAATCAGTATGCTATTTCAGTGTTTATTAAACAATGTTTTATGGAGTTTAGAAAGTAAAGTTGTTTTTGCACAACGTATCCTAAAGTCTCAATCTCTATAGTTTCAGCTTCTAAAGCTAAAAGTTCTAGAGTATTTCTACAGTTATACCACAATGATCATAAAATGAAAACATAAACTTACTTGACTTGGTGTCGGATACTAGTGGTGCCATACTTCCTTTAGATCATGCATTTATAAATTAAAATTTTAAACAGCTTTGGAAAAACGCTTTTGAACCCAAACCACAACCGAATTTTGCAACCGGGCTCTGATACCATAAAATGTAACACCCAAACCTGGCCCATGCGTTACGACCGGATCTGATGTGTCACATGAATAAAACGTATTTAAGAACTTGTAATTCGTACTAAAATAAGTATTATTTAAAAAACCAGTTTAAAAAAAATATTCGATAAAAATACTACTACTCTCGAGAGGTTTAATTGAAGAATCGATATTCAAATTTGTGATATTAAAACTGTAACTTTTGAAAATGACTTTGGTAATTTGCAAGAGAATCCGAGTTAAATTATTTGTACAAGTGTGTTTATAAAATCCATTTGTTAACCTATTTTGGAAAACCTTTATTTAAATTTTTAGAAAAATCCCCATTTAAAACAATTCAAGCAATATAATAAGTACGTCAAAACATAAAGCGAAAATAAAAATATTCCAGAGGCCTTATTACAACATAAAAACCCAAAATAGTAAAAGTAATAAAATAAACAGAAATAGAAATCTAAAGTTCAATAAAAACCATTTCTGAAGTATGGCCTCCACCGAGTGATCCATGGCCCAAGTCCACCTCACTGAGCATTACCTGCAAGGGTTAAGGAAAAGGGGTGAGTTACTAGAACTCAGTGTATAATCCCCCTTACCGTTGTCCACTGGGCCTGAACCCGTTTAGCATCATCTTGTCTAAGCCCATTTACATAACAGAATATATATATGCAATGTATGCAACCCAACCCATCCATCCATCACACCCCCGACCAGCCAATCACACCTGTGGGGATCAAGTCAACCCACCCCGCCGTTCACACCAATTCGCAGGCAAATTGCCATTTATAATATTTGTGGCAGAGCCACCGGAGTATCGCTACAGTCAAGCTGCTTTCATATAGTATTTTCGTGGTCAAGCCACCGAAATCATAAGTAAACATTATAATAAACATTTTTGTGGCAATGCCACCAGGCTACACTTCTCTTCATCATTTTTCCCAACCCATGCAATATGTAACATGCATCATACATAATTAAACATAATATCCACATATATGTACAACAATCATTAATCCAATAATTTTTTACGGTAAATCGGCCAACTATAGATCTTTGTAATTCGATCCACTAAAGCATTCTAGCAATTCGGCCCATAGGGGCATTTTCGTAATTCGGCCCATAAGGGCATTTTCGTAATTCTAATAATTTTAATACTGATTTTGACAAATCTATAGAAATAATTTAATTTAAGCAATTTTCTCGATTTATGCCATATTACAATTTTAACCATATAAATAATAATGATCTTATTTCCAACGTGATACCGAATCATAAATCTACGGGATTTCGGTGTGAGATTACACACCTGATTACGGTAAGGATTAATCCTTATTGATCGTCGGCACCTAAATCACCATTACACTCGATTAATCCAACAAATGAGATTTTATTAATCTAAATCTAAATCAAACGATCTATTGAAACGCTTACCCTTAGTATCGTGAACGACCACGATTTGTCTATTTTCACCGGATGATGGTCCACAACCCGGTGGAAAATCCCGAACCGCCGATACCGCTCTACGCTTGAACTTAGGAGTAGGAATTGCAAATCCACTCCTTTTGTCTCCCACTAATGCTTTTCCCTTCAAATCGGTACCACTTGCCTCCATTGGAAAAAGAATCTTAATCAAAACGATATTGCGATGATATGAAACGATTGTCTAAGGAGAAGGTTCGGCTTACCACTATTTCCGTATGATCAACAAGTGGATAAATCGAGCGATTTAGTCCCTAAAAATAAACGATTAGTCACAACCACTATTCCGTTTAGCAACTAACCGGTCAACAAAAAAGATTAAAATGAACCATGACGAATCCCTTACCTTAATGATGATGAATCCGATTTCTATCGATTGACTTATGGCTACGGATGAGACAAGATTATGAGAATCGGCTTTCCTCTATAACACTACACTAGAAGAAAAACATGATTTAAGAGAGTAGGAGAGATATATTTTGATAAAGAAACAAAGTGAAATACCGATTAGTGATGGACACACATATTCGGCTAGGAAGAAAAAGAAAATGAAAATGAAAAGAGGGGAATGAAGTCACTTACCAATTCGGTCAAGAAATGAGTGTCCAACACAAAAGAAAAAGAAAAGAAGAAGAAGAGATTAGGTGTTAATAGGTTCAGCTAGTGAAGAGAAAAGAGAAAAAGAGATAGAAAAGAAGTGTTAGGGAGTTTCGGTTGACACATAAATGAAAATGATCAAAATGGTCAAGATGATCAAAATGAGATGGGTGTTTCGGCAACAAGGGAAGAATGAGTATAGATGGATTGAGAGTTTTGGCACAACAAGGGAACAAGATGAACAAAATGCAAAGAGAATTTTGGCCAAAATAAAGGAAGAGAGTTGGGAAGAGAAAACACTAATATGGTAAAAAGAAAGTAGGCCTTCCAAGCACTAATTTGCCAAATGACTAATGAAGAATTCGGCTACCCAAAACCCCCTCTCAAACCGTGTATCATCTTTACCAAAAGATGAACATTGACCAAATAAAATCTTTCCAAAACACCTTCCACACTATAAGCCAACATGTTCCCTTCTCTTTCCTTTTCTTTCATTTCATTCCTTGTTTTTCCCTTGTTTTCCTCCTTACCATATTCCCTTAGCCATCTTTCCATAAATAAAAGTCTCCTTACCAAAAATACTATCATGGCCGACACTTAGGGAAGGAACACAAAAATAAATCCCAAAATTTGCACTAGGTGGGATTCGAACTCCACCCCTCAAGCCCATACATGCAACGCCACACCACTCCTCTACTAGCTTCACTTGTGCTAGCAAAATGCACACTTATTTCCTTAAGCCTTGATGCCACTTGCCTTCTCTCCTTAAAGTGCTTAAACACAAAAATTTACCTATGGCTTAACTTGACCCCGGGACTTCATAGAAGCCCCTTAACCTTCCAAATTGACTTACCCATTAAGTCCAACTCACAATTGTGCCATTCTCATATTCTCAAAAATTCTAAAATGCTTCTACGTTCGGGGCCCAATAGGCCCAATTCTACTAAGCCAAATTTCGGGATGTTACAAACCCAAATTACAACCCGAAGCCCATTACACCCCAGACCCAAAATAGACCCACTACTCTACCCCAAACCCAATTACACACAAAACAGACCTAGCCCAACTGACCTACGGGGCCCAAAAGGCCCAAGACCTAAATCAGAAACTAAGGGTTTCTTATACCCTAAATTTCCCTCGCTCCGCAAGCAACCTCAACACAGCCCTCGGTCACGCTACCATCAACGCGTGGATAGCTCTCCGTCGCCAGAATCCTCGCCTTTGACCTGCACAAAAAAGGGAAAGAACATAGCAAAAGGAAAGAAATGGCAAAACAGATTTTGTTTCTATTTTTTTCGATTTATTTCGGGGCTATATAAACCCCAAAACAACTTGTAAAACGGAGACAGATACACACATAAATATACAAAATACAAAAAAAATAGCAGAGGTGATTTCGGACAATTCTTTTTCATTTTTATTTTTATTTTCGAATACTGTTGTTTTCCATTTTTTTCCTATATTTTGTTTTTTTTAAAGTATAATATATATATATATTAAAATATAAAAAAAGAGTGAAAAATTACCTTTTTTAATTCCGCAGCATGAATTTTCACAAATCCTCATGAAAATCGCTCAAGTGAAGGATTCCGGAGTGCCTCTCTTTTTTTTTTTGGAAATAGAAGAGAAATGATTTTTTTCAGAAAATTTGGCCTTATATACGGTTTGAAAACGGCGTCGTTTTGCTTAAGGCCTTTACATGTCAAAACGACGTCGTTTTGCCCTTAACCGACCCGATCTGACCCGTCCCGCCTCAGGATTCGCGTGTTTTCTACGGAAGGGCTAATTGCACTTTTAGCCCTTTTGCTTTTTTATTGGTTTATAATCACGTTTTTTTTATTTTTTAATTTGACCCAATATTTTATTTCTATTCCAATTGGGCCCTTACTCGAACGATGTCGTTTTGGAGGGCAAGGATATTTTCCCTTTTAGTCCCTCCTGGTTACTCGCGTGTTCTAATCGGTCCCTCCTTTTAATTTTATTTTCAATTTTGCCCCAGATTCCTATTTTTAAGTTCAATTTTGCCCTTTTCTTTATTTCCTTTATAATTTTCAATATTTTATTATTAATTTCATTATTAATATTGGTAATTTTATTATTATAATAATTATTATCATCATTATTATTATATTCATTAATAATATTATTATTTTATTGTTATCACTATTATTTTTTTATATATTTAATAATAATATTATTATATTTATTATTATTATTTTCCATATTATTTTATTATTATTTTTATTATTATTTTTATTAATTTTATAATTATTACTATATTCATTAATATTAATTTTTTTGTTATCACTATTATTTTTAATATTATTATTTTAATTATATTTATTATTATTTTCCATATTATTATTATTATTATTATTATTTTCTATTATTATTATTATTATTATTGTTGTTTACATATCATTGTTTTAGTATTATTTAACTATATAATTTTATGTTATCTTTATTATATTATATATTTTCTTTTTTTTGTATTCACTTACATCATTTTAAATATTATTTTTATAATTGTTGTTATTAGCATCATTATTATTATAATTTTCATTTTGTTTTTTAATATTTTTATTCTTTTCAATTATTGTTTAAACTTTTATCAATGTTCACTTAGTTATTGTTTTTATTTATTATTAGCTTGTTATTTTATTCATATCGTTGATTCTTTTTGCTGTCGTATTTATTATTTGTATTATGGCATTACCCAATTATGCATATTAGCCTTATAATTCATTTCATGTTTTACTAAAAATCTTACTCCATTTTATTCAAAAAAAGTTCTTAAAATGAGACAAGACTCAGTATTTGGGATCTTTGAAAGAATTGTGCCCTAACTTACTGGGTTTCGATATTTCTCATCAAATTTAAGCAATCCAGTACCCTTTTTAAAACAAAACTTATAAGTTTCAAATAAAAGCTTACTCTCAGAAAGTCGAGATGTTGTGTCCTAACTTATTGGATATAACACTTCGTTATCTCGAGGTAAGGATTTTCTACAAATAAAAAAAACTTTGTTTCGAAAACTTGAAATGTCACATCCTAACTCGTTGGGTATGACATTTTATTTTTATTTTTTTTTAAATAAGAGAGTCTTAACATCTAGTTTATTTTATTCAAGTTTCTAAAAAAAAAGAAGATCATATTTTTTAATTTTTTTTTATTTTCGACATTAGGACAATAACTAATCAATCCGGTACCAATTTTGGGCGTTACGAGGGTACTAATCCTTCCTCGTACGTAACCGACTCCTGAACCCGTTTTCTTGAATTTCGTAGGCCAAAATCAATGTTTTGAAATAAAATGTTTTATAAGGTGATCCGATCACACCTAAGCAAAAAGGGATTGGTGGCGACTCCCATTTTTGTTTTTTAAAGTCGACCCCCGTTTTTATAAAAACTTTAAAAATGGTTTCGACACTCTTATTATCACGTTTTCTCGCGTTCGCAGATGCGTCATGCTCATTATATCACACTACTCACAGCGTAAGCCATACAATGATTTTTCTTTTTTGTGTTCTTATAGGTTTCCTGCTTACCATCCGAACAGACTCCATTTTTCCAATAAGTGTACCAGTTCACCACTAGATCAAGCCATGGCAAACCATGGACTTTTGATCCGAAGAATCAGTAAACCTTGTTTGAGGTGTCACCCTGAAGGACCTATATATTGTTTACACGGTGTCACCCTGAACGACCAGTAAATAACTGTCGTCACAGTGTCGCTCCGAAGGACCAATAGATAACCATCGTCATGGTGTCGCCCTGAAAGACCAGAAGATAATCGTTCCATGATCCTGCCAATCTCCTTGAATCCCATAACAATCCACCCATTCCTCCATTAAGCCAAGTTTTCATACCTTTATCTAACCCGTCATAATAACTCCCTCCATACTTCGTATTTTAAAAACATGTTTTTCACACACAACAATTCACTTATTATAACATATAGTACGCCATATTTCAATACGCCAATACAAAACCACATTGTGCATTTAGAGACCATACCAGCAATCATCTATCTATATATATCCACGACGTTATGCATTCATAGTTTACCTATTCATCAAAATCATATACAACTATAAATTTTAGACTGGACTCAGAACAGACACTCGAGCTAAACATTTTAGCAGCACAACAACTAACAACACCACTCTTAGAGTACAGAAACTCATTTTAAACCCTTCGTCCTTGCCAACTTAGCTTGTCCAAAAGCTAGAGCCTCCTTCGTCCTGGCAGCTAAGCATGAGAACCAGATATATCGGTTAAACTGAAGGTGTCTAAACATTAAAACCCAAAATCCACTATTATACAAGAACTTTTCAAAATTCTTTACTTCTCTTCCTTAAATCCACGATTACAGAAAGATAAAAAGGCTTACGAGTTCCTTGGATTATTTACTTCTTGACCTTAAACTTCTCATTCACTGCCCTATACAATGTTTCCTCAATTTTTCTCCCCTTCGTAACAACCAAAGAAGATGATGAAGGAAAGAAAGTAAAACAAAATTGGGGATAATTCTACCTTAAGAATAATCCTCCTCTCTTATGCATAAATAACTTTTCTTACGTACGGTTCAAGGCCCTAAGTTATCATCCATTGGCAACCCTTTTGTCTCCCACTAAGGAACCAGTCGATTCTAATTGAACCGAACCAGGATTGAATCCCAAGTATTTATCATTCAGTCACTTAATTTTCCTAATTTCTCAATAGAGTCTGCCGATCCCCTAATTCTTTCAATTTACACACAATTTTCCCTAAATTCCAGACTTTATTGAAATCCAAGTGTGACAACTCTTCCACCCTAAAAAAAAATTATCCTCGAATTTTTTTCTAGCGGCTAAAACCATAAGCAGACTCAGAGGACTACTCTTCTCCTTTAAAAAAATACATCCTATCCCCGAGGTAGTCACCTCTCACTTTTTCTGATTCTTCTTCATTATTTACTTTACCATAAATTCACCTTAAACCCATTCCTCTTGAATGGCGGGTCCATCGGTACTCTGCATGAAACCAATAGTTGCATACAGATATAACCGCAGTTATCCTAGTGGCACCAAAGCTTATACTCTAAACTAAATAGTTGCCCATCAATATACTATTTATTCGATTCTCAATCAAAAAATAACGATTGATGGGTACTTGATAGAAAAGTGTCTCTACCTGATAATCCCGTCTTTCGGGATAACAAAAGGTTTCAGAAAAACCCTTCCCAAAACCAACAGGTGTCAAAAACAGATTTGAGAACTTGAACAATTTATTCCAAATTTGAAATACAAGCTTCTCTTGGACATTTAACTATTTAAATCGAGATGTAGAGATAGGTAATCCTTTCATCTAAGATCCTCCTCCCCCCCCCCAAAAAAATTTCTTTATTGCTTAATCTTTCGCCAAGACCTTAAGTTTCTTTTTTCCTCTATTTTCTTCTTTCAAATTCGTTATCAGAGCTTATTTTTCCCTTTCGATATTAACCAACCCTAAGGTAAATCTTCTTTCTTCCTTTATGTTTCTTATTTATATATCAACATGTCTAGGATCGCACCTGTGTTAGAAGGGAAGGCCAAGGTTTATGGGCGCCAGAGCCTAAGAGGTCACCAGGGTAGTTCCACAGTCGTAAGCAGAAATGAAATCCAATCCCAAGAGACTATTACGTCCGCTATGACCCCATTGTATAGTTGTCTAACCACCCAAGAAGAAATGGTTAGCTACTCAGCAGATCAAGGTATCCGATTGTCAAATTTCGCCTATCAATTCGAGGTTGTCAATGGGAAAAGGCGCTTGAGTGAATTAGTGAGGGTCTCATACTACCCTTTTATCTATTAGAGGCAAGGTTCCACCTCCATTGTACCTCTTTTTCTGCATAGTCCTTGAAGAATATGGAATTGCACTAGGGCAGCTGGCTGGTCTATCTTGGTGGACCTTGGTGGCATATTTATTGGATTGCAGCATTCGGAATGTGCCACCCTTGCTTGGCATCTTCTAATGCTTCTACCAGTTGAAGGTCCAAACTTAAGGGCCCTTAGTTGGGATGGTGTATTTTAGTGTTTGACAAGGCCGCGAACTCATTCTCAAGAATTGAGCTTCAAACCTCCGCTTGGATCGTAACAAATTTATCTTGGTGAAAAGTAGGCTCGCCACTAGCTTCGGCTTTCTCTCACGATGGTCAATTCCTAAGGAGTCCACTTGCCTCCAGTTCCAAGTTTTAGATATAGAGGTCGTTGTGACCCAAGTTGAAAGGTTAAATCTCGGGCGCACTCTAGAATTAAGAAGGTTCCTTACAGTTTGGAATACCTTTTGCTATTGTTTAGAGGGAAAAATCCCAAATGGTTGGTGGGCAATAGATCTCTATCTTGGCATGAGCCTTGAGATTGTTCATTCCGCTGAAGAAAAGTGGACGTTTGGGGCCAACAATAAGTTAGCCTGCGTATTTATTGGGAGGAAGGAGCCCACCAGTTTCTTCTATATTGTCTGCAATATTCCTCCCCACCGCTGGCATTCCTCAACTTTAAGATTTAGGGGTGAGTCGTCAGGTAGAAATTTAGTTGAGAATGTTGTTAACTTCACTGTTACTACTGTAGGTCCTACTCATCCCTTAATCTCATCACAACCCTCAATCTGGAGCTAAGGACATGGAGGCGCTAATAGAGATTACGCAACAGGCCATGAAAGCAGGTGACTCTAGAGCACAGGCTAGTAGTAATAGCCGCAAGAGGCTAAGACTTGAAAGAGGGTCCCCCAGAGCTTACGAAAGTAATGGTAATAGGTTGGTCTGCCACAAGCCTGGAAAGAAACTAGGCTTCCCATAAGGAGAATCTCCTATTACTCCACTAGCCATCCATGATCCCCCCGTTGAATCCATCAATGCTGCAGGCCTTCAAACAACCAACTAAGTGCCCCTTCTCGCTGATGCAATCTTAGCCACTTCTCGTAAAATTTCACATACTTCTCCAATTTGCGTGCTTTACTACACTCGACCTTCTGGTGAGGTACATACATTTTTCTCTTGGCACAAGCACATAGGCGCGAGACGATACCCCTTCTTTCCTTTTGTTGTCCAATAGAGATAATATAAGGAGTTGTCCTAGGAGTTAAAGTAGTTCACTTACCCTTTCCCCCTTCAGTGGCGTTCACAAGTGTACTCTTATAGAATTAATAGGTTCCTTCTCCATGCTAGTAGCAGAGTGTGGACTCGTGAGCTGGGCTCTTCAAAAGGCTTGTGCTGAGAATGAGGCTAAGCAGGTAGAATTTGAGAGGGCCATTCTCTCTAGCAAGCAATCTCTTAACCAGCTCTGCCAATCATACAAAACCTCTGTCTACCAAAATAATAAGCTTACCAAATCTGTCTCCACTTGGGATACCAAGTATCGGTTCTTGGAGACCTGAGCAAGGGAGTTAGAAGAGAGGGTTCACCAACTGGAAACCCTCGAGGGACAACACCTCGTCGAGAAGAAACAAATATAGAGAAAGAACAGTGAGGCCCTAAAGAATTTAAGGCAGACACCTAGGTGAGCATTTAGCAATATTTGCCTAATTTAAGGTCTAACATGATTCTGCATGCACAAGTCATAGTGGGTCCCCTTGACTTGAGCCAAGTGAACTTTAACTGCATGTGAAAGATCATCAAAATTGATCTTGGCTTCAACGCTTTCAACCCTTCAGGGCCTGAGTAGAAGGAATTCCAGAGGCAGTGGAAGGGATCCAGAGAACTCTTCTATGCCTAAGATTTAGGAATGTCTAACCCTGATTCTTTAGAAGAGCTGACCTAAATAATGAAAGTCCAAGGGATGTCACCACTCCTGCCTCTCAAGGGGAAAATTAAGACTCTCCTTTTGTATATATGTATTGACCTTCTTTTCTAATGGAATTCCCTTCCTTTCTTCACTTATCTTTCACATTATGCTTTATTTACTTCTCCTTCTGTTATTTTCGAAAGGCATAACGTCAGGCTTGCTTTAGTTTGGCAATATGCACTCAACTTTATACACATAATAACTTTGTAACAACTTAAGGGACTAAGCCAAATCTAACGTAACATGCATATAGGGGCTATTCCTCAAATTTCTATGTCCAGAGGATCAACTAAACTTAACTCTGATACCACTAAATTGTAACACCCTCTACCCGACCCGATTGCTGGGTTCGGGTACCAAGTGTTATAATCAACCCGAGATACTTAACAACAATTTTATATTTATTTATTTTCAACTTTTAAATGCCAAGATAGGTTTCCTATTTACACATAACTTCACTCTACTCTCTTTAGTTAACAACAAGTTACAAAATATCACTACAGATAAATTCTCTACCATTCCTGAAGTTTTTATAATCAATTTACCTTATTGAGCAAGTTTAAGTTTATAAGCATAAAATGACTTGGGAATTAAAACTTTAATAAAAGTGTTCTTATTCGCACCTCGAGGCGTAGCCTCTAAGACGCCCCTCTATATGCATGGTACAGCTGTGGTGCCATTTGCGTAACTTGGCGGTGTCTGGCTTGGTGCCTCTATGACCCTTAAATCACTCCTTAATCTTACGTACAAAGGAGTACAATCGTAAGCTTAGAGGAACATAGTGAGATTCTACACAGTAGAAATCAAACGCTTTCAACTTTTAGGTAAGTAAGAGTAAAAAAACAAAATTTAAAACTTCTTGACAAAACTTAGGAGATTTTGTTGTAAAACTGGCGTAGTCGACATTCATGTGTTCTTTGAACCAATCATTTGCAGATATACCGACTGATCTGATCATAAGAACACTCCTTCAAACAACCCCTTTCTAAGCCTAACCTTGTCTAGCTCCATCTTAGGCTCTCATTTTACCTTTCTAGCTCGACTCATCAAGGTACCATATATATGAATATGCGATTTAAAGACTAATTTTGAGGAACTATCAGATATCTCACCAAAACTTTGGACCCTTACTCTAATATATTCGTTCCATACTAAACACAAAATATACTTACTGCATTACTCCAACAATTTTCTTCTTATGACTTAGTCTGTTCTTAAACCCTTCTTCTAAGGAAGACTCATTTACTGACAATCTCATTTGATGTCCTGAATTTGATATTTCATTGATACATGATCACCCTTTTCTTTGTAGACTTGTACTTGTAAATTGTCTAGGAGAACTTTCCCACTTTAGACTATTCTACTAAAATACTCCCAGTAATAGATAGTTCCATGTGGTCTATCTCTTTCTCGGATTTCCATTTGCGGGCTTTCACATTTGATAGTCCCAAATGGACTTCCCCGCGCTATACAATCTTGGTAGACTTATGTTTCTTCCATTATTTCCTGACAGGCTTTCCACCCAATATAGTCCTCAATGGACTTCCTTCTTAATAGAGTCCTAAGTGGACTCCCCTCTTATTCTGGCGACCTCTTTACCCATGAATACTTAGGACTAATATTTGTATAATCATCTCGCTTTGTTATAGCCAAAGCTGGTTTACTATTAAACTTTAGCGGACTCTTATGGCAGATACTTATTACCAATACTTTGAAGGAATTACTCATTTCTCTCACATATACCCGCATTAAGACTCTTCTACCAGTTCCACTTCCCTTCGCATTTTGGCGGATCCTCTTATTATCGCGTTTTCTACATTCGTAGACGCGCCACGCTCATTCTATCAGACTACTCGCTGTGTAAATCATACAGTGATTTCCTTTTTTTTTACCCTGATAGGTTTCCTGCTTATCATCCTGACGGACTCCATTTTGTCATAAAGTGTACATATTCACCACTAAATCATGCCATGTCTAACAATGGACTTTTGGTTCTAAAGAATTAGTAAGTCCCTTTCAAGGTGTTGGCCCAAATGACATGTATACCGTTTACACGGGTCACCCTAAAGGACCTATATATCGTTTACACAATATCGCCTCAAAGGACCAGTAGATAATAGTTCCACAATGTCGCCAAAATCCTTTGAATCCCATAACAATCTGACCATTCCTTCATTACGTCAATTTTTCCTATCTTCATCTAACTTGTCATAATAACTCCCTCCATACTTCGCATTTTAAAAACATGTTTTTCACACACAAGAATTCACTTGTTACTATAACATATAGTAAGCCATATTTCAATACGTCAATACACAACCACATCGTGCATTCAAAGAGCCTACCAGCAATCATCTATATATTTATCCACAATGTTAGGCATGCATAGTTTACCCATTCATCGTAATCATATACAACCATGAATTTCAGTCTGGACTCAAAATAGACACTCGAGCAAAACATTTTAGCAGCACAAAAACTAACATAACCCAAATTAGAGTACAAAAACTCACCTTAAACCCTTCTTCCTTGCCAGCTTAGCTTGTCCAAACGCTAGAGCCTCCTTTGTCCTGACAGGTAAGCATGACAATCAGATACACCGATTAAATTGAAGGTGTCCAAACCTTAAAACCTAGAATCTATTATTATACAAGAAATTTTTAGAAATCCTTACTTCTCTTCCTCAAATCCACGAATGCAGAAAGATAGAAAGGCATACCAGTTCCTCGGATTCTTTACTTCCTGACCTCAAACCTGTCATTCACTGCCACATACTGTAACACCCTCATACCTGACCCGATCGTCGAGTCAAGGAATCAAGATGTCACATTCATTGCCGAAGCAACTACTGAAAATTTTAGATCAATTTATCTTATTATTTAATTAATGTAGATCATTAACTAATTATAGTAATAATTAAATTTATGATAGAACTAATTATGAGTTAAAGGAGCTCATTAAAACATCCACAATTGATCAAAGGCCAAATTGTAAAGTTCATAAAAATTTTGAACTGTCGTCACGACGTTGGGGGTTTCCACGTCGTGACATGGCGAACTTGTCATTGTGACGTCGTCTTCATTTACTACAAGTTCCGCTCTTTATTTTTATTTATTTATTTTATATCATTACCTGAACCGTATTCAGATGTCATAACCACCCACTTCATTTTACATATCATCCACTTACATCTATTTCTAATCTCAAGACTTCATAAAAACATGATATTCAATTAAAGATAACAAAGTTTATAAAATTAACACAAATATTAAAATTTTACAAATAAGACCAATGGAGGACTTGCACTTGCAAAATTAGTTTACCCACTTTATGTATATTTCATATTTATTTCTAAATTGTGCCAATCAATTTAATTCTTCATAAAATTTTAACAAAGAGTTCACATCAATTAACAATTATGCACTTATTATGTTATCAATTCGTTTAAACATACTCATATGTATCAATCATTCCATCACCTACAACCATTTTGAAACATTTCAAATTCATCTACTATATATATATGCATATATTTTTTTCCTTCTCCTCCTCTTCATTCCACATCCTTTATGTATATATTTGTTAGAATCTTTAGCTTTTAGTATATAACATGCTTATATGTAACATTATCTATAATTCCACTATTTACTTATGTGTTCATATCAAAGATGTCCACTTGAGTCATAGTCACATTATTTGTAACACCCCTAACTCGTATCCATCACCGGATTAAGGTTAAGAGGCGTTACCGGACATATAAGATCAAAACATAAACATTTCATTAACATCAAACATTCACAAACATTACCTAATGAAAAATTACACATGCAGTCCCTTTAGAAGGTCTACGAGACCTTAAACATGCATTGGGAAGGAGTCGGGACTAAACTGAGCACATACAATTTTTTTAGAAAATTAAACATTTTTCAAAGTTACAGAGGTCACACGCCCGTGTGTGGGTAGGTGTGTGCCTCACACGCGCATTAGATGCACTCCGTGTGTGTGACCTGCAGTAACTTTGAAAATGTTTAATTTTTTGAAAAATTTGTATGTGCTCGATTTAGTTCCGACTCATTCCTCAATGCATGTTTAAGGTCTCGTAGACCTTCTAAAGGGACTCTATGTGTAACTTTTCATTAGGTAATGTTTGTGAATGTTTGATGTTAATGAAATGTTTATATTTTGATCTGATATGTCCGGTAACGCCTCTTAACCTTAATCCGGTGATGGATACGGGTTAGGGGTGTTACATTTATTGGTATCAGAGCTACGTTTTAGTCGATTCTAGGACTAACGTAGTGTGTGTGTGTCTAGCTATACATGCCATATTTATAAAATGCGATAGTGTGATGATTCCTGACAATTGAAATGTGTTGTAACAGCCCGATTTTGGGGCTAGTCGGAATAGTAATTTCAGAACCACTAACCCGAGGCCAGAGAAATTATTTTTAATATTATTTTACGTGTTATAGCATGATTATATGAGTGTATAAAAATTTTGGTGAATTAATTTTAGTAATTGCATGCTTAATTGTGAAAAAGGACTAAATCGCATAAAGTGTGAAAGTTCTATTTTACAAGCTATAGGTGTTAAATAGCTATAGAACCTTAAATTGGAGGTCATTAATGTGAAATTAGACCTTTATAATGTTGATAGTCGGCCATAGGGACAAGAAAATTTAATTTGGTTAAGATTTGGTGGATTAGGTGACTTAATGGAAATAAAATAAAATAAAACATAAAAAGCTATCATCTTTTTCCTATCACTTTCTTCCTCCACCGAAAATACCAACAAGAATAGGGGTTTGGAAGCTTGAAATTTTCAGCAACTCATCCTCCTTACAAGTAAGTGATTTTGGTGGTCTTTCATGATAATTTTTGTACTTTTGGAACCCCTAAAGCTTAAGCTAACTAATGAGAGGACTATTTTGCAAAATGGTTGAGAGTCTAGGGTTTGGCCATGTGAGTATTTATGTTGATTTCTGAAATTTTATGGAACAGAATGAATCTTAGTTGTTAAATAAACAACTTTTGTGAAAGGAGTTTCCATGAAAACACCTAAAAGGACCTTTTTGTAAAGGTTGTAAAATAGGTGGTAAATGTGTGAAATAATTGAAATTATGAGTTGCTATAAGAGGGAATATGAATCGGCTAGGCTTGGGTGTGTGAAAAATGAACACATTTCATTTTACGAGCCTAGGGGAAAAATAGTAATTTTGCAAAAGTCTAGGGGCAAAATGGTAATTTTACCAAAATAGGAATTTTGGAGTGATTTTAATAATGTGGTTATTTAATAAGCTAAATATGTCATTATAGATCAAGAAGAGTGTGGAATCAACCTTGACCGAGGGAAAGGGAAGGTTTCGGACTAAATCGCAAATTGACATATTTTGTATCAAGGTAAGTTTATATGTAAATGATATATTTTTTTTACTTATGATTTTACATATAAATGTATTATGGGAAATGTGCATGAATATTGTTGATAATTATTAATTGATAGAAAGTGAAGAAATTATGTATGAATACCGTAATTATTGTTATTGGTGGGCTATGTGCGATACCACCGTAATTATTGTTATTGGTGGGCTATGTGCGATACCACCGTAATTATTGCTATTGGTGGGCTGTGTGCGATACCACCGTATTTACTATTATTGGTGGGCTGTGTGCGATACCACCGTATTTACTATTATTGGTGGGCTGTGTGCGATACCACCTTGTTGTTTATTAGTGGTGAGTTGTGTGAGAAACCACCCTATATTTGGTATCATCCCGAATGTGTTTATCGAGAAACTTTGGATTAAATGAGATTACGTGGGACTGTGTGATGATGAGTGCAGGGTATAGGTGCATGTAAAGGTGAGCAATGTGTATGTTGTGTATTTGAAATGTGGTAAGATTTGGAAAATAAGTAAGTACAATTACAATGATCTGAATTATTCTTGATTAGAATGTAATGTTCTTTATTGATAAGTATGTGGTATGATGTTTATTGTTTACATATAGACTTACTAAGCTTAAAGATTACTCCCTTTTCTTTCCCATTTGTTTTATAGTATCGACAAGCCAGCTCGGGGAACAGAGACCGTCGGAGGATCACCCACACTATCTACACATTTGGTATAGTTAGAGCATTCTTTTTTAGTATGGCATGTATAAGGTTTTGTTCTTTTGGGTTATATGTCATATTGGTTTAGCCAAATGTATTGGCTTGTGATGATATTTGATTCATTTTGTATAAGTCCATGAGATGTGGCACATAATATTTATTTGAATGTAAACCTATTTATATATGCATGTATATGTAAATGCCATTATGTTATGGCTTATGGTTATTGTTGGTTGAATGATGATATGTTGCATGTGTTTATGGATGTTTAGTGTGGTTTTGATATTGTGAAAGTTGGTGCAAGTTTGAGTGGCAAAAGGCTTGGTAGATAGCCTTATTTTGTCCACATGGGCCGAGGCATGGCCGTGTGTCTCAACCCGTGTGGAAGACACGGCCATAAGACATGGGCATGTGCCCAGGCCGTGTGTAGTCTGCACCTGGTTTTAGGAATTTAATTCGCCACACGGCCTGAGGACATGGGCGTGTGCCTTGGCCGTATGACCTTAAGGAGATGATGACGTCATAAACAGAATGTCAAGGTTTTCACACACGAGTTAAGACACGGGCGTGTCATGGCTGTGTGAGGGACACGGGCGTGTGCCAAGCCGTGTGAAAACCACTGTAGGTTCGAATTTGAGAAATAAATCCACACGGGACAGGAACATGGGCGTGTGTGATAACACGACCTGCCCACACGGGCGTGTTCCTTTCCACACGGGCGTGTGGCCCTGTTTTGAGTAAGAATTTTCTTAGTGCTAGTAAGAATCCGGATTAGTTCTGAACTACTCCTTATGTATGTTTTGGGCCTCGTAGGCTCGTTTAAAGGGTGATATGGATATTTAAGGAAAGTTTTAAATTTGAGTGGAAAATTGTGAATCGATTTGTATGATTGCTTGCTTGTAAGTCTGGTAATTCCTCGTACCTTGTTCCGGCGTCGAATACGGGTAAGGGGTGTTACATGTGTTTTCGTATAGTAAATAGATCCCGGTTGAGCCGTAGCTGATGATGTAGAAACTATAGCGCCTGCTCCCGCTTAAGGGACAGCGCCGGCTGAATCTCGGCCGACTTCGAGTAACCAAGAGGGAGAGGCTAAACAAGCCTTTTACCAAATGATGAATGAATGGTTTACTCAGTATATCCGGATGAATCCACTGTTCCACAACCTTCTCTCCCACCGATTCCTCCTCAAATACCTGTTATGCCACAAGTTATTGATCCAGTGCGATTGAATAAGCCACTGGTTGATAAAATCAGAAAACACGGGGCTGAAGAATTCAGATCCACTATTGATGATGATGCTGAGCGAGCTAAATTTTGGCTTGATAATACAATCCGTGTGTTTGATGAATTATCTTGTACCCCTGACGAGTGTATTAAATGTGTTGTATCATTGCTTCGAGATTCCGCGTATCATTGGTGGAATACACTGATATCCGTAGTTCTGAGAGAACGGGTTACCTGGGAGTTCTTTCAGACTGAATTTCGTAAGAAATACATTAGTCAGAGATTCATCGATCAAAAGCGCAAAGAATTCCTCGAGTTGAAAAAGGGTCGTATGACCGTAACAGAATATAAGCGGGAATTTGTGAGACTTAGCAGATATGCTCGAGAGAGTGTTTCAACAGAAGCAATTATGTATAAAAGATTCGAAGATGGACTGAATGAAGATATTAAATTGCTTGTTGGGATTCTTTGAAATAAAAGAGTTCATTGTACTTGTTGAGCGAGCATGCAAAGCTGAAGAGCTCGAGAAAGAGAAGAAAAGCTGACTTAGAAGCTAGAGATTTCCGTAAGAGATCATCGAGTAAGTCGTTCCAATCGGCATCAAAGAAATTCTGAGATGACTATAGCCGTTCAAAGGCTACTTCGGGTTATTTTAGACGGGATCGAGATAGACCACCTGTGAGTTCGAAAGCTACCTCAGTAGCTAGTGTTGGTAACGTCAGACCAAATCAACTGAAGTGTAAATATTGTGATAAACGACATCCCGGCAGTTGTAGATTGAATGATCGGGCCTATTTCAAATGTGGATCATTAGATCATTTCATTCGTGAATGCTCTAAGTTGGTTGAGCAAGATATGAAGCAGAATATGAGGCCGAGTAACACGAAAGCTCGTGGTAGACCACCTAGAAACACGGGTAATGTGAGTAGCAATCAGAAAGGAACGAAAGACACAGCTGTTAGATCTAAGGCTCGTGTACCTGCCAGAGCTTATGCTATTCGCGCTCGCGAAGAAGCTTCGTCTCTAGATGTGATTACTGGTACTTTCACTCTCTATGATACTAGTGTTGTTGCATTGATTGATCCTGGTTCGAATCATTCTTATGTATGTGAGACTTTAGTATCCAGTAAGACTTTGCCTGTAGAGTCTACTGAATTTGTGATTAGAGTATCGAACCCTTAGGCCGGTGTGTTTTGGTTGATAAAGTATGTAAGGATTGTCCGTTGATGATTCGAGATTCATGTTTTCCAGGTGATTTGATATTGTTGCCATTCGATGAGTTTGATATAATTCTGGGTATGGATTGGTTAACTTTACACGATGCTATAGTGAACTGCAAACGGAAGACTATTGATTTGCAATGTCAGAATGATGAGATTATTCAGATTGAGTCTAATGATCTGAATGGTTTACCAGCAGTGATATCTTTGATGTTAGCTCAGAAATATGTGAGAAAGGGTTGTGAAGCTTACTTTGCTTATGTTCTCGATTCTAAAGTAACTGAAAAGAAGATTGAATCTGTACCAGTGGTGTGTGAGTATCCGGATGTGTTTCCTGAAGAATGACCAGGTTTGCCACCGATTCAAGAGGTAGAGTTTGGTAATGAGTTAGTGCCGAGGACGACTCCGATTTTGATAGCTCCGTACAGAATGGCACTGACTGAATTAAAAGAATTGAAAGCTCAGTTGCAAGAATTGACGGATAGAGGTTTCGCACGACTGAGTTTTTCTTCCAGGGGTGCGCCGGTTTTGTTTGTGAAAAAGAAAGATGGAACTATGAGAATGTGCATTGATTACCGATAGCTCAATAAGGTGAATATAAAGAATAAATATCCTTTACCACGGATTGACAACTTGTTCGATCAGTTGAAAGGGACTACTATGTTTTCTAAAATAGATCTGAGATCAGGTTACTATCAGCTGCGAGTTAAAGACTTCGATGTACAGAAAACTGCTTTCTGAACGAGGTACGGACACTATGAGTTTCTGGTTATGCCTTTTGGACTTACTAATGCACCTGCTATTTTTATGGATTTAATGAATCAGATCTTCAGACAGTACTTGGATCGATCCGTGGTTGTGTTCATAGATGACATATTGATCTATTCCCGTGATGAATCCGAGCATGCTGAACATCTGAGATTAGTACTACAGACTTTACGTGACAAGTAGTTGTATGCAAAGTTTAGTAAATGTGAGTTCTGGTTACGAGAAGTCAGTTTTTTGGGACATGTTGTATCAGCACAGGGTATTCGGGTTGATCCGAACAAGGTTTCGGCTATACTAGATTAGAAGCCTCCTAGAAATGTATCTGAAGTCTGAAGTTTTCTGGGACTAGCTGGTTACTATAGACGGTTCGTAAAAGGTTTCTCTATGATTGCAACCCCGATGACGCGACTACTTCAGAAAGATGTTAAGTTCGAGTGGTCAGAAAAGTGTCAGAAAAGTTTCGATCAGTTGAAAGCTTTATTGACCGAAGCTCCAGTGTTAGTTCAACCAGAACCGGGTAAAGAATTCGTTATCTATAGTGATGCATCTTTGAATGGTTTAGGCTGTGTTTTGATGCAGGAAGGCAAAGTTGTAGCTTATGCCTCAAGACAGTTAAAGCCGCACGAAAAGAACTATCCGACACACGATTTGGAATTGGCAGCAATTGTGTTTGCGTTGAAAATTTGGCGTCACTATCTGTTTGGTGAGAAATGTCACGTTTATTCCGATCATAAAAGCTTAAAATATTTGATGACTCAGAAAGATCTGAATCTACGACAGCGAAGATGGTTAGAGTTATTAAAATATTATGAGCTTGTAATTGACTATCATCCATGGAAAGCCAATGTTGTTGCTGATGCTTTGAGTCGGAAATCGTTGTTTGCCCTTCGTGCAATGAATACTCAGTTGGACCTATCTGATGATGGTTCGTTAGTAGCTGAGTTGAAAGCGAAACCATTATTTATTTAGCAGATTTGTGAGGCTCGGAAAATTGATAACGAATTGATAGCAAAACGGGCTCAATGTGATACGAATACTGATTCAGAGTTACGAGTTGATACTGAAGGTTGTTTGAGGTTAAAAGACCGAATGTGTGTTTCGATAAATTCAGAGTTAATTCAGATGATTTTGAATGAAGCTCATAGCAGTCAGTTATCTGTTCACCCGGGTAGTACGAAAACGTATAATGATTTAAAACAGTTTTACTGGTGGTCTGGTATGAAACGAGACATCTCTAAATTTGTTTCGAAATGTTTAATTTGTCAACAAGTCAAAGCCGAGCATCAGGTACCTTCTGGGTTACTTCATCCGATTATGATACCTGAATGGAAATGGGACAGAGTCACGATGGATTTTGTATCGGGTTTACCTTTGACATCGAGCAAGAAAGATGCAATCTGGGTTATTGTGGATAGATTGACTAAATCGGCTCATTTTGTTCCGATTCGCACAGATTATTCACTTGATAAGCTTGCTGAGTTGTACATTTCTCAGATTGTGAGATTGCACGGAGTACCTATTTCTATTGTTTCGGATAGAGATCCGAGATTTACATCACGATTTTCGAAGAAACTACAAGATGCATTAGGTACAAAACTACACTTTAGCATTGTTTTCCATCCGCAGACAGATGGTCAGTCTGAACGAATTATTCAGATACTCGAGGATATGTTGAGATGTTGCATTCTTGAGTTTGAAGGTACGTGGGAACGATACTTTTCACTGATGGAATTTGCATATAATAATAGCTTTCAATCGAGTATCAAAATGGCACCTTAGGAGGCTTTATACGGTCGCAAATGTCGAACACCTTTGTATTGGATTGAGCTCAGTAAGAATAAGATACACGGGGTCGATTTGATCAAAGAGACTGGACAGAAAGTGAAAGTGATTCGCGATAGTTTGAAAGCCGCGTCAGATCATCAGAAGTCGTACGCAGACTTGAAACGTAAAGATATTGAGTTTTAGATTGGGGACAAAGTGTTTTTGAAAGTCTCACTGTGGAAGAAAATACTTCGATTCGGTCGTAAAGGCAAATTGAGTCCGAGATTCATTGGACCATATGAGGTTATTGAACGTATCGGGCCGGTTGCTTACAGACTGTTGTTGCCACCCAAGTTGGAAAAGATCCATAATGTATTTCATGTTTCGATGTTTCGACGATATCAATCCGATCCATCGCATGTAATTTCCTCGTCTGAGATTGAGATTCGATCCGATATGACATACGAGGAAGAACCGATCCGGATTTTAGATCGCGAAGTGAAAGAATTGAGAAATAAGAAAATTTCTTTAGTAAAAGTCTTATGGCATCAACACGGGGTTGAAGAAGCTACGTGGGAGCCCAAAAATGCTATGAGAGAACGTTACCCAAACCTATTCGCCGGTAAGATTTTCGGGGATGAAAATCCCTAAGGGGGAGAGTTGTAACAGTCCGGTTTAGACCCTAGTCAGAATAGTGGTTTCGAGACCACAAATCCGAGTCAGAAAAATATTTTAATATTATTTTATGTGTTTTTAGTATGTGAATTGACATGTGTGAAATTTTCGTGATTAAATTTGATCATTTGTGTGCTTAATTTGCAAAAAAGACTTAATTGCATAAAATGTGAAAGTGACTTGATATTTGTTAAAGTGCTTAAGTGCTATGTTCTTTTAATGTGGGGTCCTTAAGTTGATATTATACCATTGAAATATTGGATGGACATAAAAACCAATGGTTAGTGGATTTTAAATGAAAATAAAAAGGCTAAAATGGTAATTAATGTATTAAAATGTAATAAACTAAAATAAAACACAAAACATGCATTCATCTTTCATGTTTGGCTGAAAGTTGAGAAGAAAAGAAAGCTTTGAATGTGGTTTTAGGTTCGGCACTCATTTTGCTTAATTAAGGTATGGATTTTGTTCGATTTTTGATAATTTTTACGTTTTTGAGATCGTTGCTTTGAATACTAGCTAGCCCATGCTTGAATTTTGAATTTGATGATGTATTCATGAAATGCAATTGATGATAAATTGTGGTTTTTGTTGTTTGATGATGGAAAATAAAAGATATGTGATAGATTAATATATTTTGTCTTTGGATTTTTGATGAATTTGAGTAATTTGAGCTAAATTGTGAAAATAATAAATTGAGGGACTAAAATGTGAAATAAATGAAATGTGTGGATTTATATGAGCTTAATGAATATTCGGCCAAGCTATAGTGTGGTCAAATTTTGAATATTTTGTATTTTGTGAAATAAGGACTAATTTGTGAAAAATGTGAAATGTTAGGGACAAAAGTGTAATTTGCCCATTTATGTGTTTTTGGATGAATATTTATTGAATATGTGATTTAATAAGTTTAATTTATACTAATTTAGATCAAGAAAAGAGGAAATCAAAATTGGATCGGGGGAAATCTAAAGTTGTTGAATAGTTATCCTGGTTCATCCGTCTTTGCCGAGGTAAGTTCATAAGTAAATAAATGTTGTTAAATTCGGTTGTATATATTTTAATTGTTCCAAATTGAATTATTACTTGTATATATATGTGAATGCTGAACTGAGAAAACTGTGGAAGAATTATCTACGAGTTTGAATCGATCGAGTTACGACGTCCGAAGGCCCCGTACGAACCTTAGGAATAGTTAGGATACATATGTCATGACATAGGATTTTGATATGTGTTTTCATGTAAGACCACATCTGAGACGTTGGCATCGACTTGTGTTTACGTGTAAGACCATGTCTGGGACATTGGCATCGTATTTGATTAAGTGTAAGACCACATGCGGGACGATGGCATCGATATGTGATTACATGTAAGACCACGTCTGGGACATTTTGTACGAGCTTTCCGACTATCCGAGTATCGAGTTAAGATCGAATGGTTCAATAGGCATTATCGAGTTAAGATCGAATGTGAAAATGAACTAAAAGGTTCAGGTACGTGCTATGTTACATGAATATGAAAGTAAGGTAGTTATATGTTTGAGATGAATATATGAATTAGACATGGTAAAAGAGAAACTTATATGTTGTAACATCCTAAATATATGGGCCTTTGCGTTTAGTATGCTGTGATGTGTATGTTATCTCTAATATGTTAATTAGATTGTTTAAGGGGTTCAGACTGGGCTCAGGGTTGGGCCGAGCCCTTAGTCAAATTTTCTATTTGGGCACCTTAGTGGAAAGCCTGACAAGATAGGGCTTAAAGATATTATCTGTGTTTTAAATCACAGAAGGGCTTGTGGCCCAGTGGCAAAATGGCGCCACTTAGAGAGCAGGGAGGTGGCGTCAGCTGAGGAGGCCAAGTTCGAGTCGCATGAAGCCCAATTCCCTTATTTAATTTTAATTTTTTTTGGCATTAAAAGGGAGCAGAGTGGGACGGCTAGGATGCTTTTAAATAGGAAGATTTATTTGTTTGGATAATATAGATAATATGGATATTGTGGCAGATAAAGGGAAGAAGAGGTGGTGTTATTCATGCCACTTATGGATGAGAGATCAGATGAGGATAAGGGAGAAAATCTAGGAATTTTCTGAAGGGCTAGGTGGTGGCTGAATTTCAAACTCTTGAGGGAGGAGGCAATCGGTTTTGGCTTGGGCAAGGGTGTGCCGAATTCTCTTTAGCCATAGGACTCAAGTGCTTTCCTTTAGTTGCAAATTTCAGCTTTTGGGGTGATAAGTGCCAAAATTTTAAAAAGTTAGGTGAGGTTCTCTTCTTTATTTTTGGGCATTTAGGGTTCTTATCTTCTCTCTTTTCCTTCTTTTGAATAAGAGCCAAAAACTCCCTTAAGCATTCTTTCTTTTCACATTTATGCGCCATAGCCAGAATCTGCCCTAGCCTTGCCGAAATTCTTTCTTTTCCTATACCGTTCCTATCACTTCTTTACGTTTGATATTACTCTTCTTCTCTCGATTAGTTCTTTTTAAAAGTCGAAATCTTAAACCCCATTCTCATCTCCATTGCTATAGCCGAATGTTCCCCTGTTCATTCTTTTCTCTTTGCCGAATTCTTCAGTAAGCTGAACCCCTATAGATCCCTGTGCACCATCTTTCTTTTGATTTTCGCAGAAGCCGGAATCTGTTAGGAGAAGCCGAATCTGTTGGTGTTAATGGTGAGTGCCGATTTTTTCTGCTTCCTTTCTTTTTCAGTTTTTGAGACCATAGCCGAATGGCTAGATGGTGGTTAGGGCCATCCTTAGTTTGACGTTTTCCCTGATCTCGTGTTTTTTTTCTTTGGCGGCATTCCGGGATTTGAAGGAGATCTAGTTGCCTAGGTTTTTAAGCCAGAAATCGGTAGCATTCGAACCATATTATTTTCGGGATTTCAAGGTAAGGATTTCGATTCTCCTTAAGTTGATTAATCGGGTTCTTTTTCGTTATTCGTGCCTTAACCTAATGTTTTGTTAAGCAATCATCATAGTACCTTCTGACCAAGGTGATTCATGGACTCGAATGTCAGCAAATCAAAGGAAGGGGTTGGATCTGTAGTCCTAGCCCCAAAGTTCAAGAAACGAGCGGTGTCGGCGGTTTGGGATTGGCCACCGGGTTTAGACCGGCTTCGGAGCAGAATAGTAGACAAATAGCAGTCGTATCGACTAATGATAGTGTCGACATAGAAAGTGTCGTCTTAACCGTAATCAGGTGTGTAGATCTCTAACACACTAATTAAAACTGTAATATGTATGTTATGGGCTAAAAGCGGAAAAGAAATTGTGTGTGGGATGATCGTTTTACCCAAACAGGTAGGCAAATGATGCAGTGTACGTAACCATAGAAACTTCTCTATGTGTGTATCGATGTATGTAAAAATCGAGATCATTTAGATAGTATATTGTGTGATTTTGCATGGATGTATGCATGGGATAGGGTTAATGTGATGAAGGGAAGAGCATGCTAATAGGTCACTCGGTGATCGGTGGTAAAACCACGATATGTACAGTTAGGTCACATTAGTGATCGGTGGCTCTGCCACACTTGATTATGAGTCACACGGTGATCGGTGGCTCGCCACGATGGATTATAAGGTCACATGGTGATCGGCATTATAACCCAGACAGCATGACCGTCGATATGGTGTGTAGCGGTTGGCGGGTTGATTATAGAAATCCCGAGAGTGTGTTGGCTGATGCAGGCTGGTGTGTAGAGGACGGACTTTTAGGTTGGGTTGGGCCATGTTGCATGTAAATATGTTGTTGCCGTTATGTATGGGCCAAGGCCCATAATGTGTTTAATGGGCCTAAAGCCTTTCATGTGTTTTTGGGATTTGCACACTTTGAGTCTTGGTGACTCACCCTTTATATTTTCTGACTTTTCGGATGAGCGGTAGAGATCGTGGACATGGGAGCCAAGCGGACTCGAGGGCCATCAAGTCTTTTATTTTCATAAACTATTTTTGATTTTTTTAAGTTTTAATTTTTGGATTATTTGTGTAATAAGGCCCATGGCTTAGGTTTCGATTTTCTATTTGTTAATGTTTACAATTTATAAATTTATGATCATGGACTTAAGTCATAAGGAGTAATAAAATGGGATTTTCAAACACGTTCAATAAAAAAACAAAGGTTTTCATCAAATATCGTTTTTCTGAATGAATACCTAAATAAACAAACCAAGATATCAAGTCCCTTCAAAGCAAAGTTTTTAAAGTTCAACCCGTAGCATACCAGATCTGGTCATAGCATTTGGGCCGGGTTTGGGGTGTTACATTTTGGTATCAGAGCCGAGTTGCAAAACTCGGGCTGTGAAATGGGTCTAGTAGTGATTTGAAAATGATGTGAATTTGAGAAAAGTTTGGGTTGAGATATGGCCTTCGAGTCTACCGGCACCCGATCCACGCAGGTAAGTATCCTAACTCTGGATGTGATATGCATGTTGGGCTTGATGGGCTTGATGGACGTAGACCAGTATGTTAGGCAATAATGGACCTTAGGCCTAGAGTAAACAACTCTTCAATTTCATAAGAATTAATCCAACCAAATAAACCCGTGAACAAGTCGCTGATCAGGGTGTGGCAACAGGCATACGCATGTCTAGGATTGGATTCAGGGAGAGGTTGGTACTTAAGCGGTCCTAGTGACTCACCTCCTCTTCCCTAGAATCCTACCTGGTGCGTAGTGACTGTTCACCTTAGCCATGAGGACTTGCTGACGGGCCAAAATTTATAATTAAAACCCGAAGGGGACCAGCCACCCTAATTTTGAAATTTCCAAAATACCCCTGGTTTGCAAAAAAAATACTAAATTACCCCTGATTTGTAAAATGACCAAAATACCCCTGGTTTGGAAAATTACCAAAGTACCCTTATTTCGTAAAATCACCAAGATACCCTATTTTGAAAAAAAAATATTTCGAAAATACCCCTGTAGGATAAAATTACGAAAGTACCCCTGGGTAGTGAAATAACGAAAATATCTTTATGTGATGAATGTGAGTTCATGGATGCTACTTGTATGTTGATGTATGATGGTTGATGTATGAGGTTCCTAGAACTAGGAGATACAAACTTGAGACTGAACCGTAGATATAATCACGAATTCGAAAGAACTACTCTTAAAACTACTGTTCATAAGATTGTTCGTGGGTAATTAGTGGAAGAAATTAATAATTCAAAAAAATTTCTAACCAGATAAACGCGAATCAGTAGAATGAGTACAAGAGGTCGTGGACGACCGCCGCGTGGTCGTGGTAGGGGTAGGATAGCTGTGTCATAACCAGTAGGATCTGGTTATGGGTCTGGAAACGAGATGTCAGTACCACCAGCTGCGGAGGTGGAATTTCAGGACAAGACGGTCGAAGATGATGCGGTCTCCCAGGCGATGTTAAGGGTTTTAGAAAGGGTTGTTGAGGCAGGCATGGGCACAGGAGCCCGAAAATCTGTGTCGGAGCGACTTAGAGCCAATGGGGTAGAAATATTTAGGGGAATTTCTAGAATAGCCCCGAGTACAGCTGAGTACTGGTTGGAGGCGGTTGAGCGTATAATGGATGATCTGGATTTTACGGAAGAGGAAAAACTGAAAGGGGTTGTATCTCTCTGCGAGACAAAGCTTATCAATGGTGGCTTACGGTTAAGGATGAGTGCGGTGGTGGCCAGATCACTTGGGATTCCTTCAAAATGGCGTTTCAGAGTAAATACATTGGGACAAGTTATGTGGATGCGCAACGTAGAGCATTTCTGAATTTGGTGCAAGGAAGTAGGTCGGTGGCTGCGTACGAAGCGGAATTCTTACGCCTTAGCCGTTATGCTCGAGGAATGGTGGCCACAGACCATGAACGTTGTGTTCGGTTTGAGGATGGTCTGAGGGATGATTTGCGTGTATTGATAGCTCCACAGCGGGAGAGGGAATTTGCTGTGCTTGTGGAAAAACCTAAGATAGCTGAGGAGGTGAAGCGAACAGAGAAACTAAATCGGGATAGAGATAGGGGTAGAAGTAAGAGGAATTTTGGATCGTCAGGGGCAGCTGGGCGTACTCAGAAAAGGCCCAGGTCAGACGGGTCGAGATGGGATGAGAGACCTGCTGCTGTTAGTCAGACATAGAAGTGTGCTCGATGTGGTAAATTCGATATAGGTGAGTGTTGGGCAGGCAGTGGGAAGTGCTTTAGGTGTGGATCTACGGACCATCAAGTTAGAAATTGTCCGCAGCAACGGGGCAGTGAAGGGCCCACGGGCCAAGGGAATGCACAACCAGGAAGAGGTGGTCAGCAGCCACAGAGAGGTCGTGGTCTAGCCAGAGGTGGTAACGGTTCCGGTCGGGGCCGTGGAGCACCAGGCCAAGGGGCAGGAAACACTAAGGCGAGGCAATAGGGGTTAGTCTATCTTTGCCCAGACGTCGAGAGGAGGCTGACGCATCGGATGTTATAATCGGTACGTTTTTAATTTTTGGTTTGCCTTACACTGCCTTGATTGATATTGGTTCGATGCACTCTTATGTTTCTAGTACTATAGTGGGAACTTTGAACTTAGATTATGAGACTTCTTCTAGGGAGATGACTGTAGTGAGCCCTCTAGGACAAACTGTAGTGGTGAACAAACTGTATAAGGATGTACCCCTGGAAGTTCAAGGGGTAGCTTTTCGGGCTGATCTGATGGAATTGCCGTTTGGGGAGTTCGATTTGATCTTAGGAATGGATTGGTTAGTGAAGTATCAAGCGGATTTGGACTGTGCAGCCAAGCGTATGGTGTTAAAAACTCCCGATGGTGGTGATGTGTTGGTGATAGGTGAAAGGGGGGAATTGTTTGTCAAATGTGGTGTCTGCCTTAAGGGCAGAAAGGATGGTGAGGAAAAGATGCGAGGCAATTTTAATGTTTGTTCGGGCTCTGGAAGCCAAGGAACTAACTGTCGAAGATGTCAGGACGGTGAAGGAATTTCTTGATGTTTTCCCAGAAGAGCTCCCGGGATTACCCTCGGATCGTGAAGTGGAGTTTGGTATCGATCTTCTTTCGGGAACAGTGCCAGTATCTATTACTCTGTATAGGATGGCGCCAAAGGAGTTGGTGGGATTCAAAGCACATATCTAAGAGTTGATGGATAAAGGGTTTATCCGACCAAGTGTGTCGCCTTGGGGTTTGCTTCTGTATTAGATATTTGGTTGTGTGAAGAGGTTCTAAGCTTAGGTTAGAAAGTGTATTACTGTTTTAGAATCAGAGTGCGCAGCGAGAGTGTAGTGTTGTAGGTTAGGATGTGCGACTGTTTCTATAGCTAGAAATTTCGAGGACGAAATTTCTTTAAGGGGGTAGAACTGTAACATCCTGAATTAATGGGCCTTTGCGTTTAGTGTGCTGTGATGTGTATGTTATCTCTAATATGTTAATTAGAGTGTTTAAGGGGTTGAGACTGGGCTCAGGGTTGGGCCGAGCCCTTAGTCAAATTTTCTGATTGGGCACCTTAGTGGAAAGCCTGATAAGATAGGGCTTAAAGATATTATCTGTGTTTTAAATCACAGATGGGCTTGTGGCCCAGTGGCAAAATGGCGCCACTTAGAGAGTAGGGAGGTGACGTCAGCTGAGGAGGCCAAGTTCGAGTCGCATGAATCCCAATTCCCTTATTTAATTTTAATTATTTCTGGCATTAAAAGGGAGCAGAGTGGGACGGCTAGGATGCTTTTAAATAGGAAGATTTATTTGTTTGGATAATATAGATAATATGGATATTGTGGCAGATAAAGGGAAGAAGAGGTGGTGTTATTCATGCCACTTGTGGATGAGAGATCAGATGAGGATAAGGGAGAAAATCTAGGAATTTTCTGAAGGGCTAGGTGGTGGCCGAATTTCAAACTCTTGAGGGAGGAGGCAATCGGTTTTGGCTTGGGCAAGGGTGAGACGAATTCTCTTTAGCCATAGGACTCAGTGCTTTCCTTTAGTTGCAAATTTCGGCTTTTGGGGTGATAAGTGCCAAATTTTAAATAGTTAGGTGAGGTTCTCTTTCTTTATTTTCGGCATTTAGGGTTCTTATCTTCTCTCTTTTCCTTCTTTTTTCGAATAAGAGCCGAAAACTCCCTTAAGCATTCTTTCTTTTCACATTTGTCTGCCATAGCCGAATCGCTTTAGCCTTACCGAAATTCTTTCTTTTCCTATACCGTTCCTATCACTTCTTTACGTTTGATGTTACTCTTCTTCTCTCGATTAGTTCTTTCTAAAAGCCGAAATCCTAAAGCCCATTCTCATCTCCATTGCTATAGCCGAATGTTCCCCTGTTCATTCTTTTCTCTTTACCAAATTCTTCAGTAAGCCGAACCCCCATAGATCCCTGTGTACCATCTTTCTTTTGATTGTCGCAGAAGCCAGAATCTGTTAGGAAAAGCCGAATCTGTTGGTGTTAATGGTGAGTGCCGATTTCTTCTGCTTCCTTTCTTTTTTGGTTTTTGAGACCATAGTCGAATGGCTAGATGGTGGTTAGGGCCATCCTTAGTTTGACGTTTTCCCTAATCTCGTGTTTTTTTTCTTTGGCGGCATTCCGGGATTTGAAGGAGATCTAGTCGACTAGGTTTCTAAGCCAGAAATCGGTAGCATTCGAACCATATTATTTTTGGGATTTCAAGGTAAGGATTTCGACTCTCCTTAAGTTGATCAATCGGGTTCTTTTTCGTTATTCGTGCCTTAACCTAATGTTTCGTTAAGCAATCATCATAGTACCTTCTGACCAAGGTCATTCATGGACTCGAATGTCAGCAAATCAAAGGAAGGGGTTGGATCTGTGGTCCCAGCCCCAAAGTTCAAGAAACGAGCAGTGTCGGCGGTTCGAGATTGGCCGCCGGGTTGTGGACCGACTTCGGAGCAAAATAGTAGACAGATAGCAGTCGTATCGGCTAATGATAGTGTCGACATAGAAAGTGTCGTCTTAACCGTAATCAGGTGTGTAGATCTCTAACACACTAATTAAAACTGTAATATGTATGTTATGGGCTAAAAGCCGGAAAAGGGCTGTATGGACAGTCGTTTTACCCAAACAGGGTAGGCAAAGGTTACCAGGTATGTAACCATAGAAACTTCTCTATGTGTGTATTGATGTATGTAAAAATCTGAGATCATTTAGGTAGTATATTGTGTGATTTTGCATGGATGTATGCATGGGATAGGGTTAATGTGATGAAGGGAAGAGCATGCTAATAGGTCACTCGGTGAGCGGTGGTAAAACCACGATATGTACAGATTAGGTCACATTAGTGATCGGTGGCTCTGCCACACTTGATTATGAGTCACCACGATGATCGGTGGCTCTGCCACAGTGGATTATAAGGTCACATGGTGATCGGCATTATAACTGACAGCATGACTGTCGATATGGTGTGTAGCGGTTGGCGGGTTGATTGTAGAAATCCCCGAGGTGTGTTGGTTGGTACGGGCTGGTGTGTAGAGGACGGACTTTTAGGTTGGGTTGGGCCATGTTGCATGTAAATATGTTGTTGCCGTTATGTATGGGCCAAGGCCCATAATGTGTTTGTGGGCCTAAAGCCTTTCATGTGTTTTTGGGATTTGCACACTGAGTCTTGGTGACTCACCCTTTTATTTTCATGACTTTTCATATGAGCAGTAGATCGTGGACATGGGAGCCGAAGCAGACTCGAGGGGCCATCAAGTCTTTTATTTTCATAAACTATTTTCGGTTTTTTTTAAGTTTTAATTTTTGGATTATTTGTGTAATAAGGCCCATGGCTTAGGTTTCGATTTTCTATTTGTTAATGTTTACAATTTATAAATTTATGATCATGGACTTAAGTCATAAGGAGTAATAAAATGGGATTTTCAAACACGTTCAATAAAAAAAAACAAAGGTTTTCATCAAATATCGTTTTTCTGAATGAATACCTAAATAAACAAACCAAGATATCAAGTCCCTTCAAAGCAAAGTTTTTAAAGTTCAACCCGTAGCATACCAGATCTGGTCGTAGCGTTTGGGCCGGGTTTGGGGTGTTACATATGTGCTTATGAGTATATGTACATTCAGCCATTAATGTTATAATGCTATTGTATATGTGATAAGGTTTGAGTTTGCAAGCATAATAAATGTACATTTGGTTAAGGTTTGTTTGATTTGGCTAGTTGTTTTAATGCGAATGTTTATTTGATCATTATTTGCTTATGACTTACTAAGCTATGAAAGCTTACTCTGTGTGTATGTTTGTTCATTGTTTTATAGATTATTAAAGCTACAGAAAGCTCGGGGATCATCGAAGATCATCACCACACTATCGAACTATATTTTGGTACCTTTTGAAAATGTATATACTAAAGTATGGCATATATAGTCTAGAGAACTTTGATTATGTTTTGAAATGTGTAAATATAGCCATGTGATATGGCTTGTTAATGAATGTGTTTATGGATGAGTTTAGTCTATGCTATAAGATGCATAAATTGGTATGGTTTGATATACTTATAGTTGGCCAAATGAAATGGTCAATTTCAGTAAGTTTTATGGTTGATTTGAAAATTGATATGATGAGAAATGCTATGAATTGAATTGGATTAAAATGATGTATGATTCATATGTTTTGTTGTGAAGTTGGTGTTTTGAATTAGTATATTTGAGTTGGATTTGTATATGGAAATAAATAATGTTGGTAAGGGTCAAATTGTGCATAATTTGGTATGCTTTTGGTTGCCTTTGGAACATGAATTGAGGTTTGTTTAATGCTTGTAGGTTTGACCCAAATTTTGGGTGGCAAATTGGCCTTGCAAATGGCCTATATTTGCCCACACGGTTGAGCACACGGGCGTGTTTCTCGACCGTGTCTCTCATGGTTGCATTTTGAAATAAACCAGGAAGCCACACGGGCTAGTGACTGGCCGTGTGAGCAAGTCAGTAACCTCCAGAATTTCACACGCCCGTGTGAGCAAGTCAGTAACCTCCAGAATTTCACACGGCCTGTCACACGGGCGTGTCTTGTGGCCGTGTGGACAAGTCAGTATGTATGCCCTGTTTTTCCACGGCCTAGACACATGGGTGTGTCTAATGCCGTGTGAGGCACACGGCCTACCCACACGGGCGTGTGACCTCTGTAACTTTGAAAAATGTTTAATTTTTTGAAAAATTTGTGTGTGCTCGGTTTAGTCCCGACTCCTTCCCAATACATGTTTAAGGTCTCATAGACCTTCTAAAGGGACTCTATGTGTAATTTTTCGTTAGGGAATCTTTGTGAATGTTTGATGTTAATGAAATGTTTATGTTTTGATCTGATATGTCCGGTAACGCCTCTTAACCTTAGTCCGGAGATGGATACGGGTTAGGGGTGTTACATTATTTATATCTTGAGCTACAAAATTCTAAATTAAGATCCGTTTAATGTTTTTGAAACTAGACTCAAATATCTTTTTACCAAAAAATTTCAGAATTTATAATTTAGCCAATAAGTACAGTAAAAATCTTCAAATTTATCCATGTTCTGTTGTTTGACAGCTTCGACCTTTCTTTACTAAAAATTAATTATCTCTTAGTACGGGGTTTGGATGATGTTTCTGTTTGTTTCTCTTGAAAATAGACTCATCAAGAATTTAAACATATAAATTTAAACCCCTAACTATTTTTTTACAATTTTTGATGATCTTCCAAAGTCAGAATAGGGGAACCCAAAATCAATCTGACCTTGTCTCACAAAAATTCATATATCTCATAATATGAAATTCTTTTGCTTACAACATTTCTTCTATGTAAAACTAGTCTCAATAAGATTTAATTTAATACTTTAATTAACCTCTAATTAAATTTCTACAATTTTTGGTGAATTTTCAAAGTCAAACTACTGTTGTTGTCCAAAATAATTTTAGTGCAAAATGTTGATAACCAAGTTTATAACACCCTCCTTTCCTTTCTCTATAATATTTCCCATCACTTCCTCTTATTTCCCTTCACTAAAATATCAAGAACATAAAACCTTATATAAGAAAACTCTACTTTAACATCATTTTCATGCTTTTTCAATAATATCAAACTCAAAAATATATTGAATTCTTGATGTTCTTACCTTGTCCTATTGATTTCAATCTTTAACTTTATTTTCTCTCTCCTCAAACTTCCATTTTCTTGAATCCAAGGTGATTTTCTTGTTCTCCATAGTCTCCTTATCACTTTTCTCTCTTGGTGATTATAAAAATTCCTTGAAATTCTAGGTGAAAATGGTGGAATTTTAGTGAAAGGACCAAATTGTAAAGACAACAAAGTTTTCTTCTTCTCTCCCCCTCACTCACGTTGGAAAGATGGGAGGATCTTCTCTCTCTTTTTTCATCTTCCTCTCCTTTTATACTAGCTATTTATAACAAAATATTATTAAAATATCTCATTAAAATATTAATAAAGTAACATTTATCTAATTGAATAATTATAAAATATCATCAAAATATCTCCAACATCATCATTGCCTTCTAGAGTTCTCTCTCTTTCTAATTGACCATTTTGCCCTTTATGATCCTTTAAAATTCCATTGTTGAATCATCACTTAATTTGGTAAAATTATGATTTAGTCCCTCATAATACTTCACCTATTCAATTTGGTCCTTGCATGCCAATTCCATATGTAACACCCCATAACCTTAAAACGTTGCTGGGACAGGGTTACGGAGCATTACCGGACATATCAGACAATTTACGATTATTAAACAAATAATTAAGATACACATTATAATTTATTCATTAAGTCCCTTTTATGGACCCTCGAGGCCCATAATACGTGTTAGAAGTGAATCGGGACTTGTTTGAGTGCTTCAGAAATTTTTCGTAATTTTTTTTTTGGTGAACTCAATATAACCTCTTTATAAACATCTAATCTTCCCTGCAATTTCAAACCGCAACCAATTTACAATCAATATGACAACCAATACATTTTCACATTCAAACATACCTAATTATGCCTAAAACATTGACTTGATAATTTACTCAATGAACATTCTTAACATCATTTAAAATTGGCTAATAGACTTCATTCATTCTCCATTTCAAATTTCATACCATATACACCATTTCATATTTAACATCTCACTTAACTAATTTCAAAACAACATTTCACATCCTTTACAACTACTATTCACATTGACCTATAAATTTAACCTAGGTACATGCCACAATTACCAAAAAGAGAGATACTTCACCAAAGTTTAGCTGAGGTCGGGATTGTTCTGGATGCTGAACCGGAACACTTGATTTCTACTGATCTGCGCACGAAAATAATCATATTGAGTATAGATATACTCTCTTTGGTATTACCATAATTCAAATTTGTAACATTATACAATAAATTATATACATTCAATTTATGCCTACAATTATTCAATAATTATTTCATACTTTAAATCAACTTGTTCAATAATAACAATAAGCATTATTTCAAATCTTGTATTTAATTGAATTCATACATTATTTCACTATCTCAATTTCATTAGATTTTTCACATCTCATTCCAATAGCTCATTTCATTTCATATACAATTCATTCAATTTATTCAATACCAATTCTATTGCAATTTGTTCTTTTACCCCTATTAACATAACTCGGACCTTGGCGGATACACAGATTGTAACATCCTTAAATCGGGGTCTTTGCATTTATGTGTGTTTGTATGTGATGGTATGGTTGTTGAGCTAGTTTAGGGTGTTTTGGGTTTCAGGCATAAGCTAGGGGTAGGCCTGAGCCATAGCAAAAAATTTTGTTTTGGGCTTCTAAGAAGGGGGAGCTGGGTGAGTTAGGTGTTAAGGGAAATTATTGGAGTGTTTTGACACAAGTATCCCAGTGGTAAAGTGGCAAGGGAGGCGCCACTTAAGCACAAGGAGAGTGACGCCACATGCAAGTGGGAGAGCTTTGGTTCGAGCTGTGAAGATCCCTTTCTGCATATTCTTTTTGACGCCAGGACCTGGAGGAGATGTGCTCAAGATGGACTCTGATGGATAGATGTTGAAAGAGTCAACAGATTCAAATGGGTGGAGAAGAGAAATTGTAGGAGTTTGACTTATTCAAAACGGTTTGAATGAGTGGCCAGGAGAAAATTTAGGAGATGGACATGGGAGCTAGAGTTGGCCGAATTCTAAACTCTGCATAGGGAAGGGGGAATCGGTTTTGAGTTGGCAGGGAGTGAGTGTGCCGAATTTGGTTAAGGTGCAAGTGGTTTCTGTTCTTTTTTTTTCGGCAGGTAGAGTTGTGCTTAGAACTCTCTCTCAAAAACCCCTCTATTTTCTTCTTTGCCGAAAGTTGTCTAGGCAATTTTGATTCTTCTTCTTTTTCCATCTTAGCCGAAACATTAAAAGACCATTAGGGTCACTTTGGTGCACTCTTTCCTTCTCATCTTCAAAAGCCGAAAACACCATATCTATCTCTTTTTCACTTTTGTTTTCATCTTTCTTCTTGAAACCCTTTGTAGCTGAATCTCTCCAAAGCCATATCACTCTTCTTTTTCTTCCTTTATTTGTGTAAGCAAGAGCCAAACCATTACCCTCCTTCTCTTCAATTTCTTTCTTTCTCTTCTTTTGGAACCATAGCCGAAACCTCTTGGATCCCAAGAGCATTCTATGTGCTTCTCTTTCCCGAAGAATCTACTCTAGCCGAATCTCAACCCACATCTTGCGGATCGTTCTTATTTGGCGGCATAACTTGTTGATCGGATATCTGTTCAATCGTGGTAGGTGTCTCCCTCTATTTTAAATCTTCTTTTCTTCTTGCTGATACCGAAGGCATTAATCCTATATTGTTGGTTCTTGGCCGATTGAAGGGGGGCTCGTCTTCGCGTTGCTTCAGCTTTTGCTTGGTGATGGTAAGGTGTTGAGGAAGGGGGTGACGCATATGTTTGGATTCTCGGGACTTGCTCGGTTCGTAGTTTGGATCTTGATCTTGAGATCTGTCGATATAGCCAAGCGATAGGTGGGGTTAGATCTGTGACCCCAGCCCTTAAGTTCAAAAGGAGGGCAGTGTCGGCTTTTCGCGATTGGCCACCGGGGTGTGGGCCGGCATCTGAGCAAAGCAGTAGACAGATAGCGGTTGTGTCGATTAACGACAGTGCCGACGTAGAGAGCGTCGTATTACGGGTAATCAGGTGTGTAACTCTTACACACTTCATTAGTTAATATGTTTATCATGTATATTGTCAAAAGCCGGAATAACCGTTAAAATAGGTATGTTACCCTTGTGGGTAAAAGCGAGGACTCCGGGTAAGTCCACTTGATTGGCTAACGTTAAATGCCTATGTAAATCTGTATATGCCATGCCATGTGATTTTTGTATGTTAAGCATGATTATTATGCCATTAAAAGAATGTTCATAAAAATGGGTATGATGAGAGGAGGGGGAAGGCATGATTCTAGACTGTCACCAGTGGTTTTGACCACACAGTGGGTTGGCCCCGCTTTCTATATTATTGTGACTAAGTCTCAGTGGTTTTGACCACCAGTGGTTTGGTACCACATATATTTATCTTTGTGACTCGTCCCAGTGGTTTGGTACCACAGTGGGTTGGCCCCACATGACGATATACGGGATTATCACCAGTGGTTTTGACCACAATATGGGTTGGCCCCACACACGTTATTTGTGACTACGGTCAGCAGTGGTTTTGACCACATATGTATACTATTTGTGACTACGGTCACCAGTGGTTTTGACCACCAGTGGTTTGGTACCACACGGGATAGATTCAGGAGTTTCGGATGGTTAGGTTTTGGGGGTTGCATGACATGCATGTTGGCTTATGAAACTGTGTAAGGGCATTAACATTTTCGGGTTGGGGAATTATACACTGAGTCTCGGTGACTCACCCCTTCCTTTACATTTTGCAGATGATTCGTAGATCGCGGATGCGGAGCCGGGCCGGACTCGAGGTGGCCATGCGCACTCTCTTTTGGGTTTTGTTTTAAATTACTATTTTGGTTTACTCTACTTTAATTTGGTTTTCGGGTTGTAATAAGGCCACTAACTTTCATTTTGGGGTTTATTTATCTGCTTTATTTCTCACGAAAATTTGTATAAGTTAAACGAAACGGCATGCCTAAATAACCTATAAAAAGAATGTTTTGCAAACTTTCACAACTCGTCGGGTTTTTCTAAAACTTTACCATCGGGTAACGGCAAACAAGTAGTAATAACAAGTTAACTGAGTTTTTCTTTAAGACCAAATTTGGACGGTTTTAGCGATATTACTTAAACTAATTCAGCTTTTCATGAAAATCAAAGGTTTTCTTAAAATAAGAGACGGCAATTTGTTTTCAATAACGATTCTTTACAAAATTAAAACAACCTGCTGTCTTCTTTAAAAATGTTTTTCCCTGTGACATGCTGGATTCGGTCATAGCGTATTGACCGGGTTTAGGGTGTTACAATTTTGGTATCAGAGCCAAGTTCAAAAGCTCGACTGTGGGCTCGAGGCCCAAAATATTTTCAATAATGGGTTACGAAATGATTTTGATGAAAAATGCTTGATTTGGAGAAAGCATGGCACCGAGTCTCCGGCACCGATCCGCACAGATAAGTACCCCTAACTGCTGTTTATATGATTGTGATTGTGATATGACTGGTAGTAATAGGAAATTACTTTAGAGACTGAAACTTGTAGGATTGTGTGAACTTACGAGAACGATCCTTATAATAAACTGTTCATAAAACTGTGCTGTAATAACAGTGGAACGAATCTAATGCATAAAATTAAAAATCGAGTTAATTCGTGAGCGGTAGTCATGAGCACCTGAGGATGTGGGCGTAATACGCGTGGTCGTGGTAGAGGTAGGATGACTGTGTCGGAACCGGTAGGGTCTGGTCATGGGTCGGAGAATGAGGTACCACCGCCGCCACCGTGGGCGCGAGTTTCGTGGATCGACGGTGGTGACAATGCGGTTTCGCGAGCGATCTTTGCGGGTTACGGAGAGAGTGGCGGGTGCAGGCGTTGGAACGGGAGCTCGAAAATCTGTGTCCGAACGACTCCGGGTGAATGGAGCGGAGGTATTCAGGAGTGTATCTGGTGTGGCTCCCAATACAGCTGAGTATTGGCTGGAGGCGACGGAACGTATAATGGATGATTTAGATTTTTCGGCTGAGGAGAAGCTGAAGGGGATAGTGTACCTTCTCCGGGATGAGTCTTATCAGTGGTGGCTCACGGTCAGGGATGGAGCAATGGCCGACGACATCACCTAGGATTTCTTTAAGGCAGCTTATCAGAGGAAGTACGTTGGGGCCAGTTACATTGATGCACAGCGCAAGGCGTTCTTGAATTTGGTCCAGGGGAATAAGTCAGTGTCGGAGTATGAGGCAGAGTTTCTTCGATTAAGTCGTTATGCTCGGGGTATCATGGCTACGGAACACGAGCGCTGTGTCAGATTTGAGGACGGGTTGAGAGATGAGCTGCGAATGTTGATTGCTCCACAGTAGGAGAGAGAATTTGTGGTCTTAGTAGAGAAGGCCAAGATTGCGGAGGGGGTGAAATAGTCAGTGAGACAGAACCAGGATAGGAATTGGACTAAGAGGAATTCTGGGTCATCGGGGTCTGCCGAGAATCTGCAGAAAAGGGCTAGATATGGTGGGCTGAATCAAGCTGCAAGGCCTGCTGCTACTACTCAGTGGCCGCCACGGTGTGCTCGGTGTGGGAAGTCTCATTCGGGAGATTGTTGGACTGGGGTTTCATCCGGCCGAGTGTATCACCTTGGGGAGCGCCTGTGCTTTTTGTTAAGAAGAAAGATGGTACAATGCGGATGTGTATAGATTACCGACAGCTGAATAAGTTGACGATCAAGAACAAGTACCCGTTGCCGAGGATAGACGATCTGTTCGATCAACTTAATGGTGCATCAGTCTTCTCTAAGATTGATTTAAGGTCGGGGTATCATCAGCTTAAGGTAAAGGAGGCCAATATCCATAAGACGGTGTTTCGCACTCGATACGGGCACTACGAGTTCTTGGTAATGCCGTTCGGGTTGACCAATGCGTCGGTAGCGTTCATGGACATGATGAATTGGGTGTTTCAGCCGTACTTGGACCGGTTCGTCGTAGTGTCTATAGAAAACATATTGGTGTACTCGAAATCTGAGGGGGAGCATGATGCGCATCTATGTGTGGTTTTGCAGATTCTGAGGGAGAAGCAACTATTTGCAAAGTTTAGTAAGTGCGAGTTCTGGCTGAAGGAAGTAACCCTCTTGGGGCATGTGGTGTCAGCTGAGGGGATTAGATTGGACCCTTGGAAGATAGAAGCAGTTTTGGACTGGAAACCACTTAAGTTTGTGGCAGAGATTCGGAGTTTTACGGTTTGGCGAGATATTACGTAAGATTTGTGGAAGGGTTTTCCTTGATTGCACGCGCCCGTTGACCAAGTTCTTTGAGAAAGGGGTTCCATTTGTATGGTCGGATAAGCAACAGGAAGTTTTGACAAGTTAAAAGGATTTTGACAGAAGCTCTAGTTTTGATTCAGCCTGAAGCGGGGAAAGAGTTTACGGTGTATTGTGATGCGTCGCATACCGATTAGGATGTGTGCTGATGCAAGAGGGGAAAGTAGTGGCGTATGCGTCTCAGCAGTTGAGACCTCACGAAGCGAACTACCCGACACATGATCTGGATTTGGCTGCAGTGGTTTTCGCCCTAAAAATTTGGAGGCATTACTTGTATGGGGAGAAGTCTATAGTTTACACGGATCACAAGAGTTTGAAGTACCTCTTGACTCAGAAGGAATTGAATTTGAGGCAGTGGAGGTGGATCGAGTTGTTGAAGGACTACGACTGCTCGATTGAATACCATCCGGGTAAGGCTAACGTAGTGGCTGACGCGTTAAGCCGCAAGGTGGTAGCGGACCTGAGAGCAATGTTTGCCCACCTTAGCTGTATGACGACGGGAGTCTGTTAGCGGAATGCGTGAAGCCGACTTGGGTGAATCTGGTTAAGGAGAAACAACTAGTGGATGAAGTCTTAAGTGCTCGATGTTTACAAGTGCGAGAATGGTGGAATGGAGGGTTACTGACTTGAGCAACGATGGAGTGTTGTGTTTCCAAGGGAAAGTTTGTATGCCGAAGGACGTTGAGTTAAGGCAGAGGATTCTTCGAGAAGCTCATAGCAGCCCATACGCTATGCATCCCGGAGGTAGCAAGATGTACCGAGATTTGCGGGAAAGATTACGGTGGTGGTCGGTCCAGGCGGGAAGTAACCGAGTTTGTAAGCAAGTGTCGGCGTGTCGAATAAGTCAAAGCCGAACATCGATTACCATCGGTCACATTGCGTACCGGTAAAGATTTCGCAATGGAAATGGGAAAGGATTACAATGGATTTTGTCAGTGGGCTACCCCTTACGCCCAGCAAGAAAGACTCGGTCTGGGTGATTGTTGATCGTCTGACAAAATCAGCTCATTTTATACCGGTTCGGGTTGATTACTCACTCCAAAAGTTGGCTAAGTTGTATGTAGCGGAAATAGTGAGACTGCATGGAGTGCCGGTGTCGATTATCTCAGATAGGGATCCCAAATTCACGTCAAGGTTTTGAAAAGCGTTGCATCAGGCGTTAGGTACAAGGTTGGACTTCAGCACGGCATTTCATCAGCAGTCAGATGGGCAATCAGAAAGGTGATTCAGATCTTGGAAGATATGTTAAGGGGTTGTGTTTTGGATTTCAGCGGTAGTTGGGAGGAATATTTACCGTTGGCAGAGTTCGCGTACAACAATAGTTATCAGGCGAGTATCCAGATGGCACCGTATGAAGCATTATATGGATGGAAGTGTCGTACCCGTATGTGTTGGACAGAGTTGGGTGAACATCAGATGTTGGGTCCAGAGTTGGTTGCTGAAATAGAGGATAAGGTTAAGGTGATTCGAGCTCGTCTGAAGGAAGCTTCGGATAGACAGAAGTCCTATGCCGATCTCAAGCGAGGGGATATAGAGTTTGCAGTGGGTGACAGGGTCTTTCTAAAAGTGTCGCAATGGAAGAAGGTGCTAAGGTTTGGTCGGAAGGGCAAGCTGAGCCCTAGGTTTATCGGGCTTTATACGGTGTTGAAGCGAGTAGGACCAGTAGCTTATCAGCTCGAGTTACCATCAGAATTGAGTCAGATTCACGACGTGTTTCATGTCTCCATGCTTAGGCGCTATCGATCAGATCCGTTGCATGTTGTGCCAGTGAAGGAGATCGAGTTGAGCCCGGATTTGTCTTTTGAGGAAGAACCAGTGCAGATACTGGATCGGGATGTCAAAGTCTTACGTAGGAAATCGGTTCCTTTGGTGAAAGTGTTATGGCGAAATCATGGAGCGGAAGAGGCCACGTGGGAACCAGAGGATGTGATGCGGCAGCAATACCCTCAACTCTTTTGACCAGGTAATTTCGAGGCCGAAATTATTTTTAAGGGGGGTAGAACTGTAACATCCTTAAATCGGGGTATTTGCATTTATGTGTGTTTGCATGTGATGGTATGGCTGTTGAGCTAGTTTAGGGTGTTTTGGGGTTCAGGCATGAGCCAGGGGTAGGTCTGAGCCATAGCAAAAATTTTCGTTTTGGGCTTCTAAGAAGAGGGAGCTGGGTGAGTTAGATGTTAAGGGAAATTATTGGAGTGTTTTGACACAAGTATCCCAGTGGTAAAGTGGCAAGGGAGGCGCCACTTAAGCACAAGGAGAGTGACGCCACATGCAAGTGGGAGAGCTTTGGTTCGAGTGCGAAAGATCCTTTTTGCATATTCTTTTTGGCGCCAGGGACTGGAGGAGATGTGCTCAAGATGGACTCTGATGGATAGATGTTGAAAGAGTCAACAGATTCAAATGGGTGGAGAAGAGAAATTGTAGGAGTTTGATTCATTCAAATCGGTTTGAATGAGTGGCCAGGAGAAAATTGAGGAGATGGACATGGGAGCTAGAGTTGGCCGAATTCTAAACTCTGCATAGGGAAGGGGGAATCGGTTTTGAGTTGGCAGGAAGTGAGTGTGCCGAATTTGGTTAAGGTGCAAGTGGTTTCGGTTCTTTTTTTTCGACAGGTAGAGTTGTGCTTAGAACTCTCTCTCAAAAACCCCTCTATTTTCTTCTTTGCCGAAAGTTGTCTAGGCAATTTCAGTTCTTCTTCTTTTTCCATCTTATCCGAAACATTAAAAGACCATTAGGGTCACTTTGGTGCATTCTTTCCTTCTCATCTTCAAAAGCCGAAAACACCATATCTATCTCCTTTTCACTTTTGTTTTCATCTTTCTTCTTGAAACCCTTTGTAGCCGAATCTCTCCAAAGCCATATCACTCTTCTTTTTCTTCCTTTATTTGTGTAAGCAAGAGCCGAAACCATTACCCTCATTCTCTTTCGATTTCTTTCTCTTCTTTTGGAACCATAGCCGAAACCTCTTGGATCCCAAGAGCATTCTATGTGCTTCTCTTTCCCGAAGAATCTACTCTAGCCGAATCTCAACCCACATCTTGCGGATCGTTCTTATTTGGCGGCATAACTTGTTGATCGGATATCTGTTCAATCGTGGTAGGTGTCTCCCTCTAGTTTAAATCTTCTTTTCTTCTTACTGATGCCGAAGGCATTAATCCTATATTATTGGTTCTTGGCCGATTGAAGGGGGCTCGTCTTCGCGTTGCTTCGGCTTTTGCTTGGTGATGGTAAGGTGTTGAGGAAGGGGGTGACGCATACGTTTGGATTCTCGGGACTTGCTCGGTTCGTAGTTTGGATCTTGATCTTGAGATCTGTCGATCTAGCCAAGCGGTAGGTGGGGTTAGATCTGAGACCCCAGCCCCTAAGTTCAAAAAGAGGGCAGTGTCGGCTGTTCGCGATTGGCCACCGGGGTGTGGGCCGGCATCTGAGCAAAGCAGTAGACAGATAGCGGTAGTGTCAATTAACGACAGTACCGATGTAGAGAGCGTCGTATTACGGGTAATCAGGTGTGTAACTCTTACACACTTCATTAGTTAATATGTTTATCATGTATATTGTCAAAAGCCGAAATAACCGTTAAAATGGGTATGTTACCCTTGTGGGTAAAAGCGAGGACTCCGGGTAAGTCCACTTGATTGGCTAACGTTAAATGCCTATGTAAATCTGTATATGCCATGCCATGTGATTTTTGTATGTTAAGCATGATTATTATGCCATTAAAAGCATGTTCATAAAAATGGGTATGATGAGAGGAGGGGGAAGGCATGATTCTAGACTGTCACCAGTGGTTTTGACCACACAGTGGGTTGGCCCCGATTCTATATTATTGTGACTAAGTCTCAGTGGTTTTGACCACCAGTGGTTTGGTACCACATATATTTATCTTTGTGACTCGTCCCAGTGGTTTGGTACCACAGTGGGTTGGCCCCACATGACGATATACGGGATTGTCACCAGTGGTTTTGACCATAATGTGGGTTGGCCCCACACACGTTATTTGTGACTACGGTCACCAGTGTTTTGACCACATATGTATACTATTTTTGACTACGGTCACCAGTGGTTTTGACCACCAGTGGTTTGGTACCACACGGGGTAGATTCAGGAGTTTCGGATTGTTAGGTTTTGGGGGTTGCAAGACATGCATGTTGGCTTATGAAACTGTGTAAGGGCATTAACATTTTCGGGTTGGGGAATTATACACTGAGTCTCGGTGACTCACACCTTCCTTTACATTTTGCAAATGATTCGTAGATCGCGGATGCAGAGCCGGGGTGGACTCGAGGTGGCCATGCGCACTCTCTTTCGGGTTTTGTTTTAAATTACTATTTTGGTTTACTCTACTTTAATTTGGTTTTCGGGTTGTAACAAGGCCACTAACTTTCATTTTGGGGTTTATTTATCTACTTTATTTTTCACGGAAATTTGTATAAGTTAAACGAAACGGCATGCCTAAATAACCTATAAAAAGAATGTTTTCCAAACTTTCACAACTCGTCGGGTTTTTCTAAAACTTTACCATCAGGTAACGGCAAACAAGTAGTAACAACAAGTTAACTGAGTTTTTCTTTAAGACCAAATTTGGACGGTTTTAGCGATATTACTTAAACTAATTCGGCTTTTCATGAAAATCAAAGGTTTTCTTAAAATAAGAGATGGCAATTTGTTTTCAATAACGATTCTTTACAAAATTAAAACAACCTCCTGTCTTCTTTAAAAATGTTTTTCCCTGTGACATGCTGGATTCGGTCGTAGCGTGTTGACCGGGTTTGGGGTGTTACACAGATCCAACCAACACACCAGTACGACACATTGTGCCTAATAAATATTGCCGAAGCAAACGGTACTCAGTACCTAATCAATATATCAGAAGTAATAATATGACACACATGGTGCCTAATACGACACATATAGTGCCTAATCAACTCGAGGTCGAATATCCCTGAACACTTCCAATCCTATGGCATGCCAACTATATCCGACTTAGCTCGACTAGTTAATAGGGTATTCAATATACTTTCTCAATTTAATTTCAATAAAATCCATATCAATCACCAATTTCCATATTCCAATTCAATACCACAATAGTTCAATAATTCAATTCAAACCATTTCAATTTCCATTTAATAATCATATTTTAATTTCATTTTCTCAATTCAATATACATCTCAATTACTCACATTTAATCACAATTCAATCTAATTCATTCAATTTAATACTAATACTTACCTCAATTTGCTTATCATGCATATTAATTTAAAATTAAACAATTAATAATTAAATTCAAATTATGGTAATACGAACCGAAATTCCTCAATCTATTCCCCGTCCACCTTTTCCTTTCCTTTCTTGGTCGACGACTCTGGTACGATATTAGCTACGTAATTAAACAATTAAAAATCATCAATCACACAATTCCATCTAATATTTCCTTTTATAAATAAATTTTATCTAAGTTCCAATTTAATCCCTAAATCAATACTAATTTTTATTTTACTAAAACTATTCCATATTCTCATTAAATTTCTTCTATAAACTCATTTTAACTCTTCAATTTCACCATAAATCCCTAATTTTGAAATTGTAATAGGCCAATTTAGCCCGGGCCCATACAAAAAAATAATAAACCCAAAACAATAAAATAAAGTCCAAGTCCAGTCCAAAATATATCATTTGGCCCGATCGGAATGGCCCATTACTTGAAAAGATTGAAGGTCCATCTACAAGCTTGACGTATATGGGAACACAATCTTCAAGGATATGCAATCTTAGATATGATATGCAAATCTTAGATATGATATGCAATCCTAGAAGATATGGTATGCAATCTTAGAAGATATGATATGCAATCTTAGATATGATATGCAAATCTTAGATATGATATGCAATCTTAGAAGTTATGGTATGCAATCTTAGAAGATATGATTTTGTAATCTTAGAGATTTAATTTGTAGATACCTTTTAATCTTAGCCGTTGATGTAATTGATCTGCATGCTGTTGGATTTGGGAGGCTCAACTATAAATAGAGGCCTCTCCTTCATTGTAAAACACACCTGAGTTTGGAGCAATAAAAATTCTTGAGAGCATTCACTCAAATTTCTCTCTCTTTTGCGTTCTTATTTTCTGTGGCTTGTTCTTATTTTGTTCTTCGCTCATCTTCGTTTCTTTTTGAGTTGCTTTCGTTCGAGTTCGATTTTGGTGGAGGAATTTCGTTGAATCCTCATATTGCGGGAGTTAGGTTGACTTATGCGTTTTTTTAATTTTTTTTATTTTATTTATCCATTTAATTGCTTAATCATTATTTATTCATTTATTTTAATTATTTTAAACTTGTTTTTTCCTATTTACGTTAAATTGTTTTATCATATTTTTTTTTACATGAATTTAATCTTGTGAATAATTTTTTTTCCTTAATTTTTTTATAGATTCTTTTAAAATTGCTATTATCTACTCTATATTTTTTATTTTGATTGTTCATTTTTTTAAAAAAAAATATTTGAATCCATTATCTTTGTTTACCTTAACATTATTATTATTGCTTGTCATTCTTTTACTTAATTGTTTATGTTAAGTGCTAATTGTTAATATGACTTGTAACTTTAGTAAATTGCACTTTTTTTTAATAACTTAATATTACCTTTTTTTTTCAAATCTTTGTTTAAAAATATCTATCTCCTTTAATTACCACATTTTATCCAAAAGTTTTTCTTAAATAAGGCAATGTTTTGTGTTTAGAAATTCGGGAAATAGTGCCCTAACGTGCTGGGTTTCGATTTTCTGTTTGACTTAATAACTAAATATCCTTTTAATGAATATTGTAAATCATGAGATAATTTTGGTTACGAGGGTTTAAAACATCATGTCCTAACGTGCTGGATGTGATGTTTGTATTCTTTCGGAACAAAGGAATCTCAAGTTCCAACTCAAATTGTTCAAGTTTTTAAAGAAATCATGTTTTCAAATCTTTTCGAATTTTCGACATTAGGACAATAACTAATTAATCCGGTACCAATTTTGGGCGTTACAAGGGTGCTAATCCTTCCTCGTACGTAACCGACTCCCGAACCCATTTTTTCGAATTTCGTAGACCAAAATCAATGTTTTGAAATAAAATGTTTTATAAGGTGATCCGATCACACCTAAGCAAAAAGGGATTGGTGGCGTTACGAGGGTACTAATCCTTCCTCGTATGTAACCGACTCCCGAACCCATTTTTTCAAATTTTATAGACCAAAATCAATGTTTTGAAATAAAACATTTTATAAGGTGATCCGATCACACCTAAGCAAAAAGGGATTGGTGGCGACTCCCGTTTTCGTTTTTTAAAGTCGATCCCCATTTTTTTTAAAACTTAAAAATGGTTTCGACAGCTTGGCGACTCCACTGGGGACCAATAAGAGAGTCAAGACATAAAATTGATTATTTCCTGTCCTTTTGTCTAAATTAGAAAATCCGATTTGAAAAATTGTGATCCTTTTTATTGCATGTGGTTCTATTTTTATAAAATATCTCTGCATTGCATTGCATGACCGTTGTGGTTGCACCCTTAAGTGGGAGCGAGAAGCTATGCCTTCGTGAGGTTTTCACCTCCGCATGGGCTAGTGGATTGCTTCCGCGATACATCTGTACCTATGTCTTCGTGAAGTTTTCACTTCCGCATGGCCATAGGGAAATGTATTCCCCTGAACTGAACTCGGTCTGTATGAGCCTATAATGGGTGAGGATCGAGAAATCTGCTGGTTCGAGTACCTCAACTTTAGAGCTAAACCTCAGGGCTTACCCTAGGTAGAGCTATGCCAAACCATAGTGGTCACCCAGATAGGTGCCCTATTTTGTTATTTATTTCTCTTGTGCTAACGTGTTTTCTTTTGTTTTGATTGCATTGCATTCACATCATAGAAAAAGAGGTGTTGATTCAAATTCGATTGCTAAATAGAAGAGTTTGTCATAAGAAAATAGATTTCTTGATAAAGTGGATTATAATACGATTAGTCCGAATATGGTCCAAGTAAACACAACGAGAAAATCTGCGATAGTCTGTGAAGGAATACAAGACTTTATTGCCCAAGGATTCAAGTTGACAAAGACTATTCGAGAATCACCACGTCTCGGCTTTCTTGAAGAGGCTAACGAGTATTATGGAAATAAGTGAGCAGTGAGTCGCGGCCCAGATCAAGCAAAAAGGAGCTAGTGGAGGCATCTATTAGAAGTTTGCAAGATTTGACCTTTGCGAAGAAGGGGATTGATGTTTTTGCTTAGAATATGAGGGCAAGGCCGCATATGTAATCCGTTTAATGTAAAGAAATTTGCTTTCCAGAAAAAATTTCTAATGGAATTGAATTTAGAATCAACGCCTCTCTTTCTTTTGCATTCATTCTATGCATTTGCATTACATCACATCATGTGCATTTAAGTCCATAGAGAGAGACTAATTAGTTGAAATTATAATAGAGAGAGAAAGAGGAAAGGAAAATCTGGAAACTGAACACTGTTACGGTACACAGCCAAGACAAAGAAAATGGATCAAAGACTTGAACAGTTTCAAAGAGACATGCAAGACCAGATACAAGAGCAATTAGCAAAACTCCAACAAGAGATGAGAGACCAAATGCTAGAAGCCCAAAGAAGTATGATGGCTCAAATGGCTCAAATGTTGAACGGGGCAATGGACAAAGGAAAGGGTCCCATAGTTAATACTGAAGATAATGAGGACATTCCTCGGGGTTTCACCCCACTGCATGTACAACCTGAGGAGTATCCCCGAAAGCCATCTGTCACGATTAGGCCTCAACAAGGGCAAACTGACACTGGAGTGCCCATGAATTTCCAAGTTAGCACAGGATCCAACCCAGGAGATAACCCTACTAATCCTGTTATCCCTAACTTAGATATAGCAGAAAGGGAGGGGATAAGAACTTAATCTTTAAGGCAGTTAGAAGATCGCTGTAGATGGCTGGAAGAAAAGTTCAAGGCTTTAGAAGATGCTGATGATCACCACGGAATTGATGCTAAAGACTTGAGCTTGGTTCCAGATTTGGTGCTTCCTCATAAGTTCAAAATGCCAGAATTTGAGAAGTACAATGGGACCAGCTACCCTGAAGCCCATATCACTATGTTCTGTAGACGGATGACTGGCTACGTTAACAATGACCAGCTCTTGATTCATTGTTTCCAAGACAGTTTGGTGGGGGCGGCATCCAGGTGGTACAATCAACTCAGCCGTGCTAGGATTAGCTTCTGGAGAGATCTGGCCCAAGCCTTCATGAAGCAATACAATCATGTCACAGACATGACGCCTGATAGAATCACCTTGCAAAACATGGAGAAAAATTCAAATGAAAGCTTCAGGCAGTATTCGCAAAGATGGAGGGAAGTTGCCATGCAAGTTCAACCACCTCTCCTAGAGAAGGAAACTACCATGCTTTTATCAACACCACAGAAGCTCCATTCATCACTCACATGATAGGAAGTACCACCAAGAGCTTCGCGGATATAGTGATGGCAGGAGAAATGATCGAAAATGCCATAAGGGGTGGCAAGATTGAAGCAGGGGAAACCACTAAAAGGTCTGCTCCAAGGAAAAAGGAGAATGATGTGAATAATATGAGTACATACAACAAAGGGTACTCGAAGCGATTCTTGTTAGCCACCAAAGTAATTCTTCTATTTGGGCAATAAAGTCGATAAGACAGGAATCGGGCACAAGGCAAAACTCTGAAAAGCTCCAATTTACGCCAATCCCAATGACGTATAAGGAGCTATATCAAAGTTTATTTGACGCTTTACGTGGTGTCCCCATTTTATTTGAAACCGTTCTGACCCCCATATCCCAAATGGTATGATTCAAGCGCTCAATGTGACTACCATGTAGGTATAACAGGGCACTCAATTGAAAACTGTACTACGTTTAAAAAGTTGGTCGAAAGGTTCATTAAAATGGGAATTGTGAAGTTTGACGATTCATCAAAACCTGATCACTTTGACGAGGCAGTGAATGCAATAATTGATAGAGGAGACAAGAAAGATGCGACTCCTTGAAGAAATCAAAAGCGAAGAGGGAACCGAGGAACGAAGTTTCCAAGCCCTTGCATACTTGGGAAGATTTTAAACAATGGAACTGTGGAAGGAATCCCTGTATTTTTAAGACTAATATAGAGTAATATTCAAAACATGCTTGTTGCCTTAAGCCTAGAGACAATAAGAATTTTTTTGTGAAATAGGCTTATGTCCAGAATTTTTATTTCAATAAAATGCATCTTTTTAAGCAAATATTTTTTTTTCATTCTTTACATTTCATACTGTACATTCTTTTGTTTTTTAGAATATTCTTTCATTGTTTATTCGTGACCATACCATACAAATAATCATCCTTAGAATCATTATTCTTTGGATTTTTTACCTTCGTACCTAGGTACCCAGATATCAACGACATGAGCGGTGTTGTTACTGATTCCCTTTTTGAATGAAATATGGGTCTAAGGGATCTCAGGACCTTGAAGATGACAGAGATTGTAACATATCTTCTGATTTATTAAGAATGGTAGAACATTATGAAAAACAGATCCAACCTTACATAAGGTCAGTGGACATTGCGAGCCTAAGAAAGGGGTGAAGATCAAAGCCCAGCTCACCACAGAAATAAGGCGAGACATCATTGAGTTATTTTCAAGAATTCAAAGATGATTTTGCACGATCATATCAAGACACGCCTGGGAAAATCTTAAAAGAAGTCCATAAAGGTGTTTAAAGAACATGATAATGGTTTTACAATAGCCAGGCTAATCATAAGGTTCGGGTACTATTGGTCCACCATAAAAGGGAGACTGCTTCAGTTATGTCGTAAATGCCAATTAGAGGAAGACAAGACTCATGTGCCTCAGCTATTTCTTCACAGATTTTTTATATGTGGGGAATGGATATTATGGAGTCGATCTCGTCAAAAGCTTCTGGTCGATATCGACTCATTGTCGTGGTCGTCGTCTACTTCACTAAGAGGGTGGAAGTAGCTTCATATGCCAATGTTACAAAGTTGATAGTCATCAAATTCTCAAAACAAAAAAAAACAAAAAGATCAGGCGCCGACAAAGAATACCAAAAAGGACAAAGTCAAAAGTTTGTAGTCTGTTTAAATATCAGATGCCATATTATAGAGAAACAAAGGCAAAAAAAAACAAGGATTGTAGAAAAGATGACCGAGACTTGTAAAGATTGGTATAAAGAAGTTACTATTTATCTTCTATGGTTATCGAACGTTGGCCAGGATTTTTGCCGGGGCAGCATCTTACCCATTGGTTTATAGAATGGAAGTATTGTTCCTAATTGAACCTAATCGAAGGAAAGGTTAAAAGTTATCCATCACGGTCAGATGATGCGAGCTTACGACAAAGAGGTTCATCCTAGAGAATTACACAATGGGAACCTGATATTGAAACAGATCTTTCTTATACAAAAAGATTTCAGAAGAAAGCAAATGCCAAACTGGGAAGGACCTTATGTAGCAAAAAAGGGCTTGTTCTAGAGGAGCATTGATATTGACCAAGACGGATGGCGAAGACTTGCCCAATTCGGCGAATTCAGGTTCAGACAAGAAGTATTTTACCTGAAAGAGGAAAGACCAATGTGAAAACCCGCAAAGGGTGCCTTGAGATCTCTTCAAAAAAAAAGAAAAGAAAAGAAAAAAGAGGAGAGGCCAAGGCAAAAACCCGCAAGGGTGCTTTGAGACCAAAGGGGTTTTGAGCCGAAAACCCAAAAACGGTGGCTCAAATTTTGATCAAAATTGGGGCATACAGTAGTCTTGCTACGTTTGAATTAACAATGAGGAAGTATGTTACGTCTTGGGGCATCGACGAAGTACTCCGGATCCCCTAAATACATATTGAGATTAAAATGGTCCTCAAGAAGTTTGAACAGAGAAGCTCAGGCTGCGATATCTGGGGCACCTAGTTTCTCATCTTACCCATTCTGAATTTGTTATCTTTAATTATTCGTTTCAAAATACACTACCAATAAATTTCTTTCTAGATTACATTTGTTGTCTTTGCTTAACTTATTTGTTCCGAGCTATGCTCCTAATTTCCTTCTTGTCCATTGTTATGATCTTTTTCAGGCATTTTGCATTGAAATAACGATTAGTGGACTAATAATACTTTATAAAAGGGGTTTCGCATATTACTCTGGAAACTTCTAAATAATACAAGAGCTTGAAACAGGACTATTGTTTAAAACACACCAAGTTTATGGGATGGAAATATTGGGGGAGGACGAGTCTAAACTGAGACTATCTCTCTGGATTTTTGTCAAAAATGGTGATTGAACAAAATGACAAGATATTGCGGCAGTAATACAATCTTGAAGAAAATGGGCAATGTTGACTCAAGTGTAAAAGGGGAATCATTCTCTAAAAATGATATTTTGCATCCATGCAGATATCATGCATACACATTTGGTTAGGTCACCTTAGGAGTGATCAGTTGATTGAACAAGTTACAAATCCTATACCCTTGAGTTGCAGTGGGATGGGGTGAATTTGATACAGATCCTATAGCCATAAGTCGCACTAGGATGATTTAAAGATGGTACAAATTTTATGTCCCCAGGGTACAGTGTAAGGGACTCTGAAATTACAGCGGGGTAAGCTTGCTGAGCAGAATATGATCGTTTCTTTGAGTTTTCTATCAAAGATACCAGCTGAACGAGAAAGCAGGGTAACGCATCAGTGATAGAACCTTGATAAACTATGAGCAATGACAATCCAAGCATTAAAAAGGGATCATTCTCATGCATACACTTCCAATTAGGAGCATTTGATTCATTCCGATCATTGTATCCTAATCGTTGTACATAAAAAAAAAAGAAGAAGAAGATCTTTCTCATGACATTCTGCATTCATGCAAATGTCATCCCTAATATCATTTAGTTAGGAGCATTAGATTCATTCCGATCATTGCATCCTAATCAGGAATCATTTTCATGACATGTTGCGTTCATAACATATGTGAGCATTTAATTCATTTTGATCATAGCATCCTGATCATTCGGTATAAACATATGCATATGGAACCGAGTCTACAAGACATGTCCCTTAGAAGACGGTGTAGCAACATCGGTGAATTCACAAATCTTATCTCCCTAAGCAGTAGTGGAGTATATCAAATTTGGCGAATCCTATCTCCATGTATCGGTAATGGAACAGATTTTAGCCATTGGTCTAATCTCCTTGATGTAGCAAAGGAGCATACTAAGAAGTTCAGATTTTGTTCCCTCGAGATGGTAGTGGAGCAGACTGAAGATTGAAGTCTTCCTGAGATAGTAAGGAAGCAAATTGGAAAGTTCAGATTTTGTTCCCTAGAGATGGTAGTGGAGCAGATCAAGATTGAAGTCTTCTGAGATATAGTAAGGAAGCAAATTGGAAAGTTTAGATTTTGTTCCCTAGAGATGGTAGTGAAGCGCATCAAGATTGAAGTCTTCTTGAGATAGTAATGAAGCAAACTGAAAAGTTCGATTTTGTTCCTCGAGATGGTAGTGGAGCAGGTCAAGATTGAAGTCTTCTGAGTTAATAAGAAAGCAGATGAAAAGTTCGGATCTTGTCCCCTCGAGATAGTAGTAAGGCGGTGAATATTATAGTCTTATCTTCCTGATGTAGTAAGGGAGCAGACTAAATAAAATTGTAGATCTTGTCTCCTCGAGATAGCAATAGAGGCGCGATCGAAGATGGCGAATCTTATCTTCCCGATGTAGCAAGGAGCGATTTTAGCCACTAGCCTCATCTTCCCGATGTAGCAAGGGAGCAGACTAAAAATTGCAGATCTTATCTTCCTGAAGTTGCAGGAAGCAGATCGAAGACACTTTCAGTCTTGTCTCCCTAAAATTGCAGCGAAGTAGACTGAAGATAGCAGATCCGCATTCCCGAAGTTGCAGGAAGCAGATCGAAGACATTAGATCTTGTCTCCCTGAGTTTGCAGTGGAGCAGATTGAATATAGCAGATCTGGCATTCCTAAAGTTGCAGGAAGCAGATCGAAGACAGCAGATCTTGTCTTCCTAAAGTTTTAGGAAGCAGATCGAAGATATTAGCCTGCCTCCCTGAAGTTGCAGCGGAGCAGACTGAAGACAGAAAATCTTATCTTCTTGAAGTTGCGAGAAGCGGTCGAAGATTTTAGCTTGCCTCCACGAGTTTGCAATGAGCGGTCAAAATAGCGAGATCTTGTCTTCTGGATATTCTGATGAAGCAAGATCAAAGATACTAGTCTCACTTTCCTGAAGTGTTACAGAGGGGATGGATTAAATCTACAAGAGCAGGTCTTATCTCCCCGAAGTTGCAGTAGAATAAGATTAAAGCTACAGATTCAATCTCCTTGAAGTTGGAGTTGGGTTAGAGACTACTTGAAGAAGATAAGGATCAAGAAGTTAAGGCTCGGCAAGACCGGGCAAAATTGGTCCTTTTATAGTCTTTGCTCCATTTTCGTTACATGACAATGAGCAAAGAGGGGCAGCTGTAATAGGCCAATTTAGCCCGGGCCCATACAAAAAAATAATAAACCCAAAACAATAAAACAAAGTCCAAGTCCAGTCCAAAATATATCATTTGGCCCGATCGGAATGGCCCATTACTTGAAAAGATTGAAGGTCCATCTACAAGCTTGACGTATATGGGAACACAATCTTCAAGGATATGCAATCTTAGATATGATATGCAAATCTTAGATATGATATACAATCCTAGAAGATATGGTATGCAATCTTAGAAGATATGATATGCAATCTTAGATATGATATGCAAATCTTAGATATGATATGCAATCTTAGAAGATATGGTATGCAATCTTAGAAGATATGATTTTGTAATCTTAGAGATTTAATTTGTAGATACCTTTTAATCTTAGCCGTTGATGTAATTGATGCATGCACTGTTGGATTTGGGAGGCTCAACTATAAATAGAGGCCTCTCCTTCATTGTAAAACACACACGAGTTTGGAGTAATAAAAATTCTTGAGAGCATTCACTCAAATTTCTCTCTCTTTGCGTTCTTATTTTACGTGGCTTGTTCTTATTTTATTCTTCGCTCATCTTCGATTCTTTTTTAGTTGCTTCCGTTCGAGTTAGATTTTGGTGGAGGAACTTCGTTGAATCCTCATATTGCGGGAGTTGGGTTGACTTATGCGTTTTTTTAAATTTTTTTATTTATTTTATTTATCCATTTAATTGCTTAATCATTATTTATTCATTTATTTTAATTATTTTAAACTTGTTTTTTTTCCTATTTACGTTAAATTGTTTTATCATATATATTTTTTTTACATGAATTTAATCTTGTGAATATTTTTTTTTCCTTAATTCTTTTATAGATTCGTTTAAAATTGTTATTATCTACTCTATATTTTTTATTTTGATTGTTCATTTTTTTTAAAAAAAAATTGAATCAATTATCTTTGTTTACCTTAACATTATTATTATTGCTTGTCATTCTTTTACTTAATTGTTTATGTTAAGTGCTAATTGTTAATATGACTTGTAACTTTAGTAAATTGCATTTTTTTTTGTAATAACTTAATGTTACTTTTTTTTTTTCAAATCTTTGTTTAAAAATATCTATCTCCTTTAATTACCACATTTTATCCAAAAGTTTTTCTTAAATAAGGCAATGTTTTGTGTTTAGAAATTCGGGAAATAGTGCCCTAACGTGCTGGGTTTCGATTTTCCGTTTGATTAAATAACTAAATATCCTTTTAATGAATTTTGTAAATCATGAGATAATTTTGGTTACGAGGGTTTAAAACATCATGTCCTAACGTGCTGGATGTGATGTTTGTATTCTTTTGGAACAAAGGAATCTCAAGTTCCAACTCAAATTGTTCAAGTTTTTAAAGAAATCATGTTTTCAAATCTTTTCAAATTTTCGACATTAGGACAATAACTAATCAATCCGGTACCAATTTTGGACGTTACGAGGGTGCTAATCCTTCCTCATACGTAATCGACTCCCGAACCCCTTTTTTTGAATTTCGTAGACCAAAATCAATGTTTTGAAATAAAACGTTTTATAAGGTGATCCGATCACACCTAAGCAAAAAGGGATTGGTGGCGACTCCCGTTTTCGTTTTTTAAAGTCGATCCCCGTTTTTTTTAAAAACTTAAAAATGGTTTCGACAGAAATTATTTTAATTTAGTCCCTACTATTCAAAACTTACACTTTATTTTACAATTCAATCCTTTACTAACTTCTAACTTGAAATTCAATTAATTTAACCCCTAATTCATCAATTAATTCAACATAACTCATGTCTAAAAATCTATCAACTAACAAAATTTCAACATAAACCATGACATATTTTGTTCTAGGTTTCTAAAAACTCAAAAATTATAAGAAAAGGACTTAAATTAACTTACCAATTAAACTTCAAGCCTTGGAATCCCTAATTTCCCTTTTCTTTCTTTTCTCCTTTCTTTCTTTCCTATTTTGTTTTCTATTCTGCTGCTTTGTTTCTTTTCTATCTTTTATTTCTTTTTATTTCATTTGTTTCATTTGTTTATTAATAATATTTTAATAACATAATTTAATAATATACTTATATAATAAGTACACATATATGTATTTTACAAATGTATGTATATTAGTATTACACATGTCACAAATTTTACCATACATTTGTTAAGATTTAGTTAAATTTTACATAATATAATAATATAATATAATATAATATAATATATTTTCTAATGAAATAATATATTAATATATTTAAAACATAAAATCTAAGATTTTATCATACTTATGCCGCCTCATTTATGGGACTTGGTATATTTACCTATTTAGTCCCTTTAACTTTTCTTTAATTTATAATTAAATTTTCACCCCTATTTCAATGTAGTCATTTTTCCTAATTACTCCTAATTAAAACAAATTCACCTAATTAAAACCGAATTAAACACACAACTAGCTTCATAAATATTTTTAATAAATATTTACGAATTCGTTTTACTAAGACGGAGGCCCGATACTATGCTTTTCCGATGCCTGTGAATTTTGGGTCATTACACCATATCATAGTAAATTGGATTATTTTCACTTTTGGTCCTTCAACTTTCTTATTTTTGCACTTTGATCCCCTAAATTTTGAATATTTACACTTGAGCCAAAAACTTTTCACATATTTACGATTTAGTCCTTACTTTAAATCAATATACTAAAACCTACTTCTTAATTATTATTATTTTTAATACTCCTCAATATTCTCTTTTATCATCTTCATATCATTTTCTCATTTTATCGAGAAATCAATTATACATCATGTCATGCTTCTTAATTTAACTCTCTTTTGATATCTTGCAACTTTCATTTTCTTTGATTTTATACCTTATTTCACTAAAATTTCATCTCATATTATTTACGACCAAGGGGGTTTTGAGGATGTTACACATACAGCGTTTCCTCAATTTTCCTCTCCTTTGGAGCAACCGAAAAAGATGATGGAGAAGGAAAGAAAGTAAAACGAAATTGGGGAGAATTCTGCCTTCAAAATAATCATCACCTCTCATGTATAAATAACTCTTCTTATGCACGGTTCAAGGCCCTAAGTAACCATCTGTCAATCATTTTGTCTCCCACTAAGGAACCGGTCGGTTCTAACTTAACCGAACCAGGATTGAACCCCAAGTATTTTTCATTCAATCACCTAATTTTCCTGATTTCTCAGTAGAGTCCACTGATCCCCTAATTCTTTCAATTTACACCCAATTTTCCCTAAATTTTAGACTTTATTAAAATCCAGGTGTGACAGTTCAATTGGAACTTACTACCTTTCCTTGTATTATATGTATGTGTGTGTTTATTTCATAATTATTATGCTTGAATATAATATGTTAATGAAAATTGGCATACAAGGCTATTGAATGAATTGGAATTTGAAATTAAATGAGATATATGCTTGTTATGTTATAATACATTGTATAGGGTATGTATGTAATTGAAAATGATTAGAAGGTATGATATGTAATTGGAAATGATTAGAAGGTATGATATGTAATTAGAAATGATTAGAAGGTATGATATGTAACTATGAATGATTACAGGGTTGAATTCACAAATATACATAGTTAATGCCCATGTGAACTTAGTAAAATGTTAGGATACAATTGGCATGCCAATAGAGTCTTATGCACGCTTGTACGTGATATGTGTTGTTACAGGTTATGTCGAGATCCAACATCTGTTGCGGATCATCGAGTATTATATGTCTCTATGAAGACTTTGGTGTGTTAGAGGAATGTATTTAAAGATGTTTATACATTTTATGCCTACAGGCTTTACACTTCGGTACCTCGGTGTGGTGTAGTTTAAGCTCCTACGAGCTATTTGGTATGGTGTAGTTCACCCGTGTATTTGAGTTCATTTTACTAAGGTTCCATTGGGTGAAATACTGAAATTGGAATTGGATTCGGAAAAAGGGATATGAACTAATTTGATATGTTATAATGATTTGTAATTTATATTGAAATGGCATAATTTTGTATCTTGATAAAGATGTATGCAAGTGAGATGGTATAACATGATTTGGTATGAATTGATGATATTCTTGATATGTTTTAATGTCTAACCTATTTGGATGTCAATATTTTCATGTGTCTAGTTATGACATTATGTGAAAAGGTTAGCCAAATGTATGCCAAAATTATGGTAGTTAGTATGCTTATATATGATCAAGGTAAGCCTTGTGTTTTCCATTTGAACTTACTAAGCATTTGTATGCTTACTTTAGTTGTTTCTCTGACTTAGATCTTCAATTTGTGGAACTCTCAAAGCCGGATCTTTGCGGATGTCACACTCTCATCGAAATAGTAGAAATATGTTCATTTTGGTTCCAAATGTTGTGGCATGTATATAAAGGTCGTTATGCTATGGAAATGATCAATTTGATATATGTGATGAAGATGTAATTGTGGCTAACATTGAACTTGTTGATAAGTTTGGTATATAACCTATTTGATGCATGGTTTTGGGACATGTTTGGTGCCATTAAATGTGATGATTGAGGCTTGCATAAGTTAGATATATTGTGGATTGCATAGTGAATAGATTTAGCAAGTTAGTAAATGGATTGAAAATGGTTATGTTTTGGTCATGAATTTTATGCCATTAGAATGATTGTCTTCAAAAGTGATATTGACTTTATTTGGCATGGATTGGCATATTTTTGTATTGGTAACATTAGCATATGCATATGTGAAATGTGATGTATTTGTAGGAAGTATGAAAATTGTACCAAATGAGGTTCCTACCAAAACAGAGGTGACGTCGCAACCATCTATCATCAGTGTCACAACATAGATCAACAATGAGAGGCTTCACGACATTAAGATTTTTAAAGTTGCGACGTAACTCACTGACAGACGATGTCGCGACAAGAAAACCCTAATGTTGCGGCATTAACTCGCGGGTTTTGAAAAATTTTTTAATTAAGTATTTAGTCGACCTCGATTCAATAAAAGAGCTTATGTATACGACCCGTAAATGATTTTACATCATATCTAAATATTTTTATACAAATAAGCATATTGTATTGTTTGAAATGTATCAAAATTTATTGTGGTTGCTCCAGTAACTCGGACTCAGTGATCGGGTCGGGTAAGGGGTGTTACATAATTAAACATGATTAATTATTTAATTAAACCTTAATTAAGGTATATATAGCCAAGTTAGTGGATGAAATATGAAAACTTCATCTTCTCCACTGCCCACCATCTGAAACAAAAGAAGAAAAACTCCATTTTTACAAGTTTACATTCGACCATCAATTTATTTAAGGTAACCATGTCTTTTTCGTGTAATTTATAGATTTATGATCATGGAAGCTTGATTTAGCTAGCCCATGTACCAGTTTGTTCAATTGTTGAATTTTTGGTAAGTTGCCATTATTTAGAAATTGATAAATTAGGCTTGAATTTGATAAATATTAAGCTTAGATCATGATAAGGACTAAATTGTAAAGCTAAATAAGATTTATAGTTAACTTTGTAACATTAGGGACGAAATTGAAAACCTGTCATGAAATTATGCCATGAATAGAAATGATACGGTCCCTAATGAAAGAATATGAAATCAGATTTTGATCTGATGCTAAATATCAAAATAAATGCATATCCCGAGCATAAGGACTAAATTGAATAAAATGTAAAACATGCTTGGATTTGTATTTGAATGTGCATCGAATGAAATTTGATATCAATTATTTGTTGAATTAGTGTGTGTAGCTAAAGAGGACGTTGGGCCATTAAGACGGAAAAGAAAAGCGAGAGTTGTCGACGAGTGACACAAGGATTTAGTTTGTAATTTTATGATTCGAGATCAATATATATATATATATATTTGTTTACATATGCATGTTAATTTTCATGACTGAGTATCGAAGTGAGTATATAATTGTTGTATGAATTGATTCATTGTGATTGATATTGAATATCAAGATATTGGATTGAATTGAACAAAATAGAAAGTAGCATGATTTAATTGATATAGGGTATGTAATATGAAAATGGATTAAACTATGCTATGGTGTATTGGTTATATACATGTGAATTGATAATGAAATGAATTGATAATGATGATATGCGATTTGGTTATATAACGAAATTGAAACGTTGGTTACCCTATTAGTTGTTTGGCCAGAGTCGGATATAGTTGGCATGCCATAAAGTCAAGTAAATTATTAGAAACCATCGTTGCTGGACAACTCGAAGTGGTAGAATGTACATATTGTAGTATTCATTATTGTCGGGCAACCCGGGATGATAGAATAATTGTGAAAGCCATCATTGTCGGGCAACCCGGGATGAGAAAGTAATAGATCCGCCTACCTTCCCTAAGTTCATGTCTGGTTAATAGGGTTATAAAAAAAATGAATTGATTATATGTTAATTGAGATGAATGTGATTGAATTAATACACCTGTATATAGGTTATATGTGGAAAACGACAACATGTGAAAGACCATGTGAACTAGTTTAAATGAGCCTTGGAGGCCGAATCGAATTTGAACGAGTCAATAAACTCGAGAAAAAGAATTGAATTGTAAAAATAAATGATTGAACAGCCCTGAATGAAAATGATTTTGAATATCATATTGGTACATGAATTTATATGTGTAAAAGTTGAACTCAACAATGACAATATAGAATGATCGCAAAGCAAAAAAGAAAGAAAAATAAGAACACACAGATTTTACATGGAAACCCTTTCGAGAAAAAACCACAGGTAGAGGAGAAGAAAATTCACTAATATCGAATTCGAATGATACAAGAGGAATTTAAACTACATCTATTTATAGGTTAAAAAAATCTTATTCTAATCAATGTCAAATAGAAGCAGTGTAGTAAGGTTGAAACACCTTATTCCAATCAATATCAAATAGAAAAAGTGTACTTCTATATGGATTCCACTTGTACAGCCTGTACCGTACCACGGGGGCTAAAGGCCCTTGCACCCCTGGTTGCGACCCCAGTCCAGTTTTATGCTTAATGGGGATATGCGACGGCTACGGCCTTCGCCCCTACAGATCCCCTTATTTTGCCACTGTTTTTTCTTTAACAAGAATTTGGGTCACACAACTCTGACAATATGTATGAAATTGAATTGAATATGTTTGCATCTTTGTTACTAAAAAGGATGACATAAAATGTTAGTTGATTATGAAATGAAATGGTGTATGAGAGTGAAATTTGAGTATTGAATATGTAAATCATTATGGTTGATTTATAACATATATTGATCGAATTTTTATAGTGAATAAGCTCATTTTTGTGACTTGAATCATGAAAGTATTACTGAGCTTTATCGCTCAGCATACGGTTTATTTATTTTGTGCGCAAGCTTAGATAGATCTCGAAGTCCCGTGACGTGATTCAACATCCAGCCAACAATCCTCAACTCAAAAATATTTGTATAGTCCCTTTTTGTTTTAATATATGGCATGTACCTAGATTTTGAGTCGGTTTTGTATATTAAGTGATCATGTGGATATTTAGATTACTAATGCATAATTGAAATGGATAAATGATAATGTAAATGTTATGTTAAGTATGGAGTGAAGTATGGAGTGTTACCGTTATAATTACAAAAATTATTATTATCCTTTGGTGGAAACTTTAGTTGTTGAAGTTTATTGTTCTAACTTTCTATTATAATGTTTAACGCAACAATTTTTGCATAACAATCAAAGTAATTTGATGTGTTGACTATTTTAATTTGTATATAATTAATGTTTTGATAGTAAAGTAGAAATAAGGTGGATTATGTCTTATCCCGGGGTGCCAATTATGCAGACAATGTGTGGACTCTATCTTGATATTTTAAAAGGCTTGAAGAGTTAAAGCATTTGGAAATAATTTAATCTCTTGTTTCAGCCTTCCTTATCCCATTTTTTAATAGCATGGATTATTTTGGTGTGTATTTATGGGCTATCGATATCGCACATACAGAGTGCATTTTGTAAGTCAAAACTCTTTGCATTTATTTTGGCGTTTTCTTGGAGACATATTTTACGTGAGAGGGAGACTGAATGTATGTAAGAATTGAGTACAACTTTGAGATCGTAATTATTCATTCCATCTTAAATCAATAATTGCACAGTTTAATTGTTAAATAAATTTGGTGTCTTGCTACTCTTTACTTTCTTCTCTAGTTCACAATACAGTATTATTGCATTCCTTGTTATAACAACTACTGCAATAATAGTAAATATTACCAAGAATTTACCATATATGGTTAATTTATAACTATTTGTCTTTAACATTATTAAACTTATTAATATGCTATCATGTGATTCTTTTATGAATACTTTTATGGGAATAACTTACCTTAGTTTTTAGGCACCAATAAATTTTTGCTACATCATCAAATTTTAAAGACATGCAATTATTATTATACACTCATATTTTATGGACCATTTCCACCACATTATTCATGGTCCCTTTTCAATTATTTAATAATATTTCAACAATTTTTTTCATGTCATTGACACGCAATTTTGATAATTTTTTTACCCTAAACCCAAAACTTAGAACCTCAAACCATAAACTGAAACCCGTAACCATGAATCCTTAAACCCAAACTTATAATCTCAAACCTCAAACCTTAAATCTCAGGGTTTAAGGTAAAATAATTACCAAAATTATGTGTCAATGACATGAAAAAAATTGCACAAAAAATACTAAATTTTTAAAAAAAAATTGGTTGGACAAAAATAAAAAAAAAATTTAACTAATGAAAAAAAATAAAATAATTAAAATTTGTAAGAGAATAAAAAAATGTTTGTTTATAACCTAAAAAAGTAATTATTTTAAATAATTTAATTAAAGTTAAATTAAAGGAGAAGATATTAGATATAGATGAGTGTATAATAATACTTTGTTATCTTTAAAATTGAATAAAAGGATGATATTAATAAAATTTATTTCCTAATTTTATTAATATTTAAAAGTTATTTAAAAATATGTAACTTACAAGTGTGGTACATTTTCCAGCCATGAGGAATACTTTGGCAAACATTTGGCATCCATTGGAAGGGGTGCAAATAACAGATCTGGGTGAAAAACGTTTTCTTTTCAAATTTTCCAACGAGATTGATATTTCTAGGGTTATTACGGGTGCTCCTTGGACTTTTAATAACCATCTGTTGATCTTCCATCGAATCCAGGAGAATGAAGACCCAATGGCTATCCCACTGGTTTATGTAGATTGGTGGGTTCAAATTCATAACCTGCCTCCAGGTTTCTTCAGAGATTCAATGGCAATCCAGTTTGGAAATTTTATTGGCAGGTTTTTAGAATATGATACAAAGCAGATTCTTAATGGTTATAAGAACTTCATGCGTATTCGGGTGCAGTTGGATGTGCGAAAGCCTTTGAAACGAAGGAAAAAAGTCATGATCTCTAAGGCGAGGTTCTCGTATGCGAATTTTAAGTACGAAAAATTAACATTGTTTTGTTTTTTATGTGGATGTTTGGGTCATGGTGAAAACTTATGTCCACTGAGATTAAGTATAGGTGTACAGGAAATAGAGTTTGGATGGGACTTATCACTAAGGGCTCAAGCGAGGAAAGCATCAACAGTTAATAGTATCTGGCTGAGGGGTGAGGGAGATAGTAGTCGATTTGAAAAGGATAGGACTGGGCAGCAATGTAAACACGCTTCAAGCCAAACTCATGATATTGAATTGTGGAAGAATTTTAATAATATCCTGGGAATAAATTTGGAGGGATCTAAACATGTAGACGTGATGAATGTTGAACTGGAAGGAACAGGATGTCGTCATAATGTGGGGGAGAATATGGGATATGGAAGGAAGGGATCTAATATAAACGGAAAGGAGTCAAGACAGATCATGGGGAGAAATGGGGTGTTGACTGGAGTGGAGTTGTCAAATATGGAATGTGACAAAGAAGATGATCCATTAAGTAATGAGGAAGGAAAAAAAAGACAACGATATGATTCTGCATAACAAAGGTCTGATTCTTTTATCTCTAAGGTTTCTAATGCTCAGGATTCGTTAGAGGTATATGATGGGTTGATTGCTCATAACCAACAAATATCGGCGGCTGCCAGAGGGCAAGCCGACCGGAAGCAATGAAAATTCTTTGTTGGAATGTTCGTGGATTGGGGAGTCTGCGAGCAGTTAGACGACTTCAACACATGCTGAAAATTTATCATCCCTAAATTGTCTTCTTCATGGAGACTAAATTGAATGCTAATAGGATGGAACGAGTCCGAAGACGGTGTGGTTTTTTTAATGGTATTGATGTTTCAGCTGAAGGTTCCCGAGGAGGATTGAGTCTAGGATGGAATGGGGGACATTTAGTTCGTTTAAAGAGTTTTTCAAAAAATCACATTGATGTGGAAATTCAAGAAGATGAAGAAAAACCTCGATGGAGATTTACGGGATTCTATGGGGCACCGAAAGTTAGAAATAAAGCCGAAACATGGGCATTACTTCGACGGCTGGGTGAGAATAATTCGTTACCTTGGTTGGTTGGCGGTGATTTTAATGACATTTTATATGCACGTGAGAAAAAAAGAGGTCTTCCAAGGGAAGAGGCTAGAATGGAGGCTTTTTGAAGAACATTGGAGGATTGTCTTTTGGAAGATATTGACTTTTCAGAACCGTGGTTTACGTGGGAAAGAGGTCGAGTTCTCGAGCGAAACATAAGGGAAAGAATTGACAGATGTGTTGCTACAGGCTCTTGGTCTCAAACCTTCCCAAGTTATTCTCTGAGGCATCTTTTGCATTCTTTCTCTGACCATTGCCCTTTGCTCGCTGAAACGGAGGATGGAAGAAAGAGGAGTAATACGTCTCGTTTTCGATTCGAATCCTGGTGGGTTCTTGAGGAATCGTGTGAGAAAAAAATTAAGAAGCTTTAGGAGGAAAGTTCTGGCCCGTATCTTAATCGTATGACAACTCTTGCACAAGGGCTGAATGCATGGGCTGGTAGAATGCAGTTCAATCATAATGGCAAGATACAGCGATTGAATAGAAGAATTGAAGAACTGAACGATGAAGAGAGATCAGAGGAGAATTTAGTGGAGCTTACGGAGGTAAAACTTCACTTGAATATGGAAATGGATAAATAGGAGAGATATTGGGAACAACGAGCAAGAGTTAACTGGTTACAAATGGGTGATAAGAACACTTCATTTTTCCACAAGTATGCCTCGCAAAGAAGACGTATTAATCATATCCGGTGGCTACAGAGGTCTGATGGGTCGATCGCAACAGATGAGAGTGAGATCGAGGAGATTACAAGGGTATATTTCTCTACTTTATTTGAGTCAAAAGGAGTAGGTGATATGGAGCACATACTGCCAGGAATCAAAGCATGTATATCAGACAGTATGAATCAAACTATGTTGAATCCTTACACAGAGGCGAAAATTATTGAGACGTTGAATGGAATGGGGCCTACAAAAGCCTCGGGTTCTGATGGTTTTTCGGCAATTTTTTATCAAAAGTTTTGGCATATAGTTGGAAAGGATACTAGGGATTTTTGTTTGAATGTGCTGAATCATGGACATTCGATGGAAGATATTAACAGAACCTTACTGGTATTGATTCCAAAAACTGTGGCTCCTACTAATTTGAAGAATTTTTGTCCTATCAGCCTATGTACAGTGATCTACAAGATTATTGCAAAGGTCGTTGCTAACCGACTCCAAAAGGTACTTGATGTTTGTATTGACGACTCTCAAAGCGCTTTTGTTCCTGGTAGGCTCATTACAGACAATGTGTTGTTGGCTTATGAGGTACTTCATACTCTAAAGAATAAAAGAACAGGGCGAAAAGGATATATGGCCTTAAAACTTGATATGAGCAAGGCTTATGATAGAGTGGAATGGCCTTTTATCAAAGGTGTAATGTCTAGGATGGTTTTACAGATGGCTTCATTGATCTCATTTTTCGATGCCTTAGTTCTGTTCAATACTCTATTCTGAGTAATGGTGAAGAAGGGTCGAGTTTCAGATCTACAAGGGGTTTACATCAAGGTGATCCATTAAGCCCCTATTTATTCCTATTTTGTGGAGAAGGATTGTCAGCATTAATGAGATTGGCTAGCCAGGAGAGTAGGATTAGGGGCGCTAAGGTGTGTCGAGATGCTCCGTCGATCACCCACCTTATGTTTGCAGATGATTGTATTCTTTTCGGGGAGGTTTCGAATGGAGGAATAAATGTGCTCAAGGAGATTCTTAAGGAATATGAAGTCTTCTCTGGACAGTGTGTTAATTTTGAAAAATCAACGGTGTTCTTTAGCTCGAATGTTAATGATCAAGAGAGGAATTTGGTGTGTCAAGCTCTTAACGTTCAATGTTCGAGTGATCCAAACAAATATCTGGGGCTGCCAAGCATGGTGGGACCGAAAAGAAAGTTAGCTTTTCAAGCTTTAAAAGATCGATTGAAGCAGAGAATTAATAGTTGGAGTATTCGACATATTTCACAAAGAGGCAGAGAAGTTTTTATAAAAGCTGTTTTGCAAGCAATCCCTACGTATTCGATGACATGTTTTCTTTTGCCAAAATCTTTGTGTTTGGAAATGGAAAATATAATGAATTCCTTTTGGTGGAATAAAACCAACGAGAAGAGAGGCATGCATTGGTGCGATTGGAAGTCTTTAAATGCAAGTAAGGAAGAAGGGGGATTGGGGTTTCGCGATTTGAATTTCTTTAATACTGCATTATTGGCCAAACAGGGTTGGCGTTTATTACGTCATCCTAATTCGTTACTAGCGCGTACGTTGAAGGCGAAATATTATAAGGGGTCCGATTTCTTAAAATCCAAGTTAGGTAATTTACCTTCATTTACCTGGAAAAGCTTGTGGACGGCAAAAGGCCTCCTTCTGAAAGGCCTAGGGTGGAGAGTTGGAGACGGTCAGAAAGTTTCTGTATGGGAAGACAGATGGGTTCCTGGCGATGAAATGCTTAATTGTCAGAATTCAATTCAAAATTCAAGCCTAGTCAAAGTTGCAGAGTTGATTGATAATAACACAAGGAGATGGAATGAGGAGTTGATCCTACGTACCTTTGCCGATAGAGATGCTGAAAGAATTTTATGTATTCCCTTGTCGATGAGATCACACGAGGACTATGTCATCTGGCATGAAGAGGACACTAGAGAGTATTCGGTTCGTAGTGGACACAGAGTTCTTGCACAAGGGGGACATACACAAATACAGTACAGTCTAAAGAAATTTTACAAAAAACTATGGAGCCTAGAACTACCCTCAAAAATAAAGATTACAGCCTGGCGTAGCATGCGTAACTATTTGCCTAATTTTAGCAATTTACATTATAGGAGGATTATGGGGCCTACTAATTGCAGAAGATGTCAACCCGAAATAGAGACGAGGGAGCACTTGTTTAGAAACTGCCCTGTTGCAAAGGAAACATGGGAGAGATTAGAAATGGTGTGGCCTGTCTCAGAAGAAACCACGGAGTTCACTGAATGGGTTAAAGGTGTTTTTGAAAATAACTCTCTGCTTGTGTGTAGAAGATTTGTATGCGCATTATGGGGAATTTGGACATCAAGAAAAAAATTTATACATGAGGGAGAAATCCAATCAGGAGCCCAAATCGCAGATTTTACTACAAATTATTTGAAAGAAATAGATGGGTCGAAACAGATCTTACCAGTTAGAGGTACTCACGCGACTAGATGGACGGCACCAGGAGAGATACGTATGAGGATAAACTTTGATGCGGCTTTCAACAATTAAAAAAGAGAATCATGCTCTGGGTTAGTGGTCAGAAATGGGAGAGCAGAAGTCATTTGTTCAAAAGCTATATTGAATAAGAACATACCATCCGCGTTTGCAGCCGAGGCATTGGCCTGTTACCAAGCAATTGATCTGGGGTTCCAACTTGGCCTGAGGGAAGTAGAAATTGAAGGTGATTCAAGAACGATGATACGAAAACTACAGGAGAAGAAAGAAGACAGATCTGAAATTTCTGCGTATATAGAAGATGCAAAGCGAATGGGTCTCCTTTTCAGATACTATAATTTTCTCTTTATCAAAAGGGAAGCTAATAAGGTCGCACACTTAATTGCTACTGAGGGCATTAAAAAGGGCGAGAATACTTATCTGATCCAGAGAGTTCCTCCTAGTGCTGTGGAGGCGGTGACGGACGATCGTGCTTAGACGGAATATGCGTAGGAGGAGAGTAGGCGACGTTACTAGCAAGGGGGAAGAAAGAGAGGGAGGAATACTGATCTGCAAGTTCGTATGCTTTCCATAGGGAAATGGAAGGGAGAAAGCTGGCATGGCTTATTTGAGACGGTATTGGAAATGATGGAAATCATAAATAATATCTGATAAATTCCCATCAAAGGAACGGTTTTCAAGACAGGGGTATAGGATGGACAACAACTGGGAAGCATTTCCCAATAGCACCCTGTCGTTTCTGCTACTGGGTTAGCTGCTTGGGCTGATTTTTTTGTTACTGCTTTATTTTTGCTCGTTCTTTATTTCTTTATTTGTTGGACTTTTGTTGGGCTTTCTTTTGTTCTTTGTTTTTGGACATTGTTTGGGCCTAAGTTCAATGATAATCCAATATTTATTTAAAAAAAAATATGTAACTTAAAAAATTATATGTTGGTATATAAAAAAATATGATATATAATCAACAATTGATTCCTATGCTATCAATCATAGACTCCTTCCTCCCCACTAAATTTGCCACATTTTATTTTTAATGGTAAAAAATGTGAAATGGGACTGAGGAAGTATTATATTAGTATAGTTTTGTTGATTTGTTACCCAAGAAATCTGCCGTCCGTCCATCCATCCATCCATTCAAATATCATTTATCTTGGGAATATGATAGGCTTACTCTGTATTTATCAACAAGTAATAGACACGCCATGTCATTAATACATTTCTCAGATATGACAGCCATTCTGAAACTTTGTCTGCATTCGGATTGGACACATTCATCAAACCAAGGTTTTGTAATAAAATTGAATCGCAAATTGCATTTTTCACCAACCTTCCTCTAATTATTGACTTAGCATTCCCCATTTCCTTGAATTGCAGGGTGCTTCAAATAACATGTATGACTAATAATACATGTACTTGTCTCATTTGAAAACCAGATTGTGGCAACTCTTGTCACATGGGTACGGACAATCAATGACCTTCACGCCTGCTCTGTCAAAATACCAATCTCCAACAGCTATTGCAATTGCCTGCCATCTTATCCATTATCCATTACCATTATAAACTCATCACATAATGAAATCTGATATGAAATACACATACCTTATTTCTAATTTCAGGGGAATTAGCAGCAAACCATGTGTCTTGTCTTTCTGTTTGGCAGTGAGCAAAACACGAATTTATAAACAATCCGTTCTCTCTAGACTGTGAGAACTCTTTGATAGCATTAAGCATCTCAATTCGGAAGCCTGATTCACAGAAACATATATTTGTTTTAGCTGGAAAAACATTTGTCTATCAAGCTCAAGCAATTTTACACAGGAAATCACCTTGTAAAAACCTCATCTGTGATGCAGAACATTTTGCATGGTTCAATCTGCACTCATGCCAATAACCATGTGGATCAGCCGATGGTGGAGCTATGCTGGATTGAATCTGATATCAAGGAGCAAATTTATTCATCTATTTTGTTAATCACGCCTTGCAGATTTCAAATAAAGCACATAGCAGTATGCCTTATGATCATATCCTAGTTTACAGACGAGGATATTACCTGCCATGAATCATATGCTGCATTGAGAATAAACAGTGGAGTTTGGATGTTGCTGATTAGGTTTTGAGGAAAGAAGCACTGAAAGAAGCAAGTTTCGGTCAAGTGACTGATCGAGCAAGAGAATATATTTGTCTTAATTACTCAAATTATATTGATCAGAAAAAAATCAAAAGAAGAGATATACTGAAGTTGGATCACGGTGGATGGTGCATATGCGTGGCAGGTTATGTTGCACACCCTGTGTGATGAACAAGAAGATTCAAGCATTTAATAATCAAAATTCTGTAAAGCCATAAAAACTGATAACTTTTTCCTTTCTTAAATCATATATATTTTTTATTTATCTTGTGTCACAGATGTGTTTTTCATCAAATCTTTTGGCATCAATAGGGAAATGATGGAAGGGGATATATATATAAAAATTTAATAACACAAACTAGGCATTATCTATCCGCATATGTGTAAAACACGAATATCAATATCAAACCTGCAAGCCCACCACTCCGTTGTATAAACTCCTAAGTGTGCGACCACCAGAGACGTCAACCCTACAGTCAAAGAGGATATAGAGAAAATATATTAAGAACTAAATAACAATCTATGTCTTGCTGGGGCTTAAAACAAGATCCTAAAGGATAGTGATACATACGCATCAAGGAATAGACCAGCATCACTCAGACACTTCACTTTACTAGTTCTCGGAAACATGTTCCTAAATTCATCACAGTGTAAAATTGATGCCAGACCCCCAGCAGAACACCCCGAAAGAAGAGCCTGAAATTATTTGTTCCTTGTTACTAAAAAGGAAATATGATAATCTGGCAACGCACAGCCTAATTCTTGTGATACTCTACCTCCAACTATCAAAATATAGAAATAGGTGGATCTTTTTGAGAAACATGTTGTAATCTAAGATAAATAAGAACCTGCTTTGCGTTGCGCATTCCTTTTGACATTAAATCTTCCATTGCAGCTAACCATATACGTTGGCCCCTAAATTGCAGCTTTGCAGCCTAAACACAGAATAGCCTAGTTTTTAACATATGGCTTGCACATAAAGAAGAACAATTCGAAGATAACCTTACAGAGAAGCATTTATAAAAATCTACAATAGAAAATAGTCAAATATTTGAATCACTTGGAAACAATAACTATCATCCAGAAGTGAAGCAATCAAAATTGGTATTATATGGGTGAAAGCAAATGCAAGAAATTGGTTTGTACCTTATTTTCTGTGTCCCCTGTAAAAGAGGCACCATCACAATAACGAAGCTTTACTCTGTTCCAATTGAAAAAGTCTGCAATCTTAATGTGAAATTAGATAAGATGTTTGAACAAGAACGGTAACTTTATTTATGGAATAAAGCTTAGGAGGAGACCAGGATTTTGGTCAGCCTTATCACTCAATATTCCAGTAAAGGGTATCTGCTTTTCCATGTACGTAGATGATCCTCGTCGTGTTTTTTTGCGGTAGACACAAGTTCTAACGTTATTGCACCATCCACCTCCCTGCCACAACATAATTGGCGAACTGAAGTCAGCATGCATCCAGAGTCCAGACTTTTTATCTTAAAGGATCAACTGGACCTAGATGCATATAATAATGAAAAAGAGGAACATTTTAGAGGAACATACAACTTTTTCAGAATTTATCAGTCATTTATAGCTCAAGACCTCGGATTTTTTAATAATATCCTAGAATAGCTAAGTTGGAATATGAGCTTCTATGTGTCCATTATTTCTCACAAACGACAGACCTCCAAGTGAATGAGCCAGCTGTTTGCGCCTGATCCGTATCCACGATGCCAATGATAACCAGGCAATGTTCCATCCAGGCAGACTGCATGATCGAAAGACATAAGCAGGTAACTTATGACAGTTTCATTGGTTTCCAGTAAAAGATTATGTATGAAGCTGAAGGTGTTCTTTCTTATTAATTTTCAGAAAGAGTTTTTTTTTTTTTTTTAACATTTTGGTAAAGTAGAATTGAAGCTACAACAAATATACAGGAAAAAGAAATTGATGTGAAGGAAATGAAGCAGAAGCAAACTTCAATTAACAGAATGACCGAAAGCTGATACATAAAGGCATGATGATACTTATTTTTAGTGTCATTTTCAGGAAACCCAATTTTGTTTTTTTTAAAAAAAAAAAAAAGAATCTAAATCCAGCAATCTGAACAGTGAAGTAAAATGTAAAGAATGAGCAGAAATAAAAGTGGGAAGGGAACGACATATATGGCAATGTACCTGCTCCTTTAGCGCCAGCACTTGTAATAAGAGTCAGTCCAACCATAAGAGGATTGTAATTGAGTTTGGAGACTCCATAGTCGTAAGCCTCAATAAGAGATAGCTCTGTTTCATTAAAATCTAAGAATCCAGTAACTAGTTGAAGAAAAGCAATTGCTATAACAATCCAAACCCAAGAGAGCTTCATCATTGTTTTCCTCTGCTCTCAAGATCTCGAGAGAGAAATTCAGAAAGAAAAAGAAAAAGAAAAGCAAAAGCTTGAATCTTGCAGGTTGCAGGTTGCAGCTGCCTATGTCAAGTTTTATGTAAGACAGACAGTAGAGGAGGTCAATTTTAGTACGTAACTAACGGCTTGCATAGTGTGCAGATACTATTAGGAAATGTTGATCCTTTTAAATGGAGGAGGTAATGAAGGTGGTGAGTAGATTTGGGAATTGAAGAGACGCAAAATGTAAAGAAGAGGGTATTTGCAGGGGGGTTTGGAGTTTATAATACCGAGGCTGGGGGAGGAGCATGTCTGAAAAATTGGAAATGCCAAATGGAATGGACAAGTATTTGACTATTTGTAGACTCTAAGTGGACTAGAGGTGATTATATAAGTGAAGAAGCCCGTAGCACGGTGTGATCGGCCGTTGATTCGCCATTCACCGGTCATTAACCCTGTTCCTTGATATTCTTCAAGTTGACCGGGCAAAGTTTTTGTTTTAAAACACGAAAAAATTTGTAATTTTTATTAAAAATATTTAAAATTATAAAAAATTTAAATGAATGAAATATTTGATAAAATATTTTAATATAACAAATAAAAATGTTTTGAATAAAGAATTTATAAAGTTCAAAACATAAAAATTATTTCAAGATTTTCAAACATTTTATAAAATGTTTTCAACACTTGGAATATTTTGGATAATCTTTTAAGCTTAATTGAACCATTTTTAAATCAATTAAAAAACTACTTCCTCCAAAAAGTATCAATATTTTCCAAAAAATATCGATACTCATATGATTTTTATTGATGCCAAAATTGTTCATTGATTTGAATAAAAAATGGAACAAAAGTAATAAGTATTGATACTTTTCTAAATATATTGATATCCATTTAATTTTATCGATATCATCTTTTTTATTGATACCACTTTTGCAAATAATGACAAAAAGTATCGATACCCATTAAAAAAATCATATTTGGTATCGTTGTAAACTAACTTTAGCATTCATTGAATCAGACATTAAATGCTACTAGTATCAATACTTTTTGCTACAGGTAATTTAATAATATGGTATTTTCATCCCCGACGGCTCTATTCAATTCATCAACAACCACAACGGTTGGAAATCAATTAAAGGGTATAAATACCAACTTCTAAAGGTTCTACCACAACAAGTGAGATTACAATTGGTCAAGTGCTTCGAGATACATCAAAAATACATTATCAATCACTTTGTACTTCAATTCTTGATCTTCTCTTGTGAACACTTGTGTGCATTCATTGTATTTTCTATCAGCTCAAATGTTTTTCTTATATTTGTGTCTAATTGGCAAACATCTTAATCTTGTGAGAATTATTTTTTATTTGCTTCTTTGTTATTTTCTTTGAAAGGGGTTGTGTCTTAAAGACTTAAGGTAGAAACCTTAAGGGAGTTTGTAAGGTTGAACATTATCTTTAAAAGTGAATTTGAAAAAATCCTTAGCGGTGCAAAGCTAAGGTAATGGAGTAGGCTATTGAGGCCGAACCACCCTAAATTCTTGTGTTCATTTTTTATCATTTCTCTTTGGCATTCACAAAATTTTTAAAATTCAATTCATCGCTCTCTTGACAATTTTGATTTTGATTATTTGAGTTAACAAAAAGTTAATAAAAAATATTAAAAATGGTAAACATTATTTAAAAATGTGAAAATTATTTAAAAATAATATTTTTATTTAAAAATAATTAATAATTACTATTTTTATTAAAAAATATTTAATAATTATTGCAAAATTATTTAAAAATTAATAAAATTATTAAAAAGTTGTAAAAGTTATTTAAGTTATAAAAATATATAAAAATTTTAAATAAGCGAAAAAATAATAAAATGCTTAAAAAAAAAAGAAAAAAAAAAGGGGTTGGTCCCAAAAAGCAAAAGCAGTTGGCTTTTGTGGGAAAACAATGGCTTAATTGCTTGGATAACTTACTTTTAAAGAAGGTAAGCACTACGGTTATCAAATGTTTTAATGCTGCCTTAGAACAAACGAATTTGAGAATTCTCTTTATTAATGATTTTATGTAACTATGTACTCCACCTCAATCCTCTTTTAACCTAAAAAATTAAAGGAATAATCTCAATTTTAATAAAAAAAATTAATTTTTTTAACTTAGCGATTATTATTTTTATATTAAATTTGGTTCTCAATCTTTAAAAAAAAAGTCAACTTTGACCATCAATCTTTTAAAAAATAGGCGAATTGATTTTTTAAGAAAAATATTGACAAAGATGTTAAAATTTTAAATATAGCAACGTGCGTAACAATCCACATGTATTTCATGTTAATTTATTTCTTAATTTTATAAATTTTAAATTATTTGTTGGAATAACAAAAGACAAAAGTGTTGTATCAATATGAAGTACACATGGACTGCTACAAAGGTTGCCACATTAATTTCATTAAAAATTAATTAGTATTTTCATTAAAGAAAAAGATTTGATACTTTAAAAAATTAATGGTTAAATTTAAGTAAAAAATAAAAACTAGATTGATAAAAAAAATTAAATTTATCATTGTGCAAAATTAAACAGCAGCTAATATATTGAAAATATAATGTAAGTTGTAAAAATTACAACACTAGTCCTTTATATATCCTGGACTCAAATACAAATATGGAATAATGAATTCAACGCAAGTATATTTTATAATCCACATTCAAATATGAGTATGATTTAAGAATGGTTTAAAAAAGGGTAGATTAGGGAGTTGTGGTTGGTGACAACATAGCACTAGATTTGGATACAGAGTCACAGTCGCAGACAGCAATAATTCAGAGTTGCTTTTGTTTTTTAGGATCATATTAAATTTTATGGGTTTTCTTCAATCCGCTCTGCTTTATGATTATGGCTATCGGTGCCTGCACTGAACCTGCTTACTTAATTATGTTAGTACGTGGAGAATATAATTTAGGTATTAATTGATGTGAGCATACCAAGGCAGGGCACACTATTTAAGCATGACAGTAGTTGAAGTGTTTCAGCATTATCTCAGACATCAGTACTTGTGAGTTGAGTTTAAGTTTGATTTGTTTAAGTTATTAATTGAGTAGAATTTTAATTTAGTAATATTTTATTCGAATAATTTGTAAGTTCTATTGAGTTTTTTTTTTATATATTTTTATATGATTAAATTATGTTATTAACTTGAACTTGAATATTTCGATTATATCTCGAGTTGAGTTCAAATTTAAAAATAAATATTTAAGTGAGCTTGAATCAAGTAACTAGCTGTGAATTTTGGGTCAAACTCGAGTTCAAACTTAACAATATGATTCGATTACACCCTAATTCTAGACCATGCTCCACCTCCATCATTATGTACTTGGCGGATCTCTATTTTGTCTCTTCATCCGCAAGACAAAGACGAGTTTCGCAACAAAAACAACCGATTTTGAGCTAATTAATTGAAGTGGTAGTATGTTCTATATATCTATACATGCATTCAACATTACTAAAAAGAATCGAAATAAATAAAGGGCAGAATAATGAATAGGAGTATTATTTTATTTCAATTTTGTTGAAGTTTTGATGCTGTGCAGGCGAGGGAGGTAACTAAATAGATGAAGCGTGATAGTGCGGTCTACCTTGTGATGTGCATGCAACTTTAGAGGTTGAGATTTCACATCCCAATCCGTTATCCCAAATCCCCTTTACCGTTACTCTATAATTAATGATTCGCGCCATCAACCATCGCAACAATAAAAAAACTCAAACAACCCCCCCCCCCCCCCTTAAAAAAATACTTTGCTTCTTAAATTTGTTGTTTTTTTTACTTTATCATCACAATTCGGTTATTACAAATGGTACTCTCTCTTATGTCAAGTGATAGACGTAAATTAAAAATAAATAAATTTTAAAATAATATAAATTAATAAAAAATAAAAAAATTCATATCAAGAATGAATTTGGACAAATGATTGTCTAGATTCATTCTAGATTTATTTTTTATGAACTTATATATTTTTATTTTTTTATAAAATATCATATTATTTATATTATTACTATTTTGAAATAAAAAATATGTAAAATTTTAAAAAAAAATAAAATATGTAGATTACTAGAAAATTAAAAAAAAATACATCAAGAATGAACCTAGACAAATGATTGTCCAAATTTAAATGCATCTAAACAATCTCTTGTCCAGATTTATTGTAGACATGCTTTTTAGTTCTTTTATACATTTATACTTTTTTTTTTATAAATTTATAAATTTTTAGTTCTTTTATAATTTTTTTATAAATTCATATTTTATAAATTATATATTACAAATTTTTTACATATTTTTCAAAATACTATAGGCTTTTATATAATTTTAATTGTATATACTTTTATATTTTTATAATTTTATATCTTATATATTTTTAAAATAACAATAACCTAAAAAATGGTATTTTATAAAAAAATTTAAAATATATAAGCTTACTAAAAAATATATCTAAAATGAATCTAGACAAATATTTATCTAGATTCAAATGTATATAGACAATTATTTGACTAAGTTCATTCTTGATGTAAAAAATTATACCTTTTTATTAATGTATATGGAGACATAAAATTCGATGCGGAATGCTATGCTCAGTAAAATAAGAAGTTAACTCTTGAAACTCACCTCCCTAATTAAATTGGATCTCCTTGAGTGGATGGCCTAAACTATCTTTTAACAAACTAATGAAAGGTGAAAACTATGGAACAAGCATCAAACTAACGAGCAAGAAGATAAATACAGGTACAATGAGAATAAGCATTTACAAAGCTAAGGTAGTAGTGGTACCAACTAGAACCAATTGGGACAAGCTCCCACAAATCCATCTCAACAAGTTGTAAAGGGGTAATATTCGTGTAACACCCCTTACCCGGTCCGGTCGTCGAACCCGAGTAATAGGATGTTACAAACAATTACCAAATAATTACATAAAAATTGTAGTTTGATATCTCAATTAATTATCGACATATCGTATATATTTAATCAAGTTTAACAAGTAGTTCAATCAATTTCGAGTTAATATTGAGCTTACGAAAGCTTAAAACCAAACAAGGATCATTTTGAAACAAAAACAAAAAGTTAGGAAAAAAACCTATAAATAGGGGTCAAACGGTCGTGTCCCCTGACCATGTGAAAATGCTAAGGTTGTGTGGGATGGGACACATGGCCATGTAAGCAAGCTGTGCAACATATTGATCTCGTGTCGGGTTGGAGTCACACGACCGTGCGAACAACCGTGTACACTCGGGGTCACACGATCGTGTAGGCAAGCCATGCAACAGATTGATATCGGGTGGGGTTGGAGTCACATGGCCGTGTGAACAATCGTGTACACTCATCAAGGTCGTGTGGGTCAAAAGTGTAAATATTCAAAAATATGTCACACGATCGTGTCGCTAGGCCATGTAACAGAATGTGGCCGTGTGCACCAAAAATCAACCAAAACCTATAGGCCACACAGCCATGTCATATGCCTTGTAAGGCACATGGCCGTGTACCAAGCCGTGTGTACTTGGAAATAAATTTCAATGCAAGCTTTATAACACTAACTCACTTATACCATAAGCAACCAAATATACCATATCTCAATCAACTCTAAAAAGGATAAAAAATATGCCAAAGCATTACTTACAACAACCATCCTAAGTGTCTAATCAATATGCCACAATTGACACCTCAATCAACAATCCAAAATCAACTAAAACATTATTTGCATATCATTCTAATGTGCCTTCCAAGGCACCTCAAACTATAACTCAATTTAAAACCAAACTAACCATTCAAAACAATCTCAATTTGTCTACAATTCAACTTTATATCTCATGCACTAAAGCTACCAAATCATTTCAAGCAAAACATAGGCATATGAATCACTTTTACATAGCTATCAACCATACAAACCAACTACTCAAAAAAAATACCATTGTCATGTTCAATTCCATCACACACATATGTACATAAGATTTCTCAAAATGCCAACCCAATCCAAATAAAAATTATATAACCATATGACATCCCAGGTACATGCCGAGACCAAAATGAATTCATCACCAACACTTGAGTTCGAGATTGTCGCTGGATGTTGAGTTGATGATTGAATCGTAAAGTACTTAACCTGTGCACAGAAAACAAATTGTACGCTGAGTATAACTCAGTGGCATTTCTATAATTCGAACATTAAAACATAACATAAGTCATTAAGATGCAAAAAATTAAAATAAGTGATGATATGCGATATAACAAGTCAATAATGTCAATTTACATATTCTTTGATCACAACCAACATCTTTTACCATTATTAATACATGTCAATTACATTTCATATGTCATTTGATAACTTAAATCATATAATGGCACATTCCATCTCAATTTCCAAAATTCATGGATTCATTTATCATAATCAATCAATATTCACAACTCAATCCACCATTTCATATTCCATTTCCATTTCTCATCATTTTCCATTTTAATATCAAATATCTCGTTTTTACCATTTATTTCCCTTTTAACATGATTCGAACTCGGTCGGATACACGAATCCAACCAATACACCACTTTAGCACCTAGTGCCTCATCGGATAAATCCGAAGCAAATAGTTGTGCCCAATGCTATCAATAAGTTTGACACCCAGTGTTTCATTGGTATAACTAAAGCAAATTGGCATCCAGTGTCTCATCGACCCGTAGTCGAAGTAACCCTGAACTCTTCCTATCCTATGACATGCCAACTATATTTGACATTGCTCGAACAGTTAATAGGGTATTCATTACTCAGTTTATTATCAATCTGTAACACCACTAACCTGTCTCTGTTGTTGGATTAGGTTTACGGAGTATTACAGCACATATCAAAATAATTTACATCATTAAACCATTCATTTATTAATTTAAATAACAACATTCGAATCTACATTTCATTCATAGCACATTTATGGGCCTTAAAACGAGCTTACGGGACCCTAAAAATAGTTTGGGAACAATCATGAACTAATTTGAATGAAAACAGAAAAATATGGAAAAACTTGAAAATTTTGGAAATAGGGGTCACATGATTGTGTGGCCAAACCGTGTGACAGAGCCTAGATCGTGTGGCTCAGAAACATGGCTGTGTGGCCAAACTGTGTACAATTCAAAATATGGGTCACACGGCCGTTTCCTAGCTCGTGTGAGTATTCGAAATAAGGTCACATGCCATGTCGCAGACCATGTGCCAGATCGTATGTGTATTCGAAATAAAGTTACACGGCCGTGTAACACAGCCTGATACCGTGTGAAAAATCCTGGACTTAAAATCAAGAAAACACACGACCGTGTTGGGACACACGACCGGGTGATAGCCTGTGTCCCAGGCCGTGTGCACCTTAAAAGGCTTTCAAAACAAGGCAATTTTTTAATCAAACCTTAGGTACCAAGCTAACTCAAAATCAAACATTTCCATATCTTAAAAACATATTCAAATAGGCTTAAAACATACCAAAACCTACAACTTAAGTGCCTAACCAATGTGCCCTCATTGACACCACAATTCAATTATCAAAACTTTCCACATTTCACACCAAACTAGTAGCATTCAAGTTCATATATCCATACATAAAACATGTACCAAACTTACCATATTTCAAATGCCTTCATAATATTCACACCAAATACCAAAACAAATTTACATGGACATTTACATACCCAAAACCAAAGGTACAGACACAAACAAGCTCATCCAACCTTATATTAACCAAAGTTGCAAATCATGAAGTCATTATCCAAAACATACACATAACACAACTATTACATGCCATATAACCTAAAGATAAACTTATCAAAATCTACCGATAGATCTCTAGATAGTGTGATTCTTTAGGTTGATCCGATCGCCCGATTCTAAAAAAAAATGATATCTACAAAGAAACAAAAAAAGACACGAGTAAGCTTCTATAAGCTTAGTAAGTTCAACGGGTAAAACGATAAAACTTACCAAATAACCATATCATTCACACAATACAGTTAATAAAAAAAAATCCTGTCAATCACAACCATTCAACAGGTGAGTCTTTATAATTATGCACATATTGTATAATCTGATCAATTAAACTAGATCATTCAATACCAATTCATGTTAACCGATTAGAAAAGCAAGAAACCGTTTACAAGATTTAATTACAAATCAAATAACCATTGAAAATCTGCCAGATGAATGATATTAAAGAATTCGGATACACAGATACACGGTTAACCATCTAGAACACACCAGTACGCTCAAATGAGCCAAGCCAATCGAGAACACACCTGGGCACCAAGTGCCAAGCCCGAAGGCCTTACATCCGGCCCCAGTAACACACCAAAATCACTGAAAATATAACATGATAGTTCACAACAAATGTTGGACTTCGGTATATTCAGTGGACAATATCAAATCAATAATCACCATCTCATCACAAGTTAAACCCATACCGCGTGCAATATAACCTATTGGCATGCCAATTGTATCCTATCCTACGTTCATCTGGCTCAACATAACATCATATTAACAACGTTCAATTCAATACTTTCTTAACTCACATCAATTTCTTACAATTCAATTTTACTTAAATATTCAATAACCACAATTAATAATCAATCTAATATCTCAATATATACAAAATTAAACCGTACAAACTTACCAGGGCTAAATTGCAGTGTTAGAAAAAGTTCAGGGACTATTTAGCAACTTTCTCTTTTCCTCGGCTATCTACTTGATCTTGATCTACAAAATAGTTTATTTCAATTTACTAGCCTAAATTCCATATCATATTCAATTTAGTGCATATGACTTCTTATTTATAATTTTTCACATTTTCCCTAAACTTTTACATTTTATTCAATTTGATCCTTAAAACCAAAACATGATTATTTTCACAATAAATCCCTATACCCAATGAACCGAATTCAAAAAAATCCAAATACAATACACACATGCTAAAATTTCACAAGAATAACACATCATATTTTCATTATTTTCAATTAAGTCCTTAAACTAAAAAATCATATAAAATCACTTATTAAAATATTTCCATTTAACACCCAAACATAGTAATCTACCATTAACTTCTAAAAACATAACAAAATTATCAATGACATCTCCTAAAATATTTAACAATTTCACAAATTAACCCCCGGGTTAGCTAGATTAAGCTAAAACGATCCTAAAAACATAAAATTCATGAAAACGGTTGGAAAATACCTACCATGCATGTGAATAAGCCTTGGTCGAAAGCTTTCTTCCCTTTTTAATGGTGTTTCAGTTTCAAGCCAAAATAAAATGAAGATGATGGCAATTTCTTACATTTTCTTTTGTTTTGATTTTACACTAATTACAAAAATGCCATTACTAACATATTTTTAATCAATTTCTATTTACTTACCGTCCAATAAATAATGACATGGCTTAATTGCCATATTAAGCCATCCTATTTTATTTAAATAACCAATTGGCACTAAAACACTAATGACAATTGACTTTTGTATTTTTTTACGATCTAGTCCTTTTTCTTTAATTAACTAACCAAACATTAAAATTTCTTAACCAAATTTTAATACGACACTAATGACCTCCTAAATATTAATTAACAAGTCAAAATTGTGGCCCCGAAACCACTATTTCTAACACCAGTAGAAAATAATCTGTTACGCAATCAATACCTCATTTCACTTTTATTTTCATCATGTGTACATTTATTCAACATATGGCAACAATATATCATCTCAAATATTCTCAATTTCACATTCGTAAAATCATACACATTTTCATATATATATATATATATATATATGCAATTTAATCCTTATAAACATTGATCAATTCAAATAAATCCAATTCATCACATTTTATACCAAAGAATCTCACCTTACATTCTTACCATGCATAAAAATTCAATTACAAGATAGTTTGGATTACAGAAACACAAACCGTAAACTTTGAGCTATTTGTTGACGACTTTATCTTTTCCTTTCTTTTTCGAGGAATTCGGGTCGACGTTAAATACAGATTAAAACAAACATATAAAATTATCAATAGACAACCATTTTCACATTAAATTACTAAGTTATGTAACTTTTGTATTTTATTCAATTTAGTCCCTAAAATCTAGACTAACATAACATTCACATTTAGCCTCCACTTTTTATGTCTATTTCACTCTAAGCCTAATTTAACTTCCTATTCCTCATTTTTACCAAAAATTTTGAAATTTTTGCTATTTAGTCCTTATTACACAAAATCATCAATTGACTTTACAATTTAATCCTTTTTCAATACAAAACTTAAAATCTATCAAATTTGGCCCTAAAACTTCAACCATTCAACAGGTAACATCCTAAAACTTTAACAGTATCAAAAAATACAACATGGGTCAACTAGCTTAAGCTCCCGAGATTCTGAAAACATAAAAATTACAAGAAAAAGACTACATTGAACTAACCAAATTAAGCTTTGAAAATGAAGAACCCTAGCCGTGCGTCCCTAGCTTTTTCTTCTCCACATTCGATTGTTGAAGATGAAAAGAGAACCCTTTTTTCTCTCTCATTCCACTACCATTTTTCTTTACTAATGTTTTGATTTGTTTTATTTATTTAAATTATAATTTTATAATATTTTCAACAATTAAAATTCTTGTTATTCTAATAAGAACAATGGTCTAATTACCTCATAAGTCCTATAGTGTTATTCTAATTAAAGATTCCTTAAGAATTGAACTTTTGACACTTTTATGATTTAGTCTTTGTACCTTAATTTATCACTAATTCAACTAAATTACCTAAACGAAATCCATTTCTCTTCTAAAAATCACTTTGTAAATATTTAATGAAAATATTTACGAGTCCAGTTTATAGAATCGGGGTTTTGAAACCACACTTTTTAACACCACTGACTTTTGGTTCGTTACAATTTGTGTTAGTAGAATTTTAAATGGAAGCTCGTGACTTTTCCCAAGTTTTCAAGACACAAAGTTCCAAACTTTTGTTCCTAGTATGTTCAATATCACAAATATGTAGACAAAACTCCAAGAGGAAGGATGGCCCAATTTATGCAATCATGTTACAATGAATCTTGCTAAAAGAAAGTGTAGCAATGACCATCTTGAGTTTTATTTATCATAGTAGAAGCTAAATAAGAGAAAGCTAACAAATGATTCAATATCAACTTGTAGAAGCCTCCAACCACTGATCTATATAAGAGAGCTTGTTTAGTTTCTAGGTCTTTCACCATACAACAGGTTAGATAAAATTCAAACATAACTTGTGTCACAACCAGTTTTCATTAAGGTCCAAA